>CM046875.1:647338426-647956058 GCA_025667525.1 Glebionis coronaria
AAAGTATCTTTTACATATGTCAAAGACATTCATGATATAGGTTTTATAACTGTCCATTTTACTGACACAACGTTTACTCTAAATCAAGAAATGTTATCCATCCATGCAAAGATTCGCTTGCATCTCAAGTCTAAGGATGATCAATAATTTACCATTAGCGTAGTTTCTTATTGAGCTGATCCATAAAGAAAATCTACACGGTCGGCGTAATCAAATTATTCAACCACATTCAATAACCTATGAGTATGGAAGAATCATCTTTATGTATCTTCCAAAGATACAACCAACCCTCATATTTGTCTTAGTTCATCAATACTCCTATATTAATGATTGAAAATGGAAATTTAGAATGTATATAATAAATAAATATGTAGATACTACATATATGGATTAAACATGCAAGTATTTAATGAAAACGATCATACCTCGTATGTCATTTTATTGTTTAATACAATTGCTTAACCGTCCCTTATCCAAACACCAATTAAGATCACTACATGATAATTCTAGTACGAATACTATCCTCTAAATCATAATAATCCAATTATTGATAAGTCATAGATTCCTACAACCTAGATTATTGATCTTGTGGAACTTTGAGAATACTTATTTATAATCATAAGTTATGATATTTCTTGAATATGATGGTTAGTCAAACTGTACGCGTATACTATGATATAAAAATATCATACTAATTGTCACACTACATTCCATAAGATGTATACAACACTTACTGAAAATATTCATCATAATAGTTTCTAAAACTATAAAGTATTCTGACTCTATAATGTATAATGCAACTATGCTTTTAGACCAAGCATGTTAGTTTCTAGCAACGATTCTATCCATAACAAAGACTTGCTAAAAGTGAAATTGAGTATCACCTCAATTAAAAACTAGCACTAGTGTATACCATGCTACTACTTTGTAAACCTTGAACATTCCTTAAATAGGTTGGATATTTAAACAAACTCCAAGTTTCACTAGTACAAAATATAGAATACGTCACACATCCTGATTTTTGAACAGTCACAGTGTCAGATATGTATGTGACAAAACTCACTAGAATCAAATACACAGCCACACTTGAACTCCTTATATGTGACTATTTTGATTTTTCACTGTCACACATATGAGTATTGATGTGACTAGGCGCAAGTGCTAATTTTACCAGGTCCATCTAGCCGCCCATAATTTTACACGTGTGACATAATGTAAATTAGTTTGAAGTATCAACCACACTATACATACGCGTATGTGATAATTATTTGTTACACACTTGAACAATGTGACCACACTTCATGTTTTTTCACGTGACTTAATTGTGTATGTGGTTAAATCATATCTCCTCATTTGTCACATATTATTTAAACGTGACTTCGAATTTTTGCTCAATACTTTACCACATATGAATTTTTAGTGCGTGACAACTGAAAAGTAAGTTTGAAACGTTAGTCTCCTATAACTATAAGAGTGACCAAAAGTCATATATGGCTACACTAAACCGTCCCACGATCATGTGACTAACTGCTTTACAATAGTCACACGATCTCACAAATGGGTATCTAAATGATATTTATGGCCACATTCTTATGTGATTATGTGTGACCAATACATTTAAAACAGTCACATGTGTAATTTTCGCGTGACTATGTTTGAGAAAAAAATGTGATCTCAACCTTTATGTTTGTCATATTCAGTGGTTGTGTGGCAAAATTCTTGATGCTATACATGGTCACACGAAGTATTTGTTTATGTGGCTAAATTATAGGGATGTTTTGTCATACATTATTTAAGTATCACTAAAATCATGTATATGTGGTCACGTAAGGTAACTTGTATGTCCAAAGTTGCACGATCATGTGACTACATGCTTTACAATAGTCACACCATATCACAAATGCGTATCTAAATGATGTTTATGGCCACATTAGAATATGATAATATGTGACCATACATTCAAAATAGTCACATTAGAGAATATTCATGTGACAATTATTTAACTTATATAATTTTAAGGGTTAGATATGAAATTTTATAGTCTAGTTTGACTATAATTTGATTTTCTCTGCATGAAAAGAATTCAGACTATTTGCTATGCCACTCTTCTTGTTTGCTCCATAAAAATGCCTAAAATGTTCGGGTGTATAATTATACCCGTATCATATGACACCCACACCCATATAGTATCACCTAACACTACACATATATCGATAGTTATTCTTCCCTAAAATCAAAGAAAGCCATTATTTTCAGTTTAATTAAATCAAATTATTATCATCAATGGCAGACCAATCAACCGAAAGTTCCAATGTCAAGTTAAGTCCCATCTTGGATGAGATCTTTGAGTTAACAGGTGAGGAGGTGATACCAAAAGCTATAAAAGTTTACGTTGAACAACAGATTGCTGAGGAGAAGAAGTTCACAAATGAAATACGTGACAAGATCATGGAGGTGAAGGATAATCTAAAAAGGGTGCGTGGAGCAATTAATGAGATGAAGGATCTGAATGATGAAGCTACTTGGTTTGATTATATTGAATGTTTTGAAAACTCAAAGAAGAGGTTGAAGCGTAAGATGTATCTTTTGTCAAAGATTGTGGATGAAAATGTTGAAGGTGTTAAGGATTTGAAAGCTGAATCTCTAGGAATGGAACTTGTTGATGAAGAAGTTGTCTGACGAGATTGGGGGTTTGTGCATGTTGTCTTTTGTGGATGAAGCTGCTGGTTGGGTATCTGGCGGGTACTAATTTTCCATCTATGTTAGTCTTTCTGTTGATGTTTTTTTATTTTTCTTGAAAAAATTCCTGTTAATGTTAATGTCAATGTCAATGTATGCATATTTTGTTAAACTAAAAATGTAATGCATACTACTGTAAATGGTACGTATGGAATGAAAGTATGTATAGTTTGGTTATCATAAGCTGTTCTTCATCTTAAGTTGTTCTTTCACTTATATTGATGCATATAAAGTTATAGAGTTGTTATCTAAAAACATATTGCACTACATGTGGTTGCATAAAATCAACTTTGAGCTAGTGAAATCAGTAGTCCCAAACACTCTCTATTTATACAGTTTCATATAAAAATCTTATCTGGTATTTATCATTGCTTGTTATCTCAAAAGAGATAGTAATAAGCAATATGAACAGATTTATTAGCTGTTCTTATGAGCTTATACAATAAGATGTTGTAAGTAGCTATATGAGTAGAACACAATTGAAATCTATACTAAAACTATGATATAATATATAAAACTTATAGATTAAGCTATAATGTTGTATATAAGCAAATATATCAACTAATAGCACTCAATAAACATAAGATATAAGCTATAATCTAATATTCAAATTTTGAAGTGAAAAATTAAAAGAGATAGTGTACCTTTGAGCCTTTGACGAAAACACTTCTGACTTTCCTTTAAAGTAGTAAAACAAACTAAAATAAGATATACAAAGCTTATTTGAGGTTATACAAGCCTATTAGACAAAAATAGCTCATTATGAGATTTTGCAACCTTATGAAGAATTTAAAAGACTAAATTACATACATACAGAATTAAAAGAAAAAATAAAGCATAAAAGTATATTTTTATTAATATTAAAGAGATTACACTTGTATTTGCAGGAAAACAAAAGCTTAAACAGGTTATGCTAACAAACATAACTAGTACTAGAATTTAAATATTACTATTGTCTAAAAGAACAAGTTAAATACAATAAAAGGCAGAGTGGGACAATGCTTCACTTGGATTTCGTATAACTACACCTTCACAGTCGGTTCGATAGTAGTCATTTTTTGATTCCTTACCAAAGTCACGTTTCTCTACACATGGCAACACGTTATCATAGTGTTGTTTAATGACTATACTAAATTCCTCATCGACTTCGTCATATGTGTCTTTGTAATTCTGCGTAGGTGTCCTAAAGACAATAGACAATTTTTTTTAAAACTGGTCTTGCACATAAAACACTTGTCGTGCTAGTGAGGCTAATATAAATGGATCATCCTTGTGGCATAAATTATTCAGGTCTACCAATGTATAACCAAGAGTGTGATTGCGTTTGACCGCATGGGCTTTGTGGCTAACCCAATCACACTTGAAAATAGGAATTTTCTTGAAACGGTAATCTAGTACCCATATCTCTTGTAAGACCCCATAATAAATGCGATCTTTTATGGTTGCAACTTCTTTGGATATGTGAATATCCACTGACTGAACACTAATCCTACTGTTCTGATGAAATATGCCATCAGCATTTTTCGTCTGAAATGTATACCCATTGATGTTATATGCATCGTATTTCACTAGGCTTGCACGTGGTCCATGTGCTATCCACCTTACAGTTTCTGATACGCTACCTTTGGATGTTTCTAACTCTCTATGAACCTGAATATCATTAGAAATGTATATTACCATCAAATTGTAGGAACAAGAAATAAACAATTTAAGAATAGGAGTGTCTGGTTAACAATAAAGCAGAGCAAATGGAAGCTTGGTAAAGCAGAGAAAAAAAAACAGGTAAGTTATTATTTTTATAGACTACTGCAATTACGAGAAATTAATTACCTCTTCGTGTAACCACTTTGCAAAATTTTTATAGTGGTCCTTTTCCTGTAATGCTGTTCGTTGACTTGGATTTTTCCTTTTTAAATGTTTCTTGTGTCGCCTGAAAAGAAACAATATCTTTGATTATTATAGTAGGTATAAAATGTTAACCAACGAAATAGACATGTGTTCGTAATACTTACTCGATATAGGGTACCAGTTCATCTGCATTTTTTAATACATACAAATGAGCTTTGTCAAAGAGTTCCCGAGGAATTAGACATGATTTGGCAGCCGATAATGGCTTTCCGTCTTCATTTTCATTGGTTACATGTTTCTCGGGTGGGATACCAACCGTTTTCATTGTTTTATGATACTCGCTAAAAAACTCTATTGTTTCTTCCGTAATAGTCTCCTCAGCAATGCATCCCTCTGGCCTATTTCTATTTTTCACATGATTTTTAATAACCTTCATGCATCTTTCAAATGGATACATCCACCGAAAGCATATGGGACCATACAATTTGACCTCCCTAACTAGATGCACAATCAAGTGTATCATAATATCAAAAAATGACGGGGGAAAATACTTCTCGAGTAGGCACAGTGTCACAACAAGCTCAGATTACATTTCATCTAGTTCTTCCACTATTATTTCTTTCCTACATATAGATTTAAAGAAAAAGCAAAACCTTATAATAGCATATCGTGTGGGTTGATGCATGATTGAACGTATTGCAATGGGGAAAAGTTCTTGCATTAGCATGTGATAGTCATGCCATTTCAGGACAATGAGCTTCCTTTCCTCTAGGTTGACCAAACTATAGAAATTTGAGCAATAGCCTTGTGGTACCTTGATGTTGGCTAACGTTTCACAAAATATGTCTTTTTCAGCATTCGTTAACCAGCTGGAGGTAGTGTTGTTTTGTCTCCTTCTTGCCTAGCATACAACTCTGGTTTCACTCCCAACTCTACCAGGTCCAATCGAGCGTTCAACCCATCCTTTGTCTTTCCTGGAACATTTAGCAAAGTTTCGATAAAACTCTCACCATAATTCTTTTATGCATGCATGAAGTCAATACAATGTGGAACATGATTATACTTCCAATACTCTAGCTTTCGATACCATATGTTGTATTTCTTCAAATACGGTTCATATGCTTGGCTGGAACTACCCGCTTCTTCTGTTGACGTTCTTTTCTGCTTTTTAATCTTCCCATCATTTCCTCTCGCATTTGTTTGGTTTTGTGACGTCATATTGTTTGTTTTTTTGCTTTTCCCCACTTATTTTCGATATGCTTTATCATTGTATATTTGTTCCCCTGTCATTGGAACTAGAGCAGCGTTAAGTTATGGTTGTCCATTAAATGCCTTCCTTTGCCTTCTGAACGGATGGTTGTATGGTAGATATCATCTGTGACCAGCATAACTTTGCTTGGACGAGGCAGGAAGTATAATACATTGTGTATCTTTCCTACAAACTACACAACCATTGAATCCACTGTATGGGCATCCAAATAATGTACCAAGTGCTGGGTAATCATTTATCGTCCATAACACAACGGACCGTAGCTTAAAGTTCTCTTTCACGTAAGTATCATATGTATCAACACCTTCGTCGAATAAGATACGCAGATCTTCAACCAATGGTTCTAAAAAACATCAATATCATTTCCCGGGTATCTTGATATAAGGGTCGAAAGCATGATAAACTTTCTTTTCATACACAACCATGGAGGAAGGTTGTATATGACACATAACACTGGCCATACACTATTATGCCTAGTACCTGAGTTGACGTCAACCCCATCAACCGATATTCCTAGCCTCAAATTTCTCAGATCTACAACAATTACCGGGATTGTTCATCTATGGTACGCCATGCCTGTGAATCTGCGGGGTGATGTAAAACTCCATCTGTTATCCTTAGTGTCGCGTGCCATCTCAAGTCTTCTAAAATACTTGGTATCTTAAAGAGTCATTTCAGTCTTGGTATAATTGGAAAATACCATCTGACCTTTGCTGGAATGTTTTCGTACACTTTATTTTTCTTAATGTCCACCTTCCATCTTGTTGTCCCACATGGACAATCAGTCAATTTACTGTTATCCTTCCAGTAAATCATGCGGTTATTAATACATACATGTATCTTTTTGTAACCTGATCCCATCAGTCGCATCATTTTTTGGCCTGATATGTTTTTTCAACCAGTTCGTTACCAGCAGGTAGCATCTTTTTAAACAAACCAAGTAATTAAGTAAATAAATTATCACAAGCTCCATACTTACCCTTCAAGTTGAGAAGTTTAACTATTGCAGACAACTTTGTGAAGTCAGGATATCCTTCGTAAAGTGGCTTCTCCGCGTCTAATATTAGTTCTTGAAACTTCTTAAGGACATCCTCTTCAAAATTATCTTTTGTAGCATTAACCATGTCTACTGTTGATGGGCCATCTATTGGAATTTCTACACCAACATCCGTGTCAAAATCCATGTCGTCAACAAACTCTGTTTTATCATCAAGGGGTTCTGGGACAGTTGGTGATTGTACCTTCTTTTTGCCATGTTTTTCCCAATTTCTGTACCCTGGATTAATCCCGTTACTGAATAAATGGTACTCCACTTTCTCCATTGGATGCGCTACTTTGTTTCAGCATTTAATACACAGACATGCCATTATAAATTTCCCTTTATGACTTGGGCTGTTGTTAGTCTTTTGCAAGTTTTGTTGTGCAAAAGCCATAAACGCTGCTACTCCGTCAGTATATTCTTTCTGGGTCCTACTAGTTCCCATCCAAGACTTGTCCATGATATATTTGAGTTCAAAATGATACCATGTATATCCTATAAGTCACAAAAATAATCTCAGTACAACATAAAAGGAAGTGGTTGTCTTGTGGTTTTTAATGAAGCTAAAGCTCAAATTATACATACTATACACAACTGCAATTAGATAATATACTGCTTACATATAGCCTAATTCAATGCAACAATATGTCATGTATTCTTCTCTGTTATCTGAAGGGGTGTTTAGATTTGGATTTTAAATACAGCTGTATACTACATACATCAATCTCATACTTATTTTGGCCTGGTAACTATTATATCTTATTGAAAGTATTAATTTTTTGTTCTATTTCTGTTTAACAAATGTAGATTAATACTAAAAATTGATTTCGTAATTGAAATAAGGAATACCTAATTGAGAGAATAATGAATGTGTTTCTAGTGTTGATGATCGAACCAACGACTGATGGATGGTGAATGGTGACGGGATGGTGAATGCTCAATGAAGTAAATGGTATCTAGTTTTGAGAAGGAAGGGTGGAGATGGCTGTCATGGACAATTTGAATTTTGGGAAAACATAGGAGGGAAGATTTAAATTTTTTTAACTATTTTGGATTGGCAAATATGGGGTGATTGAAAATTTGCTTTTTGGGGAAAATATGGCGGGAAGAATTTAAATGTTTTTGAGTAAATATTCAGATTCATATTTTGTAGTCAAAAGTGGTATAAATTGACCATAAATCTTGTTTTTAAACAACAATATTTACTGGTATATGTTCAGGTATAAACGTTACGACAACAAATATGAAAAATAAAACTGATGGGTACACCTGGGAAGGTATACAAACATCCATTCCCATAAATATATTCAAAGTACATGACTACATGTTCATAGAAAACTACAAATGGCTAACAAAATGATAGGTACCCCCTTCCATGGGTATTCTTCCAAAGCAATGGGTATACACCCATCCATGCCAATTAGCGTTTTAAACTGTTTACACCAAACGTACATAAACTTAACTTAAAAAAAGTCTTAAAAGTAAAAACATGAACATCCACAAAATAGAACAAGGAGGGTCATCCATAGCCTACATCATCCTCCTTTTTCATGTATTTGTTTCAAAATCTTTCCTTTTCGTCGGACAAGGAAGGAAACATACTGCATTCCTGATCGGAGGTGGCCTTTCTGTGGGAGAAAATGGAGACCTAGCAGATGGCTCTGCTTTAAGTGTATCTTCCTTCCAAACACTTTTTTGCTCCTCAACAGACAAGTCATCATAAAACCTGAGTATTTCACTCGGCAATTTACTTGGTCTGACTTTATGTCTGGATGAGCCACCAGTCCTGCCTTTCAGTCTAGATGAGCCATTAGCTTTATGTCTGGATGAGGAACTGGGCTTGACAATCTGTTTGGAAGGCGCACTTTATTTGCATTTCTTTTTGGATGATGCAGTGTCATGTTTACCTCCAATTGCTTTACCAGATCTAGTATCTCTCCAAGTATCATCAGAAGTACGCTCGTCCTCAGAGGATGTCAAATACTTTGATGATTCATCCTGTTTCTCATGGACTGGGTGCTTGAAGTCTTGCGAGCTTACATCAGCCGAGCTTACATCAACATAGCTTACGTCATCAGAGCTTCCATCATCTGAGCTTGACATTTCTTCCTCGGAGCTTTCAGAGAAGTCAAATTTGATAATATCTGTAAAATACAATACTATGTTTAGACGATATATTTATATAATATTATAACAGTTACACTAACTTTATAGTAAATTCAAATCATAACAATTCATATACACCAAACATAGTATTGTATTTGACAATACTAACCTTCCTGCAACTGTTGTTGTTTTATATGCCTAACATATTTTTCCACCATGGATTTATTCACTTTATCAGGTTCCATTTCTCCCTTACCATGTTTCTTCTTTAGTTTACCAGCTCCCATTGCTATCTTAGCTACAAAAGCATATTACAAAATAGTCATAACTATTCAGCTACAACAAAAACTATATCATACAGAAAATTTGGTGAAGTATATGAAATAGTATCCTTGCCACTACAGAATGTGAAGGGGGGTGGTGGTGGATAATATGGTGGTGAAGTGGGTGAATGTCAGTGACGGAACTTGGATAATATAATTGGGGGGACATAATATACAAAAACAGAGGAAGCTATCCCAATCACTCCCTCATCAACTTTTTTTTGTTAACAAAGATGTAATAAACCTATTCTTACTGGATATATTAATAGTTTTAAATGTTATTATCATACCAGACATATACACAACCTGCGTAATTGTTATGTATATGAAAATACTAACCTTCCTTCGACTTTGTCTGTTCTATATGCCTAACATATTCTTCCACATGGGTCCCTTCCCTCTATCATTCCTGCCTTTCTCACAACAATATAGACTTAAAATAGCATAAAACTGACCTCTGATACGTGTCTTCATAGCCGCCTCAACTGCAAATGTTACACCATTATTAAAAAAACAACAAATCAATATGCTTATGGACTAAAATAATGAAACTAGCCATAATTAGTGTTCATATGTTAAAACCCTAACCTTGTTTTGCTTTTTTCTGTTTCTCAAACTTCTTCTTCATGAGATTATCCATGATAACATTGTCTATTGGATCAAAAGCAGTCCAATTGCCTCCATACTTATTAAAGACATAATCAATCATATTTTCATCTATGATTACTTTTGTGAAATCAATATCAAACTAGTCTTCTGACATTATGCCCGATTTAGCATTGTTATAATTGTTGTTTGGCTTCGCGGGTGGGTGGGTTGGAGGATTCATGATAAAACCGTAACTGTGTGTGTGTGGGTGTAATGGTAATGAATGGGGTGAGTAGGAGCAAGTTGTTAGAGTTATAGGTATGTTTTTTTAACCTTATATGTTTGGGCGTATGAGCTTATTTGGATCGGGTTAGGGGGTGTTTGTTTTAGCTTATATAGTGGGCTTATAAGCTTATTAGCTTATATAATCTTATAAGTCGAAACCAAGTGTTTGGTTAAGCTTATATAAGTAGGCTTATAAGCTTATATAATGGGTTTTGGTAAGCTAAACATTTGAGGCTTTTATAACAAAAGGTGGGCTTATATAACTATTGCATATAAAAAAAAAACTTTTATACCCCCATTTAATAACTACATAATTTAAAATTCATATGTTTTTTTGTCATTTTACTTTATTAATTTTAATAAGCCTAACCAAACACTTAACATAGGCTTATATGTTTATGATATATAAGCAATAAATGACTTATATAATATAAACCTAAGCCCCACTCATAAGCTTAACCAAACACCCCCTTAATAGGGTTAAAAAAAAAATTAACAATTCAGGTTGACTCAAATTCGGGTTAAACGATTCCCTATCGACTCATATCATGTGAAAACGATGCCCTATCGAGTCATATCATGTGGAACGATGCCCTATCGACTCATGTCATTTGAAATGATAACATATCGACTCATATGGTATACAACGATACCCGATCGACTCATATCATGTGAAACGATACCCTATCAACTCGTATCATTTGAAATGATAACCTATCGACTCATATGGTATACAACGATACCCGATCGACTCATATCATGTGAAACGATACCCTATCGACTCTTATCATTTGAAATGATAACCTATCGACTCATACGGTATACAACGATACCCGATCGACTCATATCATGTGAAACGATACCCTATCGGCTCGTATCATTTGAAATGATAACGTATCGACTCATATGGTATACAACGATACCCGATCGACTCATATCATGTGAAACGATACCCTATCGACTCGTATCATTTGAAAATGATAACCTATCGACTCATATGGTATACAACGATACCTGATCGACTCATATCATGTGAAATGATACCTTATCGACTCGTATCATTTGAAATGATAACCTATCGACTCAGTTGGTATACAACAATACCCGATCGACTCATATCATGTGAAACGATAGCCTATCGACTCGTATCATTTGAAATATATCGACTCATATGGTATACAACGATACCTGATCGACTCATATCATGTGAAACGATACCCTACCGACTCGTATCATTTGATATGATAACCTATCGACTCATATGGTACAAAACGATACCCGATCGACTCATATCATGTGAAACGATACCTTATCCACTCATATCATGTGAAACGATGCCCTATCAACTCATATGGTATAAAACGATACCCCATCGACTCATATCATGTGAAACGATTCCTTATCGACTCATATCATGTGAAACGATACCCTATCAACTCGTATCATTTGAAATGATACCATATCGACTCATATGGTATATAATGATACCCGATCGACTCATATCATGTGAAACGATACCATATCGACTCGTATCATTTGAAATGATAACCTATCGACTCATATGGTATACAACGATACCTGATCAACTCATATCATGTGAAACGATATCCTATCGACTCATATCATTTAAAATGATAACCTATCGACTCATATGGTATAAAACGATACCTGATCAACTCATATCATGTGAAACAATATCCTATCGACTCGTATCATTTGAAATGATAACCTATCGACTCATATGGTTTACGATCCCGATCGACTCATATCATGTGAAACGATACCTTATCGACTCATATCATGTGAAACGATGCCCTATCAACTCATATGGTATACAATGATACCCAATCGACTCATATTATATGAAACGATTCCTTATCGACTCATATCATGTGAAACGATACCCTATCCACTCATATGGTATACAACGATACCCGATCGACTCATAACATGTGAAACGATACCTTATCGACTCGTATCATTTGAAATGATACCATATCGCCTCATATGGTATACAACAATACCCGATCGACTCATATCATGTGAAACGATACCCTGTCGACTCGTATCATTTGAAATGATAACCTATCGACTCATATGGTATACAACAATACCTGATCGACTCATATCATGTGAAACGATACCCTATCGACTCGTATCATGTGAAATGATGCCCTATCGACTCATATCATGTGAAACGATACCCTATCGACTCATATCATTTGAAATGATACTGTTGTCCCATATTATTATGATGATTAGTGACAGAAAATAGATGAAAAGAGATGGATTCCTAGAGAGAGAAAGTAGTGAGAGAAAGTAGAGAGAGAGATGATTAACTTGGTGAATATTAGATTAGAAGTGAGAATAAAAATGAACAACCAACCCTCCTAACATGCTAGGAGGGTGGTATATATAGTCCACCCACATGCGGGCTTTAATGGGCTATATATTGGGCCGGGCTTGTCTTTTGGACTTTAATTAGTTTAAATCCAAGCCCGTGAACCACGACTATTTAACTATCTATTACAACGTTCTAATAAATATTACAATATAAACCTATGACCGAACATTCTTGTTTGACTCAATATTTTGAGGCTAACAATCTCCCCCAATGTGAGGTCATTCCTCTTCGTTATTTGGATTCCAATGAAGATTTATGAATTTCGTCATATATGAATCTTGAACGTGTAACAGTAGTTTTGTTCCTTCATGCTGTAATCTTTGAGCCTTTGTCGTTGTCTTTCGACTTTGTCTTTTATCTTGAGATCTTCAAATCATTCTTGACTTGTCTTTACCATCTTGCGATCTTGTGTCTTTATCCACATGCTCACACTATTAATTGTTGAATAAGACTTTGGGCATGAATATGTGGTTTTGAACCTTTGACTTTGCCGAGTACACCGTGACGCCACCTTCTCGAGACAAAACATAGACATGGACTGAATGGCTTTGACATTCGTCCTAAATCGGTAGCGTTTTACCTCCGGTCGGTGAAGAACGTTATACGATATTAAATACCGTACTTGTGATTAGGTAGATTCAATTAAGAATCTCCTAGACAAGGTTTCGCGGATGTACTAGCCGTTCTCTTTACTCGACCGTCTCAAAGCAAGACTGCGAACATAAAGAGTGAATCAATTGGATAAATATCCGCTTGTTTAAGTCATCAATTCAAATTCCTGGAACAAGTTTGATTCATTAAGAATCTTACCATTGTTGCTTTCCATTTGACACAAGTTTGATTCATAAGAATCTCACAAGTCACCTACCGTAGCGCTGTTTGATGTTGACGCTAAAAGGATTTCCATTCGTCACTGTGAATATTAATGAATATCACTCTGAATGTTCTGGAAAGACCATAAAGATATTGCGAAGAAACCTGAAACGAGTTTGAATCAATTCAAAATCAAACCACTATTGCTTTTCAGTTTTTACATATGTTCAATTCATAAAGAATCTTATACATGACCTACGACAGTGCTGTTTGATGTTAACACTGGAAGGATTTCCACTCATCGTTGTGAATACTAAGTAGTATCACTCTGAGTGTTCTAGCAATATCACAAGGATATAGCGTAGGACTCTCTTGATCTTCATCCGTGTGTCCTAACGAGATTTGATTTATCTCTTGGCTCTAGACTCGATTTGTGCACTTTTAGTGGTCGGAGGCTGGAGCAGATGCCACCTATTCAATATCAACTATCTCGGAGTGAGAAAGTCAATAGAATTTGTGTTGACCTCCGTGACAATAAAGCAAACTTCTTTTGAGAGAAGCCTGAGTAGCTAGGAAAGGGTTGTGCTTCACATCACTGGGTCCATGATGAGTTGTCTTCATGATGTGTTGACCCGGTTTCTGCCTAAGTTGTATGGAGGGCTAATTTCTTTACACCCTTTATCCTTACATTTCTTTTTCATTCTTCAACCCCTTCAATGCTTACCAAGACATCATTGCTAACACCTTGTTGTGATTGTTCCAGTGCTAGCATCAGTACTTAGTCGGCATTCAGGTACGTTCACATTTACTCCATCTTTCCTAAGGACTTCTAATAATCTATTGGATTGTCCCTGGAAAGATCCCTGCGGTTCTGGTTGGATCATAGGACTTAAACCTAACCACCCTTTTGACACCAATAACGTCGTGAATTAAAGATGTTGTGGGTATATGATCGTAACCATGAAAACCACTTTAAATTCTAACAAAGTGTTTGAAAAACATTTAACACCTTGCTAGTTTTGTCGTTTCAGAAATTCTCCCCCTTCACATGTGCATTGAAATGCGAAAGAATTTAAGTAGACATTTTTCACATGTGGGTAAGAGTTAAAGTGCTTGAGTCTATAGATCACATTTTAATCACATTTTCTCCCCTATCTCTAATATATAAAATATTTTGATATTAGAGATACCAAATTTGATTAAAATATATTGTTAAAAATAGTCTTGTAAACTTTCGGGAGAAAAATGTGTCAAACTTAGCATGAATTTTGGAACGCTCCCCCTCAAAAATTGATCCAATGGAATTGTCATTACGAGGATATGATCCACATTATACTTTTGAGGATAGGAGTTGTTGAACACACAATTTTTGAAAGATTTTGAATATCATTGAGAAAATCTTGAAAAAATTGTGTTCAACGCTTTTTGAAAAATCAATTCTTTTTGACGAAAAGGTTTTTCTAAAGCATAAACTTGAGTTCATAGACTTTGAATGTCTTGACGAATCCACTCAAGTGTAAGAAGATTTAACTTCTTTTGCTAAGGGTAAGGGCACAAAAGCGTACACTCCCCCGTGAATATAGTTCTGGGTTGCAATCTAAAAGTGATTACAAGCCATTGTGTTGAGCTCAAAACGTTGAATGTTTTGTGACAAGCTCAACCCGTGATAGATTGCTCTACCCGTTGTTGGAAATATTGTCCAAATTTCCTTTGAAAAAGATAGAAATGACATGTTTTGAAAAATATTTACAACTTTCATTCGAGCTTTATGTACATGCCCGTGTCGTTATTGAGCGACATTTCTAGGCACGTCCATATTATCGATACTAAAAGACATGTCGAGAAGAATATTTTTAGATTATCAAATATTTTTTAATTTTGTATTTTGCTTTTTCATTAATATTTACAGTCAGATGTTTGATAGATGAATCAAGCAGGCTTCTTTGCCAGAACCTCCAGTTCTGCTGGAGTCAAACATCTCATACCAATTTTCCTAACAAGATACGCAAACCTCTCTTTGGAAAGAGCTTTTGTAAACAAGTCAGCTAATTGGTAATCAGTTCCAACAAAGTATAATTCAACAATACCCTTTTCAACTTGTTCCTTATTGAAGTGGTATCTGACATCGATGTGCTTCGAGCGGGAATGCTGTACCGATTGCAGGAGATGGCTATGGCTGACTTTGAGTCACAGTACATAGGTACTTTATCAAAGTGGAAGCCATAATCCGTGAGTTGTGTTCTCATCCAAAGAACTTGAGCACAACATGCAGATAGAGACACATACTCCGCTTGGGCTGATGAAAGTGACGTGCAATCTTGATTTTTGGAAGACCATCCCACAAGCTTATCTTGACCTAGAAATTGTGCACCACCAAAATTACTTCTACGTGTATCAAGACACCCTGCATGATCAGAATCTGAATAGGCTGTTAGAAAGAAACCGGTTTCCCTCAGATACCAGAGTCCCATGTGAATGGTATTCTTAAGGTACCGAAAGATCCGTTTAACCTCCTTGAGGTGCTTTTCAGTGGGTCGTGCTTGATATTATGCACAATAGCATGTAGCATGATGAATATCAGGTCGGCTTACTGTCAAGTACATGAGGGACCCGATCATGGAACGATATCTCATTTGATCTATGGGTAATCCCTCTAAGTCAGCATCTAGGGATGTGGTTGATAATAGTGTCCCAACGGGGTCACATGATGTCATATCATGCTTTTTGATTATCTCTTGACAATACTTAGCTTGGTTAATGAATATACCACTTGGGGATCGGTGAACTTGAATTCCTAGAAATTATTTTAGTTCGCCCATCATAGACATTTCAAATCTGCTGTGCATTACTTTTTCAAATCATTTTGAAAGTTTTAGGTTTGTAGACCCGAAAATAATGTCATCAACATAAATCTGCAAAAGCAAAATGTCATCCCCATATTTATAAGTGAACAAAGTTAGATCAATGGAACCTTTTGAGAAACCTTTGGAGACCAGAAATTTCGAGAGCTCGTCGTACCACGCCCTTGGAGCTTGCTTGAGTCCATAAAGTGCTTTGTGGAGACGATACACCTTGTCAGGATAGTGAGGATTGACGAATACTTCCGGCTGTGTGACATAGACTTCTTCCTTCAAAGGACTATTAAGAAACGCCGTCTTTACGTCGATTTGATAGACAATGAATCCCTTATGTGCAGCATAAGCAAGAAAAATCCTGACCGCTTCCATTCGAGCTAATGGTGCAAATGATTCTTCAAAATCATTACCTTCTTTCTGTCCATACCCTTTAGCCACTAGCCTAGATTTATTCTTGATGATCGTGTTCTCTTCATCCATCTTGTTTTTCCAGATCCATCGAAGATTTAATGGTATTACATCGTATGGTCTGTCAACAAGTTCCCAGACTTTAAGTCTTTCAAATTGTTGAAGTTCATCCGCCATCGATTCAATCCAAGCATGATCAGCCATATCTTCTTTGATGTTTTTCGGTTCACCCGAACTCACGGTGAGTGCGAACATACAAACATCGCCATCGGTGTGAAGCTGTCGTCTTGTACGAACGGGCTGTGAAGGGTTTCCAATGACATGAACCAAAGGATGATCTCGGGTCCAGTGATGTGTTGAAGGATATCGTTGGTAGAATGTATGCATATTTGACGGATCAACATGGCGAGTAGAAGACTCTCTAGTTTCGTGTACCGGTGTACCGAATGGGTTGATAAATTCGTCTTCGTCAGATAATGCATTGTCTGCTTGATTTGTGTTCTCTGGAGCAATGACAGTAGTTGTGGATGTTGTAGGATCGATTGTTGAAGTGATATTCTGAGGAGGTAAATCTGCAGCAACCCGTGTTGAAGTAGATGAAGTTGTATCCTTTTGTTGACGATGATCGGTATCATCATTCTTATCATGAGTGGCAGCGGAAGACTTCGATACAACTTGTTTCTCCCCCATGAAATATTCATCATACATTGGTCTATATAACATTTCCAACTCTTCAATTGTCGTGTTGACTGTCATATCAGCTCTAGGAACATTTTCTGGAACCAGCTTTGAACTTGACGGTTCATTGCTGTGGTCTTGAGTTCCGAGTTCCATGCGGTTGTGAACGGAATTCGTTTGTCGTTGTGGATCGGGACTTAAACAGTTTTGTTCAAGTGCCATTTCTTGCAATTCATCAAATCGGATGTGAATAGTCTCGACTATCAATTTTGTTCTCTTGTTGTATACTCTATATCCCTTAGACTGAGTTGCATATCCCACAAGAATACATGCATCACCTTTTTCTTTCATCTTATCCAAGTTTTCACCATCTCGTATAATGTAACAAGTACATCCAAAAACATGAAGGTGTTTGAGTGAAGGTTTTCGATCATGAATTATGTGATATGGTGTCTTTTTGTGTCTTGGGATAATTAAAGAGCGGTTTTTTGTGTAGCATGCGGTTGACACGGCTTCGGCCCAAAAGTATAGTGGAAGTTTTGAAGCGGATAATAATGTTCGAGCAGCCTCAACTAAAGTACGGTTTCGTCTTTCAACAACGCTGTTTTGTTCGGGTGTTCGGCAATAGATGTTTCATGTTTAATTCCTTTGGCTTCAAAATAGTTTCTCAGATTTGCATTCAAAAATTTTGTACCTCTGTCAGTACGAACCACTTTAACTTGAGCTTGAAGACCACGTTGTATCAGTTTAAGAAAGCTGATGAGAACTTCGGGTGTTTCATTCTTGGACCTCAAGAAGTGAGTCCATGTGTACCTGGAGTAATCATCGATAATTACCAGAATATATTTCTTTCCATTGATACTATGAACACACATGGAACCACACAGATCCATATGGAGAAGATCCAACCGTCCTTTAGAGCTTGGTGTGGTCTTTGTTTTGAAGCTACTTCGTTTAGCTTTACAAAGTTCACAAGAAGAACAAAGATGATCTTTGATGAATTTCAAACTTGGGAGGCCTCTCACAATATCTTTCTTGGAAAGCAGGTTGATGGTATCAAAATTAAGATGAGATAAACGTTGATGCCATAACCATGCCTGAGTCGTTGAAGCTTTAGCCATGAAGCAAATTGTAGTTGATGAAGTTGTATCTTAAAGTGAAATTGTGTAAAGATCATTACCCCGTGTACCGGTAAGTAAGTCATTCCCATCATAATCACAAAGAAAACATGTCTTCTTTCTAAAAGCAACCTCCAAATCCGCATCACAGAATTGACCAACCAAGAAAAGATTGTGATTGAGCCCTTCGACGTAGTATACCCTTTTAATCGTGATATTCCCTTGTACCAAATGTCCATATCCTAGGATCAGTTCAAATTGATCATTTCCGAATCGAACCGTACCCAGGAACTTCTCCACGAAGTTAATTAGAAGCTTGAGATTCCCCTTCATGTGCTTCGTGCATCCGGAGTCCAGTATGAAAAGAATTATTTGTATCACATGCAGAAGAGTTAGAACACGATGGAGCATTTGCTAAATTGGATACCACAGTAGTTGTGATTATAGAATCATTAGTGTCCTTAGCAACATTTAAAGGCATACTAACACTCGTTGTCACATTTTCTGTCCTAATTTTAGGCATCCATTTATATCTTGGAGGACATTGATTAGTAAACCACCATTTCTAAGACTTGCTAGCAGACTCATATAATTCCTTAATTTTGCTTCTAGGGTTCTTAGTGGTGGAAATGCATTACTTTTGTTAGTGGGGGTTTCACCAGAATGGTTCACTTTACGTTTGGGTTTACTAGCTCTAATAGGCATCGCAACTTGCTTGTTAGTTCTAGTATCTACGCCTTTGACTTTATTCATAGCACACATAGAATGATGAGCATTAGCACACTTTCCACATTTGACACAAACAAATTTCACATTCATATCATTCAAATCATTCACAGCATTCAAATCATCATTACTTGCGATTACAGACTTTTTATTCTTAAAAACATTCAAATTCCTAGGGTATTCTTCTACCTGCTTCATCTTCCCTTGATTCTTGTGTTTCCAGACCTTATCATTCACTTGAGTGCTCTTAAGCTGAGGCCGGCTAACACTAGTAGTGGAGACTATTCCTGTAGTAGAAGACACATGAATATTAGTGTTTCTAGAAGTCTGAGGCGATTGAGTAACTTTGTTTGTGGGCTTAGTGGTCAGTCTATACATCCCTGGTTTAATCACATTATTGTGCTTAACGCTTGGTGCTATGACATTCCTTATGCATTGATTATGTGGTAACCTTTCTTTTCCATCCATTTTGGGGGCAAACACAGGTTTTGCAAACGAGGAATTTGATAAAGCAGATGGTTTTCCCAAGATAGAGGATCTATTCTCTTTAGAGGCATTGGGTTGTCTAACAACATGTTTCTTAATGCTAGGTTCCACAACTTTCCCACCCATTTTAGCAACGAGTTTCTGCAACTCTGCTATTGCTGTGTCCCTGTCTTGTAACTGAGCTTTCAACCCTTTAATTTCCAAATTCTGTTCATTCATTTCTCGAAACGTTTGGGAAAGTTTTTCTTGCAAGTTATTATCATGTGGAAAACTACCAACGTCTTTTTGCAAAGCAAGTTCAAGAGAATGACAATGTTTTTGAAGGAAATCAGTTTTGTGTTGAAGTAACTCAAAAGCCTTTTTATCAACATTTTCTTTACGTTTCGAAAGCTCAATTTCAAGACGCTCACATTCTTTGATCTTATCAAGATATTTGCATGCAACATCAGAATATTCATCAATATCAGCACAAGATGTAAAATAAGCACACATAACATCTTTAGAAACGCATTCTTACAAGAGTAAATCATATTCATCTGAAAAATCAGACTTCTCCATTTGAAGATCATCAATGTGTTTCTCAAGAGATTCAACATATTTTAAATCATCATACATTTCAGTCCGAATGAACTCCTCAAGTTGGAGAACAGTTTCTTTAATCAACGCCGTGTTTGGAATTAAGAGTTCTTTCACAAGCAAGGTAATATCTTGAGGAATCGGGCGTTTCCACTCAGCATCTTCATGTTTTGCCCAATCTCTTTCAACAGTAGATTTAACATTATCTATGTGATGTTTAAGAATACCTAATGTTTTCCTACTCTTGCTTTTAGATTCATCTAGAGGGAGGTAGTTTATGTATTTGTAGACATTAGATTTCTTAGGGGCAAATGCTTTCTTCCATTGAATTCGCTTTTGTTTGCATTCTAGAAACACTTCCTCACGAGTTTTCTGAGTTTGTTTGTTGAAAAGACCATAAAGACTATTCTCATAAGCATAATTATATGGTTTTACAAACTCCTTATTGACAAGAGGTCGACTATCATCATCCCAAAGGGTAGTCTCTTCACTATCGGCACTTACAGGCATGCAATCGAGATCTGTCCTTTCAGTCTCATCAAGATAAAGACACAGGTTCGCAACTTGAGCTTTGGCAAGGTACTCAGGACTTGCAAAGCTAGCTTGACCCTTAAACATGGACGGAGGTGCTAGAATTCTTACGGATTGAATAGAATCATGCGTTTTATAATCAACTTTCTTCAAAAATTCGACTTGTTCTTCTAGTTTCGTTACTTTTTCGGTTTCTTTATCATATCTACTTTTGAAGTCTTGTTTTAACGCATCTACCTCTTGGTTCTTAACCTCAAGAATTTTAGCAGAACCGGTAGTGGTCATAGAGAGCTTTTGTTCAAGTTCATTAACTTTGGTGTTGGCTAGGTACGGTTTTTGACGTTCATCAATTAAGAAAACATTATATTGACGCTTCTCTTTGGCTAATAACTCAAGAGTTGTATTATATTTGTTTTCAAAATCGTCCTTTTGACTTTTTAACGCACTACCCTTGTACCCCTCAAGCTCTTTGGTTTTCTGTAGGAGCTCATCTCTATAGCTTTCAGTCATCTCACTCGATTTGATAAGAGCAGCTTTGCATTCTTCAAAATTTTGAGTGAGCGTATCGTTTGCCTTCTTTAATTGCTTTTGACTCTTTTTATTTTCATTGACATTTTTTTGTAAAGTATCAATTAAATTAGCAAGCGCAATACGTTCCTCTTCATCATACTCATTTGCATGTTGATCATCCTCAGACTCATTATTGCACATGTCTGATGAATCGGGTGTGGTATTGCTATCAACCGTTTCCATCATACACGTGTCATTAATGGCATTGGGTAGATCACTATGCTCATGAATATCACCAAACACATTATATTCATCAGTATTGTGTACCTTATCTATTGGCTCAGTGTCTGATGACGTATAGTCCCCAACCGGGTCGTGAGCTCGGCCCACGGGTACTACCCGTATCCGGCCCATCACAGATGGGTGGATAAATGTCATTCAGGCTTATGGGTTTGAGTGAATAGTAACCGCACATGTGTGCGGCCCACGGCCCAAGGCGGCCGACATAAGATTAGACAGAATCATATTCTGTCTAGGAATATCTTTATCCCAATAAGAGAGGATATTCACTACCAGAATTAGAAGATAACAATCATTCTAATTCTGGTGCTTATCTCTTCCTTGGGGCCGAAGCATCAGTGAAAGCCCACTAGGGTTTCACTGCCTATAAAAGGAACCCCTAAGGGTTCCACAAAGGTATTACGACTGGTACTCTAAACTCACATAAACCTTAAACCGATTACTTACTCTCACGCCGAAGTTTAATCGTGGGAAACATTCCCACGGTAAGCCTAACGCGTGCTGTTTAGTGTGCATGATCCCAACCAAACGATTCACTTGGTGCAGGAGCCGGAGCCCAGCCGACCCGAATTAAGCCTAATTCGGGTCTAGCAAGGATCAACCAACTTTTGCATCAACAAGTTGGCGCCATCCGTGGGACCCATAACACTAAGCTAGAACAAAACCTCATCTCGAATTTCCAATGACGAAGGGGCATCCGCCAGCTAACCCCAGGAACGTGAATCCTGGGAACCGGAAGTCCCAAGGGGAAGGGATTCTCATTCCCAACCAATCACCCAGCCGCCTTGCAGGCGGGCCGGGTAACCGTAGCGTTTTTCAGCCCGCAGGGGTGACGAGCACGATCTCGGTGACACCCCCGCCTACCTCAACCCTGGACAACCCTGATCCGGGGAGTGCGCCAAACCCTCCTAACAAGGAACCGCGCAGACCCTCGACGGAGGAAGAAGTGGAAATCCTACCACTCAGTGAGGAGGATCTTACTCGAGTTCTCACGCAGAAGTTTGAAAGGATCATCCCAGGGATCGCATCAAGGTTGAATCTGGGGAGGAACCTCCAAGCCAGACTCAACTTTGGTGACAGTGGACCAACCACCCCCTCCCAAAACCAGAGAAAAAGGAGAACTCGGCCTCAGGAGCAGGGAACCTTTGAGGAAACCCCTCAACCCCGGAATGTGTTTGAGCGCATAGGAGATCGCCTTATACAGGAATTAACGCAGTCTCAAGAAGGAGAAAGGTCGGATGGCTCACCCGAGCGACCAGATCGAGAGCTGACCAGAACCACACGCCGCCCGAGTGTGTGGGACAGAATGAACACTGGGAAAAAGGCTCCTGGCTCATCCCAAAAAAGTGGCCCCTATGCAAAGAATGGGGCACCACCGCCATCCCCGGATCCGTCCGGAGAGGACTCAGATGACCATCCGCCTAAGCGTCGCCGACCTAGGCGCACCCCTCCACCACCACCAAACAATGATGGGTATTATGATAGTCCTTATTATCGAGACGCGGAAGCGGAGGATCTTTCGCGTCCATGGTGTGAACCATGGGATGACCCTAGGCTTACCCGGCCATGGGCGGATCCCAGGGAAGATCCATTCACCCTCCGCATAAGGAACTATTTTGAGGACACCAAACGTCGCATGCCGTCATGTATCAAGACCTATGATGGGTCCGGTGATCCTGTGGATCACCTCAAAATATTCGATACGCAGGCTAAAATTGAGCGATGGCCCATGCCCATATGGTGCCAAATGTTCAATTCGACCTTGATTGGAAACGCTCGTGACTGGTTCGAGGCACTCCCCCCATGGAGCATTGATAGTTTCACGGAACTACGCACTGCGTTCGAGAACAATTATACTCAAAGGAAGAAGTATAATAGGGATCCGGTCTCATTGGCAACCGTTAAGCAACGGCCGGGGGAGTCCACAGAAGCCTTCACTGAGCGCTTCAATGATGAGTGCACACGCACAAGAACCATGCCAGAGCTCCTGAATATCTCTGACTATATGCACGCCATAACAGACAGAGAACTGATCAGGCGTCTCAACGACAAGCGTCCAGAGAGATATGATGACCTCATGGAAAGGGTCAGAAATTTCATAGAGGGAGAAACCGCTGTGGCCGCGGCCTACCCATCCCGAGGAAATGGATACCGGTCAAATGACCAGTCCCGGAGACAGTTGGGCGGCCAGGGTAATCAGAACAATAACAAGGGCTCAGACTATAAGGGCCAAAGCAAAGGCGGACGGTCGGACGATAAGTTCACCCCCCTAAAGATGTCCTACCGGGAGATCTTGCTGACTGAAGGGGCGAACTTTCCAAGGCCTCCCCCAATGACCACTCCCCCAGAACGTCGGCAAGGAAGTCGCTTCTGCGAGTTCCATAATGACAAAGGACACGACACGGAGGAGTGTATCCAGCTCAAGAAGCATATTGAGTCGCTGATCAAATCAGGCAAACTCAAGCACCTAGTTAAGGATTGGAAGGACGGAAAAGACAACAACAAGAAGTATGATAAGAAGGATCCCCAAAAGGACAAGCCTTCGACCATATACATGATCCAATCCAGACAGCGCCGCACGAGGCAGAAAGTTGGCCAAAAATTTTCACGCGGCAGGGAAATCTCATTCCCTCCCATCACAGCAAGCGATGTGATTGATGCGCCTCTCACTATTGAGATAAGAATTGGAACACACAACGTTCGTCGCATGTATGTGGATGGAGGATCGTCAGCAGAGGTACTGTATGAACACTGTTTTGTGCAGTTATGCCCGAAAATAAGAAGCCAATTAGTACCGGCCACGTCGTCGCTTACTGGCTTTAGTGGAGACACTATCTGGCCAATAGGGCAATTGCGTTTGCTTGTCACCATTGGGAATGAGGAGCATTCCACTACGACATGGATGAACTTCATGGTGATACGCTCACACTCTCCCTATAATGGGATCATAGGCAGACCAGGCATTTTGGCTATCCGGGCAGTACCCTCTACGGCGCATGGAATGATCAAATTCCCTGTTGAGGGGGGAATCGTGACTATTTACAACACAGTCATACCAACATCCAAGTGTCACACCGTGACAACACCGGCTCCACCTGTCCCACCCAAGGATGGATCACCACCTCCCAATTGGAAGGTAGCAATTCACCCTGACTATCCGGAACAGGAGGTATCCATAGGAGGGGCGCTCTCGGATAGCGGCAAAAGGGCCATGTGCTCTCTCTTGAGTGCAAACCTAGACATATTCGCATGGGAGCCAAAGCATATGACAGGCGTCCCACGCGCGATAGCAGAGCATAAGCTCCAGATCCGCCAAGGGTACCAACCCGTTAAACAAAAGAAGCGCGGCCAGGCGCCCGAGCGCAGCCAAGTGATACTGGAGGAAGTACGCAAACTAGTGGACGCAGGCATCATGCGCGAGGTATACTACCACGAGTGGTTATCTAATCCGGTCATGGTCAAGAAACATGACGGAAGTTGGCGCATGTGTGTGGATTTCACGGATCTAAACAAGGCCTGCCCACAGGACTGTTACCCGTTACCAGAAATCGACTGGAAGGTGGAGTCCTTGTGTGGATATCCTTTCAAATGCTTCTTGGATGCATATAAAGGGTATCACCAAATCCAGATGGCGGAGGAGGATGCAGAAAAAAACGGCGTTCCATACGAGCCAGGGCGTATATTGCTATACGAAAATGCCGTTTGGACTGAAGAACGCCGGCGCTACATATCAGCGGTTGGTGGATAAAGCTTTTGAATCACAAATAGGACGCAACCTGGAAGTCTATGTTGATGACTTGGTGATAAAAAGTCACACGGAGAAGGCACTTCTCCGGGATGTCCAGGAGACATTTGACACGCTGAGAAAAATTAACATGAAGTTAAATCCAAAGAAATGTACGTTTGGAGCGACTGAGAGAATGTTCCTGGGATATTTGATTGACCCAAATGGCATCAAACCTTGTCCAGAGAAGACGGATGCAGTGATACGATTACCGTCCCCTCAGACACGGAAGGAGGTGCAGTCCCTGAATGGGAAATTAGCCGGACTGAATAGATTCCTATCTAAATCCGCAGAGAAGTCATTACCTCTATTTAAGACACTCAAGAAGTGTATTAGAAAGGGAGACTTCCGCTGGACGAAGGAAGCCGAGGAAGCTTTCGGCCAACTCAAGCAGCATCTCGCATCTCTCCCTATGCTAGTAGCTCCCCGGCCAAAGGAGGAACTCATTATGTATCTCTCAGCTACTCATGGTGCAATAAGCGCGGTACTTATGACGGATAGAGATACAATACAAACTCCGGTCTACTTTATAAGTAGAACACTACAAGGGGCGGAGTTGAATTATTCCTCCATGGAAAAATTAGTGTTAGCACTAGTATTTGCTACAAAGCGGTTGCGCCGGTACTTTCAGGCGCACCCAATTGTGGTGATTACAGATCAGCCAATCAAGCAGGTTATTTCTAGACCGGACGTGACAGGGAGGCTAGAGAAATGGAGCATCCTATTGGGAGGGCATAATATATCCTACAGACCAAGGACGGCTGTTAAAGGCCAGATCTTGGCAGATTTCTTGATCGAGAAGCCGGATGAGGAAGAACCGATAATTAAGCAAGACGAGATCCCAACGGAACCTTGGGTGCTATTCACGGACAGATCCTCATGTACAGACGGGTCCGGGGCAGGTCTCATCCTCACGAATCCAGAAGGAATGGAGTTCACATACGCCCTCCGCTTTGAGTTCACGGCCACCAACAACGAAGCGGAGTATGAAGCATTAATTGCGGGTTTAAAAATCGCCGCTAGAATGGGAGTCCGCAACCTTGAGGCCTACATGGACTCACGTCTTGTCGCGAACCATATTCTAGGTGGGTATGTGGCTAAGGAGGACAACATGGTCAGGTACTTGGAAAAAGTCAAGTCGTTAATCGCGACTTTCAGTAAGTTTTCCATCAAGCAGGTGCCAAGGGGCGAGAACAAGAAAGCGGACGCTCTTAGCAAGATCGCATCCACGAGCTTCGCTCACTTGTCTAAACAGGTTTTGGTGGAAATACTCAAGGAGAAATCTATCACGGAAGGGGAGGTAGCCGCTATAGTTGAGGAGGAGGGACCTACGTGGATGACCACAATCATCAACTATTTGACTAATGAAACCCTTCCAGACGAGGAAAAAGCAGCAAGGCGCATTAAAAGGAAGTCACAACATTTTGAACTCCGAGAAGGCATCCTTTACAAGCGCTCTTTCTTGCAGCCGTGGCTGCGGTGTGTTGGACCACGCCAGGCGGCTTACGTCATCAGTGACATACATGAAGGGTTGTGCGGCATGCATGCAGGCCCACGATCCGTAGTAGCTAGAGCCTTACGAACAGGTTATTATTGGCCCACCATGCACAGAGACGCGCGCGACATGATTCGCAAGTGAAACGATTGCCAAGTGCATAGGCCAATACCGCAGCACCCGCAGCAGGAGCTTACACCTATCACGTCCCCATGGCCATTTTACAAGTGGGGAATTGACATTGCAGGACCATTTCCTGTAGCTGCGGGGGGGGGGGGGGGGGGGTTAAATTCTTGATTGTTGCAATGGACTACTTCACGCGATGGATAGAAGCCAAGGCAGTTAAGTCTATCACAGGAAAGCAGGTCAAGAAATTTGTATGGGAACACATTGTGTGCCGTTTTGGTCTACCAGGAGAGATCATCTCGGACAACGGCAAGCAGTTCACAGACAACCCATTCAAAGATTGGTGTGCATCATTAAACATCAAACGACGCTTCACATCTGTCAAGCATCCACAAACAAACGGCCTCGTCGAACGAGCAAATAGAAGCTTGGGGAATGGAATCAAGGCGCGTCTGGACAAACGAAATGGCAAATGGGTCGATGAGTTATCACATGTGCTATGGGCGCATAGAACTATGATCAAAACAGCCAACGGAGATACTCCATTTGCATTGGCTTACGGCACTGAAGCCGTTATACCAGCAGAAATAGGGATGCCTACCATCCGCACGGCGGAGGTTAATGTCGTCACAAACAATGAACAACTGCGAATCAACCTGGATCTGTTGGAAGAAAAAAGGGAAATAGCAGCCATTAATGAGGCTAAGTCCAAGGCTAAGATGAAGGCTTATTATGATGCCAAGGTCAAGGGTGTTTCTTTTCGACCGGGAGACTACGTCTATCGTGCTAACGAAGCGAGTCGAGTGGAGAATACAGGGAAACTGGGCCCTAAATGGGAAGGACCGTATGAAGTCATTGAAACCTTGGGACGAGGCGCGTACAAGTTACGTGACATGGATGGCCGCGACCTAGAGCGCACATGGAACATCTCCAATCTCAAAAGGTGCTATCTTTGAAAGCTACGGCTTCCGCATGAGTACTTTGCTATAGGCAGTCTTAATAAAGAACCATGCGGTTTTATTTGTTTTTCTTATGTTTGTTTAGTTTCCTTTCTTGTTTTCTAGGACTTGTCGTCATTATTCAAACGAAAGTGTAAACGTTCTAATAAAATGCCGTGGTGCCTAGCTAGCTCCACGGCCTGTTTCGTGCAAATCATTTTCCTTTCTTTGTTAGATTCTTTGTTAGTCGTATGAATTTTACTTGTATTGTAATATGCCATGTTTCATTCGTATGCATTCTTTCAAATTACCGTACATGTACTATACGCCTCCAGGCGAGGTAAGAGGATTAAGTGAACCTACTAATTCAACTTGCCGCGTAAGAGGGATGCAACCCCAGCCGCACGGATCATGTATCCTTACTAGACGCCTTACTCACAAGACGTTGTGATAAGTTTCTTGTGCACCGTACCCACACGGTACTTCGCATAGTAAAGACGCACGTCGCATGTCTAGTAAATTATAGACTTGTATGTATTTTCCTTTTTTCTTTGTGTGTACGACGTGATACATCACGCGGCATTGAAATACAATGAAATACACAAGTTTCAAAATTAACAATAAACAAAATGGCCGTGGTGGTCACGGACTTCTAAATAAAAGGGCAAGTTATTACATATATGTCTTGGCCGTGTACATACACGGACGAATATAATCACAAGTGTTTACAACATATCAGTTACAAGGGGGGAAGGAATTCTCCTAGATCCTTCTTCCCTTCCTCAATTAAAGCACGAAGGGCCTCCCCACGAGCATCTTTCCCGTCCTGAACTTTGACTGCAAGAGCATCTAGAGCTTCTCCAAGCAGCTTCTCACCTGACATGGCTTTGGATACAGAATCATAAGTAGCCAGCGTCAAGGGAATTGGATCAGCACTCAGCCGGGACATTATTGCTTCGTTTGGAGCATCTTTCATGGCTTCGAGCTCGTCCAGGAGGGGGTGTTGAAGGTCTGCCAAGGCATCCATGGACGCAGTCATCTTACCCGCTGCGGAGGGGTTGTGATACGGATGCTGTGTGATATCCTCACCTTTTGCGATCATCTCCGCAGCTTGGACCAGGCCTTCATGCCTACCACGGTCGATCCCATCAGATACAACCCCAGCAAATGCCTGCAGTAGGTGTGGAGCGTTCAGGGCCCCACTTACGGCAAGCCGCAGTCCTTGCCCGATAATCCACCTACGACCGGCTGTCGCGGTTAGTAGGGGGGGCATACTTTCTCCGCACAGCTGACAACCACCTTGCTCAACTCTTCATCAGCTAAGGCAACTTGGTTTTCAAGGTTGGTTTGAGCCTGCGTCAATTCCTCCTTCAGTGCGTCACGCTCCTGGGCAATGCTGAATGATTGCACGGTCACCGCCTTAGTAGCAGCCTCAGCCGCAGACACCTGCGTATGAAATTTGGAGTTACTACAAGAATACATACTTTTTTAGACTACATGCATACAAGAAGTAGGAGTGTATGTACAATATTTCTGAAAATTTACCTTCTCGTTTGATGCGGCTACGAGGGCCTCCAACTCAACAATACGCCTCTCTCTGGTATCAGCGTGAAGTGCTTGTTCCTTCACCGTCACCTCGGCGGTCAGTAATGCCGCCTGCAAGGATGCGATGGTCTTCTCGTTCTTCACGACCATTGCCTCACGGCGGGCTATCCTTTTGTCGGCACGACTCACATTAGTGAGGGCCTTAATCAGACGGCGTCTTAACGCGGCACCCACCGTCACCTGATGTGCGGATGATACATCAAACTGTTCAATCAGGGCCTCATGATCTAGTTCATCTAAATCCTGTGCGAGGGCAGGCGGGGTGATGTGTTCGATGAATTCTGAACACTCGGATTCGGCCTCCAGCCGTGTCAAGCTCGATAAGTTCCATGCTAAGCGCAAGCTCTCTTCTGGCCCCTCGGGGTGCGGCTCCTTGGCACGTGCAGTAACAGGTGATGGGGGATTGTTGGTAGCCGCGGGGGATGGATTTCTCCCCACTTCTTCTTGTGCTCCGGCTGCCGGATTCACCCTGTTGTTAAAAAATTTTAGTCTATATACTTCATACAAAGGTATAAATCATAATTACAAGGGGTACTTACGGGGTGCCGATGTCGGGGTCTGGGCCGGTAGGAGCTACGGCGCTCACAGGGGCGACTTGCAAGATGGGCCCTTCCATGGTCGGGGTAGGGTCGGCTTGGGCAGTTGTGGTGCTGCTTCCTTCTTGGTATTGTGGATGGTCTTTCCGCAGCTTCTTGGGGGGAGCATTTGCAACTCCGGCCTCCTCCCCAACTTTCATCACCACCCTCCTGGTTGTTTTTCTCTTCTTAGAGGTAAGTGGGGTGGACCCGGAAGCTTGCGTGGTGTCCTCATTGGGATCACGCTCTTCCTCCTGATTGATGGTGCCTCCCTCCAGCAATGGGTCGTCACCGTCTTCGTTCTGAAAGTCTAAAGGGGATTTCTCGATAACAGGCTCTCCTTCGTCCGACCTGGGCTCGGTTGTCTCTTCCAGCGGAATCGTACGGTCGGCTAAAGCTTCTAGCAAGGGGAGCTCATTCGGCTTTAACGGCCGGAATCCCTCCGCCACCTTCATGGGGTCGCCTTGACGAAGTAGTCCGTGGAGGTTCATCTCTGCAAATGATTGTAGAAGTATATGGGTTAGTAAAACTTTACACATATGTGACAGATCAAATTTACAAGATATATATGACCTACCCTCGCCCTGTTCCGTTAAGAAGCACGGGTATAAGTCATCCCTCCCAAAGTAACGGCGGCTTATCCCTACTAGGCACAGAAAGTGTTCCGGCAATCCTCTATGGAATTCCGTGCGATGGGTATCTAGTATTTTCAGGTCCCGGCTACTATAATCCTTGGATTTGGGCGGATAATCCTTTGGGGCTTTGGTTTTAAGTACGAAGGGGGTGGGGAATACTTTCTCATCTACAAAGAAGTAATGGTCGTACCAATTCTTAAGAGAGTCAAGAGGTTTCCTATATGTCATCGGGGCATTCCCGGGTCGTTTCTTGAACGACAACCACCCGTTCACTAATTGGGGAAAGTAGAAAGCCCTAAAAAGGTTCACGGTGGGGGTTACTCTGCAGGTATGGCATGTAATCTCAAACTGGTTGATTTTACACGCCCCTATACAGTGGAGCTGGGTGATATGAAAGTCATAATACAAAAGAAGGTCTACCAAGAACTTGGACAATGGAATACGGTAGTTGGCTGAGTAAAACAGGCGTGTGTATATGCCTATTTTCCCCGCTGGTGCATCCGTAATAGCCTCACCATCACCCGGATAGGTGGGGTGCACACTTTCGGGCACATAATACTTCGACAGGAAGTCGAGGTATTTCTCCGCAGACATCACGTTCAGGACGTCCGTGATGAGGGGATTACCCTTGACCATATTTTATGAAAAGGTTTTTAAAGGCGTGATAATCTAACCTGCGGTGACGGATATCCGTGGAAAAGAAGGCAAAAATTTTGGAGATAAAAGCTCGAGATTAACAATGGCGGAAGAATGAGTGAGTTGTGTGTGTGTAACATACACACATACCCACTCTTATATAGGGTGGCCTCGGTTTCCGAGGTGCCGTGGATCTTCGACACGTGTCAGTCACATTCCCTATCCAATGGATAAGGTTTCTGACCATTTCTGCAACAACAGTGGGGGACCCACGGGTCACTTCTTAAACAGTTTTGCGTGGCTCGAGGATGGGCAGTAATCATGCACTTTTTGCAGACATGCGACTGGATTATTGATTATCATTAATGCGACTGGATTCCTGTCGGGTTATGCGGCTCTTACGTAAGACCATATTTAATGATTACATTTAAGTTGTCTCGGCCGATACGTGCGGCTGAGGTAGTATTCATTACAAAATCCTACGAAGGGGTGCCACGTGCGGCCAAAACAACAAAAATTTAAATCTCATTTCTTGTCTTCCCTTGGTATGTCCGGAGAGCATCTTGATAGTCTAGAGGTTACGTCTACGACTGTAACAACTAGACTGGGGGGACATGATGACGTATAGTCCCCAACCAGGTCGTGAGCCCGGCCCACGGGTACTACCCGTATCCGGCCCATCACAGATGGGTGGATAAATGTCATTCAGGCTTATGGGTTTGAGTGAATAGTAACCGCACATGTGTGCGGCCCACGGCCCAAGGCGGCCGACATAAGATTAGACAGAATCATATTCTGTCTAGGAATATCTTTATCCCAATAAGAGAGGATATTCACTACCAGAATTAGAAGATAACAATCATTCTAATTCTGGTGCTTATCTCTTCCTTGGGGCCGAAGCATCAGTGAAAGCCCACTAGGGTTTCACTGCCTATAAAAGGAACCCCCAAGGGTTCCACAAAGGTATTACGACTGGTACTCTAAACTCACATAAACCTTAAACCGATTACTTACTCTCACGCCGGAGTTTAATCGTGGGAAACATTCCCACGGTAAGCCTAACGCGTGCTGTTTAGTGTGCAGGATCCCAACCAAACGATTCACTTGGTGCAGGAGCCGGAGCCCAGCCGACCCGAATTAAGCCTAATTCGGGTCTAGCAAGGATCAACCAACTTTTGCATCAACAGTGTCAAAGATAGGGCCATTGTCATCTTCAGTGACTTTGAGAACTTCTTCAACCTTTGCCATGTACGAGTAATGTGCATCGAGTTCTTGATCAGAATCTTCATCATCAGTGTCATCAAGCATTGCTCCTTCCTCAGCTGACAATTTAACCCCTGCTTCCATCTTCTTGCATAGCAGCATCTTTTCCTTATGATAACCAGAGTCTCTAACCCTTTTCGGCTTCCTGCATTCCTTTGCCATATGCCCATAACCTTGGCTATTAAAACATTGAATCCCACTCTACTGAACCACTTGACTTCCAACAGTTTCCCTATTTCCAGTAGCAGCAACAATCCTCTAAGTATCATACTTGGCAGTTTGTTGATCATACCTTGCAGAACCCTCAACATGCGTTGGATTATGTCAATCATACCTAGAAGGACTTTCACCACGTCGACGTGTGTCATACCTTGGAGGACTCTCGACATATTGGTTCTTTGTGTTAGATGATGTGCGAAGATTGTTGTTGGTGGGTTTGTAGATTTTCTTGTAAGTCTTCATTATGAAAGAAATTTGTTGTTTCATCTCTCGATTCTTTTGAGCTTGGTCTTCATCACTATCTTCTTCAGATGATGATTCAGATGGTGGTGATGGTGCTCTTGTCACTTTACATCGAGATATTGTGGAAGATGAAGACTTAGATGATGTGGAATATCTTGGTGAAGATGATGTAGTGGAGTATGGCTTAGGAGCACGAGAGTGATGACCTTGAACATGTTGAGTTGTAGTCACTAAAGCAAGTGGATTAGCCGTCTTTACAACACGTTCAGCTCGAATCTCATTTGCTTCATTCTGAAATTGCTTCATTCTGAAATTGCTTCAAGATATCAAAGAGTCGATGATATGAGACCTCGTCTAACTTTTCTTGTTGTTTCACCAAAGTGACGAACCGTGTCCACTCGAGTTGAAGTTGTTGAAGAAATTGAACATTGACTTGGATGGTGGAGACTTGCAGATTGTTTCTTGTCATGTCATTCATCATTTTATAAAACCTGGAGTAGTAAGAGTCAATTGATTCTCCATCCCTTGAAGTAAACTTGCCAAAATTCCAAAACAAGTTTGTTTTGACATCTTGTTTGTTGAGTGATTCTCCTTGTTGCAAGCGTTCAATAGCAGTCCACATTTCATGTGCTGTAGGGCATGCATCAACCGTGGAGCAAATATCATCTCCAATCCCACTTAGAACCATATAGATGGCTTCCTTCTCCGCATCATCCCAAGCATAACTTTCAGGTGTGAGATCGGCTCTTGTTTTATCACGTTCACTTGCAGGTATTGGATCAGTAGTATCTGTGGCTGGTCTGGGAGGAATTGAGATTTTCTTGAAGACATATGGTCCATGAGTAATACATTTCCTCAAGGCATCAACATTGGGTCTTGTATCAAGGTATCGTATGAAACGTGATTGCCATTGAGCATACCGACCAGACACAAGCATTGGTGGTCTCTCTTTATTACCCGCTACCATGATATTGTTGTTTGTGACACGATACTCTTGAGTAGAATCCATATCTAGAGACTTGAAATCGATGAAGTGAAAATGGATCTTAAGTAGATGTGTTGTGATTGTTGTTGTCGATGAAAAATGTTAAAATCCCCTAAAAATTGTCTTCACAATAAACCAAAAATTCGAAGGTGAAAAATCACACGATAAAAATTTTCACTTTTGTAAAAATCTTCAATTTTCGGAATATTGGATAATTTCGGAATAACTGACATCTTCAGAGAATTTAGGTTATTTCGGAATAATGAGGTTTTCAGAGAAACGAGCTTCTTCGGAATATTGATGTTTTCAGAGAAACGAACTTCTTCGGAATATTGATGTTTTCAGAGAAACAAGCTTTTTCGGAATATTGATGTTTTCAGAGAAACAAGCTTCTTCGGAATATTGATGTTTTCAGAGAAACTCGCTTCTTCGGAATAAACCAATTTTTCATAGAAAATGACCTTCTTCGGAATAATGGTGGATTTCAGAGAAACGAGTATCTTCGGAATAAGTGATGTTTTCAGAGAAATGATGTTTTTTGGAATAATTGACGTTTTCAGAAAAATGGATTTTTTCGGAAAAACGTACCTTCTTCGGAATAGTCTTTTCTTCGGAATATATGCTTTTTCAGAGAATAAGACTTTTTCGGAATACTGAAATCTTCGGAATAAGCCACTTTTTCAGAGAAATCACTTCTTCGGAATACTCACTTCTTCGGAATAGTAAACCCTTATCCGAAAAACTTTTTTTCGGAATAATTAACCCTTATCCGAAAACCTTATTTCGGAATGATCTTGAATCAATGACGAACCGTAACTCAAAAATGAATCCAAACACCTCAAAATCTTGCGATTTTTACCACAAAAACCAAACCAAATTCCTACCAAATAGATATACATGAGTTATATCAAGATTTATAGCCCGAAATACTAAAAAGAAATTCAATTCGGGATGATTTAGATGGAAAAATAAACCGAATCGAACTCAAACCAAACAACCAAACACAATCTACCCCGTGGCGATTGATACCAAATGTTGTCCCATATTATTATGATGATTAGTGATAGAAAATGGATGAAAAGAGATGGATTCCTAGAGAGAGAAAGTAGTGAGAGAAATGAGAGAGAGAGATGATTAACTTGGTGAATATTAGATTAGAAGTAAGAATAAAAATGAACAACCAACCCTCCTAACATGCTAGGAGGGTAGTATATATAGTCCACCCACATACGGGCTTTAATGGGCTATATATTGGGCCGGGCTTGTCTTTTGGACTTTAATTAGTTTAAATCCAAGCCCGTGAACCACGACTATTTAAATATCTATTACAACGTTCTAATAAATATTAAAATATAAACCTATGACCGAACATTCTTGTTTGACTCAATATTTTGAGGCTAACAGATACCATATCGACTAATATGGTATACAATGATACCTGATAAACTCATTTCATGTGAAACCATACCATATCGACTCGTATCATTTGACACGATGATACTACTAATATGGTATACAACGATACCCTAATGATGTTTTCATTATCAAACGATGTTAACGATGATACTACTAACTTAAGTTCCAACCACGATATATTATTTGTTGAATAATCATATTTATTAAACCTAAATAATTTTGATAAAACGTTTCGATATCAAACATGATTATAACACCCCGTCTATAAGTTATGTAGTTAATTTATGTTTAAAGGTAATGTTTTGAAAAAATTTATCAATATAAACTTTAGATGAAAGATTTTCATTTACTTAGTATTAATTATATAATTTAATTAATACAAGTTTTATATAAATTAAAAACTTTTGCTAAATTAAATAAACTTACAAAAAAAACTTATGGCTAACAAATAATTGTGTGTTACTAATAACTGATTTTTTAGGATTAATCGTCCCCAAATCACACACATTGCCCAGAGTGTTCCAAGACGCCATTAAACCGCCGCCGCCACCACCACCACCACCACCACCGTATACCATTATCGTCAATAAAACCAATCATGATGCATGGCGAAGAAGGTAACTTTAACAATCGTTATTATGCATTTTAAATATTATGATGAATCTCATTATTTGTAAGTTTGTTATAAGGTTAAGGTTTAGTCTGATTGGAAATCTTATATGCTTTTCTTTTTATTACTTTTGATTTGATTTCTACTGTTTACCCTTCATTTGTTAATAGGTTTGATGTTTAATAGCGTAGATTACAATATGTTTAACAAACAACCTGTAATTATTTGATATGTTAATATCCCTAACATATACATGTTTTTAGACGTTTACAGTTCATCTTCTAGTTCCCCCAGTGTTGAATTTATCCCAAGCCATAAGAAACAGAGTTCTATTACGGGTGTAACTGGATGTTCCACTAGAAAGCGTCCTCCTCCCTCACATCCTCCTGGTTATGATCCATCTAATCATCCCGGTCGTTGGCCCTCTCATCCTCTAGGTTTTAGTCCCTTGGATCGTCCCGGTCATGGTCCCTCTCATCCTCCCTGTTTAGGTTCCCCCAGTGTTGAATTTGGCCCAACCCTTAAGAAATAGAGTCCGGTTACTGGTGTAACAAGTTGTTCCACTAGAAAGCGTCCTCCTCCCTCTCATGCTACCGATTATGCTCCCTCTGATCGTCCTGGTCGTTGGCCCTCTCATCCTCCAGGTTATAGTCCTGTTGATCGTCCCTCTAGTAAGAAGGCGGTATAAGCTACTAATGAGGCGGACGAAGATTCTTCGGATGAAGAGTTACACATTCCATACGGGGTATAACTAAAGTTGTTATTTGTTAGTGGCTAATGATGTATACCTTTATATCATTAATTATTTGTTTAAGACACGTTATGTTGATCTATTAGGAGAACTGTACCAAAAAAGATTGGCAGAATCTGAGCCCTTTCTATGAATCTAGCGACGAAGACAACTAAGTTGTTGATTAACAGCTTGGAACAAGGACTGCAACACAATGGAGCGGGGTAAGGGCAAAGTCAAGGGAAAAAGGGAGGTTTGATGTTGATGTCACATCGTTATATGTAATATATTGTTACAAGTAACAAAAACAATATTTTATTTTGTGCTCCCTTCATGAATGTCACCTGCTGCCCTTTTAACCTAATTTGTTTGGTACAATTTGCTATTATTTGTATGCAGTGACACGTATATGTAATTATGAATATTTCCTGTAATTTAACTATGTTTATGATATATACATATCGGAATGTCTTCTCTCCATTTCTACTTAATTTTTTAGGTAACGATGTGTATCAACCCAGTGCCTCTCAAAGATTATCGCAGCAGTAGCTATCGTAGCGACTCAACATGGTGCTTGTTCGTAAACCACATTTGATTATGTAAGTTTCAGATTATTAAATAATGTTAAATTGCATATACTATCATTATGGGTCGATTTGGGGGTTTTCAGTATACAAAATTTGTTAAAATCAAACCAGATCCTTGCCTAAAATAGTTTGGAGCCAAAAATCAGTTTTGGAGCCAAATTCCAAAAAAAGAAATATTTTTCTTCTCTGTCAAAAATTTTGGAGCTAAAATTTCATCCAAAATATTTAAAATCTTCTAATCAATTCCATATCTTGACAGTTTCTATAATTGACAATTTTTTTCTGCTAAAAATAAGGTTTAATCCATTAAAGAAAAATAAACTCTTTTATCTCATTTACTTCTACCATTTAGAATTTCTTTCTTTTACACATTACCTGATACCAAATCATGGCAATTTCGTCCGATTTTATTGACCATTTGATGGAAAATGGAGATGATTATGATGTTCAGTTGGATGATTCTGATAAATCAGATCGTGAGAATGACGATTATTTTTCAGAGACGTATTCTGACGGTGAAGATGAAGACATAAACAACCATGCTAAGCCAAAATATCCTACAAGGGGCATAACTAGGCAAGCAAAGTTTCGCACCCGAATGGGAAAACCTGGTGCAACAAAAATCACTGTATCATTTGATGCATTGAATAGACTAACAGGGTCAAGCAGATCCATATTTTCAAGTTTCTTGGGAGACCTGGTACGTGAGAACATAGGTTTGAAGGTTATGTCCTGGAGGTTGGTATGTAAAGAATCGAGAGACAAATTATGGGAAGAAATCACGGTACATATATACTATTTTATAAACCATCACTTTATAAATTTATATGCACTTACATTATGTACAACTAATTAACAACATTGTGTTACTATTGGCAGCAATTTTTTGTTGTTGACACGACAGTCAGAAAGCTTGTTATGACTCGTCTTGGTCGACTTCTTAGGAATTTCAGGATGAAACTAAGAGAAACATACATATTCCCCAACAAAGATAATCCTTCAAAAATGGAAGAACTTCCGACTAAATATAGTGCAATTGTTAATGTAGAAGAATGGGTAGCATTTGTAAATTACACTAAAACTGACGCATACAAGGTTTTAATTACTCAACTATATATCAGTCAATTCATTATTCATAATTTTGTGTTTCCATTACTGCATATAAGCGACTTATGATTTTGTGTTGTAGGCGTCATCAACGAGAGGTAAATTGGTGCGTTGCAAAAAATATTTATGACCACACAATGGACAGAGGTGGATATATACATATAAAAGAGAAAATGGTAGGATTACATAATGTTTGATTTACAAAATGATACACGAGTATGATAAATGAATCTTTTTACATATGTATGCATTTCATGTGTATTAGGTCGAAAGAATGAAATTTCAGCGACGTAGAAGCACCACGGGGTATACTGTGGTTGAAAGCTAGTGAAAAAGAAGGAGTAGTTACAGATCCTGATTACAGATCCTGATATACTATCATTGGCAAATAAACTTGTAAGTATGACTGCAAATCCTATATTATTATACTATCACTGGGAAATAAATTCGTATGCTAACCTATTTCACATATGTTTTGTGCAGGAAGAAGCACATGAGAAAATAGAGAAAGGAACCTTGACTGTCGATGATGGCGATGCCATGACAGTTGTTTTTGGTAAGGAAAAGGGTGGGTATGCTAGAGGAGTTGGAACTGGGGTTACATACAAGAAGTATTTTGACATTCCTTGTAAAAAACAACTAACTGATGAAAGGATTGAGGTACTTTAAACTCAATTGGATAAGGAAAGACGCGCTCATAAAGAAAAGGATGCATTGGTCGAGAAATTATCCTCCCAGATTTCAGAAAAAGATGAAATGGTCTCTAGATTGTCTAATGATTGTACATAAACAAAAGATATGCTTGCTATGGTGATGGCTCATTTGTCTTCACAAGGGGTGGAGTTGAATACATTGTCAACTCAATTTCTAGTAAACTCAGAAGTAAGCAAATTCTTTAGTTCTTAAAATTTTTATTTTTACTCTAACACCAATGGTGATAATCATAGCAGGAACTGAACCTAAAACTGATGAGTAAATGTATTTATTAATTTATATTACAGGTCACTCCAATGGGCAATACTATAGATGCTGGAGCTTCTGATATGGAGGCAACACATACAATTGTTGTACGTGATAAGGATGCAGGAACTAAGAAAAAATCTAAAGGGCTAGAAAGTTCAGATAAGGTAATGGAAACAACGGTAACTTATAAAAACATCACCCTTTGATTTCTGAGTTTTAGATACATGACTTATGTATCGTGTTTTATATGTACACAGTCAAGTGTTGTTGTACGTGACAAGGATGCGGGAATTCAGAAGTCTAATGGGCTTGCAAATTCACAGAAGGTAATGGAAACAATGGTAACTAATAAAAGCATCGCCATTTGATTTCTGAATTTTAGATACATGACTTATGTACCGTGTTTTATATGTACACAGTCAAGTTTTGTTGTACGTGATAAGGATGCGGGAATTTAGAAGAAGTCTAATGGGCTTGCAAGTTCACAGAAGGTAATGGAAACAATGGTAATTAATAAAAACATCACACATTGATTTTTGAATATTAGATACATGACTTATGTACCGTGTTTTATATGTACACAGTCAAGCGATTCAAGTGGTGCTGTACGCGATAAGGATGCGGGAATTTAGAATAAGTATAATGATATTATAATTTCGGATAAGGTATGGGAAACAACAAATATAACTAACCAAAACCACACCATTTGATTTATGAATTTTGAATACATCACTTATGTACCTTGATTAGTATATACATATAGGAACCTATTAAAAATGTTGCATCTAAGAAAAATCATGTAACACAACAAAGGAAACTCGTAGATTCCCAGTCGCAACAAAGTGTGTCTCCAAATCAAGAAGAAATAACAGTATGTATTTCAACATGTCTCTAGTTATTTTTCCGTGTAAATAGTTTCTAATATATATACTTAACATTCTGTTATCAGAGAATTAAGTGTAGACTGTGGCACATATACAAATCACAAATAATTGCTGAGGGTACCGTACACAAGTCTAACAGAAAACAAATAATGCACAATAGACCACTTCCAGATGATTGCTACAAAGTCTCAGTTGATAAATTGATAGTAGATGCAGCCGCCATACCCAACGTAGGAAACAATGGTATAAAAACCGCTTTGGATTGCGTAGGTGGGTTTTATGCATGGCCAATCGTAAAAGTAATTCTTGTAGAACAGGTACATATAGAATTTTTTTTCAACGTTACATATATAGCATATCTTTATATTTACCTATCTTTGATGCAAGTTTATTTTGATTACAACAGGATACTACACCACCAAGTACGATATAAACCATTTCCAAGAACAGCGCAGCTCCAAAAATAGGAACAAAGCACAAAACTTTTATCCCTCCTAATTCCATGCAGCAGCAAGCTAGGTCGTCGAAGACTCAAAAGGTTTTAGATTATAATTGATGAGAAATTTATTATGTACGACATTACAATTCCCTACTTGGTTCAATTGTATGACATTTGAGTTTTAATCAATATGAAAATCTGTTTTGTCTTTAATTTTGTTTTTAATTTTTAATTCTTATTTATTTATATATATAAATTAATAATGACACAGATCATTGATTTGTTATGTGTGACTGAAAGATGAAGTCACATATGATATGGTTACACTTATCAACACTTTCGACAACTTTTAGATTATTTCTGTGGGTGGCTATAAATTATAAAATGCCACATAAATGTAAAATACATGTGACCATTGATGCACTTTGTGTGACAAAACATTACAAAAAGTCACATAATAATAAACTTCATGTGGCTGTTGGATAACAATGGTCACACAAAACACACATTTGAATGAACTAGACAAGCATGCTGTCACACTTATTAACACTATTAGCCACTTTATGATTCATTGTATGTGATTAACTAAACCCAAACTAAATGCTATATGTGACAAAACATTACAAAAAGTCAGATAATAATAAACTTCATGTGGCTGTTGGATAACAATAGTCACACAATACACACATTTGAATGAACTAGAAAAGCATGTTGTCACACTTATTAACACTAATAACCACTTTAGGATGCATTATATGTGACTAACTAAACCCAAATCCAATGCAAAATGTGACTAAACATTACAAAACGTCACATAATCATAAACCGTATGTGGCTATTTGATATCAATAGTCATACAAAACACACTTTTGATTGAACTAGACAAGCATAATGTCACACATATTGTGACAAACCTCAAATTTCACATCTATGCTATAAGCTATAATTGTCTCAATATGAAAATTTGGCTAGAAATTTTTGCTTTCTATACCTTACTTGGTAAGATGAACTAATTCTCACAACCTGAACTGCCATTACAACATCCTATAAGTTGTCAATACAATATATATTTCTGAGTTCTTTTGGGAAAACTCATGTCAATAAGTCACAACTCAACTCAAAATCTTGAATTGATTATCGTATATTTCAAAATCAATTTGGATTACAGGAAAAGATCTTAAAGTCAATACTGTTTTAATATGGTGTGGTTTCTCAGTCCTTGGGAGAAAGGAATTGTGATTATTTAGATGAAGATTTCTCACAAATCACCATTTTAATCCAGTAGATATTCTATGGTCACTACAAAATTTTATATAATTTCTTTATAGGGTAAGTGTAATTCCAGGTAATATAATGCATACGTAGAATATGTAGTTTCATGCCTAAATAATTTTCTTACTTCAGCCTATTGGTATATAGGGTAATATTCTTCTTAATGTATTTAAAACTATAGATACTATTACTCTATGTCAACAGATTATTTTAGGTATGACCTTGTCAGAGTTTCTATATCTTTAGTATAATACAATTGACAATGATCCAGATGGTGTCATGTCTTATCTTAAGAAACTCTGAAAAAAATCTTATTACTTGTTCTTGCCTATCTTCATAAAGAAAATTATGGTTTGAACATTTGTAAGTCCAGATTTCATAATCTCGTTAAGATATAAGTTGAATATTTTAGTCAAAAAGGTCAAGTACATATTATTCTAAGTATATAATACAAATGAGTTGTACTACCAGATAATGAAGTAAAATAGCACTTACAAGAGATGTAACTTAAAACACATAGATTTTATTGATAATACTCACATATGTTTATAACATTTATTTATTTACAAAATACGATATCTAGGAAAATCTAGAAATTCATCTTGCTCCAACAACATCGCATTCGATGACCTATCTTGTGGTAATTCTGACACTTGACTGTGTAGAGTCCTTTGTGATGTAGTAGGCACTTCATACAATAGGGAAGTCTTCCAGCATAACTATTGTATTCTATGGGTTTAGGGAAGTAAACTAAGTTAGGATTTGGGTAATATAGGTAAGGGAAATAGGGATCACGAGGAATAGTTAGGTGACTAGGTTTAGGTTCATTGAATTTTCCTTCTTCACTAAATTTACGCTTAAGGGTATTGGATTCTTGCACATGATTGTGCTTGATTACGTGATCCATTAAATTTTGGGAAATATTAATGGCTTCTTATAAACTTTGGGGTTTAGAAATAGTAATCATTTTCTTAAATCCTTGGGGAAATTCTCTGATAAAAGCCTTCATCATCCTTTGAGAATTAGTGACAGGACAAAATTCTGCTAGCTCTTGAAATTTTCTCAAATAGGCTTTGAGATCAATTCCTTTTGTCACTAGATAGAAAAATTCATTTTTCACTTTCTTGATCTCTATTGAAGGATAATATTGTGTCATCAGGAGGCACTTAAAATCTAACCACTTCATTTTATAGGCTTCTTCTACTCCAACGAGTTGAGTATAGTAACTCCACCAAGATAATGCTTCAGTAGTTAAGGTACTAACAACGAGGTTCATTTGGCAATCTTCAGCACAACCATTCTGGGAGAAAATCATTTCAGTCCTTTCAATCTAATGAGTGATACCGATAACATCTTCAGTTCCTTGGAATTTATATAACTGACTAGCTATATAGTTTTCCTTTGGGATAGTATTCCTTACGATTTTGAAAGTTGGTACTTGGAAAGCGGCAACAACACCATCGTTGATCATTTGATGAAGTCCTTCGGGAGTTAAGGTAGAAGATACTAATGTCCTAAAATGTGTCATTCTGAAATTAGAAGACAAAATTTTTGAAGTTTAGATATACTTGTCTATTAAGCATTTGTTATATGTGTATACATACAACGGTTTACGAGCATAATCTTTCCAAAAATTTAAAGGCACATCATACTTATATCTAACAACTCTAATTTACCTTGCACAACGGAATATCACAATTGGGTGCTAGTTAAAGAATCATCACACATAAGCCATATTGAACGACTCAAAAGAGACGTTTAAAGCATAAGTAAATTTAAACAAAGTTAAATCACAACAACATTGTCTAATTGTTTCCAAACCCCAAAAGTTATAAACAGAGTAGCGTTAGGTTCCCATTCTCAACCCATAAAAACCGACCAAATTGTTTTACAAGACACCATGAAATATAAATTGTCTTTAATAAAAAGGGAGGAGCCACAACAACATCCATAACATGCTCCGCCACAATCATCCTCGATTACCTGAGACACATACTTAAAATCGTCAACAAATAATGTTGAGCGAGATCTATAGGTTTATAAAATCACAATTGAACATAAGTATAAAAATCATTCACGATTATTCAATAGTATGTTGATATTTACAAACTATTATTTGGGTATTACTCATTATAGCATAAGCTATTTAATTATGTTTAAGCTCATGAAACCGACCCCATAAACTAATCACCCGCGCCAAATGCCGGCGTGATTTAAATAAAGCCATTGCCCCTCTTAGGTATTCGTTGCCAATTATACCTTTTTCTCAACACAAGTTATCCATACGCAGAGGGTACTCAACGTACTAGCTCTCGTCAAGGATAGGGTCGTCAACACTATCAATTGTTCAAGCGGCTATTTCCAATCCACACAAGGATCAAACAATAGTTAACGGTTCATGAATTTAGGGTCTTTAGCAACTAGCTACTTAACATAATTCAAGACATCATTCGGGTCCAATAATCATTCACAACTTATGTTCCTTTTCATTTAAATAGCATGTATCCCCCCTCGCGGGTAAAAATCATTTAAAAATAGTAGAAAGCGAGGCTATAGACTCACCTTAAGTAGTAGTGGTAGTATTAGCAAAGACGTAGACGAAAACAATCACCGACAATGAGGATGCTCCGAGAAATCAAATACGACACCTAAAAAACAAACGCTAAATGAATCAACACCTTCAAGTACCTTCAAGTACTGTATGTATATAATTAAGAACTCTCAAAGTTCATATAAAAGCCAAAATTCCAAACAAGTGATATTTACTAGACACGTTCACTTTTATACGTTATTAAGACTATGTTAACATCATAAGATTCAAGCTAACAAGAGGTGATCCGGAGGTCGGGGACGATAAAAAATGGTTAGACATTTTAGAGAGAGAAAGATAACAAGGAAGAAGGAGTGTGTGTATTTTAGAGAGAGAAACAAAATACACAAAATGAGAATCCTCACCCCTCCATGGAAGTATGGAGGGGTATATATAGGCTCGACAAGGAGTGAATTTGACAACTTAGCAATACTAGTCCCTCCATGTTTTGCCTATCTGAATCTAATGTAATTCCGTAAATGGCGCTCACATTTTAGGGCTAACAATCTATTACTCCAAATACAATTATGCCGGTACATACCTAATGTACGGACTGAATTCCCATACTTAAACATCACGTAATTTTACGAAACTCGCTGTAGACTTCACTTACATTATGTAAAAAGCTCACAAACATTTTCATAAAAAGATTTTACTTTTAAGTCACACTGCCCAATACATTTCCAACCTTGAAAATCTGGGCAGATTTGTACCTTTACGTCGTAAAACCATTTTGACTCACTTAACCAATTCCATTTGTAAATCTAATTCTTAAGTTTGAAAATAGACTCATAACTCCAGGTATTGAGTTAAAGAACATCCCTCAAACATTTTTGAAACTCTACTTATAGTCCCCGAGATTTGACCTAATATTGAACACAAATTCGGATTGCGTCGATACTCGCCTCCCGGTACACGAATTTTCAAACTTACATAACTTTTGACTCGTCTGGAGTTAAAAGCTCTATCTGATACCAAAACGAAGGTAGAAAGAATCTCTACAACTACATTCTATAATGAAAACCTGGACTTAAACTTAAAACCATGAAAAGAACCTTAAACAATCTGCTCTAAAATGACACTTTAAAAATCACACCTACACTTGTTTTCAATCCATTTCATCTACTCCTATACCCCTAATATCATCACAAAAGCATTTTAAATCATTCATAACATCCTAAATCACTTGTATAATCAACCTTCATCAAAAAACCATTTCATAAAACTAACATACAACCAAAGCAAATCAACTAAAAATGATGAAAACATGTTTTTAAACATAACCCCATAACAATAATCATCAAACATCAAAGATCAAACCAAACCCACCTTTGGCCGTGGGCTATGGTGACCAAAACACTCAAGAAAAATGTTTTCCATCTTGTTTTGTTAGTCAATTATCATTATAAACACATAATAAAAATATGCATATACTTTAATTAGATCAAAACCCCCTTTTAAAAAATCATAAATTTTTGGATAAATCAAATGAATGCATGTGTGTTTTAAGTGGATTAAAACACTTACAAAGTGATTATAAGATGTGGTCTAATGTTAGTTTCTTCAAAAACTAAAAAAAATCAATGGTGGAGTGGTGGTGGTGGTGTAGCCGTCGGCTAGAGAGAGAGAGGAGAGGGAGAGGGTGAAAAATTTTTGAAGTGAAAAATGATATGTGTGTTTTCCTTGTTCCTTTTTGTAAGTTTGGAGGGACTAATCTTTCTATGTTGGCTATATTTTGGCCTTATGATAAAACAATGATTTAAAGAGCGGGTATATAACCCACTAGTCGGTTTTGAATTTTTGCGGGAGTCAGGGTTCGTACCGGCTACCTCAAAATACTTTTAAATTGTTCAAGGCACACAAAATGGAATAAAAACGGTTCCGACTCGATTTAACACACAATGAAATAAAAACTTCGAAAAATCAAAATATCGATCAATCGATAATAAAAGATAAATTTTGGGCATCCGTCGGCATCTTAGTCATTATCGGTTCCTCTTAAATCATCAAACCTTAAAATTAAGACCTCCAACATTGGTTTCAACTTAAACCGTCAAACATATGACCAACAAAATTTTTAAAAATTTCAAAAATATACGTAAATTAGGGATAAATAGTGACCTCAGTTTCTGGGTATCACATCCTCCCCTCCTTAAGGGAACGACGTCCCGGCGTTCGCCTCTTCTTATACTCACATTTCTTACCACTAGAACAAATAAGGATACTTTTCCTTAAAGAAGTCCTCACGTTCCCACGTAAATTCCGGTCCACGCCTAGAATTCCATCGTACATTCACAATTGGAATTCTACTATGCTTCAATCTCATGACTTCTCGGTCCATAATCTCCACTGGTTCCTCCACAAAATGCAAGTTGTCATCGAGCTGAATCTCATCCAAAGGAATTACCAAATCCTTATCCGCCAAACAATTTTTCAGATTTGACACGTGAAACGTGTTATAAATAGCACTAAGCTCCTTCGGCAAATTTAACTTATAAGCAACTGGTCCAATTCGCTTAATGATCTTAAATGGTCCAATATACCTCGGACTCAACTTTCCTCTCTTCCCAAAACGAATCACTCCTTTCCATGGCGATACCTTAAGCATAACCATGTCCCCAACTACGAATTCCAACGGTTTCCTCCTATTATCAGTGTAACTCTTCTGTTGGCTTCTCGCAGCAAGTAAGCGGTTCTTCATTTGTACAATGTACAATCCTCTTGGTAGTCTCTAAAATCATCTCAGGTCCAGTCAACTGACTTTCCCCTACTTCACTCCAACACAACGGAGATCTACATTTCTGATGCGGTTCAACTCGAGGAGGATTTACAGCAAAAGTTGGCACATCGAAAGATTTAGCAGAAGTGTTAACTGTTTGGTCAGGAGGTCGTTTTGTGGGTTGAAATTGTGTTTTGATCACTTTTGGACTGTTTTGTCGTTTTTTTTAAAGTTTTAGGACTTTGTTTCGTAATTTATTTTCATTCAATAGGTTAGGGTTTAAAGACTTCGTGGATTTTTTGGCTGCTCAGTTTTTGGTTATTAAAAAAGTCGAGGTTTTCCTCAACCCTATTGTTCTTCCTGCTTGTTCCTCCACGTACGCTGCATTAGAGTGATATCAGATTCCAGACGATCCTGAGTTATGACGCCCCGTCGAGAACACAGTGTGGTCCAGGATGGTGTTGATGATGTTCCTGTTGATGCCTTACGCAGGCAAAATGCTGATCTTCAACGACAGGTTGAATTACTGATTGAACGGCTGAATGAATTCGTCAACGTACATCCTCATGAGGATGATGTGACTTTTACGGATGAAAAACCATTTGGTGCTCACCGAAATTGATCTCCGGAACGTCCTGCTAACCGTTGGGAGCAGAGTTTCAAGGCCGAGATCCCTACTTTCGATGGCTCTCTCAAACCAGAGGAGTTTATTGATTGGCTTTCCCAAGTTGATGAAATTATGGATTTCAAGAATGTCCCTGATAGTCGTCGTGTGCCACTTGTCGCAATTCGTCTACGTGGTCGTGCACAGGCTTGGTGGCAACAATTAAAACAAGTCCGTGTTCGTAGTGGTAAGTCTAAGCTCTCAAGTTGGGAAAAGTTCAAGAAACATGCTAGAGCTGCATTCTTACACTACAACTTTGAGAGAGAGTTGTATCAACGCTTTCAAAACCTTCGCCAACGAACTCGATCTGTTGAGGCGTACACGACAGATTTCTTTGAGTACCTTGCTCGCCTTAATCTCAATGAATCCACTGATCAGTTGGTCTCTCGCTATATTGGTGGTCTTCGTCTTGAGCTCCAGGAGATTCTTAATATGTTTGATTCATTGATAGTCGCTGAGGCGCATCAACGTGCTTCTCAGGCAGAAAACAATTGAATCCCCATACATTTGGTGGGTTTCGCTAACAGCCCCCTTTGGGTGGCGCTGCAAGTTCTTCTACCCCACCGCCTCGCTCCCAGGTTGCTCCACAGACCTATGCCTCTACTCATGGTCCTCCCAATGTCCCTCAAGGTCGTTCCAGTGGTGGTTTGCGTTGTTATAGTTGTGGTGAACTTGGTCACCGGCAATCCGATTTTCGAAATCTAAAATCTGCTAACCGTGGCCTTTTTACTGAGGCTCAAGAATCGGATGCTGTCCTGATTTTAGATTCTGCCCCTGTTTATGATGAGTACCCGGAAGATGTCACAGAATAGTATGTGTCGGGTGATATTGGTCCTCTTTGATGTTGCGCAGGGCCTTTTTAACCCCGCGTGCTCCTGATAATGAATGGTTGCGCTACAATCTGTTTCATTCGACTTGTACCATTGGTGGAAAGGTTTGCACTTTTATTATCGATGCTGGAAGTTGTGAGAACGTGATTTTTGAGGTTGCGGTTTCCAAACTCAACCTACCTACTGAGCCGCACCCTAAGCCTTATCGCCTTTCTTGGCTCAGTCAAGGTACCGATGTTGTTGTTTCGAAACGTGTACTCGTGAATTTTTCGATTGGTTCTACTTACCAGGATACTGCTTATTACGATGTGGTTCCTATGGATGCATGCCATCTCTTACTGGGTCGTCCTTGGAAATATGATAATACCGTTCAACATGATGGTCGTGCTAATACATACTCTTTCCTCTTTCGTGGAAAGAAAATTGTTTTGGTCCCAAATAAGCCCAAGGATGTTTTTGCCACCACGACACAATCCTCTTCCTCGACAACTTTGTTGTCTCGTGCTCCTTTTGAGGCTGCTATGGAAGAGTATGGTGTGGTATTTTTCTTAATTTCCATTCCCGTTTGTCATGATACTCTTGTTATTCCTGCTGGTGTACAACCTTTATTACAAGAGTTTGCGGATGTGTTTCCTGAATCTATTTCGTCAGGTTTTCCCCCTCTACGTGATATTCAACTTCACATCGATTTGGTCCCCGGTGCTGCCTTACCCAACCGACCCCATTACCGAATGAGTCCGAAGGAACACGAGGAGTTGCGTAGAAAAGTAGAGGAGTTGCTAGCTAAGGGTCACATTCGTGAGAGTCTTAGTCCTTGTGCCGTGCCTGCCCTCCTTACTCCAAAAAAGGATGGTTCTTGGCTTATGTGTGTGGATAGTAGAGCTATTAACAAGATTACCGTGCGTTACCGTTTTCCTATTCCCTGGTTGGATGATTTGCTAGACCAATTGGGTGGTGCTTGTGTGTTTAGCAAACTGGACCTTAAGAGTGGCTACCTTTAGATTCGTATTCGTATGGGAGATGAATGGAAAACCGCTTTTAAGACTCGTGAAGGTTTATATGAATGGTTGGTCATGCCATTTGGTTTATCCAATGCTCCTAGCACTTTCATGCGTGTGATGAACCAAGCTCTTCGGCCTTTTATTGGTAAGTTTTTCGTCGTTTATTTCGATGACATCTTGATCTACAGTGTGAATCCTATAGTGCATCTTGAACATTTGCGTGAAGTGTTATTTGTTCTCCGTCGAGACAAATTTTATGCTGCTACCGCCAAGTGTGCGTTTCTCACAGACTCTCTCCAGTTTCTTGGTTATGTGGTTTCTCGCGATGGTCTCAAGGTTGATCCGAGCAAGGTCATCGCTGTTGAACAATGGCCTCAACCTTCCTCCCTCACGGAAGTTCGCAGCTTTCATGGTTTGGCGTCCTTCTATCGACGTTTTATTCCTCACTTTAGTGGTGTTATGGCCCCTATTACAGATTGCATGAAAGGGACCAAGTTTCTTTGGACTACTGAAGCCGAAGCGGCATTTAAGGAGATTAAGCATCGACTTACTTCTTCACCTATCCTTGTGCTTCCGAATTTTTCTCTCCCTTTCGAGCTCCATTGTGATGCATCAAAAACTGGGATTGGTGCTGTCCTTAGCCAATCTGGTCGCCAGGTAGCTTATTTCAGCGAGAAGCTTTCAGGTGCTAAACTTTGTTTCAATACTTATGACGTTGAGTTCTATGCGGTTGTCCAGGCTATCAAACATTGGCGTCATTATCTATTCCAGCGGGAATTTGTTCTATACACTGACCATGATTCCCTCAAACATCTTGGGAGCCAAGATAAGATCTCACATCGCCATGCATCCTGGATTTCTTTTCTTCAACAGTTACTTTTGTGATCAAGTATAAGGCAGGTTTTTCAAATCGTGTGGCGGATGCTTTGAGTCGTCGCCATGGCCTTCTCGCGGAGATGCACATTCATGTACCAAGCTTTGACTCTTTCCTGGATTATGTGGAAGATCCATTTTTTTCTCAAGTGCTTGCCAAAATCTAACATGGCGACCTGATGTAGTGTTTTTACTACTCTTTAGGAAAAGAGAGCAAAAGTAGGGCAAGTATTAAGTGTTGGTTTAGGAAAACCAAGCACTAATGACCAATGAAGTTCAAGTTCGTTTCCCAGGAAGGCAAGTGTGTTGTGCAAAGAAATGATTAATGGTTTGTGATTATAATTTATGAAGAATTAAAAAGAAGAATAGAGATTAGAAGAGAATGACGGTTACGATTATGGATTAAACTAAGACGAATAGTCGTGCACGTAAAACCGTAAAAAGTGACAAAATTAAAAATTTACCCTAAAAATTCCTAGAAAATTGAAATAAATCCTAAAAATGTAATTAGAGTTTACAAGAAATCAAAAATCAGTCAAACCTTTTATTTAATTAAATAATAATTTTTAATGCTAATTAAAGCCCAAAAAAATCAATTTACTTAATAAAAAGCCCAAAATGAGATTTTTTCACTTTTAAACCTCTAAAATGACTTAACTAAATATATAATTATTTTTGAAAATTTTAAAATTAATTAAAACTATTTAAAAACAATTAAAAACTATTAAACTTAAAATAATTCTAAAAATTAATCTAATGACAATAAAAATATTCTAAAAATTGTAAAATTCCTAACTTAATGTAAATGAACTAAGAAAAATGAAAAACTTGAAAAATCTAAATTTTAATTTTTAATAATAAAATAATAATAAAATATTAATAAAAATCTAAAATTTATAAAGAACTCTAAAAAGTTGCCAACTAGTTTATTTTCACCTAAATAATACAAAAATAAAGTTGAAATTACAAAATACCCCTATTGGGCCTAGAAATGGGCTAAAAGTCCAAACAGACCCCTTAATGGGCTCAAATAGGCCCAATAAGAAAAATGTTGTCCAAATAAGCCCAAAAGCTCCTATCTGACTTAAAATTTGATTTTAAGAACAAAACTCTGAAGGCCCAAAAGCTGAAAATGTGTTTAAGCTAGCTTATTTCAAAGCAGCTAACTTATTCTTAATGAGCTTTTTGGTCCATTAAGCTATAAGCTGATGCCATAAGCTAAAATTTGACACACAAGCTTCTCTTGAGTTACTTAAGAGACCTGTAAAAAGAAAATTAGAAAAAGCACAAGAAATAAGCCTGAAATAAGCCAAGACTCTCTTCACAAAACGACAAAATAGTCATTTTTGAGTTCTAGACAACCTCAAATGCTGATTCAACTTTTTAAAGCTTTTAAATGACTTAACTAAGCAAAATAATCATAAAGTTTTCAAATAATTACAAGCAATAAGCCAAAATAAGCAGATAAGCACTTGTTTAAAAGTCAACTTAATGAGTTTTCTAGTAAAAAGTCAAAGTCAAAGTCTGATAAGCTCCAGATCAAATAAATGGGTCAAATGAGAAAGATCTATCACAAAAAATAAGTTGTTGCAAGTCTGGATAAGCCAAATTGGCTTATGAATAAGCTGAATGATAATTAACACTAGCATGGGCTAGTTTTGGAGGTTGAGCAGTGGGAACTTTTCCCCCTACTTGACCTATTTGACTTTTTTTCTTATATGACTTTTTGTTGGAATCAAGTTACAAACAAGGCACCCTTGTGATCAGTGAATCACAAGGAGTCAAGAACAATAAAGAAATCACACTTGAATCAGCAAATCAGTGCAGTTAATTCAATTTATCACCAGATCAATCACAGACATGAACAATAAGCAGTTATGGTTCAATAAGCACTTTTAGCAAAAATCAGCCAACCAAACTTCACCAAATGCATACACAAGCTATAATAAATTCAAATGAACAAATTTAAACAGGTTTCATGCAATGATTCAAAGTCTAGATCAAGATTCAAGCACATTAAAGTTACTGATGAACACTAACAAGCAGTTATGAACACTTAGCTGATATACTTGACCACAAGTCCAATTTCAAACACTCAAATCTTGTTAACAGGTTACATAAACTATGATTTAACACATTTTAGCCCTAAACATGCATACACTCTAGGTGTTTCCAAAATCTTAGGTCAAAAACAGTCAAAACAAGTGACTTATAGCACAATCTTTAATTTGAGGTTACTAAGCTGAAAACTTGCAGGTTTTAGCACACAACCAAGTGAATAGCAGATACACACAACAAACAACACTTTCCAATAACACAATAACAAGCTATGATCTTAAACAGCTTAACCCAAACACCCCTTATCTTTTTCAAATCAAGATTAAACAAGTATAGGTGATTCAGTGTTATCCAAGCCCAATCAAATACAATAACAAATGTATTATGCAGTATCAAGCAAGATTAAACCATAAAAACAACAAGAACACAAGTAGAACACAAAATCATAAAAATCAAGTATTTTTCAGATTTTTGGGTTCAAGAACTCAAACCTCATGAATGTACATCCACACTCACGAATTTTTGAGCTGATGTGCTAGCAAGAACAAGCACAAGCTTCCAACAACAACCCTGTTAATATTCAACAAGGTTAGCACAATACAATCAAAACAGAAAGGTGACAACTTGGAAAATAAACTTGATTAATGCAACCTTGTTCCCACACTTGAATATCCCCAAGTTATAAGCCTCACAACACCTTGATATCACAATATCAGGATGCTATGATCCACTTAAAGCCTAAGAATTCCAAGGTTTAAACCAAGACTTAGCAAAATATCAAATTTTGATCCTTTGTGCAATTTCTTGCACAAGGTTTAAAAACATGTTTTGAGATTCAAGATTAGTTAACTTATAATATAAACAAACAGATATAAAGATTGGCACTTGACTTTTCTTCACAAAATTCAAACACTTTTCATTAAACAATGAACAAGGATTTACAAAAATGTAAACTAGGAAAAAATTCAAGAGCAGGGCTCAAAGTGAAACCCTAATGCCTTTATATAGGCTACAAGTGAACTACTAAGACATAAAAACATAACCCTAATGCTTTGTGAGTTGGCAAGGTGAAATAGTGATCAATGGCTTACAATGAAGCTTAGGATTGAAGCTGAATGTGGGTGGTAGATTCTCTGGCAAAATTTGGCATTTTCTTCACAAACCGTGTATGAGGGTTATTCATGTGACCAAGGTGATGATGTGGCATGGGTTTTCAAAGTTGGGATGTGTTTATAGGACCCTTAATCACTAATCTGGAAGAGATTAGTGTTTAATTCTTAGTAAATAACAAATGCCCAAATTTATGAAGAACATGAAGAACAGTTATTTTGATCTTTGTTTTAGGTTTAAAAGATGTTTAGCGCGTGTTTATATTATTAATTAACATTTGAAAAGTTAATTAATAATAAACGGTGAGTGGATGGTGAGGTGGAGGCAGGATGGATTGCGATTGGTTGAAATGGGATAGTGGGGCACGTGGCAGATGGTGGTTGGTCTAGGTTACTTTCCTTGTCTGCCAATATTAACCCCTCATTTCTTCCTTGTTTGTCACTTGTAAATTAAACAACCAAAACTTGATTTCCTTTGTTATACAAGTTTCATTTTTCCCACTTTGGCCACAAATACTTTTACAAAGTATTTTCAGGGGTATTTCTTGCCATTTGTTGATTCTTGAAGGGTTGTTTTGGCATTTTCTTCAAAGATGATGGTCTTGACTTGTATGATTTACTTTTTGGAGACTAATATTGACAAGTCATGATTGTTGAGGGACCATTCTTGCTAATTATTCAAAGTGGAGGTCCCTTTTTGTAAATTTGACAAACTTTAAGGACCAAACTTGTAATTATGAATATACAAGGGTTTAAAGTGTCAATTATTCAATATTGGAGGACCCTTCTTGCATAATCTTCAAATCTTCAAGGGTTTTTCTTGGAAAATCTTCATTAGGGCTTGGTTCATTGTGCGGCTTTGTTTCCCGTGTTCGTTTTTGCATTATTCTTGTGATCTTTTGTCATTTTCTCAATATCCGTACCTAAAATACACAAGTAACAAACACAAGCATATATTTGACCATTTTCATGATATTTAATGCATTTAAAGCCCGTTTTGGACGATGAGACTATGTATAAAAGCAGTCTCATCACTCCCCCATACTAAACCATTGTCGTGCCCTCACGTAATGCTAGAATAAAGTATCGTAGCTTCTCCAAAATTCATTTTTATTCACTTTTATTGAATGATAAACTATCTACACTACTACTATTACCTCTACTTGCGTTTTAGACATAATGTATGATTTTCATCGCAAAATGGGACGTTTAGGTTCATATTACAAGAACACGTGAATGCTTCGTTAGAAATAATTTCATCGTCCTCGATTTTCACCCCAATTCCATGCTAAGCGTGCAATGAGATCATTGTCATTATAAGTTAGTAATGCTAACACTACTCATATGCCCTAATCACGTACTTATCCTCCCATTTTCCTAAGTTGTATCTCTTATATTTTATTTTGTCTTGAATGTTTCACGAGGATACATTGTTTGACTTATGCGATAATCGAGATTTAGGTCTAAAAATAGAGTCCTAACGGTGTAACCAAGACCATCGAATTAATAACCCCCCCTAATAGACAACGATGTCAAAAAATTAAGTCAACAAGAAGGATCGATAAACACGGTTTTATAACGGTTTTGAACATGAGACTTATTACCAAGACTTTTATACGCCCCCTAACGGAAGGGCCTTATTATCATAGGTTTACCTCCATCTTTTATTCAACTTCGCCATGAAGCTTTTATTATGACTTCGGTCTTGCCTTGCCTTTTATTATCCTCCTCATCGGTGGTTTTATTATGGCCAAAGATGTATATCCTCACACTAAAAGCGAATTTTGGATCTTTAAAGCTTCAAAGATTAAGGCTTGATTCACTTTCAATTTTGCATAGATTTTTCAGCCTTGTGAGCTTCAAATTGTTTGCTTGATTTAGTTGAGCACTTGAAATCTTATTATTGGGTGAAGCTTTCGATTATTCGGGTTGCCAATACTTCAAAACTGTGACGCTGGCGATACCTTAATGTCTTCCCAATTGAATTACATGGAAGCTACTAGAAAAGACTAGAAACCAACAATCAAGACTAAACCGCTAAGTCAATATTTATTAAGAAAAAAATATTTACAAGCGAAGGGAGAATAAGCAAACAACGAGAACACATGAGTTTTTGAAAGAATACGAGTACTCTACGTTTAGCATAGTAACTTATTATTAACTCTATCATTTCTCGTCCTCATTTAAGAGACTTAGCCTAATATAAAGTTAAGGAATCGAAGCTAAGTGCTCAACACGCACGGTCGAGTCAAAAGTTACTCTTATTCTCACCATCGGAAAATATACATTCGTGTCTTCAAACACTTATAAAACATGAGAAAAATTTAAAATTTGACCATTTTTAGCCTTATTTTGCAACAAAACGATAAACAAAAAGAGAAACTTTGGAAAGCGTGAAGGTTTAGCAACACAAGTATCTATTCACCCCCATACTAAAGTTAAACATTGTCCTCAATGTTTCGAGTCTAGGGGTGCAAACACCCCCATACTAGAGACGTAGTCGAATGCTTAATCTAGCATGGAAAGGGTGTAACCGTTAAACTTAAAGCCGTTTATGAAGTGTGCTTATATACCTAAGGTTAGAACATCAAAGGATATATCATGGATATTGAGAAAGTCTTCAAAGCAAACGATCGAGTGCTCCCATAAAACGAACACGAGAGGCTCCAATCGTGATGATAATGATCATCTAAAGTCTACAATTCACAAACAACCACGAAACAAAGGTTGGAAGGGCACAAATCCCCACACGTTACTACATTAGAAAGTGATAATATATAGATAGGATAAGCATGAGACTCCCCCACGAGGCACCTCGTTTTTTATTACCGAGTCATGAGCTCGACTCGATCCCCTCAATACTAATTATCATTGGGGAAGGTGATTTGGTCGAGGTAGTTCAAGGATGGAACTTCCCCGCCAAAGTAGTGATTCAACCTATGTCCATTCACCTTGAAATTGGGGCCATCATTTTGAGCTAGCTCGATGGTCCCATATGGAAAAACTTGAGTCACGGTGAATGGACCGGACCAACGGGATTTCAACTTACCGGAAAAGATTTTCAAACGAGAGTTAAAAAGCAACATTTGATCCCCAATGTTAAAAACTCGGTTTTTAATTTTTGAATCATGAAACTTTTTAATCTTTTCTTTATAAATCAATGAATTTTCATAAACAATGTCCCTTAATTCATCCAATTCATTTAATTACATTTTTCGGTGTTTTCCCGCGGTCTCCATATCATCATTACAATGCTTAAGGGCCCAATAAGCTTTGTGTTCGAGTTCAATTGGCAAGTGACAATTCTTCCCATACACAAGCTTATAGGGAGTGCACCCGATGGGTGTCTTATGAGCGGTCCTAAAGGCCCATAAAGCATCATCCAACTTATCCGACCAAGATTGTCGGTTTTCCCCAATAGATCTCTCCAAGATCCTCATCAAAGCTCGGTTTGAAACCTCGACTTGCCCACTCATTTGTGGGTGATAAGCCGTAGAAAGACGATGTGTAACCCCATATTTACTTAGGACCCTTTTGAATTGGTCGTTACAAAAATGGGTTCCACGATAGCTTATGATCGCACGAGGGGTTCCAAACCGAGAAAACAAGCTTTTCAAAAACTTGACTACCACACGAGCATCGTTGGTGGGCAAAGCCTTAGCTTCCACCCACTTAGATAGGTAGTCAACGGCGACAAGGATTTACTTATTACCACGAGATGATAGGAACGACCCCATAAAGTCAATGCCCCAAACGTCAAAGATCTCACAAACTTGGATGATATTTTGTGGCATTTCATCGTTTTGTGAGGCTTTTCCTTGTCGTTGGCATGAGTCGCATGACTTCACAAGTGCATGTGCATCTCGATAAATAGTAGGCCAAAAGAAACCGGCATCAAAAACCTTCTTTGCCGTGAGATTAGCACCATGGTGACCACCCGTGGGTCCCTCGTGACAAGCTCTAAGGATGTTAGAAGGTTTGGTACCAAAGACACAACGTCAAATAATTTGATCCACACAAGTTTGAAACAAGTAAGGGTCGTTCCAAAAGTAGAACTTGACGTCACGAAAGAATTTTCGTTTTTCTTGAGTCGTCATACCCTTGATGATGAAGTTGCCCGCATGGTAATTTGCGATGTCCGCAAACCATGGGGTAGAAGAATCAAGCTTAGAATTCACTACACCAAGTGTCTCGAGCGGAAATGTTTCGGTAATTTCCTTGGGCTCGTAAACACTTTGGTGAGGATCTTCCAAACGATAAAGATGACCGGCCGCTAGATTCTCGGCTCTTTTTTTGTCAACGATTTTGTGATCAAATTCTTGAAGGAGGAGAATCCAATGAAGTAATCTCGGCTTTGCATCTTGTTTAGCCATAAGATACTTGATAGCCGAATGATCCGTATACACTATGCATTTAGTCAAGACGAGATAAGGTCGGAATTTCTCAAATGCATACACCACGACAAGGAATTCCTTCTCCGTTGTAGTGTATTTTAGTTGAGCCTCGGTCATCGTCTTGCTAGCATAGTGAATAGGCAAGAAGTGTTTTCATGACGTTGCCCCAATACGGCCCCAATGGCGTAGTCAATAGCATCACACATGAGCTAAAAGGGGAGGTTCCAATTGGGAGCAACAATAATGGGAGCTTCTTTAAGTTTCCTCTTAAGGATTTCAAAGGCTCATACACAATCTTCGTCAAAGACAAAACGTGCATCTTTTTCGAGGAGATGTGTAATAGGTCGAGAAATCTTCGAAAAATCCTTGATGAATCGACGATAAAAGCCCGCGTGGCCTAGGAAACTCCTAACCCCCTTAACGGTTTTGGGATGAGGTAATTTGGCGATGACGTCTACCTTTGCTTGATCTACCTCAATCCCCGCTTTCGAAACCTTGTGCCCTAAGACGATTCCACTTTTAACCATAAAATGACATTTTTCCCAATTAAGCACAAGGTTGGTTTCCTCACAACGCTTCAACATTCTCTCAAGGTTCGAAAAACACGAAGTGAACGAACTACCAAACACGGAAAAGTCATCCATGAAAGCTTCCATCGTCTTCTCGATCATATCATGAAAAATAGCCATCATGCACCTTTGAAAGGTTCCCGGTGCATTGCAAAGTCCGAATGTCATTCTACAATAGGCAAACTTTCCATATGGAAACGTAAACATAGTTTTTTCTCGATCACGAGGATCGATGGGGATTTGGAAGTAACCGGAAAAACCATCTAAAAAGCAATAGAAATCGTTTCCCGCAAGACGCTCCAACATTTGGTCCATGAAGGGCAAGGGAAAATGGTATTTTCGAGTGGCGTCATTCAACTTACGATAGTCAATGCACACTCTCCATCCGGTCACGAGTCTAGTTGGAATCAACTCGTTGGCATCGTTTGGCACAACGGTCATTCCTCCTTTTTTAGGGACACAATGAATAGGACTCACCCAAGGGCTATCGGAAATAGGGTAAATCATTCCCACGTCAAGGAGTTTTAGGACTTCCTTTTTGATGACGTAGTGAATTTTGGGGTTCACCCTCCTTTGACATTGGATTGCGGGTTTGTAATCCTCCTCCATTAAGGTTTTGTGGGTACAAAATTTGGGATCGATCCCCTTAATGTCGGATAACTTCCACGTAATTGCCCCTTTGTGATCCTTTAGAACATCGACAAGTGCGGTTTTTCATCATCCGAAAGATCTTTCGCAATAATAACTGGCAACTTGTCGTCCTCCTCCAAAAATACATATTCAAGGTGAGGAGGTAAATCTTTCAACTCGAGAATAGGTGGCTCCTCAATTGAAGTTTTGGCCTCGATACTCATAACCTCCTCGGGTGGAGGAAATGGGAAATCATTAAGAAAAATCGAGAAGTCATCATCATTGTCGAGGTCTTCGTCACAAGTACGTGGAACATCGAATTCTTCCAACGTAAAACCACCACCTTCAAATGGAGTGAAGGTTGGTGTCGAGTTATCAAGAATGGGATCTAACATAGTGGGATTGCCACTATTTTCATCATCACCAAAACCTAGAACTTCTTGTGAAAATTCCTCGTAAACAACATCGATCATATCAACGAGTTTTATGGTTGCAACGGAATAAACATGAGAAATTGGAGAATTTTGAGTTGCGTTTATAACAAGTTCCTCGTCGTTGAAACGTAAGGTGATCTTTCTAGCATGCACATCAATTAAAGCCATAGACATATCTAAAAACGAACGACCTAAAATGAGAGGAACTTGAGGATCCGTGGGAATATCGACAACGATACAGTCTACCGGATAATAAAACTTTCCCACTTTCACAAAAACGTCTTCCACCAATCCACATGCGGGAATCGTGGAATGGTCGGCCAACTCGATAGACATTAGTGAAGGAGTAAGATTAGGAAGATTGAGCGACTTGAAGATTGCAAGTGGAATCAAGTTAATACTAGCACCAAGATCGACCAAGGCATAACATTCTTCCATATCTTGGATTGCACAAGGAATCAAGAATTTACCGGGATCACCGACTTTTTGAGGTATGCGGTTAAGATAAACCGATGAACAACTAGACAATTGTTGCAATTTCTCCTTGTTGTTCAACATACTTTTGAAGTTAGTGGCAAATCGAGGCATCATGACCAAAGCATCGGCAAAACTCACATTAAAATGAACGTCACGAAACATTTTCATAAAATGCTCAAATTGGTAGTTATCACGCTCTTGACGTTTCTCCTTTCTAAGTCTCGATGGATAAGGCAAAGGTGGTGTGGGTTGAGGCATAGGCATAGCCTTTGGAATCTCGGGTTCCAAATGTGGTGATGGGTCAACCGTAGGTGTGGCATGAGCGTTACTTCGTGGGATTGGGACATGCTCCTTTTCGACCACCACCTCAGGTTCTTCTTCAATTGCATCCTCCGTAGGAGCAATTGGTTGAGGAGTCGGTTCCTTAAGTGTCTTACCACTACGTGTGGTAATCACTTTCATCTCTCCCTTAGGGTTCGATATGGTGTTACTAGGAAGACTACTCAAGGACGGTTTGCACATAATAGCCTCAAACATAGATGAAATTTTATCCTCAAACATGGATTGCCTCTTCTCGACCTTAATCATCTCTTGTTTTATTTCATGTTTCCCTTGTTCCATTTTTTGTTGGTTTTGTTGTAACCTAGTTACATTACCTTCCATTTTGTTTGTATGGATTTTAAGCTCATTTGCTAACTCGTTTTTCAACTCCTTCTTCAAGTCGTTCTTAAACTTGGATCTTAGCTAATGATTTCTCTTTGAATGTTATCAAACCTAGCATCGTTTCCATTAGCGTATTCAACAAATTCATTTGGAAGTTCTTTTAAAGTTTGCAAACCCTTGTTGTTATTTTGAAAATCATTGTTTTGATTTTTGTTTGAAACTTGATTATTAGCCCCTTGATTCCCATAGTTTCCTTTGTAATTGTTTTTGAAACCAACTTGATTGTTTCGATAGTTGTTGTTAGCATTTTTATGGGAGCAAAACTCGGTGGAGTCATTTGATTGGAGCGGGTAACTTGACCGTTTTGGTTGTAAGTTCCCGTGGCCGCGTAGGCACTCGAAGTGTTACCACCATTGGTAATGCACTCAGAGAAATCATGACCTCCATCACAATACATACATGAAACCTCAACCGCTTTAGCCGCAGCGGGAGCACTTTGTTCTCCAACTTTGAATTCAATTAAAAGACCTTTAAGCTTATCAAAGATTTTGTTTTCCAAGTTCGCCTCAATTTGGCAAGCATCGATGGTATTGGACAAAGAAGGTGAAGCTGAAGAAGAAGCCTTACGAACACTCGATGTGTTACGAGGACTATACACCTTAGATCTATTCTCAATTATCAACAACGCTTCCTCAACCGTTTTACACAAAAAATACCACCCGCGGCGGCATTCATATACTCCCTTTCATGATCATTTAAACCATTGTAAAACGTGTCAATTTGATGCAAGTCGGAAAAACTATGATGAGGACACTCATGTAACATTTCCTTAAACCTATTCCAAGCCGTTGAAAAACTCTCATTAAATTCTTGTGAAAATTTTGAAATCTTGTTTTTCAAGTGCGTAGTCTTAGAGGGCGAAAAAAATTGGTTCACAAACTTAGAAACGAGATCCTTCCACGTCAATATAGAATTGGGTGGCTCTTTCTCTAACCAAATTTTAGCGGGCCCCGCTAAGGAATACGAAAAAAGCATCATCTTAATCGAGTCATTAGCAACATCCTTAAATTTGCAAGTGGCGGTAAGACGATTGAATTGGCGGATATGGTTGTGCGGGTTGTCCTTTTCATCACCACGGAATTTTTTGTTTTGGATCATCGACAACAAACTCGTTTTCACTTCGAAATTCTCCACAAGGATAGCGGCAATTACAATAGCCTCTCCATAACACTCGGTGGGTGCTTGAAGTAACTCCATCATAGTTCTATTCGCCATGGTTGGTTCTTCTTCTACGATAGGTTCGTCAATAGGAGACTCCTCACTAGAAAGATTAGGAGTAGGTGTTGACTCCTTTCGGTTTTTTCGTTTACGTGCACGTCTTGCTTGATTACGAGTAAGCATAAACGTCATGTACAACGTGGGGATGAGCAAAGAAGATTCTTTTTGGTGTTTTTAATTTTTCCATTTTTTTGTGGTTTTTGATTGTTTTTACTTTTTATTTTATTTTTGTGATTGTATTAAGTAGACAAAAATCTACAAATCTCCTACTTAATCAAATCTCTTGATTAAAGAAGCCTCAAGGAATGAAAACGATCACATGAAGTGAACGCTTTCGATGACTTTAGAACGTTGGTGGAACACCAAAATTTTCCAGAGGGTTTAATCAAATGAAACCAAGAAAATATATATGATATGTAGATAATACTTTGGGCGGCAAAACCCTCGATTAGCTTTCAATCTCAAAATACTCACAAGAAAGCGGGGAAACGAGGCGGCGCGAAGCACTTAAGAGCCTTTTTCCTTAGGTTATATTTTATAATACCCGCCTTATACCCACCTTATAGTTTGTATTTTTCAAAATCGAGCTTCACGAAAGTATTTATCTATATTTGCCTTTTCTTTCTTGTTTGAGATCCGAATACAATGATTGAGTAATGAACTCCCAATCAAGGTTGTGTTTTCACACTTTTAGAGTACTTGTGAATTTATTCTTTTACGTATACAATATAGTAATAATATTCACACAAAAAACGAAAAACCGATAATACGTATTAGTAGAGTGCTACTAATACAACTAGCTATTATGGCTATATAAAAAAACAATTGTCCAAATCAAAACACAACACGCCTCCCCGGGCAGAGGTGCCAAAATGATGTAGTGTTTTTACTACTCTTTAGGAAAAGAGAGCAAAAGTAGGGAAAGTATTAAGTGTTGGTTTAGGAAAACCAAGCACTAATGACCAATGAAGTTCAAGTTCGTTTCCCAAGGAGGCAAGTGTGTTGTGCAAAGAAATGATTAATGGTTTGTGATTATAATTTATGAAGAATTGAAAAGAAGAAAAGAGATTAGAAGAGAATGACGGTTACGATTATGGATTAAACTAAGACGAATAGTCGTGCACGTAAAACCGTAAAAAGTGACAAAATAAAAAATTTACCCTAAAAATTCCTAGAAAATTGCAGTAAATCCTAAAAAATATAATTAGAGTTTACAAGAAATCAAAAATCACTCAAACCTTTTATTTAATTAAATAATAATTTTTAATGCTAATTAAAGCCCAAAAAATCAATTTAATTAATAAAAAGCCCAAAATGAGAATTTTTCACTTGTAAACCTCTAAAATGACTTAACAAAATTTATAACTATTTTTGAAATTTTTAAAGTTAATTAAAACTATTTAAAAACAACTAAAAACTATTAAACTTAAAATAATTATAAAAATTAATCTAATGACAATAAAAATATTCTAAAAATTGTAAAATTCCTAACTTAATGTATTTGAACTAAGAAAAATGAAAAAACTTGAAAAATTAAATTTTAATTTTTAATAATAAAATAATAATAAAATATTAATAAAAATCCAAAATTTATAAAAAATTATAAAAAGTTACAAACTAGTTTATTTTAACCTAAGTAATACAGAAAGGAAGTTGAAAGTACAGAATACCCCTATTGGGCCTAGAAATGGGCTAAAAGTCCAAACAGACCCCTTAATGGGCTCAAATAGGCCCAATAAGAAAAATGTTGTCCAAATAAGCCCAAAAGCTCCTATCTGACTTAAAATTTGAGTTTAAGAACAAAACTCTGAAGGCCCAAAATCTAAAAATGTGTTTAAGCTAGCTTATTTCAAAGCAACTTATTCTTAATGGGATTTTTGGCCCATTAAGCTATAAGCTGATGCCATAAGCTAAAATTTGACACACAAGCTTCTCTTGAGTTACTTAAGAGATCTGTAAAAAGAAAATTGGAAAAAGCACAAGAAATAAGCCTGAAATAAGCCAAGACTCTCTTCACAAAACGACAAAATAGTCGTTTTTGAGTTCTAGACCACCTCAAGTGCTGATTCAACTTTCAAAAGCTTTTAAATGACTTAACTAAGCAAAATAATCAAAACCTTTTCAAATAAGAATAAGCAATAAGCCAAAATAAGCAGATAAACACTTTTTGAAAAGCCAACTTAATGAGTTTTCTAGTAAAAAGTCAAAGTCAAAGTCTAATAAGCTCCAGATCAAATAAACGGGTCAAATGAGGAAGATCTATCACAAAAAATAAGTTGTTGCAAGTCTGGATAAGCCAAATTGGCTTATGAATAAGCTGAATGATAATTAACACTAGCAGGGGCTAGTTTTGGAGGTTGAGTAGTGGGAACTTTTCCCTTTGCTTGACCTTTTTGACTTTTTGTCTTATATGACTTTTTGTTGGAATCAAGTTACAAACAAGGCACCCTTGTGATCAGTGAATCACAAGGAGTCAAGAGCAACAAAGAAATCACACTTCCAATCAGCCAATTAGTGCAGTTAATTCAATTTATCACCAGATCAGTCACAGACATGAACAATAAGCAGTTATGGTTCAATAAGCACTTTTAGCAAAAATCAGCCAGACAAACTTCACCAAATGCATACACAAGCTATAATAAATTCAAATGAACAAATTTAAACAAGTTTCATTCAATGATTCAAAGTCTAGATCAAGATACAAGCACATTAAAGTTACTGATGAACACTAACAAGCAGTTATGAACACTTAGCTGATATACTTGACCACAAGTCCAATTTCAAACACTCAAATCTTGTTAACAGGTTACACAAACTATGATTTAACACATTTTAGCCCTAAACATGCATACACTCTAGGTGTTTCCAAAATCTTAGGTCAAAAACAGTCAAAACAAGTGAGTTATAGCACAATCTTTAATTTGAGGTTACTAAGCTGAAAATTTATAGGTTTTAGCACACAACCAAGTGAATAGCAAATACAAACAACAAACAACACTTTCCAATAACACAATAACAAGTTATGATCTTAAACAGGTTAACCCAAACACCCATTATCTTTTTCAAATCAAGATTAAACAAGTATAGGTGTGATTCAGTGTTACCCAAGCCCAATCAAACATAATAAAAGATGTATTATGCAGTATCAAGCAAGATTAAACCATAAAAACAACAAGAACACAATCAAAACACAAAATCATAAAAATCAAGTATTTTTCAGATTTTTGGGTACAAGAACTCAAACCTCATGAATGTACATCCACACTCACGAATTTTTGAGCTGATGTGCTAGCAAGAACAAGCACAAGCTTCCAACAACAACCCTGCTAAGATTCAACTAGGTTAGCACAATAAAATCAAAACAGAAAGGTGACAACTTGGAAAATAAACTTGATTAATGCAACCTTGTTCCCACACTTGATTATCCCCAAGTTATAAGCCTCACAACACCTTGATATCACAATATTAGGATGCTATGATCCACTTATAGCCCAATAATTCCAAGGTTTAAACCAAGACTTAGCAAAATATCAAAATTTGATCCTTTGTGTAATTTCTTGCACAAGGTTTAAAAACACGTTTTGAGATTCAAGATTAGTTAACATATAACATAAACAAACAGATATAAAGATTGACATTTGAATTTTCTTCACAAAATTCAAACACTTTTCATTAAACAATGAACAAGGATTTACAGAAATGTGAACTAGGAAAAAATTCAAGAGCATGGCTCAAAGTGAAACCCTAATGCCTTTATATAGGCTACAAGTGAACTACTAAGACATAAAAACGTAACCCTAATGCTTGGTGAAGTCCCTGAAATGCCCTTGAGAGTTTTGGCATTTTGCTTGATCATGTGACCGATTTTGGCTGTTTGTATGAGTTGGCAAGGTGAAATAGTGATCAATGGCTTACAATGAAGCTTAGGATTGAAGCTGAATGTGGGTGGTAGATTCTCTGGAAAAATTTGGAATTTTCTTCACAAACCGTGTATGAGGGTTATTCATGTGACCAAGGTGATGATGTGGCATGGGTTTTCAAAGTTAGGATGTGTTTATAGGACCCTTAATCACTAATCTGGAAGAGATTAGTGTTTAATTCTTAGTAAATAACAAATGCCCAAATTTGTGAAGAACATGAAGAACAGCTATTTTGATCTTTGTTTTAGGTTTAAAAGATGTTTAGCGCATGTTTATATTATTAATTAACATTTGAAAAGTTAATTAATAATAAACGGTGAGTGGATGGTGAGGTGGAGGCAGGATGGATTGTGATTGGTTGAAATGGGATAGTAGGGCACGTGGCAGATGGTGGTTGGTCTAGGTTACTTTCCTTGTCTGCCAATATTAACCCCTCATTTCTTCCTTGTTTGTCACTTGTAAATTAAACAGCCAAAACTTGATTTCCTTTGTTATACAAGTTTCATTTTTCCCATTTTGGCCACAAATACTTTTCCAAAGTATTTTCAGGGGTATTTCTTGCCATTTGTTGATTCTTGAAGGGTTGTTTTGGCATTTTCTTCAAAGATGATGGTCTTGACTTGTATGATTGACTTTTTGGAGGACTAATATTGACAAGTCATGATTGTTGAGGGACCATTCTTGTCAATTCTTCAAAGTGGAGGGCCCTTTTTGTAAATTTGACAAACATTAAGGACCAAACTTGTAATTATGAATATACAAGGTTTTAAAGTGTCAATTCTTCAATATTGGAGGACCCTTCTTGCATAATCTTCAAATCTTCAAGGGTTTTTCTTGGAAAATCATCATTAGGGCTTGGTTCATTGTGCGGCTTCGTTTCCCGTGTTCGTTTTTGCATGATTCTTGTGATCTTTTGCATTTTCTCAATATCCATACCTAAAATACACAAGTAACAAACACAAGCATATAGTTGGCCATTTTCATTATATTTAATGCATTTAAAGCCCGTTTTGGACGATGAGACTATGTATAAAAGCAGTCTCATCACGACCCTACGGATTTTGTGTTGGAGGATAGGTTTCTGTTTCGCGGAGTTCAGTTATGCATTCCAGATTGTATTCTACTATTGAAGATCATTCAGGAGCTTCACAACGAGGGTCATGTGGGTCGTGATCGTACTTTTCAGTTGCTTGCAGGTTCATATATTTGGCCATCAATGCGTAAAGAGGTTGGTCGATTTGTGTCTCGGTGTCTTGTTTGTCAGCTTGCTAAGGGTTCCTCCACCAATGCTGGTTTATACATGTCTCTTCCTATCCTGACACAACCATGGTCTGATGTTAGCATGGACTTCGTCCTTGTCCTTCCCCGTACTCAACACGGTAGTGACTCTATTTATGTGGTGGTCGATCGTTTCTCCAAGATGGCTTATTTTATTCCATGTAAGCATACATATGATGCTGTTTCTGTTGCTCACCTTTACTTTCGTGATGTTTACTGCCTTCATGGTCTTCCGGCTTCTATAGTATCTGATCGGGATACTCGCTTTGTGAGCCATTTTTGGCGGAGTTTGTGGCGTATGGTTACCACTCAACTCAACTTCAGCAGTGCTTACCACCCTTAGACAGATGGTCAGACTGAGGTTGTTAATCGCTCTTTGGGAAATTTTGTGCGAAGTTTTGTTGGTGATCATCCTAAGGCTTGGGATTTAAAGTTGCCGCAGGCTGAGTTCGCCCACAACCATGCTGTTAATCGTACTACAGGGTTCAGCCCTGTCCGTGTGATTTATGGCTTATCACCGCGGGGTCCTCTTGATTTACTTGCACTGCCCAACAAAGTGCGTCCCCATGCTACTACCGAGGATTTTATTTCGCAGCTACATCAGGTCCATCAACAGACGCATGAGCACTTGGTGGCAACCAAAAATTTGGACAATGCATTGGAAACTATTGGTTTCTGAGTGTTAGTAGAAACAGATATAAGATTATCAGAAGTGCTAACATTTATGTGACCCTTAGATTTCTTGCGTTTTCTAATGTGAGTTTTAGCACTAACAGGTTTTACTGTTCCAACTTTCTTAGGTTTTGGATTATTAGCGGGCACTACAGTAGGAGTAGACCTATTTAAAGGGCACTTGGTTCCTACAGTAGTGTCGGTGTTCCTAGTTAAAGGACACGCTTGTGTTTTGGTTTCCTTGGTACTCCTAGTTAAAGGGCACGCTTTCTTCGCTTTAGTGGGAGTGATCCTAGTTAAAGGGAACATATTTCCTACTATAGTGAAATTTCTACCAGTGGGTCGCCACAACCAACCAACTTGGGTTAACACTTTCCCAGTCGGTTTCCATTCTAATCCATTTTCCGGGCATACATCTCATTCACATGGTCAATAAGGCAAGAATCATGACGACTAGAAAACATACATTCATTGCAATTCCAACATTTCAAATTAGAATTCACACTAGGCTTAGAACGCTGCACAACCGCAGAGCCTTTAGGTTTAGCTACATGATTCTTTTTATTCAAAACAGAAATAACATTCATAGGATGGACTTCTACTTTCTTCTTCACTTGACTACTAGATGGGGGCAAGATCCTATCATTCTTCTTGTTTCTTTTAAGCTTAGATCTTTGAGCATTAGTAGTGGTGCTTACTCCTATAGAAGGCAACACGGGAATATTAGAAGCTTGTTTTGATTTTGCCTTATCTTTAGTGACCAAAGTTTGAGATGGTTTAGTCCTAGGGCCCTTATTAAATGGTTGTGACTTGCTACAATTGCCGAGGACAAGGTCATATGGCTAGGCAATGCACTCAGCCGAAAAGGAGAAGGGATAAAATGTGATTTAATATGGGAAATTATCAAAAATGGTTTGACTTAATGTGATGGCTCATCCCGACGTATGCGAAATGTCTTCGAATATCGAGGCATATGTTAAGGTAGAAAAATGGATTTGCTATATCAAAATGGATTTTCATGGTGACATATACTTACCCAAAACCCATTTATTTCACGACGGTGAAGATTGTGGTGACATAAGGATGGTAGGATAGGTTAAGTCCTATGACTCTTCCAGAACCGGAGGAATCTTCCCTAGGACATTCCATAGCTAGAAATAGTAGTCCTTAGGAAAGTTGGAGAAAAGATTGTGAATGTAGCTGAATGTCGACCAAGTACTTAAGTTAGCACTGGAACAATCACAACAAGGTGCTAGTTATGACGTATTGGTAAGCATTGAAGGGGTTGAAGAATGAAAAAGAATTGTAAAGATAAAGGGTGTAAAGAAAGAAGCCCTCCTTACAACTTTAGGCAGAAACCAGGTCAACACATATGCCATTGAGATCATTTTAATGATGCTCGATATTGAAGATAGACATCATGGACCCAGTGATGCAATGCACAACCCATTCTAGTTAACTCAAATATCTCTCAAAAGGTATTTGTTTTAATCACACGGAGACAACACGTTATCTATCAATTTATTCACTCCGAATAAATTGGTATTGAAATGGTGGCACTCCTCTCCAGCCTCCGATCACTAAAATCCAAAATGCACGATCGAGTCTAGAGCCATTTGAGATAATCAAATATCTCATTAGGACACACTTTCATATTTCCTTACTTCTTCACACACTGTGAAAAGTAAGAAAGATCTTAAGAGTCCTACGCAAAATATTCATGATCTTGCCTGAACATCCGAGTAATACGAAAGTATTTACAATGAAGATGGAAATCCTTCTTGAGCGAATATCAAAAAGCTCATGGTAGGTGACTTGTGCGATTCTTTATGAATCAAGCTTGTGATAACTGGAAAGCAACAATGGTTCAATTCTTAACTGAATTTAAACACGTTCCAGGCCTCTACGCAATATATTAGTAATCTTGCCAGAACACTCAGAGTGATACCTTAGTGTTTACAGTGATGAGTGGAAATCCTTCTAGTGTTAACCTCAAATAGCACTTGGTAGGTAACTTTCAAGATTCAATATGAATCAAGCTCGTGACAACTGGAAAGCAACGATGGTGCGATTCTTTAATGAATCAAACTTGTTCCAGGAATCAGAATTGACGGCTTCAATCATGCGGATAATTTAATCCAAATGATTCACTCTTTACGTTCGCAGTCAGCTTTGGACGGTCGAGTAAAGAGAACGGGTTTACCCGCGAAATCTTGTCAAGGAGATTTTTAATTAAATCTACCTGCCACAAGTACGATATTTTATATCGTCCAACGATCTTCACCGACCGGAGGTTAAATGCTACCGAATTAGAATGAAATGTTCAAAGCCATTTCGTTCGTGTCTACTTATGTTGCGACATTTGAAGACGGTGGCGTTGCGGAATCCGAGAAGAAGTCGTCCCCGCATGCTTATACTTTATGCACTTAATACCTCATCTAATTCAAGAAAGCCTAAAAGTTAAGTCTTCTGCTGTATCGAACTCTGAAGCTTTCAGGAATTATGAAGCTATAAGTATGTGGGACTTGAAGTCACGAAGAGGCGAAGATCACAAGTGAAGGATGCACAAGATCAAGGCAAGAGATTAATGCTAAAGATTGATATCAAAGATCACATCAGCATGTTCACCAGAAAAGAAAAAGAAAAGAAAGACGAAGACTACGAGCTCAAGACAAGCATAGTATGCTAGGTTTATTTTATTATTGTAACTTGGGTAACGCCCTTGTTTGGAGTGACCTCCCTTGGGGGAGATTGTTGAAAATACGTTTTTACGTATTTAGGAAGATTCGATCACTCCGACAATATATTAAGTAGTAGCTCGTAGTCTAGATATCTTTTAATATATCAAACAAGGAAAGGCCTAGTCCATGTTATGTATGGACGCCCCAAATGTAAGCCCAAGCCCATCTTATGGGCTTGGTATATAAACCCCCTCCTTTGATGGAGAGGGTGGTGGTTCTTCATAATTTTACACATAGTTATCTTCATTTTCTCTCTTTAGAATTGTGTGAAATCCACCATCTCTCTATCTCTTTCTCTCTCTAAAACATAAGCAAGATTTACATATCCTACAAATAGTATCAAGAGCCATGGGATGAGGCTTGGTTTTTGTGTTTGTTTTCTTGATCAAATCGTCTATTTTGATCCTTTTTCTCACGTACCAATTTTTTTTTTGTGTTTTTATGCTTTAATCTTGATATACGTTATCTAGTTACTTGATATAGTGATTTGGTATTGGTATTTTGGGTTAAAAACACAAATTTTTGGGTGTTTGATTCGTTCTTAGGATTAAAATTCCGAATTTGTTGTGTACTATCCGAGAAAAGTGGCAAAGTAGTCTCCATCGCAAAGTTGTCTCCATCGCAAAGTGAGTAAGGTTCTTCATTCCGATCGTAAAGACCTAGGGTCTCTACATTGCGATCAAAGGGCATTTCGACACTTATTCCGATCGTACATTGCGATAGCTCCTTGCATCGTACATTGCGATCGGTTATAAGGCAATATCGAAACGTTACTCTGCCAAAATTTCATTAGCCACATTCCGACAGGTATTGCGATCAAAACATTCCGACAGGTATTGCGATCAACACATTCCGACAGGTATTGCAATCATAACATTCCGACAGGTATTGCGATCAACACATTCCGACAGGTATTGCGATCAGACATTCCGACAGGTATTGCGATCAGACATTCCGACAGGTATTGCGATCAAGCATTGCGATAGGTATTCAAATAGACATTGCGACAGAACTTGTTTGTGCATTCCGATTGTTATTGTGATCAAGTATTGCGACAGTTATTGCGATCAAGTATTGCGACAGAACTTGTTTTGTGCATTCCGATAGTGTGACAAGATTTCCAAGATTTTTCAAAAACGTGTTTTCGTGTGTAATTTAGTCTTGGAATTTTTGGTTTATCGAAAACATAATTTAGGGGATTTCAACATTATTTCTCGGTTTTAACACACAACAACAAACACATTAACTTTCTCTCATTGTTCGATCAACGTTTGTAAATCTTAACTTATTGAAATGGAGTACACATCTCTTACGGATAAGTCCATCCTCTCGGGTACGGATAATCGTCCACCAATATTGGTGAATACTATGTATGAGGAATGGGCTTCTCGAATGGAACTTTATATGTTGAACAAGGAGAATGGACATCTAATTTGGGCATCGGTGCTCAATGGACCATTGGTATATGGTACTGTGAAGTAAGGTGCTGTTACTCGTCCTCGCACTACGGGTGAATTAACTGGAGATGCTAAGATACAAGAAAAGTGTGATAAACAAGCTACAAATATCATTCTATAAGCCCTTCCTCCAGATGTCTACAAACTCGTCAGCAAACATAAAGTTGCCAAAGAGTTATGGGATAGAATTCGTGTTCTAATGCAAGGCACATCGTTAACTAAACAAGAACAAGAGTGTAAGCTTTATGATACTTTTGATAAGTTTGCCTATGTGCTAGGGGAGACTCTCAATGATTACTATCTGAGATTTACCCTATTGTTGAATGAGCTTGTAACACCCCCAAATTTGTACAACTCAATACAGCGGAAGACTCGTTGGTGTTACGGGATAACACATTACTCACATCATAGACAACGCATAAAAATCGCGTCGTTTAATAATAAATCATTTCCATTCATAAATATCAAAGTTACATAGGTCCCAAGTCATATTATTTCATACAAAGTTTTACAAATTATTTGAATGGAAAATATTGTTATTTAAGTGCGGGCCATGAATTCTTTGTTGTCTTCCCGAGAATTACCTTCAAGTACCTGAGATAAAACATGTTAAAAGAAAAGGTCAGCGATAACGCCGAGTGAATTCATAGAGTTTAATAAAATCCATCAATATAATATCAGTATAAAAATCATTACTGAAAATCATTTTTACAAATCTTTGTAATAGGCCATAAAATAGCCAAAGTCATTTTTATACAAATCCTTGTCGAAAATCATAATATAGACATTTGCCTAAAAAAATCATTATACGAGCCAATGTCGTAAAAACATCATACAATACGTCTTATGACGTTGTATAAAGTTAAATAAAAATCGTTATATGAATATGGTTATGAATAACCAAAACACGAACATAATGTCAATAGTATGACCCCGTATTGCTAGTCAGGCAATACATTGTAATTCGGTGCGTATAGTAGTATTTCGTTAATTTGGATTATTATAAGCCGCATGACATTGTTACCTTACTAAACCAAACAACGGGTAGCTAACCCGATACTCAATTTGCCCATCTAAATTAGCGTGTCGTCACAAAGGTGACGCTATGGAAATCTTCTCATACATAAATTCGCTTACCAATCAATGTGGCACGACGGGGATCAACCGTCAAGGCGCGAACTAGGGTGATCGTCCCCAAATAGTACTATTATATGCATAAGCGTCTACCAAATCCCGGTAGTTTACAAATCATGCTAATGGGACTTTTAGTGACATAACCTAACTTTAATAATCCATTTGATTTCATCTATCGGGTCCTTTAATCATTTATCGGGTCATACAATCGGTATTTTATAAAAACTAACATGTTATCTCCCTCGCGGGTTTATAAAACATTTCATAAAAACATTTAAAAGAGTGCGAGGCTATGAACTCACGTTGATGTGGGAAAGCGGGTTATCGGCAACTCGGACGTACGGTACGTGCTTCAATTACGGAAACCTAGACAAATAATACTCGTCTTAGACTCTTGTCCAATGACTTTATAAAAATAACAATTATGTATACATATGATGATTTTATATATATGATGATCAAGTGGGTTTACATATTCTCTTTTACTCATTTCAGTGTTCATGTGTTGATAACTTTTATACTAGTTTATTAGTTTTACCTATTTACATGTTTTAGGCCCAATAGGCCCATTACAAGCCCAATATATTATATTAGTCCAATTATACTTTTATTATCAGTATCACACTTTACATGTTGGGCCCAAATAGGTTAAGCCCAATAAATAATTTTATAAGTGTTTTAGCCCTTTTTGTTGTATTATTAGTCCAATAACGTTAACTTAGCCGTTAATGTCCGTATGTTATATAGTTCGGGTTTTTATCGGTTTTTACTTGTTATTTATATCTATATATCAGTATATGAGTTTATAAAAGTCTACATTAGACGGGTCCAACCGTCTAAGTTTTATTTAACAAAAACGTTAATTTAACGGTAATAGCCGAAAAAGTCGTAAAAATCATGTTTATAGTTTTATAACTTATAAAACTTATCAACTTACCATTTTTATAAAATGTATCATTTATTTATCCTTATACATATTTATATAAATGTATTATATAAGTTAGTGGGTTTTAATTCACATTTTATACTCTTTTTATTTGAGTGCTTATATAATACTATTATACTTTAATTTCCCAAAATCTGATTTTTATCTTCATTTTCACCAAAACTTCCATATCTGGAGTTCTATATGGATATATAAGCTAAATTTTTTATGACATAAACTACATGATATGTGCTCCATTTAACTCTTCTATAGCTACTGTTGAATCAGCCTCTAAGTATTTTCTAAAAATCGTCCAAAACAGTGAACTCAGATTTGTACTCTAAACTTGTTTTGATCATATCTCACTCATTATAATGATTCCATTGCATGGCCAACTCTCACATGTGTACAAGACATATTACTTACTGTATATCCATTAATATATGCTATTTTTATCAGTTCATTATATGATTCTTTACTGTTTTATACAGCCAACAATTTAAACAAGATTTTAGCCTTGTTTCTTATAGTTTTTCATCTTTTTAAGCATGTTTATCAACACCAAATCCCCACACAATATTTTTAATCATCATTCATCATCATATACATATACATAAGTAAAAGAAATACAAGTTTAGATAATCAAAAATAACAAGAGGATGAGGAGGACAATCTTTATACCACCAAGTTGATGTAGGTTATGATTTGGACATGGATTTTGATGGAGAAACTTGTGAATCACCAAGACCATCTTCAAGACCACCATTCTTCATGAACACCTTGTGGAAAATCAGCCCCAAGACTTCATGGAACTCCTCCTTGGATGTTATAATCACCACCATTCAAGAGAGCTTCAAGAGGGCATCATCATATGTATGAATAACATAGGATTTTGTGGTTAATTTTGATCAAAATAGGGTGTTTGTGGGAGAGAGTGGACGACACATTTGAGAGAGAGTGAGAGAGAATGAGTTGTTTGCATGATTTGCAAATGAGAAGTGGTTTTGGTTTGTTGTTTTATGTTGTAGTAGCTTGATTTGTAAGCTTAACTTACACATGTAAGTATTAAGCTACATGTTTGCCACATCTTGTGATGTGGTGCCTTGTTGTAGCCGTCCCATATAGTGGGGTGGGACAAGTGTATACTTGTCTCATCCCACTAATTTATGGGCATTCCTCGATTCTAGTTTCCTCGATTTGCATGCCCTCGGGTCGTTTTATGAAAAACGTTTTTATAAATTATGAATCAACGGCACAAAACGAATCTAATAAAAATTGTCTCATCAAAAACGGAGTTCGAAAACGTAAATACGTAATCCTAAGGTTTCCGGTTTAGTCGTAAAGGACGTTAAATTAAAATCGTAAGTCCTAATCTCTTCTCGTAAATTTGTGAGTTTATGAACCAACACAAATTTAAAACTCCAAACTAATATTCACGGATAAATTTATTTTCTGAAATGTCGGACTGTCACCAAAGACGGTGTATGTAAACGTAAGCACATAACGTAGAATCCTCCGGTTTAGACGTAGTCGATGCAACTTCAAGACGTGAATCCAAATTACTTCCCAAAAATAAGTGAGTTCATAATATAACATTAAAATAATGTTTTCAAATAAATATTTAGAATAAAATATCGACCATAAATTGACGGATTGTCACAGCATTTACCCCTAAACAGGATCTTTGTACTCAAAGATCATCTTACCTTACTACTCGCTTCTTATAGAGTTAAAGCCATGTGGGTATTTCCTCCACATTCGATGTTTTCTCACAAGTGCAATTCATTATAATACGCGAGTTTCACCAAACATAACTACGGGAATAAGATCAGGCTTATTGTTGACTTACTTTCTCTATCCATGATGTTCACGGGTTTTTGATGAATGCAACTTTTCGCCGATCTAAACTCTACTAAGAAATAATCGGATTCTCACTTGATAGATATTCCATCAAGTTCGATATACGAAACATAATTCACGCAACTCTTGAAGTCCTAGGGTAGATCCAGCTGATATGCCTTTCATACCAATCTTTTACATCATCTCAATGGTCCCATATAACGGGGACTTATATCCCATGATCTTTCAGATCATTAATTCATTTTTCCATAGTTAAAATTTTTGGCATAACTTCGCTACCCATCTGGCACTTCAAGATCTACATTTCATATTCACATAACCTCCTACCCACTACCGGCAGTCACTAATCAGATCCTAGTTTCAACAATCATTTCAGGTCTCGCGGGTCGAGTATTTTGTAAGGTTAGGTTCGCCATCATAGGAAACCTTAAACCTAAAAGACATGTCCAACTCACAATGGGTGTATGTCGGGTGTCTTCATCTCAACTCCTGCTTACAGATGCTCTAATAATTGGATCATGACAAGATTCGATCTTGATCCTAATGCGATAATTATCAATGATAATCTCTCTAAAGGAAAATGATTATACGGTTTATTACCAAAGGTCATTCATTCAAACATAAATCAACACTTATATTACTTTGTATCATTACTTTACCTCGTCCCTTCGATTGGGGTGGTACATAGTACTCTTATCAAGGTTCGTTCTCAATGATTTCTGAGCAAATCTCTAGAAATTCGATGCGAAGCGAGGATCTTGATAAAGATGTTCGATACAGGCACACTATGTTTACATAACTCTTTTGCATTTATCATTAACGGGAATGATATTAGCAGATTTGGTTAGTCTGTCGACGATGACCCAAATCGAATCAAATTCAGATGATGACCTTTGCAATAGCTAGCCGTTTACTAATGTATGAGGCGATGTCTGCCTTCATAATTTGTCATTAGTACAACTTCTTCAGAAAAAGATACTTTTAGTCAACAATGACATACATATAATACTTATACTTACAAGATTTCCAATATAACTACATCTCACAATCTTCCATATTTAGGCAACCACAAACGACCTTTTATATATTCAACGCTATCGGCTTCTCAATTATGGTGGTTCACATTAGCTGCGAACCCCTTTTTATTATCTATATTATCCTTTTTTACAAACATTAGTTATTTTTAAATTGTTCGGCAATTTATTTTGCACATTCATTATTAAGGAAACATATCCTAATTGATTCTTTATCATTTCTACATAATGTGTCAGTATCTACATTCACCTTTCCTGATGAAATAATTATCATGTCCACAATTTACTCATAAATTCTTTCTTCATATTTTCTAAGTTTCAATTTCGTTTCAGCTATCATTTTTATCAGTTTTGCTTAATCTGACGTTTAAAGCGTCGATAATTATTATGACTAATTGAATAATAACTATTCAATTTTTATGAAACGTAAACATAAAGATTTTAAATTTCTTAGTCCGTCCAATTATATGAAAATGTTCAAAATAATTTTTAATTTAATTAACACGATTTTTGTTGATTTATCAAAAATAGTTAATAGGATTCGTAAATGTTCAAAAAAATCTTTGCTTATATTTTGGTCAAAATTTTCTTAGTTGAAAAGCAAAAATTGTCGTTTCAAATTTCAAGTTATGGTTTAAATGTTTTCCTCAATTCCGCTTAGGTTGTCTTAAGGTATGCAAAAACATTTACCCCTAAACAAGAGTTTAGTTAAATGTTTTGGTTATAAGGGAATGATCCCTTAAAAATCCTTTGTTAAAACACTTGCCAAAACATATTTCCATTTTCTTTTTGTTATAACCCTAAGCCTTAATGGCTCTAATCTTTGAAAAGTCAAGATAGATTCCGTTATTTTTTAATCGCACGGTCAAATAATATAAAGGATTAAGTCTTTAATCATATGTTAAATACTCAAAGTACAGGTTTTCATTGTTCGGCCAATTTGGGGCAGTCTATAAATAATTATTAACTCCTTTCTATTCTTATAAACAAACAAATAGTTCCTAATGATCACACGCATGAATTTATCAAATTACAACCTTCACACGTGATTCACCAATTTTATGAATACTACATGTGTATTAGTCAATCCAATCGACATCACGTGGAACTCATAATGTTCATTACAAGTACCGGATGTAGTGATTGGAATAGATAATCTTCTTCGCGGACGCGAAGTTGATAATAACCATGCCGTGAATCAAATCTTTAAAACATACGCTAGAATCTTGTAAATGATCGAACAAATCTTCCATTTCGAGTTATGGATATCGTTTTCGATTGTCAATTTACTCAGTTCACAGTAATCTATAAATATAAGGAATGATAACACCATAGCTCTTCATAATGACGAACTTGGTAGAATAAAAGCTTTCTCCGACAACTCTCTCAGTTGTACGATAATTTTTTTAATTCAGATGGTGCTGACGTACAGTGCACAAGCCACAGGTGCAGCATCGAGAATATAATCAAATACCAAATTCTACTTGCCTTAATAGAGAAAGTATAGGTATTTCATCAACAAATACTTACTAAAGTTTCAGATAACATAAACATCTTTTAATACATTCATATTAGATTCTTTCTACATTACAATATCTATGACTAATTCACAACCATTCACGTTATAATTTCAAGTCTAAATGCAGGATGTGGCCATCCACCAAGAATTATTTAGATTATTTTTGATAATCAACATCTTATCATTTAGGGGAATTCTACTCGAGTTCCCATCAATTAAGACAATGTCATCATGTCATAATCAATCAATCCATTCTACGGGCACTATCAACTTTCTAGTTGCATTGCCGTCGATAAGATGTGAACTTCTCAAAAGACTAATAATAACTCATAATCCTTCACAAATTCAAGGATATCTGGAGACACAACTACTATTAAAAGAGTAAGGTCAACGCATAATCTAGGCGAGAGAATTTCAAATCAGATACAGATGAAAACATTTAACGAATATGAATATATCCGATGTTTTCATAATTTGAGTACGCATTCGAAAGCTCCTCGGATCGTTACCCAGGTCATTCAAATGAAATCAAATCATAATAAATGATAAGAACGTCAATACATCCAGTCGCGTATCAACACTCGGAAATCAGATACTTTTCCAAAGAATCTCACCACGGGAGAATTGGACAAGAATGGAATATCAATTGTCAAATAAGACAAATTCCACAGATGAGTAAATTCAACTCAGAAGAATAGATGCTACAGGCACATATGTAGGTGTCCCTAACACTATGTCCCTATTCTTCACTTCTTGCAGATCTCATAATATTTAATCTTTCCCAATCTTCAAAGAAAATGTAGTGTTTATTAATCAGTTTTATGGTGACTACTAATCAGTCTTGCATGGTCCATTCCAAATTGTATGTAGGCGCGCAACTATATACAATTTCAAGATTAACGATGCAATACTCAGTTCGTCAAGATTTTATCATCATGTTTATAATAAAAACATTTTCATGCTTAATTCTTAAATAAGAATCAAAAATAAATTTACAAGGATTTTCTTTGTTATGAAAACAATTAAGTTTTCCAAGGTGTTTTATAAATAACCTCATTTCGATAACGATTATTTATAAGTCTCACTTTAAATAATCCTTATGGTGATGAAAATTCAATTTTTCTTAAGGAATATTTTTTTATCTTATAAAAACAATGAGTGATATGCAAAAGAGTGATGAAAATTTGTTCACCAAGAACTAACTTCAATATATCAGGAAATGAGCTTAGCCAAATAATTATGAGGTTCATGACCTTGATGGCACTCAAAAAGAATAATCCACAACGTAACTCAGATCAAGATGAGTACTTGTTCAATGGTTGCATCACTAATGCGAACATTAGGATGAAGCAATAAAGGATAGATAACATCGATACATGTAGAATTTAGCAATCAATGGTAGTCTTTTCATTAATCACAAACAAGTCAAAATTGTACCGTAACACATTATGTGTCACTATGTCATACAATTCCAAGAACTCATCCTACCAACTGATGTCTCAGTTAAGTTAGGGATTATTTTTAAAAGATACCACAATAAATACTAATCTACAAGAGTCATTAGGTGTCCCACCTGTCCCGGAAGATCCATCGGTCCCAATTCAGAAGAAGATTTCTTCAATTTAGTTGTTGGACACTGGGCATCCTCATTAGTGGACAATGGCCTAGGAACAACCTTTAACACAAACTAACAAATATTTAAAACCTTATAATTCAATCACAGGACTTAACGGATTCCTCTTAATAATCTCATATTCCATATAAGTTAAATTTTATTTCATTCAGGTTTCAATCAACTTATACTCAATGCGATATCCTACCTCATTTTCCAATACTTTCAGCCTTATTTATAAACCTTAAAAGGGCAATAAAAGCTCGATATGAATCAACACTAAATTTCCAATCCTATAGCTCTTACAATAACAATTATCAAATGAGTCACTAGTATGAGATGACTCATACATTCAATTAGACTTCTCGGAAAGGTACTAGTGGCATGAGGCTTTTGGGTAATGATTCCAATGACAGCCTCAAGTGCAACATTCCCCCTTTCGATTTCAAATTTAAGAATTGGATGACAACGAATCAGATGACATCTTTCCAGGTGATAAAGTTTTGTCAAACTCCACTCTATAAGGAAAGATCGTCATGACATCGATATCAGATTTAATCTCGCCAATTCTTCTTTAATATCATAAACAACTAATATCTACTTTTCTACGAATATCAACCATTTGTTGGGATCATAAATATCCGCAACTTGGTTTGGATCTAGGATAGCTAGAATTCCTACGAGAATAGCTTCGATTAATTTACTAGGGGAGTTAGGGTTTCTTGTGACAATCTACGTCGTATAAATACCTCGTATAAATATCAAAATAATCATCAAACAATCATGTAATAAAATTACATCATATATATATAATCCAAGTTATATATATATATATTAAAATAACACTTCTCAGTCTGGCCTTGTCGGTAACTCGGGAATTCTTCGGCACCGTTATAGTCAAAAGATTTTTATACATTTTTAGAAAAATGTTTTTAGTTAAAATACTTTGAAATGTTTTATTCAAAACCTTTGGTTTTAAAAATCTTTCGTTCTCTATAACGAGAGCTCTGATACCAAACTGTAACACCCCCAAATTTGTACAACTCAATACAGCGGAAGACTCGTTGGTGTTACGGGATAGTACATTACTCGCATCATAGACAACGCATAAAAATCGCATCGTTTAATAATAAAGCATTTCCATTCATAAATATCAAAGTTACATAGGTCCCAAGTCATATTATTTCATACAAAGTTTTACAAAGTATTTGAATGGAAAATATTGTTATTTAAGTGCGGGCCATGAATTCTTTATTGTCTTCCCGAGAATTACCTTCAAGTACCTGAGATAAAATATGTTAAAAGAAAAGGTCAGCGATAACGCCGAGTGAATTCATAGAGTTTAATAAAATCCATTAATATAATATCAGTATAAAAATTATTACTAAAAATCATTTTTACAAATCTTTGTAATAGGCCATAAAATAGCCAAAGTCATTTTTATACAAATCCTTGTCGAAAATCATAATATAGACATTTGCCTAAAAAAATCATTATACGAGCCAATGTCGTAAAAACATCATACAATACGTCTTATGACGTTGTATAAAGTTAAATAAAAACCGTTATATGAATATGGTTATGAATAACCAAAACACGAACATAATGTCAATAGTATGACCCCGTATTGCTAGTCAGGCAATACATCGTAATTCGGTGCGTATAGTAGTATTTCGTTAATTTGGATTATTATAAGCCGCATGACATTGTTACCTTACTAAACCAAACAACGGGTAGCTAACCCGATACTCAATTTGCCCATCTAAATTAGCGTGTCGTCACAAAGGTCACGCTATGGAAATCTTCTCATACATAAATTCGCTTACCAATCAATGTGGCACGACGGGGATCAACCGTCAAGGCGCGAACTGGGGTGATCGTCCCTAAATAGTACTATTATATGCATAAGCGTCTACCAAATCCCGGTAGTTTACAATTCATGCTAATGGGACTCTTAGTGACATAACCTAACTTTAATAATCCATTTGATTTCATCTATCGGGTCCTTTAATCATTTATCGGGTCATACAATCGGGTCATACAATCATTCGGGTCCAAATCAATAAACAAACAATCGGGACAAATGGTGTCTTATTTTATAAAAAATAACATGTTATCTCCCTCGCGGGTTTATAAAACATTTCATAAAAACATTTAAAATAGTGCGAGGCTATGAACTCACGTTGATGTGGGAAAGCGGGTTATCGGCAACTCGGACGTACGGTACGTGCTTCAATTACGGAAACCTAGACAAATAATACTCGTCTTAGACTCTTGTCCAATGACTTTATAAAAATAACAATTATGTATACATATGATGATTTTATATATATGATGATCAAGTGGGTTTACATATTCTCTTTTACTCATTTTAGTGTTTATGTGTTGATAACTTTTATACTAGTTTATTAGTTTTACCTATTTACATGTTTTAGACCCAATAGGCCCATTACAAGCCCAATATATTATATTAGTCCAATTATACTTTTATTATCAGTATCACACTTTACATGTTGGGCCCAAATAGGTTAAGCCCAATAAATAATTTTATAAGTGTTTTAGCCCTTTTGTTGTATTATTAGTCCAATAACGTTAACTTAGCCCGTTAATGTCCGTATGTTATATAGTTCGGGTTTTTATCGGTTTTTACTTGTTATATATGTATATATATCATTATATGAGTTTATAAAAGTCTACATTAGACGGGTCCAACCGTCTAAGTTTTATTTAACAAAAACGTTAATTTTACGGTAATAGCCGAAAAAGTCGTAAAAATCATGTTTATAGTTTTATAACTTATAAAACTTATCAAATTACCATTTTTATAAAATGTATCATTTATTTATCCTTATACATATTTATATAAATGTATTATATAAGTTAGTGAGTTTTAATTCACATTTTATACTATTTTTATTTGAGTGCTTATATAATACTATTATACTTTAATTTCCCAAAATCTGATTTTTATCTTCATTTTCACCAAAACTGCCATATCTAGAGTTCTATATTGAGATAGAAGCTCAAATGTTTATGACATAAACTACATGATATGTGCTCCATTTAACTCTTCTATAGCTACTGTTGAATCAGCCTCTAAGTATTTTCTAAAAATCGTCCAAAACAGTGAACTCAGATTTGTACTCTAAACTTGTTTTGATCATATCTCACTCATTATAATGATTCCATTGCATGGCCAAATCTCACATGTGTACAAGACATATTACTTACTGTATATCCATTAATATATGCCATTTTTATCAGTTCATCATATGATTCTTTACTGTTTTATACAGCCAACAATTTAAACAAGATTTTAGCCTTGTTTCTTATAGTTTTTCATCTTTTTAAGCATGTTTATCAACATCAAATCCCCACACAATATTTTTAATCATCATTCATCATCATATACATATACATAAGTAAAAGAAATACAAGATTAGATAATCAAAAATAATAAGAGGATGAGGTGGACATTCTTTATACCACCAAGTTGATGTAGGTTATGATTTGGACATGGATTTTGATGGAGAAACTTGTGAATCACCAAGACCATCTTCAAGACCACCATTCTTCAGGAACACCTTGTGGAAAATCAGCCCCAAGACTTCATGGAACTCCTCCTTGGATGTTATAATCACCACCATTCAAGAGAGCTTCAAGAGGGCATCATCATATGTATGAATAACATAGGATTTTGTGGTTAATTTTGATCAAAATAGGGTGTTTGTGGGAGAGAGTGGACGGCACATTTGAGAGATAGTGAGAGAGAATGAGTTGTTTGCATGAGTTGCAAATGAGAAGTGGTTTTGGTTTGTGGTTTTGTGTTGTAGTATCTTGATTTGTAAGCTTAACTTACACATGTAAGTATTAAGCTACATGTTTGCCACATCTTGTGATGTGGTGCCTTGTTGTAGCCGTCCCATATAGTGGGGTGGGACAAGTGTATACTTGTCTCATCCCACTAATTTACGGGTATTCCTCGATTCTAGTTTCCTCGATTTGCGTGCCCTCGGGTCATTTTACGAAAAACATTTTTATAAATTATGAATCAACGGCACAAAACGAATATAATAAAAATTATCTCATCACAAACGGAGTTCGAAAATGTAAATACGTAATCCTAAGGTTTCCGGTTTAGCCGTAAAGGACGTTAAATTAAAATCGTAAGTCCTAATCTCTTCTTGTAAATTTGTGAGTTTATGAACCAACACAAATTTAAAACTCAAAAATAATATTCACGGATAAATTTATTTTCTGAAATGTCGGACTGTCACCAAAGACGGTGTATGTAAACGTAAGCACATAACGTAGAATCCTCCGATTTAGACGTAGTCGATGCTACTTCAAGACGTGAATCCAAATTACTTCCCAAAAATAAGTGAGTTCATAATATAACATTAAAATAATGTTTTCAAATAAATATTGAGAATAAAATATCGACCATAAATTGATGGATTGTCACAGAGCTCAATATCTATGGCATGGCAATTCCTACCTTTCAATTGAACACAATGTATTTGAACACTCTTCCTTCAGAATGGAAAAAGTACGTGACAGATGTTAAATTGGCTAAGGACTTCCATAACACCAATGTGGATCAACTTCAAGCTTTTCATCAACAACACGAATTCCATGTGATTGAGGCTCAGTTGTCTACACCTCAAGTTCATGATCCACTTTCCATGTATGCTTCTCAACAAAACATGGCTTATACTTACCAACAATCATCATACTTGCAGCAACCACCACCACACACCTATCAGCAACCACAACAACCATCTTATCAACCACCAATGATGCCACAACAAGCATTTCAACAAAGTGTTCATCAACAATCTTTTCCACAGCAACCACCATATCAGACATCACCATCACAAGCCAACATTTCTCTAATGGGCTATACTCCTCAGCAAGGATATTTTCCACTAGAAGCACAACCAGCACAAGCTTTCTACACTAATGAACTTCCACCAATCGAAGCACCGGTCTTTACTCCAAATGATACGCCAGCTGATGTTCTAAACCATCTCACTGCCTACTTGTCAAAACTTGTTGCAACTAGAGGATTTCCACCAACAAACCATCAGCTCCGCACCTCTTCAAATCCTCGACAACAAGCTACTGTTTAAGATGGTCAAGTAACAGTGCAACCTATTCAGGGAAGGCAAAATTCATATGGACCTCCTACAAGGACTGTGAATGCTCAAGCTGTGAATTCTCAAGCTAATGGAAATGGAAGCCCCATTGGTCCTTAAAAGGTTGTGACTTGCTACAATTGCCGAGGACAAGGTCATATGGCTAGGCAATGCACTCAGCCGAAAAGGAGAAGGGATGACGCGTGGTTTCGTGAAAAGATGTATTTGGTCGATGCTTAGTCTAAGGGGAAGATTTTGGATTCAGAGGAGCTAGCATTTCTTGCAGACCCAGGGGCAGCAGATACCGAAGGCATTGCAGTCGTTTCTACTTCTAATGCAGCTTATCAAACAGATGATCTTGACGCATATGATTCGGATTGTGATGACATTCACTCTGCCCAAGCTGCTCTCGTTGCTAATCTCTCTCACTACGGTTCTGATGTCGTCAGTGAGGTACCCACCACAACCAATCTTGGTAATGATGATAACCCACATCAAGTTGGGCATGAAAATGACAACCTCGAACAGCATTCGGGAACTAGTAACTCAAATGATGTGGTACCCAATCCTACACATTTGAGTGAACCTCAACCAAATGCTACGACGGGTATGGAATCTTATGCTCAAAATGATTTGGTCATGGTGCCTAAACATATTATTGATCAAATGCATATGTCCCTCAGACAATCCGTAGATACGAATTCCACCCTAACTGCTGAGCTTGCGTTGCATAAAGAAAAGGTCAAAACTTTTGAAATGGTCCCTCAAGCAGAGAAAATAACATGTTCTGAATTTGACTAATTTCGTTTTGAAACGATTGAACACTTGAAAGAAATAGAATCATTAAAAGCTAATCTTTCCAATGAATTAAAAGCAAAAGAGTCGGTTGTCAATGATTTTCAGAAACTTAAAATAGATTTCGAAACTCTCGAGTCTAAAAAGTTTGAACCGATAATTAATGCTACCAAACTTTTTAAATTCAGAGAACAACAACTTTTAAAACAATACGCCTCCACAGAAGAGGTTCATCTTTTAACTAAATCATTTAAAGAACTCGAACTTAAGCGTCTTCAAGATTTACCACCTAATCCCGGTTATGCAAAACAAGCTCAGGAATATATTCCCGGTCTTTATGATATGACAATAATTGGCAAATCAAAAGAAGCACCTTTTGTTCGTAGTACTGAGGAGACACAGTCACTTGCGGAAGAAACTCATTCTAAAATGCTTTCAAAATTCCATACGATTGATTATGATAAGCATAATAAAGATCAACTTTCTAAAAAGACACGAATTTGCTTACAAAAGGAATTAGCTGAACTAACAGTTCTTGTGCCCCCAAATTTGTCAAATGAAAGCCCTCCTATTACGTCTCCTACACTTGTCAAAACGGATTTAACGAAGTTACTTCTATCGGTAAGTAAGGCGTCCGTTAATTTAACAGCGGTACACCAACACTTAGCCGATTTTGACAAGGTCATTTTGGAACGTACGACGGCCACGACCATAACGGAAGGTGAATGGAACTTTGAGCACACTAGAGCTGCGTTCCGAGACGAAATTGTTCCGTTTGTAAAGAATGTTAAAGCTTGTCTTAGTAATCTTGATCAAGATTTGCATTTGGAAATAGAAGAAGTTAAACGTGTTTTCAATGAAATGGATGATGCTTATGAAAACAGTTTACTTGAAATAGAACGGGTTTCACGCCAAAATGATCAGCTTCTGAAGCAAGTGATGTCTCATGATATAGTTTCCGTCTGTTTGAATAAAAGTGTTGATAATGATTCTATTGTGCATAATGTTGAATTTGCGGATACTGTGGTAGATAGTACTTGTCACGAATATGACGCTGAATTTTTAAAGCTTTAAGATTCATATTCCTCGCTTTCAAAACGGTTTGATGAGATTCAAACACATTGTATTTCGCTTGAATGCAAGCAACAATTTATTCAAGAAATCTTTGAAACGTCATTTGAAGGTGTTAATATCGATGATGCAAACTTTGAAAAGAATTTTCGATTGAATTTACAATTAAAACAGCGTCAGCCAAGTGACAAAGTTGCTAAATCTTTGCCGATAGACATAGAGAAATCTAAAGAGCTTAACTGTGTGAACGTACTTGAGGCCACTGAGAATTTTAAACTTGATTCTAGATAATCGAGTTTCCAAGATTTTGTCCAAAGTTGGTAACTTAAAACAGAAAGATACACGACTCTTCGATTCAGTAAAGCCCGCATGTGTTAATACCACTGCACAAAATCAATCATTGATTGAACAATTGAATCAGAAGTCGGTGGAAATATCTGTTTTGAGGGAACCAATTTGTGATAAGAATCTGGCCTTGGTTGAGTTAAAGGAAACACTTCGTACTCTAAAAGGTAAGAATGTTGTGGATAACGCAGCCACTATCTCAACATCGTCCTCTAGTGCAATCAATAGGAACCTTATAGCCGTCACACCATTTAATAAGGGCCCTAGGACTAAACCATCTCAAACTTTGGTCACTAAAGATAAGGCAGAATCAAAACAAGCTTCTAATATTCCCGTGTTGCCTTCTACAGGAGTTAGCACCACTACTAAGGCTCAAAGATCTAAGCTTAAAAGAAACAAGAAGAATGATAGGATCTTGCCCCATCTAGTAGTCAAGTGAAGAAGAAAGTATAAGCCCATCCTAGGAATGTTATTTCTGTTTTGAATAAAAAGAATCATGTAGCTAAACCTAAAGGCTCTGCGGTTGTGCAGCGTTCTAAGCCTAGTGTGAATTCTAATTTGAAATGTTGGAATTGCAATGAATGTATGTTTTCTAGTCGTCATGATTCTTGCCTTATTGACCATGTGAATGAGATGTATGCCCGAAAAAATGGATTAGAATGGAAACCGACTGGGAAAGTGTTAACCCAAGTTGGTTGGTTGTGGCGACCCACTGGTAGAACTTTTACTATAGTAGGAAATATGTGCCCTTTAACTAGGATCACTCCCACTAAAGCGAAGAAAGAGTGCCCTTTAACTAGGAGTACCAAGGCTACCAAAACACAAGCGTGTCCTTTAACTAGGTGTAACACCCCATTTTGATAAATGGAATGTCACGCATAGTTATGGCGTGTCATCAAAGCATGCAAGGTAATATGTACTAAAACATACATGACCATAGGGAAAACCGGAATCAAACATAGGTTCCCAACATAAGCCCAAAACATAAATAAAGTAAATGAACAAAAAGGAAGACTAAACAAGCATAAATATGAAGGCATGAGGAGAAGGAATCTAAGGTAGCTCCCATCCTATGCGTGTCCTCCAAATGCTCCAGTCAGTCCTTGAGTACCTGCCGTTTTGGGGACATGGAAAGGAAAGTAACGGCTGAGCATAACGCTCAGTGCACGGATATAGACATAGTATAAATGACTAAAACATAATAAAGACTTAATAGCAGCGGAAATGTATAAGTCTTGGAAAACTTGGAACATGTTCATAAAACTGGTTTTATAGTTTGAAAAGCCTTATGTTTATCTTATGAAAAATGTTTAACATATTTTACCATTAGCCAATATTGGTCATGAAAATCCATCGTGCATGAATACTTGGAGGGGTGACCTCATCATGCAAATTAGAGGGGCTGCCTCTAATTTAATATACTGGTTTTGGGTAGGAGGGATCAGCTCCTTGTGAAGGATGCAAGGCACACACCACATTCACACTGAGTAATCTGCTGAAAACATGTAACTAGGATGCACCCATACGCCCCACATGATAAATATAATAATATGGCCAAAAGTTGAAGGGACGCCACGAGCAATCACTCCGCCGTGGTGAAGTCATAACATCAGTGCCTCTAATGTTATGGTTATGGTACCTCCATAACTAGGTGAAACTGGTCATGCATGTATATGGCTATAGGTATTCTAAATTAAACATAAGCAAATCAAACATATAAACTTATACTACGGGAAAACATTTGGCTGCATACGGGGAATCCTAATAAGGAAAGAATGTCCATATTGAAAGGACGGGAATCCGTACCTTATGTCCAGTTAACGAAGAAGACGAACGGAAGAGAGTCCTACTTCGGTATCACTAATGCTACATAAATACATACGTGTATAAGTATTTGATTACTGAATACGTAACTGGTTTAATGTTATGTCTTAGCTTATTTTATAAGTTCATGTCATGTTTTACTGTTTTAAGATTTATACTGTATTTATCTTATATTCTTTCTATTCTGATTAAGTATTACTTGTATTTCATGTATTATCATACTTGTTGTGTAATAATAAGTAACTTTCTAAAAATAGCAGGTTTCCTAAAATAGAAAGTTTCCAAAAATAGAAAGTTACCAAAAATAGAAAGTTTCCAGAAATAGAATTACTGCTTAAAATAGATAAGTTTCTAAAAATATAAAGTTTCCATAAATAGATTAGCTGCCTCAATTAAATAAGTTTCTAAAAATAGAAAGTTTCCATAAATAGAAATAAGCTGGTTAAATAAGCTAAATATATAAGCTTAAGTGTTTCCCGTTTAGTATTCTAAGTCATGTAGTTATAAAGTATAGTTTATTAATTATTCCATGTATCTTAATAAACTATAGATTAAAGCATTTAACTAAATATAATGTCATTTAATTAAATAAAAATATAAATACTTAGGTTAAAACATGTATTATCAATTATATTAATATAACCTAAGTCATGAGAATTAATTAATTATAGGTCATGGTTTTAATAATTAATTAATTATATAGTCTAATAATAAATACTTAGGTTTAAAATCCATGTATTATTTATTAATAACTAGCCGGGTACCCGCGCAATGTGGCGGCTGATACCTGTGACTATATTTTGAGGCAAACGAATGAATTATATGATAAAAAAAATCACTGCACATTTAACAGGCTAAACTATATAAACACGTGTCACACACAATTGCAGCGCAACAACGCCAAAATAACCAACAAAAACAACTTAAACATAAGCAGACTACATATGTTGTGACGAAGATGTAGATGTAGTAATTTCAGAATGCAGCAAAGGGTTGAGTTGTATGTTCGAGGGGTTTGAATCCAAAAACAACAGCCAAAACCGTCTTATGCATGCTTTAAAAAGGTTGCGCAATAGGCTTTTATAAGTTTGGTTGATATGGGCTGTTACAGTAAGAGAGGACGGTTACAACCATGGTTTTAAATTTTTAAGGGTTGTTATTGACCCAACATTAGAAAAAACGTATACATTTACTACATAATAAACACTTTTAAATTATGATATATGATATTTAATTTTCTTAAATGTGTATGCATAACTCCTATGATTTTGAATGACTTTTAAACATTGTATGCATAAACTTTCCAAAAGAAGAAATGTTTTAGTCTTAAAATTTTAAGACTACTAAATTTAGAAAATGGTCTAAATGTTTTATAAGGTATTAAGATAATAAACCTAAGTCCATGCTTTATTTAAGTTAATTATCTAGCATATTAAATTAATTTAATTAATCTTGTAACAAATAATCTTGTAATAATAAGTCGTGTTTTATTAATTTAATTTACCTTGTAAATTAACATACATGTTAAAGCTAATAACTTGTAAAATAATAACCCGTAACCATGTATTATTTTATTAAAATGCGTCGTGACTCAAACCCGTGGAAACATGTTGTTTTTATATATAAGCCAAACCACACAGCCCTTAATTTGTGTTTATAAAATCCACAGCCAAACACACCCTTGACTAGCCATAAACCCAAATCCAAACAGACCCCTAACTGCCAGTTACCCCTGGCAGTTATGCTGTTCCCCCTGACTGCCCTGCGTTCCCCCTGCTGCGCGTCTGGTTACCACCGAGAGCTCTAGGCTCTCGGTTCCCACTGCCAGCCTAACACCACCACTGGCCGCAGTCAGTGGTTCCCCCTACTGGGCCGTGGATGCCACTGTTAGCCCAAAAGGATCACAGCCTTGCGGCTGGTGGGAATAAAGTACCACCGAGAGTCTCTTGACTCTCGTTTTGCGTGCCAAACAAACACAGCAACCCCAAATACGAAACCCTCCTTAATCTAACTTGTATTAACATGTTTTAAATCTTAATTTGTGGATTCGTGATCAAAAGGAGAAAAGAAAAGAAAAATAGAAACGAATTAGGGTTTACTTACTTATTGTTTAGGGTTTTAGAAACCAACACGGATCATCTTGATTTGCTGAAACTTAAAGCCTCGTACTCTTGTTTCTTGCTCATCATACGTCAGTAGGAAGAAGACCAAAAGAAGAACAGGTGAGGTGGCGGCTGGATTTAAGGTTCTGCTAGGGTTTTATTTTTGGTGTTTGTGTCGACAGAAAAGAAAAAAACAAGCCCCCCCATCCTTTTTGTATATAAACGGCCAAAAACAAAAACACTTGGGCCTTGGGCCCAAGTCCCACTTCTTTTCTTGTTTGTCTAAAACGGCCCTTAACTTTCCTATTCGTTGGTATTAATTATGCAATAAAACGCACACGTGTTCGTATATTTAAAATGTCGTGAATTTCACAGTTATTCTCATGCGTGTTTAACGTAATATTAATTACGTAATTACTTGTCGTGTTATTTTAAATATACGTAATAATAATAATCGTTTAAATGTTCGTGATTAGGTGTTAAGTAGTTTACGTAATTTAATTAGTTGTCGGTCGTGACCTAATATATTTATTCGTGTTCGTAATAAATATATATACGTAATTAATATTAGCTCGTGATTAATTTACGTTCATGATTTCATGATTGCATGTTCGTGATTAATTATTGTTTAAATAATTATTGTGTGTTCATACGTAATAAATACTTATCGTGTTCTAACACGTACGTAATACGTAAAAATTCCAACACGTGAACGTAATCATACTATAAAAGGAAAGTTTTAATCTAGTACGTACGATCTTAAGGGTACTATTCATGGTAAAAGCATGCGGGTTTTACAACTCTTCCCCCCTAAAAAGAATAATTCGTCCCCGAATTATAGATAACGTAAACTGGAAAAGAAGAACATACCAAACTGAGAGGGTATGTACGATAAATGAACGTGCAGGTGACATGGTAGAAGGAAAGCGAAACGTGACATGTCTTGAAAGGACATGTAACGTGACGTGACTGAAAGGACATATCTAATTGATAAGAGAAAAACGGATAAGAAGTCCGGATGAACTTATCCGTTTCCAAGTGGCATCCCTCTTGGAACGGTTCCTTCACCAGATTTTGACACAAATGATAAATCTTGGTCCTCTTGACCTTGACTTGAAATACGAAGAAGTTCTTGGTTATCGACTTAAGGTAGATCCCCTAATTTGATCGAGGGAATAAGAATTAACGTGTAAGGGCAACTAAAACGTTACGATGCAAGACAATCTGACTTAACTGATAATTAGAAACGATGCGCGAGACATAAAGAAACGTAGTACGTGAAAAATTTTGAACGTGATACGTGAAAATTTTTGAACGTGCTACGTGGAGATATGGAGAGTGTAGTATGAGGAAACATATCGTGATCCATGATACGTGTAACATATCTTGATCATGATATGAGGAACGTGGAATGAACATGACATGTGAAACATATCGTGAACATAGAATATAATGGCGGTAACACCAAACGCTACAAGGTGAGACATAGAATATGACGAGAAACGTTTATCTGAGGATAGGGAGTTATACTAAACTTGGGTCTGGTCTCTCAAGTTCTTGCAAAACTTCCCAGAATGAGAAAAATGAACGTAAAATCGTAAGTCAAGATACGATCATGAACGTGAATAGTGTCATGAACGCGAGCGTGAAAGAAAGTCATGGAATTAGAATGAAGACGCGAAGTAAATAAGGAGCACAATTGCGGATCTTTGTCTAACCCGATAACTGAAGGATTGCCAAGTGATCGGATGAGCCTTTGTTGGAAGATATCCAATCAATCTGTTGGTTCTGAAATCCTTGCGGATGTAAGGATTCTGCAGACTTGATCAAACTGTTTGCAATAAACCAGATAGCATCATGCCTCTTCTGAGTTTGCGTTAAACTGGTAACCAAAATCCGTGGAGATCTTGTCCCATTTCAATTCACAATTTCAGATGATAACAACATCCCAGTCTGTTGGTGTCCTATCTTAACCTGTTGCTATGTCAGGTACTTAGATATGAACGTAACTGTATCTTACTTCGTAGAACTTGATACATAGGAGTTTGCGAAACTCTGAGTCTCTGAATCTAGACTTCTCGTAGCGTAGGATTTTCTAGAACACCTAATGTAGTGTAGGGTTCTCTCCTTTACGCATAAGCTGAGTCATGGTAAGATTAACCGTAGAAAGCCATGTGATTCAGCGTGTCACTGTAATCAAACAGAATTGATATTGGAAAAAATTTCCAGGGTAAAGTTTCTCTTGTCATAGAATTTGCAACATAGTGCAGATATGGTCTTCCTGTTCTTCTCTAGGCTTAAAGGAGATTAGGTTATCCTCAATGAAAACACTGATGAATTTGCTATGAGTTCATGGAAACTCATTCTTATAATGTCGTTGGCGCATTGATGAGACTAATTCAAAATCGTAAATCTAGCTTGACCGAGTCGTGTACGAATAGTAGTCATGGACATGTCCTGCTCTTTCACTCGTCACTGTTGGCAGCATGATCATGAGTTCGATCTTGGAAAAGTGATTAACACTATAAGGTCGATTGGACATGTTGTCAATACATGGAGGAGAATAACGGTCATGAATGGTGATTTGTTTAAATCGACGGTAGTCGACACATAATCTCATGGTACCATCCTTCTCCTTGTAGGTTCTTCTGGAATGTATAGGAAGTTTTGGAATAATCAACTGGCTATGCGTAAAAGACTTAAGTGGTCGTGTCTTACTGACAACTAGAAAATTTTAGCGACCATGGCTAACAAAGCACATGCTTGTAAGCATAGATAATTTGTACAGATTTTCCTGATGGAAAATCAAGCTGAATGTATTCAGGAGCCTAAACATTACTGTATACAATTATGAATCGTAGCATGGTGTGTTGTTCATAGTCCATAATTAGGATAAAATTCATCTCGTGTCTGTCCGAGGAAATGCTTTAGTAGCTTGGATCTCATCGTTAAGCTGAAGGAAAACCTTCGTATACGTGGGAATACGAAAGGCGTCCTTCATGGTCATAAATATATGAAATATGGTGAATGAAATGAAAGTGACTTTGGCAACGTGACAGTTCTCACTGATGCGCCGGTAATGGTATTGAAATTCTTGTGGCCCGAGTAATACATGGCACAACAAAATGGATATACCCTTGGAGGGTACCCTGAATTTCTTAGAAATGTTCCATAGTTGGACGTGAGTCATGTGTCTTGACTCGTGTCTTGGAAATATAAGCATGACATATGTCTTGACTGGTGTCTTGACATGTGTCTTCAGAAAGTATACGTGAGACACGTGTCTTGACTGATGTCTTGACATGTGTCTCGAGATGTGAAACAAAGAGAACCACAATATTAGGTTACTATGCCAAAATTGGCGGATCAGTTGGACTACTGATCAATTGTATGTCTGATCACGTCCGCGGCCAGAGTCTCGGTTGCGATTTCTAGGATAGTTGTTGTCATAGTAGTGGTTACTGTCATCTTGTCTGTGAGTTCCATGACGGTCATTCTCATGACTGTGAATGTAACTATTCAGCTGAGTGGCCGGCTGGTACCGGTTCGCACTCAAATGGCTAAAATGATAGCCGAATGACGTGTGACATGTAACTAAAAATTAGGGACAATGATTGATGGAAATCGTCTGGTGGTGAAGCATCTTCTCGTCCGATCGCTTTGATCTAACGCCTTTGTCTTCGTCTTGTATGAGCTCCAGGTTGTGAACAGCATCAGCATCTCGTAGCGTCTTCGAACTTCAGCAGCATCAACCTTTAGTAACATCTCCAAGTTATGAGCGGCATCAGCAATCTTTTAGAATATCAACAATTGAAAATAAGGCTGAGATGATTCAGAATCGACTAGCGAATACTCGTGAAGTATTGCAAGTGAAATACACATGGATTAAGGTACGTGTAATATACATGAAATATGGTACGTGGAGTACACGTGGAATGCACATGAAATGATCGGTATGGGGTCGATCATTTATCATGATTTAAGCAAAGTATATCTGTTAAACGGTTAGGAAAAACCATCATGACAACCTGGCAGTATTAGCATAGACATCATTCTGGTTATACCGAGAAACGTTAAAGTGTGGTTACACAAAATTCAACGATGAATTGCCTGACCACATGATCGATGAAAACCAACCATGACTATCATGAAAGCAGGATTCAATGAAATCCAACAATGTCTTGCATGAAGGCATAATAACAAAAGAGGCGTAAGACGTAATCAACATGAAGACATAATTATCATGAAGAAACATGAAACGATTTAACATGAAGGAGTGTATAACATAATGTTAGGACCATTGGAATAGTTATTTGTAATAGGTAGACTAGGAGGTATGTAGTTCCTCTTGGTCATAGTAGTAGTAGGAGCAAGTCGTGCTCCTGGTCTTATTTAAAGTCAAACTTTATTATTTAGTTATTATTCTGTTAGGATATGCATGAGATATGTTAGGAAAGGATATGCATATCAATTTTACACGTTTTGTTTAATGATGTATTAGGGTTTCCTTGTAGTATAAAAGGAACCTTAGGCAGAAGGGTTAGAAACACCTTCATATAAAATATAATTCTGGTTATGATTAATATTAGAAATCCTTAGAAAAGGTTCAAGTCATTATAGTTATTCTGTTCTTCTTTATATTATTTGTATTCTGCATTTATACTGTGTATAGAGTCTCTCTGTGAACAGACTTGTGATTACAGAAGTCGTTCACCGTTCCTGACAGGCTGCATGATCCACATCTAGTGGACCCAACAAGTGGTATCAGAGCCTGGGAGAGTCTCTGTACAAGAAGAATCAATTTTTCTCATTACTAACATTTTTGTTTAATCATGTCTGCCTCAAGTTCTACTCAAACAGGAGAAGATAGTACTCCTAGAACTCAGCAACCTCAGCGAATCATTGCTACGGTTTCCAACACAAATGGTAAGTTTCCTCTTCTGAAAAAGGACGAGTATGATAGCTGGGCAATGAAGATGGAATGTTGGATCACCAACACTGATCAAGACCTTTGGAAGATCATTCTGAATGGAAACAGCAGGAAGTTGACTGGAAGAGACAAGAATGGTAATATTACTCTTCTTGACCCTACAACTCATGAAGAAATCACAGCTGTTCAGAAGGAGATCAAAGCAAAAACCATTTTGCTTCAGTGTCTTCCTGATGATCACATGGGTGACTTCTATCATCTGGATGATGCTAGAGAGATCTGGAATGGAATAAAAGCAAGGTTTGGTGGGAATGAGGAGTCAAAGAAAATGCGAAGATCCATGCTGAGAGATGAATTCATAGAATTCAAGATCTCAGAAACTGAAGGTATCCATCAAGGGCATGACAAGTTCCAAAAGATATTGAGCCAGTTGAATCAACTTCGGTAGAAACCTGACGATGGTGATATCAATGCAAGGTTTCTTAGAGCCTTACCCTACTCATGGAATCTGGTGGTAATCTCTCTCAAAGCAAAAGGTGGGCTTGACTATCTTAATTTTGATGATTTGTTTCATAAGCTCAAAACCTTTGAGCCTCATGTGAGGGAATACTCAAGTGATTCTTTTCCTACTCCTGCTAACTCTGCATTTGTGAGTTCTATGGGATCCAGTCCCATGTCTTATGCTAGTAGCCCAAGCAATACTGTGTCTTCTCAACATACTTATCAGCATACTTCTACTCCTTAACCAAAAGCCAAGTCTGGTAGCATGGTAGAAGCTGTTCTTCACTCTTTTGTTGCTGACGTTGATGCTCAACAACAACTTGCTTTTGATGACTTCAAACAGGTTGATTAACTTGACCTGGATGAAATGGATTTCAAATGGCAGATGACCATGCTCACTCTTAGGGTTCACAAGTTTGAAAAGAAAGCCGGTCGAAAATTTAATTATAACCCAAGAGAGCCAGCAAGGGTTGACAGAAGCAAGGTTAGATGCTATAACTGCCAGCAGCAAGGTCACTTTGCAAGGGAATGCCCTAACAAGAATGACTAGGAGAAGAGCAGATATTTAGCTTTTAAGATTCAGGAGGTGAAGGATGACAAGAAGGCATTGGTGTCAGTTGATTCTATGGTCAACTGGAATGATCATCAGAACGCTACCATAGAGACATCTGAGCCTTCTACTGATGTGTTTGTAATGATTGCTGGGAATCTATCTGATGCCGAGGAAGCAGAAGAGTTTGCTCTTATGGGCATCTCACCTCAGGTACAACATTGTCCTCTTGGTTGTCATGATAAATATTCATAATTGTTGTCCCAATATAATGACTTAAATGATCAGAATGATAACTATTTTTTAGAGGTTCAAGCCTATAAGGCTTCTTTAAAAAAATTGGAACAACAAAAGAGGTGGCTTCAAGATACTCAACGTGAGTATGAGGATAAAATTAGGATACTGAACATTGATTTAGAAAATGCAACAAACATGCTTAAATACACAGAAAAGGTAAAAGATGACAGTATCAAAGAAAAACAAGAAATGACGGAAAAATTAGATGCTACACTTCTGAGATTTGAAAAATGGCAAAAGGAACCTAAGAATCTTTTAAAATTAATTGATAGTAGCATGTTTGGTAGGACTAAAAGAGGGTTAGGATTTGATAAGTATATTGATTCAGAAGATGTGTTTGATTTATCTTTTTCAAGTGTCTTTGATCCTGACAAGGAGGAAGAGGGAAAACCTAGCTACAATAGGTTTAAACCAGCAGCAGAAATGCACGTTGTCCCTCCACCTTTTACAGGAACTTTCATGCCCACTCCGAGGCATAATGACTTGGATGGATCACAGATGCATGAGTCCCCAAAAAGTTCTACTAATTCTGATGACTTTGTCTCGTGTACTTTCAGTGACAAAGCCAGTGACTCTGCATCATGTGGTTCAAGTGAAGAGTCGAGACCTACAAGTTCCAAGACAAATGATCATGCTACTACTAGTGCTAGGAAGTGTGACAAAAGAGTTACTTTTACTTAAACAATGTCTAGTTCTGGTTTATTGAGTCCTAGGAAGAATATTTCTCCTAGAATTGTGTGTAATAAAGTTAGCAGTATGAAACAATATCATTCTAATAAAAGGTCGTTTAAAACATATTTTGTTTGTGGGAGTGAATTTCATTTGATTAAAGATTGTGATTTTTATGACAAACATTCTTCTGTTCATCAAGCATTTCCTGCTCCTGGTCCACCAGGAGTTTGTAGGATATGTAAATCTTGCTTATGTTTTAGAGAGAGAAAGAGATAGAGAGATGGTGACACTTAGAGAAAGAAAGTGAAAGAAAAACACTTTTTCACTATGTGTAAAAATGAAGAACCACACTCCCTCTCCATCAAAGGAGAGGGTTTATATACCCAAGCCTTGTAATGGGCTTGGGCTTACATGTTTGGGCCGGCCTACACATGTTGTAGGCTAGGCTTGGACTTGTTTGTTAAATAACGACGTCTAGACTACGAGCTACTACTTAGTATATTGTCGGAGTGACCGAATCTTCCTAAATACGTAAAAACGTATTTCCACCAATCTCCCCCTAAGGGAGGTCACTCCAAACAAGGGCATTACCCAAGTTACAATAATAAGATAAACTTAGCATACTATGCTGGTCTTAAGCTCGTAGTCTTCGTCTTTCTTTTCTTTTTCTTTTCTGGTGAACATGCTGATGTGATCTTTGATATCAGTCTTGAGCATTAATCTCTTGCGTTGATCTCGTGCATCCATCACTTGTGATCTCTACCTCTTCGTGACACCATGTCCCACATACTTATACCTTTTGTAATCTTGAAAGCTTCAGAGTTTGATACAGCGGAAGACTTAACTTTTAGGCTTTCTTGAATTAGATGAGGTATTAAGTACATAAAGTATAAGCATGCGGGGACGACTTCTTCTTGGATCCCGCAACGCCACCGTCTTCAAATGCCGCAACATAAGTAGACACGAACGAAATGGCTTTGAACATTTCATTCTAATTCGGTAGCATTTTACCTCCGGTCGGTGAAGACCGTTGGACGATATAAAATATCGTACTTGTGGCAGGTAGATTTAATTAAAAATCTCCTTGACAAGATTTCGCGGGAACCCGTTCTCTTTACTCGACCGTCCAAAGCTGACTGCGAACGTAAAGAGTGAATCATTTGGATAAAATTATCCGCATGATTGAAGCCGTCAATTCTGATTCCTGGAACAAGTTTGATTCATTAAAGAATCGCACCATCGTTGCTTTCCAGTTGTCACGAGCTTGATTCATATTGAATCTTGCAAGTTACCTACCAAGTGCTGTTTGAGGTTAACACTAGAAGGATTTCCACTCATCACTGTGAACACTAAGGTATCACTCTGAGTGTTCTGGCAAGATCACTAAGATATTGCGTAGAGGCCTGGAACGTGTTTAAATTCAGTTAAGAATTAAACCACTGTTACTTTCCAGTTATCACAAGTTTGATTCATAAAGAATCGCACAAGTTACCTACCATGAGCTTTTTTATATTCGCTCAAGAAGGATTTCCATCTTCATTGTAAATACTTTCGTATTACTCGGATGTTCAGGCAAGATCATGAAGATTTTGCGTAGGACTCTTAAAATCTTTCTTACTTTTCACAGTGTGTGAAGAAGCAAGGAAATATGGAAATGTGTCGTAATGAGATATTTGATGATCTCAAATGGCTCTAGACTCGATCGTGCATTTTGGATTTTAGTGATCGAAGGCTGGAGAGGAGTGCCACCTTTTCAATACCAATTTATTCGGAGTGAATAAATCAGTAGATAATGCGTTGTCTCCATGTGATTAAAACAAATACCTTTTGAGAGATATTTGAGTTAGTTGGGATGGGTTGTGCATTGCATCACTGGGTCCATGATGTCTTATCTTCAATATCAAGCATCATTAAAAATGATCTCAATAGCATATGTATTGACCCGGTTTCTGCCTAAGGTTGTAAGGAGGGCTTCTTTCTTTACACCCTTTATCTTTACAATTCTTTTTCATTCTTCAACCCCTTCAATGCTTACCAATACGTCATGACTAGCACCTTGTTGTGATTGTTCCAGTGCTAACTTAAGTACTTGGTCGGCATTCAGCTACGTTCATAATCTTTCTCCATCTTTCCTAAGGACTACTATTTCAAGCTATGGAATGTCCTTGGGAAGATTCCTCCGGTTCTGGAAGAATCATAGGACTTAACCTATCATACCATCCTTATGTCACCACAATCTTCATCGTCGTGAAATAAATGGGTGTTGGGTAAGTATAAATCACCATGAAATCCATTTTTGATATGCAAATCCATTTTGCTCCCCCTTAACATATGCCACGATATTCGAAAACGTTTCGCACATGTCGGGATGAGCCAGCACATTAAGTCAAACCGTTTGTGATAATATCCCATATTAAATCACATTTTCTCCCCCATATTAAAAATATTAACCCAATCGATGTTTTTAATATCAATTGATTTAATGAAGTTTTAACAAAGGTTTTGGGAAGAAAAATGCAAGTCCATTTTATCTTCATGATATCAAATATATGAGATATGATACCGATTTGCAACATGATCACAAATTCACCATATTAAAAAAGAATTGATAAGGTTGGACCTGATTGATGAGAACATCATATGATAAGATCATATGGTTCTTGTCAGCATATGCTGGTCACCTCGTCACGTCTGAAGTCATCTCTTGACACCACATGTACGATTGGTATTGTTGTCTTGACGCCAACTTGTGAGCTTGGCACTTTCGGCATCGAAGATTCTGAATGCTTGACAATTGCTCCCCCTCAATTGTTAACCCGTGTTCTACTGAAAGAGTTGTAGTTGTCGGTTGAGTAGTCGCATCGTCGAGTATATAGATACCAATTGTAGATTGCTATGGTTGTAGAGATGATAGCTTCATAAAAACAAGACTTCTCTTGTTTTAACAAATAAATGCACTGAAACGTACATATATTTGTGTTAGACCAAGTTATAAAGTAAACTTGATCCCTTACAAGGTTTTAAAGTAAACCTTGCCCGAGAAAATTAATTCCCGTTGTGAGCCAAAGCTTTCATAAGAAATACTTGACTTTAATGTGAAAACCGGGTTGCAGTCAGAAATAACTACAAGCCATAAGGCATGTTTTATGAAATATTTACAACTTTTGTACGAACTTTATTTATGGCGCCGTGTCAATATTAATCGACATTTCTAAGGCCGTAAATATTATCGTACCAAAAGACATGCCTTTGAAAAATAAAGTAAAAATATTTTTGGATTTTTCTGAATTTTTCAATTTTATGGTTATTATATGGTTTTATATTTTTGTATTTTGCTTTTGTCGATAGAAATATAAACAATATATACAAATGATCACCAAGGATACGGAGAATAGCTTACGATCACTATTCTTTCGCTTCATCTGCCAGTTCCTTAAGAGTCTCAGGCGAGAAGATTCTCATTCCTAGCTTGTCGGCCAAAAAATCAATTCGAGCGCGATCTAAAGCCTTCGTGAAAATATCCGCCAATTGATACTCAGATCGGACAAAGTAAAGCTCGATTACTCCCTTTTCCACTTGCTCCCTGATGAAATGGTAGCGAATGTCAATATGCTTCGACCGGGAGAATTGAACATTGTTGCAGCATAAGGCAATTGCACTTTTGTTGTCGCAGTACATCGGAATCTTGTTGAAACCTAGACCATAGTCGGTTAATTGCGATCTCATCCAAAGAATTTGAGCACAGCAACCGGACATAGCTATATATTCTGCTTCCGTACTTGAAATTGCAGCGCTTTTCTGCCTTTTCGATGCCCAACTGATTATTCGATCTCCTAGTAGTTGCAAAGTTCCACTCGTGCTACGCCTTGTATCTTGACAACCCGCGTGATCCGTATCTGCATATGCCATAAGTGCAATCGAAGAGTCCTTCGAATACCAAAGTCCCCGATTAATGGTTCCTTTAAGATATCAAAAGATCCGTTTCACAGTAGCTAAGTGTAACTCAGTAGGTCGAGTTTGATACCGAGCACACATACATATGGCAAACTGAAGATCAGGTCGACTAGTTGTGATATACAGAAGAGTACCAATCATTCCACGATAAAGTGTCGGATCAACGGCAACTCCATGTGGGTCTGTATCAAGCTTAGTTTTTTCCACCATTGGAGTATCCACAGGGTCGCAAGATTCCATCTTATATTTCTTTAGCGATTCAAGGGCATACTTGGATTGATTGATAAAGATGCCTCTGGGACTCTGAGATATCTGAAGACCTAAGAAGAATGATACCTTGCCCATCATTGACATCTTAAACTTGGAAGTCATGAGTTTCCCAAACTCATCAGATAAGGTTTGGGTCGAGGCGGCAAATATAATATCATCAACATATATTTGTACCATAATCATATCTTTACCTCGTTTCTGAATGAACAACGTGGGATCCACCTTGCCTTTAGCGAAGCCTTGCGAAATGAGGAATTGTGACAATAGATCATACCATGCACGAGGAGCTTGTTTCAACCCGTAGAGAGCCTTCTTAAGCTTGTACACATGATTAGGATATTTAGGATTCACAAAATCATCCGGCTGTTGAACATAGGCCTCTTCCTTGATTTCACCATTAAGAAATGCCGTCTTCACATCCATCTGATAGACGATCATATTCATGTGGGCTGCATAAGCGAGGAATAGTCTAATAGCTTCCAAATGGGCAACAGGTGCAAAGGATTCCATAAAGTCGATGCCCAATAATTGCTTGTATCCACGAGCTACTAGTCGAGCTTTGTTCTTCAAAATTCCGCCTAACTCGTCGAGTTTCACCTTGTAAACCCATTTCAAAGTGAGTAACTGCACTTGATCCGGGCATGGAACAAGTTCACATACTTCAAGACGTATAAATTCATTAAGTTCTTCTTGCATAGCTTCTATCCAACAGGATTGAGTAAAAGCTTGTTGCCATGTCTTAGGTTCAACTTCAGTGAGAAAAGCATCAAAGTGACAAAACATTGCACTTTCTTGTAACTGACTTCGTGTGGATACCGGACGATTAGGGTCACCAATAATAGAATCTATAGGATGATCCTTTGTCCACTTGCTGTCATGTTCACGAATTCGTGGATTGGAGTAAACTGTAGAAGGAGCTTCCTCTGAGGTGGACGACCCGGCTTGATTAGGGTCGGGAATTGGTACACCAAAGAATGGAAGTTCACGCATTTGAGCGAATTCCAAATCGTGATCATCATCATCCTCTTCATCATCAATAGGCATGACATGGGTAGTTGAAACATGTGTTGGTTGAGAATTACACGTCGAAGCTATATCTTGACCAATTGTAGGTGCAGATGTGTCTGATTGTGCTTCGGTTGCTGGAGAGACAACTTCGGTTACCGGAGCTATTACCTTAGGTTCTGGAGCAACAATACTTGGAGGAGTAAAGAATTCATCAAAGAACGGTTGAAACAACGTATCCCATTCCTTCCTAGTAGGTGGTGTAAATGATGATGAAGTAGGGTTGTTTGGGACAAGACCATAACTAATATTACTGGGTCTCATTTCATGAAGTACAGGTTCAGAGCTGCTTTTCTCAGAAGCCATTGCTGTCAGCTCATCAAAATCAACATTCATAGTTTCAAGGATCTTGCGAGAGTTACGGTTGTAGATTCGGTATGCCTTCTTTGCGGGTGCGTAACCAATGAAAATACCAATATCAACCTTTGGTTGAAGTTTTCCCAAATTGTCACCATCATTATTTGGATAGCAAAGAGAACCAAATACATGAAGATATGATAAATCTGGTACTTTTCCATGGAGAAGCTCATAAGGTGTTTTACCATGGCGTTTACGAATTAGTGACCGGTTTTGGGTGTACACTGCTGTAGATACTGCTTCTGCCTATAAAAACAATGGAGCCTTTGCGTAAATTAACATCGTTCGAGCAGCTTCCATAAGTGTGCGATTTCGCCTTTCAACGACACCGTTTTGTTGTGGAGTGCGTGCAACGGATGTTTCATGAGATATGCCAACTTCTTTATAATTATCACGCAAGATTTGATTCACAAATTCGGTTCTATTATCTGTACGAATGCGTCGGACAGTAGTGTTGAGACGCACTTGAATCATCTTGAGAAATCCGATGATGAATTTAGGTGCCTCATTTTTTGTTTTAAGAAATTTCACCCATGTAAACCGAGAGTAATCATCGACAATGACGAGGATGTATTTTTTACTACTAAGACTTTCAACACGTATTGGCCCACAAAGATCCATATGCAACAGATAAAGTTTCTATTGGTTGGTGTCTTCCGTCTTGGGTTTGTAAGATTTCTTAGTTCTTTTCCCCATTGTACACGTGGAACACAAATGATCCTTGTGAAATGAAAGTTTAGGAAGACCACGAACAAGTTCGTTTTTTGCCAAATGATTAATAGCGTCAAAGTTAAGATGAGATACCGTCGATGCCATAACCATGACTTAGTCTTTGATGCTTTGGAGAGAAGACATACGGGAGAAGCAGCCAACATGTCTTGTAGAGACAAGGTATACAAATTATTCCCTCGAGTACCTTTCAATAAATTAACCCCTTCCAAATTACGAATGAAGCAGGTATGCTCTCGAAAAGCAACTTCTAGGTTTGCATCACAAAATTGTCCCACGGAAAATAAGTTGTGACCGAGACCTTCCACATAATACACTCTTGAAATTATAACATTCCCAATATGATATTCACCGTAACCCATTATCTTTGCAATATGATCATTACCAAATCGAACCATACCAAGAAACTTGCTGACGAAATTTCTAAGCTGAGAGCGATCTCCGGTCATATGCTTGGAGGAACCAGAGTCCAAATACCATAGAACAATTTGGACCACCTGTTTTCAATAACAACAGTAGACAATGCATTGGAAACTATTGGTTCCGGAGTGTTAGCAGATACAGATAAAATATTATCAGATTTGCTAACATTTTTGTGACCCTTAGATTTCCTGCGTTTTCTAATGTGATTTTTAGCACTAACAGGTTTTACTGTTCCAACTTTCTTAGGTTTTAGATTACTCACGGGCACTACAGTGGGAGTAGAACTATTTAAAGGGCACTTGGTTCCTACAGTAGTGTCGGTGTTCCTAGTTAAAGGACACGCTTGTGTTTTGGTAGCCTTGGTACTCCTAGTTAAAGGGCACACTTTCTTCGCTGTAGTGGGAGTGATCCTAGTTAAAGGGCACGTATTTCCTACTATAGTAAAAGTTCTACCAGTGGGGCGCCACAACCAACCAACTTGGGTTAACACTTTCCCAGTCGATTTCCATTCTAATCCATTTTTCCGGGCATACATCTCATTCACATGGTCAATAAGGAAAGAATCATGACGACTAGAAAACATACATTCATTGCAATTCCAACATTTCAAATTAGAATTCACACTAGGCTTAGAACGCTGCACAACCGCAGAGCCTTTAGGTTTAGCTACATTATTCTTTTTATTCAAAACAGAAATAACATTCCTAGGATGGGCTTCTACTTTCTTCTTCACTTGACTACTAGATGGGGGCAAGATCCTATCATTCTTCTTGTTTCTTTTAAGCTTAGATCTTTGAGCTTTAGTAGTGGTGCTTACTCTTGTAGAAGGTAACATGGGAATATTAGAAGCTGGTTTTGATTCTGCCTTATCTTTAGTGACCAAAGTTTGAGATGGTTTAGTCCTAGGGCCCTTATTAAATGGTGTGACGGCTATAAGGTTCCTTTTGATTGCACTAGAGGACGATGCTGAGACAACGGCTGCGTTATCCACAACATTCTTACCTTTGAGAGTACGAAGTGTTTCCTTTAACTCAGCCAAGACCAGATTCTTATCACAAATTTGTTCCCTTAAATCAGATATTTCCACCGAATTTCGATTCAATTGTTCAATCAACGATTGATTCTGTGCAGTGGTATCAACACATGCGGGCTTTACTGAATCGAAGAGTCGTGTATTTTTCTGTTTTAAGTTATCAACTTTGGACAAAATCTTGGAAACTCGATTATCTAGATCAAGTTTAAAATTCTCAGCGGCCTCAAGTACGTTCACACAGTTAAGCTCCTTAGATTTCTCTATTTCTATCGGCAAAGATTTAGCAACTTTGTCACTTGGCTGACGCTGTTTTGAGTGTAACTTCAATCGAAAATTCTTTTCAAAATTTGCATCATCGATATTAACACCTTCGAATGACGTTTCAAAGATTTCTTGAATAAATTGTTGCTTGCATTCAAGCGAAATACAATGTATTTGAATCTCATCAAAACGTTTTGAAAGCGATGAATATGAATCTTGAAGCTTTAAAAATTCAGCATCGGATTCGTGACAAGTACTATCTACCACAGTATCCACAGATTCAACATTCTGCACAATAGAATCATTATCAACACTTTTATTCACACAGACAAAAACTATATCATGAGACATCACTTGCTTCAGAAGCAGATCATTTTGTCGTGAAACTCGTTCTATTTCAAGTAAACTGTTTTCATAGGCATCATCTATTTCATTGAAAACACGTCTAGCTTCTTCTATTTCCAAAAGCAAATCTTGATCAAGAGTACTAAGACATGCTTTAACATTGTCTACAAACGGAACAATTTCGTTTCGGAACGCAGCTCTAGTGTGCTCAAAGTTCCATTCACCTTCCGTTATGGCTGAAGCTATCGTACTTTCCAAAATGACCTTGTCAAAATCGGCTAAGTGTTGGTGTACCGCATTTAAGTTAACGGACGCCTTACTTACCAGTGGAATTAACTTTGTCAAATCCGTTTTAACAAGTGTAGGAGACGTACTAGGAAGGTTTTCATTTGACAAACTTTGGGGCACAAGAACTGTCAATTCAGCTAATTCCTTTTGTAAGCGAATGCGTGTCTTTTTCGAAAATTGATCTTTGTTATGTTGATCATAATCAATTGTATGGAATTTTGAAATCATTTTAGAATGAGTTTCATCCGCAAGTGATTGTGTCTCCTCAATACTACGAACAAAAGGTGCTTCTTTCGATTTGCCAATTAAGGTCATATCATAAAGACCGGGAATATGTTCATGAGCTTGTTTTGCATAACCTGGATTAGGTGGTAAATCTTGAAGACGCTTAAGTTTGAGTTCTTTAAATGATTTAGTTAAAAGATGAACCTTTTCTGTGGAAGCGTATTGTTTTAAAAGCTGTTGTTCTTTAAATTTAAGAAGTCTGGTAGCATTAATTTCCTATTCAACCTTTTTAGACTCGAGAGTTTCGAAATCCATTTTAAGTTTCTGAAAATCATTGACAACCGACTCTTTTGTTTTTAATTCATTGGAAAGATTAGCTTTTAATGATTCTATTTCTTTCAAGTGTTCAATCTTTTCAAAACGAAATTGGTCAAATTCAGAACATGTTATTTTCTCTGCTTGAGGGACCATTTAAAAAGTTTTGACCTTTTCTTTATGCAACGCAAGCTCAGCAGTTAGGGTGGAATTCATATCTACGGATTGTCTGAGTGTCATATGCATTTGATCAATAATATGTTTAGGCACCATGACCAAATCATGTTGAGCATAAGATTCCATACCCGTCGTAGCATTTGGTTGAGGTTCACTCAAATGTGTAGGTTTGGGTACCACATCATTTGAATTACTAGTTCTCGAATGTTGTTCGAGGTTGTCATTTTCATGCCCAACTTGATGCTGGTTATCATCAATATTATTAGATGTGGTTGGTACCTTACTGATGACATCAGAACCGTAGTGAGGGAGATTAGCAATGAGAGCAGCTTGGGCAGAGTGAATGTCATCACAATCCGAATCATATGCGTCAAGATCATCTACTTGATAAGCTGCATTAGAAGTAGAAACGACTGCAATGCCTTCAGTATCTGCTGCCCCTGGGTCTGCAAGAAATGCCAACTCCTCTGAATCCAAAATCTTCCCCTTAGACTGAGCATCAACCAAATACATCTTCTCACGAAACCATGCCTCATCACTCCTCCTTTTCGGCTGAGTGCATTCACTAGCCATATGACCTTGTCCTCGGCAATTGTAGCAAGTCACAACCTTCTTAGGACCAATAGGAATCCCATTTCCACTAGCTTGAGAATTCACAGCTTGATTGTTCCCAGTCCTTGTAGGAGGTCCATATGAATTTTGCCTTCCCTGAATGGATTGCACCGTCACTTGACCATCTTGAACAGTGGCTTGTTGTCGAGGATTTGATGAGGTGCGGAGCTGATTGTTTGTTGGTGGAAATCCTCTAGTTGCAACAAGTTTTGACAAGTAGGCTGTGAGATGGTTTAGAACATCAGCTGGCGTATCATTTGGAGTAATGACCGGTGCTTGGATTGGTGGAAGTTCATTCGAGTAGAAAGCTTGTGCTGGTTGTGCTTCTATTGGAAAATAACCTTGCTGAGGAGTATAGCCCATTGGAGAAGTGTTGGCTTGTGATGGTGATGTCTGATATGGTGGTTGTTGCGGAAAAGATTGTTGATGAACACCTTGTTGAAATGCTTGCTGTGGCATCATTGGTGGTTGATAAGATGGTTGCTGATAGGTGTGTGGTGGTGGTTGCTGCAAGTATGATGGTTGTTGATAAGTATAAGCCATGTTTTGTTGAGAAGCATACATTGCAAGTGGATCATGAACTTGAGGTGTAGACAACCGAGCCTCGATCACATGGCATTCGTGTTGTTGAAGAAAAGCTTGAAGTTGATCCACATTGGTGTTATGCAAGTCCTTAGCCAATTTAACATCCGTCACGTATTTTTTCCATTCTGAAGGAAGAGTGTTCAAATACTTGGTGTTCAATTGAAAGGTAGGAATTGTCATGCCATAGATAATGAGCTCATTCAACAATAGGGTAAATCTCAGATAGTAATCATTGAGAGTCTCCCCTGGCACATAGGCAAACTTATCAAAAGTATCATAAAGCTTACACTCTCGTTCTTGTTTAGTTAACGAGGTGCCTTGCATGAGAACACGAATTCTATCCCATAACTCTTTGGCAACTTTATGTTTGCTAACGAGTTTGTAGACATCTGGAGGAAGGGCTTGGAGAATGATGTTTGTAGCATACTTATCACATTTGTCTTGAATCTTCATATCTCCAGTCAATTCACCCGTTGTGCGAGGACGAGTAGTTGTACCTTCCGTCACTGTACCATAATCTAATGGTCCATTGAGCACCGATGCCCAAATGAGATGTCCATTCTCCTTGTTCAACATATAAAGTTCCATTCGGGAAGCCCATTCCTCATACATGGTCTTCACCAACATTGGTGGACGATTATCCGTACCCGAGAGGATGGACTTATCCGTAAGAGATGTGTACTCCATTTCAATAAGTTAAGATTTACAAACGTTGATCGATCAATGAAAGAAAGTAAATGTGTTTGTTGTTGTGAGTTGAAGTCGAGAAACAATGTTAAAATCCCCTAAAATATGTCCTCGATAAACCAAAAATTCCAAGTCAAAATTACACACGAAATTTTTTAAGGAATAATTTTTGTTATCGGAATGTTGATCGGAATAGTGATCGGAATATCAGTCGGAATAAGCCCTATCGGAATAACCTTGATCGGAATCTCCCAAATCGGAATAAACCCTAATCGGAATGTCAAAGATCGGAAAGTCCTAAATCAGAATGAACCAAATCGGAATGTCCCTTTTCGGAATGTGCCAAATCGGAATGTCCCTTTTCGGAATGCTAAATCGGAATACCTAATCGGAATACCTAATCGGAATACCTGATCGGAATGTACCCAAAATCGGAATCCCTAAACCCTATTCCGATTACACTGATCGGAATGTCCTATAAACCCTTTTCCGATGACCTGATCGGAATAATTCCCACATTTCTCGGACAAAACTCAACAAATTCGTGATTTTAAGCCAAAAAATGATCAAAACACCCAAAATTTTTGTGTTTTTAGCCAAAGTAACTATACCAAATCCCTACCACAACAATGTAGAAGATTTGTATGAAGAAAAAACCATCAAAACACACAAAAAAATTTTGGTTCGTGTAAAAATGGATCAAAATAGACGTATGAATCAAGAACACAAACACATGAACAATACAATCATCCCATGGCTCTGATACCATTTGTAGGATATGTAAATCTTGCTTATGTTTTATAGAGAGAAAGAGATAGAGAGATGGTGAGAACACACACACTTAGAGAGAGAAAGTGAAAGAAAAACACTTTTTCACTATGTGTAAAAATGAAGAACCACACTCCCTCTCCATCAAAGGAGAGGGTTTATATACCCAAGCCTTTTAATGGGCTTGGGCTTACATGTTTGGGCCGGCCTACACATGTTGTAGGCTAGGCTTGGACTTGTTTGTTAAATAACGATGTCTAGACTACGAGCTACTACTTAGTATATTGTCGGAGCTACTACTTAGTATATTGTAGGAGTTGTTCCATATTCTTCTAGAAGACTAAACCCAAGTGCTCAATCCTTTTCTTCTTTTAGAAGGACCTCTCCATTAGCTTCTGATCATTGGAGAAACACTGGATTAATATCAAATAGACCAACCAGCAACTATTTTCAGAATTTTAATCCAAATTATGCATATAATTTTGACCACATGTTTTTTGGTTTGGGAAATCTGGGAACTGCTGTTAAGCCCTCAGCAGGTTGTTCTTAGTCAAACAGTAACACCCATATGATGCATAGGCAACCAAAGAACAACGATGGATCTCATCAATCTTCTTGGCTATCTACTAAAGATCCACAAGGCAGGCTCAAACCTGAAAAGGTTTGGGTCCCCTTAAGACACTAAATTTTGTATTTCTCTTTTCTTGTTGTTGTAGGTTACTCCATACCAAGATCCTACTCTAGGAATTGTTGATAGTGGATGCTCTAGGAGCATGACAGGAAATAAAAGTCTTCTATCTAACTTTGTACCATTTCAAGGGGGAAAGGTCTATTTTGGAGGAGGTGAAGGCAGGACCACTGGCAAAGGAACGATTCAGACGCCTAATCTTAATTTTGAGCAGGTCTACTATGTGGAAGCACTTCAACACTTCAACTTGATATCTGTCTCTCAGATTTGTGACAAGAAGCAGTTTGTCCTCTTTACGGATACTGATGCACTAGTGTTATCCAAAGACTTTAAACTTCCGGATGACTCACAGGTTCTACTCAGAATCCCTACAAGACACAACCTCGATAGTATCAAGCTGAATGAAGTCAACCCTACTGGTCAACTAGCATGTTTGGTTGCTAAAGCCTTAGAAGATGAAGCCACTCAATGGCACCGAAGGATGGGACATGTGAACTTCAAGACAATTCACAAACTAGCAAATCTGAACCTGGTCTCTAGTTTACCTCCCAAGTCATTCAGAAATGATATCAATTGTCTTGCATGTAGCAAAGGCAAACAAAATAAAGCATCCTTCAAGGCCATTACTGCTCTCAACCTTATAACTGAACCATTGCAGCTACTACACATGGATTTATTTGGTCCTACCTCTATTAGGAGCATTGACCACAAACAATTCTGTCTGGTGGTAACTAATGGGTATAGCAGGTTTACATGGGTTTTCTTCATGGCTGCCAAGAGTGAGACCTACTCAATTCTCAAAGATTTTATTACACTTATAGAGAATCAGTTGTCCAAGAAGGTTAAAGGTATTCGATGTGATAATGGAACCGAATTCAAAAACGCAGACCTCATAGCACTTTGTAATTCTAAAGGCATCAAAAGAGATTATAGTGCAACAAGAACTCCTCAACAGGATGGCGTGGTAGAAAGAAAGAACATGACTCTAATAGAAGCTGCCAGAACAATGCTTGCCGATTCCAAGCTTCCAACCATGTTCTGGGGACAGGAGCTGTTAATACTGCAAGTTATGTTTTGAATAGAGTTTCTATTACAAATCCTCACAAGAAGACTCCCTATGAGCTACTAACAGCCAAAGTACCAAATATTGCTCATTTGAAGCCATTTGGGTGTCCTCTCACCATTCTGAATACTATTGACTATTTGGGGAAATTTGATGGCAAGGCAGATGAAGGATACATTGTGGGATATTCAGCTCACTCTCGGGCTTATCGTGTCTACAATCTCCAAGCCAAGCGAGTAATTGAAACTATAAATCTCAGGTATTTTGAGGAGAAGTCAAACATCCAAGGCATGGGTCCTGAATGGTATTTTGATCTTGATTATCTTAGTGATTCATTAGGATATTTTTGTTTCAAAACTAACCATGATGCAGGTCCACAAGTGTTTGCAACTTCTAGTACAGGTGCTCATTCTAGTCTTTCCGACTCAGATGACGAGGATGATATTTTTGTTGTTCCATCCTATTCCACCACAATCTCTCCTACTCCTCCTAGTGATGCAACTCCATTGGTTGTATTGGATTCACAAGTAGCTCTTGACACATTACTTAAACAACAACAAGAAGCTACTACAGCAGCTTCTCAAGGTGGCTTTGAATACGTCTGTTGACAAAGCTGCTCCTAGTACTCCAACTGTTACTCCTAGTGCTAGTTCAACACCTATTGGTAGTCCGGCTAGTGATTCCACTTCCCGTACTAGATTCTCAAGTCCTTCTGACCTGGGGAACTAGCAAAAGAAGTCTTCTACCAAGCTGGATGATATTCATAAGCAACCAATAGATGGCATTTTCAACTCTGCTTCATATGATGATGACTTTGTTGAGGATCTTAATAACTTGGCACCAGAAGTAGAAGTAGCTTCCAATCCAGTGTTGCAGTCACACAAAGATCATCCTACTACTCAAATCATTGGAGATCCTGGTTCTACTGTCAAGACTCGCAGAATGCATAAGAAGGCCACGTCTGATCATCATGCTCTTGTGAGCTATATTGAGGATCAAAAGCGTAATAATCATACGGACTTTCAAAATTGTTTGTTTGCTTGTTTTCTTTCACAGGTAGAACCTAGATCAGTCTCTCATGCTCTTGAGGATCAAAGTTGGGTGGAGGCTATGCAGGAGGAAATGCAGTAATTCTTGTTTCAGAATGTTTGGATCCTAGTTGACTTGCCGGATGGAAAGACAACAATTGGTACCAAATGGATTCTCAAAAACAAGAAAGATGCACGGGGTATTGTGGTGAGAAATAAGGCGAGGTTGGTTGCAAAAGGTCATACACAACTTGAAGGCATTGACTACACTGAAGTTTTTGCTCCTGTTGCTAGGATTGAAGCCATTCGTCTGTTTTTGGCTTTTGCTTCTTATGTGGGCTTCACAGTTTTTCAGATGGATGTCAAGAGTGCATTTCTCTATGGCAAGATTGACGAGGAAGTTTATGTCACTCAACCTAAGGGCTTTGTAGATCCACTTCATCCCAAGAAAGTTTACAAGGTGGTCAAAGCTCTTTATGGACTTCATCAGGCTCCTAGAGCTTGGTATGAGCGTCTCTCAACTTTCTTATTGAAACATGGCTATAGAAGAGGCACAATTGACAAAACACTATTTCTTAAAAGGAATACCAAGGACATTATCCTTGTTCAGGTGTATGTGGACGATATTATTTTTGGTTCTACTAAAAAGGAATGGTGTGATGAGTTTGAACAACTGATGAAGGGCGAATTTCAGATGAGTGCTATGGGAGAGCTTACATTTTTCCTTGGTCTTCAAGTCAAGCAACAGTTGGATGGAATCTTCATAAGTCAAGATAAGTATGTTCATGAGATCCTTCAGAAGTTTGATATGGATCCTCTTAGACCAGCATCAACACCTTATGAAGTTGCTAAAGTCAAACTCAAGAATGAGCCAGATCCTCCAGTAAATGTTCATATGTATAGGTCCATGATTGGCTCACTCATGTATTTGACTGCATCACGTCCGGATATTATGTTTGCAATAAGTGCTTGTTCTAGACATCAGGTGGCTCCAACGGTTTCTAACTTGAATGCAGTCAAGAAGATTTTCAAGTACATCAAGGCACAACCCAAGCTAGGCTTGTGGTATCCTAGAGAATCACCTTTTGTTCTTGAAGCATATAGTGATAGTGACTATGCAGGTGCTAATAATGACAGAAAATCTACTACTGGTGGTTGTCAGTTTTTGGGTCGAAGATTTATTTCATGGCAATGCAAGAAACAGACGATAGTAGCTACTTCGTCAACAGAAGCTAAATACGTAGCTGCTGCTAGTTGTTGTGGACAAGTATTGTGGATCCAAAATTAGATGCTGGATTATGGGTTCAATTTTATGAACACCAAAATTTTCATTGACAACCAAAGCACTATCTGCATTGTGAAGAATCCTGTTTTTCATCAACGTACAAAACATATTGAAATTCGACACCATTTCATCCGGGATGCCAATGAGAAAAAGTTGATACAGGTTCTTAAGGTTCATACGGATGATAATGTTGCTGATTTGTTGACTAAAGCCTTTGATGGTCCTCGGTTCAACCACTTGGTGGTTCACATTGGGATGGTCAATCCTTGAGACCTAGGATTGAGGGGAGGCTAAGCCTAAGGGGAGGCTTAATGTACATATTTACTTGCACAGATTAACATATTGGTAGATTTTCACAACATATTGAATGGGTTTTTGTGGTGTGGGTTACTCCTAGTGGAGGATTTTGCTCACTTCTGGTGGTTGTCTTCATTAATGGATGGCTTCTAGTCAGTTACGGTTGGCTTCTAGTGGATAAAAATCCTTCTTTGACAAGTGCTGGTTGGCTTCTAGTCTTGGTTTGGGTCACTGTTCATTTCGTTGACTTCTGTTGACCACATTATGCTTCTAGTGGTGACCCTTATGCGTTTTGACTTTTAGTCAATGCAAGCTAATTCTGGTATATATCATCTTATTTAACTTTGGTCAATTGGGATTTGCAAATAATGTTATAAGGGGCAAGTGGTTACTTTGCATTAACTGCCTAATTTGAAAGGGCAACCCACATTATTAGGGGTCAATGAACAGTTACTAGACCAATATTTATGGTCAATTACCCCCCTTGACTCATTCATCACAATCATAACACACACACACGCTCCTACTCTCTCAAACCCTAACAAATCAACTTCCATTACTTCTAATCAACACAAATGGCTGATTTGGTCTACCAACCCGCTCACAATAAGGTTGCATATCTGGGAGATGGTCCTAAACGTGATGAATTCACAGACATACTAGAGTTTATTGAGGCTTCTAACCTCAGGTATGCTTTTACTGTTTTCCCAATTGTTTATGATAGTGTGATTCGCCAGTTTTGGGTTTCTTCTACACTTGTGGCTGTGTTTGGTCGTCCACGTGAACTCCATGCTACCATTGATGGACATTCTTATGTGGTTACTGAAACTTCTATTAGGAGTTCCCTTCATCTTCAAGATGAGGGTGGTGTTGTTTCCATCCCCAATGCTGAGGTTTTGGAGGGGATGGCTGCTATTGGGTATAACCATGGGGGAAGTTTAACTTCCAAAAGAATAGGTTTTCCCCCTAGTGGAAGCTTCTAGTGCACTTTTGATTCATTGTTTAAGCCACAAGTCTGGGAGTTGGGATGCTTTTCCCACTCCCTTGGCTACTGGTCTGATCTGCATAGCACAAGGTAGGGTGTTTAATTTTTCTCGCTATTTGTTTGATGGGATGGTTAGCAATCTGTCTAGCACCGGTTCTAGGAAGAAATTTTTTATGTATCCTAGGTTTTTATAGCATATACTTGTGTGTTTACCTTGTGATAGGGAGGAGTATGAGACCCCCAAGCTTACTGCTAAAGTTTACTACAATATGGCTCTTGGGTTTAGAGGGGATTAGAGGCCCCTAACTGATGCAATGCTGGGCATTGCCCAAGGTCCTCCTGATGTTGTTCCTCCGGCTGTCCAAGCCGAGGAGGAACTTCCATTAGGTGATGACCCAATGGAGGAGGAGCATCCTGCTGGTGGTGCACCTAATGTGGCTGTGGAAGCACCGGTTGAGGAAGTGGTGGTTGAAAGGCCATCTACTTCCAAGGCTGCCCCCTCTTCGATGCCACATTCGTCTCCATTTGTGGATACCCCCTCCTAGTCCTGTCCCTCACTCTTCTGATAAGCCCTCTAGTTCTCGTGCTCATAATGATGACCCCTTTATTGCTTCTGGTTCCAATGAAGCCTTCCCAGACCCAAGTCCTCTTGGTGGGAAAGCGGAGGAGCCTACTACACTTACTTCTTTGCTTGATCTCATGCACAGGTACCATGAAAGGATTCTTTCTTTGGAGGCAGATTTGAATCAACATCGTAAGCTTACCAGGGAATTTGTTCTTCCCATGGCTGACCGGATTAAAGCTTTGTAGACACAACAGAGGAGGAGGAAGAAGCATGTGGTTCAGTCGGATTCTGATGAGGAGGTTGAAGATCTTGTGGAGAATGGCTTGAATTTGTTGGCGAAGGCTGCGTTTGTTGATAAGTCATATGATGATCTGCCGATTCCTCCTACTTCATCAAGCATACCTCCTACTGCTGCTACCCCTACACCAAAGGAAGATGTTGCTGGTACTACTGCTGGTTCAACTGCTGGATCATCTCATGATCCTAAGGGGAAAGCCCCTATGCCTGCTGCTCCCTCACCCCCTCGCAAGCGTACTCGCAGACAACTTGAGGATGATAGGTTGGGTGAGGAGGCTGCACAAAGAATGCAAGCGGAGATTGACCAAGCTGCTAGGGCTAAGGAGGAAGCTCTTCAGAAACAAAGGCGTGAACAGTTGCAGCATGATGCTATGCATTGGGACGATAACGATTGGATACGGGTGCTCACTATTCATACCTCGGATTATTCGCAGTTTACTGATCTCTTGGGTTCTGATGTGAATGAGCAGAATTGTATTCCTCGAGCTATGGTGTTAATGCGTAAGCAACAATTATCACTTGCTGCTCAACTGCGTGAAAAGCGTAAGAACATGCCTTTGACGAGAACCGAGGAGAAAAAGTTGATGCAGAGGTATGTCAAGTATCAGTCGGCTGCTCACTTTACTGTTGGTTGGACATGGGAACGGGTTCGGGCATTGTCTTTTGACGAGCTTAAGGCTCTATATGAACGAATGATCAAGCGTCAGAGCACACCGGTTCCGGAGCGTTTCATCTATCGTCCTCCTCCACGAGTGGTTCCTACTTCTCAACCTGCTGTTGCTCCTGGTTCTTCATCTGATGTTCCTCTTGGTTCTACTGGTATTCCATCTGTTTTTAATGTCTCTACTACTGGTACCACCTCTACACCTTTGGTTGCTCCTCCTGTTTCATCTTCGGGTCCTACCACCACCACCTATGCTACCACTACCACTACCACTGCTACTCCTGCTATGGCACAACCCTCACCACCCATGACTGGCTCTCAACCTACTCCTTCTCCTGGTGCAGCTACCGTTGATCCTTTGGTTTGACAAGGTATTGATTCTACTTCTGCTGATCCTATTCCTGCTGCGAAGGTAAAGGTTGAACCCTCGTCTGGTGCTCCCACTCCTTGACGTTCCATTCACAAGAAAATGGCTAGACGTGGCAAGTCTATTCCTTATGAGAAGCGTTCTCCCGAAAATCTTATTGATGCAGCTTCCGACAGTGACTCAGAATTGCCAATGGGTACGGGGTTTATTACAGCTTGGACAGTTAAGCCATCCACCACTAATCCTGGTACTTTCACCCATAAGATCTCCATCAGTGATGGTTATGTTCGTTATGCTTCGGGTTTGCAAGGTGTGTTGACTTGGGTAGATCGTAGGGATCTTATGTCGTTGTATGGGTTTGTTGATGCTGGTATGCCTACTCATCCTAGTGAAGTGCCCTCCTGTCCTGGTCTGACAATGTGGGCTGATTTGAAGATGATGCTTGATTCCCCTCCACATTCTCCACTTTCTGGTGTCTGGAAGGACCAGCCAACCTGGGTTATCAAGAGATGGAAGTTATATGCTGGCTGTGGCGTGCATGTCTTGGAGTTGGAGTCTGGTGCAATGGTGTTCATGCTTACGGATCTGGACTATCTGTTGACTATTGCGTCTATGGAGGCCATGCTTGCTTGTCACTTGCAAATTTCCAATGCCCCTTCCGGGAATGAGACTTCTATGGCAACTACACTGGTGGAAGGGATACAAGCTCGGTTACAAGCTGAGAAGGTGGCTGCGTCTGGTATGTGATGGGTTGGTTTGTAAGTTTTTATGTTTTGTGTTTTATGTTCATCTGTTCATACTACAATTCTTTTCACCAATATGTACAGTGACTGGTGACTTACATTTGTTATAGTTAAAAAAAACATATATACTTTTTATATAATATCTGCTTATACTTTAACCAAATCATGGATTTTACACTTGTAAATAATATAATATCTGCTTATACTTTTTCGAAAACTTTGGGTTCCTTTTGACGGTTTCACACTTGTGCTAGTTTGGTGTTTCATCTGGTGTTGGACTTGGTCCACACAACAAATGGTCCTCAACTCACCATGTCTCACAGACAAGAAAGAGTTGATTCACCTTGAGGGTACGGCTCCTGGTGTGATTCTCAAATCCGTTGATGGTTGCCAGGTTACCCAAAACTGGATGGTTTTCACTTGCCATGGTCCTAGAATGAAAAGTGGCTAATCCAAGGGGGTACGGCTCTTGGTAAAGATTTTGTCAAATCCGTTGATAGCTATAATAGCTTGCTCAAAGCTATAGGGTTTTCAACTCACCGATGCTTCATTGCTAAGAGTTGGCGAGTCTAGAAGGGTACGACTTATAGTAAAGACATATCAAATCCGTTGATGGCTGTGATGGTTTGCCTAAAATCATCAGGGTACCCCCCACTCACCGTTGATTCACGTTCTAAGAGTTGGGCTGGGTTCTGGTCTCCCAGGGTGATGCTTATTCCACCAGAAAGGCTGGCTAGCCCAAGAGCGAGCAGCTACTTGGTAAAGGCTCATCAAATCTGCTCATGTTGCTGTGAAGATTCAACACGATGCTGATTTGTTTCAAGCTTTGGAGAAGCTTCTAGTGTTCCTTATTGCAGCGGTTCTTATGTTCCTTATATTGCTGATGTTGCTGTTTCTTTTGCTGTTCCAATCCTCAAGCTTTATGGCACGATTTACCAGGAAACTTGAACTCAACAGGTCAAATTCAAGTTTAGGGGAGGATTGTTAGGACCATTGGAATAGTTATTTGTAATAGGTAGACTAGGAGGTATGTAGTTCCTCCTGGTCATAGTAGTAGTAGGAGCAAGTCGTTCTCCTGGTCTTATTTAAAGTCAAACTTTATTATTTAGTTATTATTCTGTTAGGATATGCATGAGATATGTTAGGAAAGGATATGCATATCAGTTTTACACGTTTTGTTTAATGATGTATTAGGTTTTCCTTGTAGTATAAAAGGAACCTTAGGCAGAAGGGTTAGAAACACGTTCATATAAAATATAATTCTAGTTATTATTAATATTAGAAATCCTTAGAAAAGGATCAAGTCGTTATAGTTATTATGTTCTTCTTTATAGTATTTGTATTCTGCATTTATACTGTGTATAAAGTCTCTCTATGAATAGACTTGTGATTGCAGAAGTCGTTCACCGTTCCTGACAGGCTGCAAGATCCACATCTAGTGGACCCAACACATAATCAGCATGAAACTGAGTTTAACCATGACAGTATGAAACATACTTCACATAAAAACATAATAACTTATGAGGGGACATGAAATTATTTTTTTTATGCCAATAAATCATGAGAAAAATTTTATGCATGAAAAATAGTGCATGAATGCATAATGTAGTTTATAAAAACCTTTATATGTGCGAGGGGACGCCTATGGGTCGGTCCCAAAACAAAAGACATGGCGAGGGGACGCCTATGAGTCGGTCCCAAAGTTAAAAGTTTTGATAAAAGCACATGCGACTAAATAGGGCCAGTCCTGTACCAACCATTACTTAGTCATAATTCCTGCAACAATGATACATGACACATAAATAAATGAAACTCATCTGTCAAAACTTATCAGAAAAAATTTTATGTGACTAATTATGAACTACTGGGGTTCAGTCCACATAGCCACAGTTCACGAGGAACATTATGCATGAAACAATGACACATAACTAAATATGAATGAAGGTTGTCCATCCATATTAGTAAAACAATATCGATGAAAACATCAAGGTTAAAACCTCAAGGTGCTGAAAACATCATGGTTAAAACAACAATGCGCTAAAATATCAATACATGGAATAACAAACGTTGGCTTAGGAATCTCTTGGTGACTACCCACTAGTCACAGGTCGAGTTTTAGAGCCTACAGGTCAAAGCCTTGTCTCTGATACCATAATTGTAACATCCCATTTTGATAAACGGAATGTCACACGTAGTTATGGCGTGTCATCAAAGCATGCAAGGTAATATGTACTAAAACATACATGACCATAGGGAAAACCGGAATCAAACATCGGTTCCCAACATAAGCCCAAAACATAAATAAAGTAAATGAACAAAAAGGAAGACTAAACAAGCATAAATATGAAGGCAAGAGGAGAAGGAATCTAAGGTAGCTCTCATCCTATGCGTGTCCTCCAAATGTTCCAGTCAGTACTTGAGTACATGCCGTTTTGGGGACATGGAAAGGAAAGTAACGGCTGAGCATAACGCTCAGTGCACGGATATAGACATAGTATAAATGACTAAAACATAATAAAGACTTAATAGCAGCAGAAATGTATAAGTCCTGGAAAACCTGGAACATGTTCATAAAACTGGTTTTATAGTTTGAAAAGCCTTATGTTTATCTTATGAAAACTGTTTAACATATTTTACCATTAGCCAATATAGGTCATGAAAATCCACCGTGCATGAATACTTGGAGGGGTGACCTCATCATGAAAATTAGAGGGGCTGCCTCTAATTTAATATACTGGTTTTGGGTAGGAGGGATCAGCTCCTTGTGAAGGATGCAAGGCACACACCACATTCACACTGAGTAATCTGCTGAAAACATGTAACTAGGATGCACCCATACGCCCCACATGATAAATATAATAATATGGCCAAAAGCTGATTGGACGCCACGAGCAATCACTCTGCCGTGGTGAAGTCATAACATCAGTGCCTCTAATGTTATGGTTATGGTACCTCCATAACTAGGTGAAACTGGTCATGCATGTATATGGCTATAGGTATTATAAATTAAACATAAGCAAATCAAACATATAAACTTATACTACGGGAAAACATTTGGTTGCATACGGGGAATCCTAATAAGGAAAGAATGTCCATACTGAAAGGACGGGAATTCGTACCTTATGTCCAGTGAACGAAGAAGACGAACGGAAGAGAGTCCTACTTCGGTATCACTAATGCTACATAAATACATACGTGTATAAGTATCTGATTACTGAATACGTAACTAGTTTAATGTTATGTCTTAGCTTATTTTATAAGTTCATGTCATGTTTTACTGTTTTAAGCTTTATACTGTATTTATCTTATATTCTGTCTATTCTGATTAAGTATTACTTGTATTTCATGTATTATCATACTTGCTGTGTAATAATAAATAACTTTCTAAAAATAGCAGGTTTCCTAAAATAGAAAGTTTCCAAAAATAAAAAGTTACCAAAAATAGAAAGTTTCCAGAAATAGAATTACTGCTTAAAATAGATAAGTTTCTAAAAATAGAAAGTTTCCATAAATAGATTAGCTGCCTCAATTAAATAAGTTTCTAAAAATAGAAAGTTTCCATAAATAGAAATAAGCTGGTTAAATAAGCTAAATATATAAGCTTAAGTGTTTCCTGTTTATTATTCTAAGTCATCTAGTTATAAAGTATAGTTTATTAATTATTCCATGTATCTTAATAAACTATAGATTAAAGCATTTAACTAAATATAATGTCATTTAATTAAATAAAAATATAAATACTTAGGTTAAAACATGTATTATCAATTATATTAATATAACCTAAGTCATGAGAATTAATTAATTATAGGTCATGGTTTTAATAATTAATTAATTATATAGTCTAATAATAAATACTTAGTTTTAAAATCCATGTATTATTTATTAATAATAATAAACCTAAGTCCATGCTTTATTTAAATTAATTATCTAGCATATTGAATTAATTTAATTAATCTTGTAACAAATAATCTTGTAATAATAAGTCGTGTTTTATTACTTTAATTTACCTTGTAAATTAACATACATGTTAAAGCTAATAACTTGTAAAATAATAACCCGTAACCATGTATTATTTTATTAAAACGCGTCGTGACTCAAACCCGTGGAAACGTGTTGTATTTATATATAAGCCGAACCAAACAGCCCTTAATTTGAGTTTATAAAATCGACAGCCAAACGCACCCTTTACTAGCCATAAACCCAAAACCAAACAGCCCCCTAATTGCCAGTTACCCCTGGCAGTTATGCTGTTCCCCCTGACTGCCCTGCGTTCCCCTGCTGCGCGTCTGGTTACCACCGAGAGCTCTAGGCTCTCGGTTCCCACTGCCAGCCTAACACCACCACTAGTCACAGCCAGTGGTTCCCCCTGCTGGGCAGTGGATGCCACTGTTAGCCCAAAAGGACCACAGCCTTACGGCTGGTGGGAATAAAGTACCACCGAGAGTCTCTTGACTCTCGGTTTGCGTGCTAAACAAACACAGCAACCCCAAATACGAAACCCTCCTTAATCTAACTTGTATTAACATGTTTTAAATTATAATTTGTGAATTCGTGATCAAAAGGAGAAAAGAAAAGAAAAATAGAAACGAATTAGGGTTTACTTACTTATTGTTTAGGGTTTTAGAAACCAACACGGATCATCTTGATTTGCTGAAACTTAAAGCCTCGTACTCTTGTTTCTTGCTCATCATACGACGGCAGGAAGAAGACCAAAAGAAGAACAGGTGAGGTGGCGGCTGGATTTAAGGTTCTGCTAGGGTTTTATTTTTGTGGTGTTTGTGTCGACAGAAAAGAAAAAAAACAAGCCCCCCATCCTTTTTGTATATACACGGCCAAAAACAAAAACACTTGGGCCTTGGGCCCAAGTCCCACTTCTTTTCTTGTTTGTCTAAAACGACCGTTAACTTTCCTATTCGTTGGTATTAATTACGCAATAAAACACACGCGTGTTCGTATATTTAAAATGTCGTGAATTTCACAGTTATTCTCATGTGTGTTTAACGTAGTATTAATTATGTAATTACTTGTCGTGTTATTTTAAATATACGTAATAATAATAATTGTTTAAATGTTTGTGATTACGTGTTAAGTAGTTTACGTAATTTAATTAGTTGTCGATCGTGGCCTAATATATTTATTCGTGTTCGTAATAAATATATATAAGTAATTAATACTAGCTCGTGGTTAATTTACGTTCATGATTTCATGATCGCATGTTCGTGATTAATTATTGTTTAAATAATTATTGTGTGTTCGTACGTAATAAATAGTTATCGTGTTCTAACACGTACGTAATACGTAAAAATTCCAACACGTGAACGTAATCATACTATAAAAGGAAAGTTTTAATCTAGTACGTACGATCTTAAGGGTACTATTCATGGTAAAAGCATGCGGGTTTTACACTAGGAACACCGACACTACTGTAGGAACCAAGTTCCCTTTAAATAGGTCTACTCCCACTGTAGTGCCTGCTAATAATCCAAAACCTAAGAAAGTTGGAACAGTAAAACCTGTTAGTGCTAAAACTCACATTAGAAAACGCAGGAAATCTAAGGGTCACACAAATGTTAGCACTTCTGATAATCTTATATCTGTTTCTGCTAACACTCAGGAACCAATAGTTTCCAATGCATTGTCTACTGTTGTTAATGAAAACAGGTGGTCCAAATTGTTCTCTGGTATTTGGACTCTGGTTGCTCCAAGCATATGACCGGAGATCGCTCTCAGCTCAGAAATTTGGTCAGCAAGTTTCTTGGTACGGTTCGATTTGGAAATGATCATATTGCAAAGATAATGGGTTATGGTGAATATCATATTGGGAATGTTATAATTTCAAGAGTGTATTATGTGGAAGGTCTAAGTCACAACTTATTTTCTGTGGGACAATTTTGTGATGCAAACCTAGAAGTTGCTTTTCGAGAGCATACCTACTTCATTGGTAATTTGGAAGGGGTTGATTTATTGAAAGGTACTCGAGGGAATAATTTGTACACTTTTTCTCTACAAGACATGATGGCCGCTTCTCCCATATGTCTTCTCTCCAAAGCATCGAAGACTAAGTCATGGTTATGGCATCGACGGTTATCTCATCTTAACTTTGACGCTATTAATCATTTGGCGAAAAACAAACTTGTTCGTGGTCTTCCTAAACTTTCATTTCATAAGGATCATTTGTGTTCCGCGTGTACAATGGGGAAAAGCACTAAGAAATCATACAAACCCAAGACTGAAGACACCAACCAAGAGAAACTTTATCTGTTGCATATGGATCTTTGTGGGCCAATGCGTGTTGAAAGTCTTAGTGGTAAAAAGTACATCCTCGTCATTTTCGATGATTACTCTCGGTTTACATGGGTGAAATTTCTTACAACAAAAAATGAGGCACCTAAATTCATCATCGGATTTCTCAAGATGATTCAAGTGCGTCTCAAAACTGCTGTCCGACGCATTCGTACAGATAATGGAACCGAATTTGTGAATCAAATCTTGCGTGATTATTATGAAGAAGTTGGCATATCTCATGAAACATCCGTTGCACGCACTCCACAACAAAACGGTGTCGTTTAAAGGCGAAATCGCACACTTATGGAAGCTGCTCGAACGATGTTAATTTACGCAAAGGCTCCATTGTTTATGGGCAAAAGAAGTATCTGCAGCAGTGTACACCCAAAACCGGTCACTAATTCGTAAACGCCATGTAAAACACCTTATGAGCTTCTCCATGGAAAAGTACCAGATTTATCATATCTTCATGTATTTGGTTCTCTATGCTATCCAAATTATGATGGTGACAATTTGAGAAAACTTCAACCAAAGACTGATATTGGTATTTTCATTGGTTACACACCCGCAAAGAAGGCATACCAAATCTACAATCGTAAGCCTCGTAAGATCCTTGAAACTATGAATGTTTATTTTGATGAGCTGACAGCGATGGCTTCTGAGCAAAGCTGCTCAGAACCCGCACTTCATGAAATGGGACCCAGTAACATTAGTTCCGGTCTTATCCCAAACAACCCTCTTCATCATCATTTACACCACCTTCTAGGAATGAATGGGATACGTTGTTTCAACCGTTCTTTGATGAATTCTTTACTCCTCCAAGTATTTTTGCTCCAGACACTGAGGTAATAGCTCCGGTAACCGAAGTTGTCGCTCCAGCAACCGAAGCACAAGCAGACACATCTACACCTACAGTTGGTCAAGATATACCATCAACTAGTAATTCTCAACCAACACCCGAATCAACTACCCATGTCATGCCTATTGATGATGAAGAGGATGATGATGATCACGATTTAGAATTCGATCAAATGCGTGAACTTCCATTCTTTGGTGTACAAATTCCCGACCCTAATCAAGCCGGGTCGTCCACCTCAGAGGAAGCTCCTACTACGATTTACTCCAATCCACGGATTCGTGAACATGACAGCAATTTGACAAAGAATCATCATATAGATTCTATTATTGGTGACCCTAATTGTCCGGTATCCACACGAAGTCAGCTACAAGAAAATGCAATGTTTTGTCATTTTGATGCTTTTCTCACTGAAGTTGAACCTAAGACATGGCAAGAAGCTTTTACTCAATCATGTTGGATAGAAGCTATGCAAGAAGAACTTAATGAATTTATACATCTTGAAGTATGGGAACTTGTCCCATGCCCGGATCAGGTGTAGTTACTCACTTTGAAATGGGTTTACAAGGTGAAACTCGATGAGTTAGGCGGAATATTGAAGAACAAAGCTCGACTAGTAGCTCGTGGATACAAGCAATTATTAGGCATTGACTTTATGGAATCCTTTGCACCTGTTGACCGTTTGGAAGCTATTAGACTATTCCTCGCTTATGCAGCCCATATGAATATGATCGTCTATCAGATGGATGTGAAGACGGCATTTCTCAATGGTGAAATCAAGGAAGAGGTCTACGTTCAACAGCCGAATGGTTTTGTGAATCCTAAATATCCTAATCATGTGTACAAGCTTAAGAAGGCTCTCTATGGGTTGAAGCAAGCTCCACGTGCATGGTATGATCTATTGTCACAATTCCTCATTACGCAAGGCTTCGCAAAAGGCAAGGTGGATCCTACGCTGTTCATTCAGAAACGAGGTAAAGATATGATTATGGTACAAATATATGTTGATGATATTATATTTGCAGCCTCGACCCAAACCTTATCCGATGAGTTTGGGAAACTCACGTCTTCCAAGTTTAAGATGTCAATGATGGGCAAGGTATCATTCTTCTTAGGTCTTCAGATATCTCAGAGTCCCAGAGGCATCTTTATCAATCAATCCAAGTATGCCCTTGAATCTCTTAAGAAATATAAGATGGAGTCTTGCGACCCCGTGGATACTCCAATGGTGGAACGAACTAAGCTTGATGCAGATCCACATGGAGTTGTCGTTGATCCGACACTTTATCGTGGAATGATCGATACTCTTCTATATATCACAGCTAGTCGACCTGATCTTCAGTTTGCTATATGTATGTGTGCTCGGTATCAAACTCGACCTACTTAGTTACACTTGGCTACTGTGAAATGAATATTTCGATATCTTAAAGGAACCATTAATCGGGGACTTTGGTATTCGAAGGACTCTTCAATTTCACTAATGGCATATGCAGATGCGGATCACGCGGGTTGTCAAGATACAAGGCGTAGCACGAGTGGAACTTTGCAACTACTAGGAGATCGACTAATCAGTTGGGCATCGAAAAGGCAGAAAAGCGCTGCAATTTCAAGTACGGAAGCAGAATACATAGCTATGTCCGGTTGCTGTGCTCAAATTCTTTGGATGAGATCGCAATTAACCGACTATGGTCTAGGCTTCAACAAAATTCTGATGTACTGTGACAAAAAGAGTGCAATTGCCTTATGCTGCAACAATTGTTCAATTCTCCCGGTCGAAGCACATTGACACTCGCTACCACTTCATCAAGGAGCAAGTGGAAAATGGAGTAATCGAGCTTTACTTTGTCTGATCTGAGTATCAATTGGCGGATATTTTCACGAAGGCTTTAGATCGCGCTCGAATGGAATTTTTGGCTGACAAGTTGGGAATGAGAACTTTCTCGCCCGAGACTCTAAAGGAACTGGCAGAAGAAGCAAAAGAATAGTGGTGGTAAACTATTCTCCGTATCCTTGGTGATCATTTGTATATATTGTTTATATTTTTATCCACAAAAGCAAAATACAAAAATATAAAACCATATAAAAACCATAAAAATTGAAAAATCTAGAAAAATCCAAAAATATTTTTACTTTATTTTTCAAAGGCATATCTTTTGGTACGATAATATTTACGGCCTTAGAAATGTTGATTAATATTGACACGACGCCATAAATAGAGTTCGTACAAAAGTTGTAAATATTTCATAAAACATGCCTATATGGCTTGTAGTTATTTCAGACTGCAACCCGTTTTTCATATTAAAGTCAAGTATTTCTTATGAAAGCTTTGGCTCACAACGGGAATTAATTTTCTCGGGCAAGGTTTACTTTAAAACCTTGTAAGGGATCAAGTTTACTTTATAACTTGGTCTAACACAAATCTATGTACGCCTTAGTGCATTTATTTGTTAAAACAAGAGAAGTCTTGTTTTTATGAAGCTATCATCTCTACAACCATAGCAATCTACAATTGGTATCTACATACTCGACGATGCGACTACTAAACCGACGACTACAACTCTTTCAGTAGAACACGGGTCAACAATTGAGGGGGAGCAATTGTCAAGCATTCAGAATCTTCGATGCCGAACGTGCCAAGCTCACTAACTGGTGTCAAGACAACAATACCAATCGTACATGTGGTGTCAAGAGATGACTTCAGACGTGACGAGGCGACCAACATATGCCGACAAGATCCATTTGATCTTATCATATGATGTTCTCATCATCCAGGTCAACCTTGTCAATTTTTTTCTAAAATGGTGAATATGTGATCATGTTACAAATCGGTATCAAATCTCATACATTTGGTATCATAAAGATAAAACGGACTTTCATTTTTCTTCCCAAAACCTTTGTTAAAACTTCATTAAATCAATTGATATTAAAAACATCGATTGGGTTAATATTTTTAATATGGGGGAGCAAATGTGATTTAATATGGGAAATTATCACAAATGGTTTAACTTAACTGATAGATCATCCCGACATGTGCGAAATGTTTTCGAATATCGTGGCATATGTTAAGGGGGAGAAAAATGGATTTGCATATCAAAATGGATTTTCATGGTGACATATACTTACCCAAAACCCATTTATTTCACTACGATGAAGATTGTGGTGACATAAGGATGGTAGGATAGGTTAATTCCAATGATTCTTCTTAAACCGGAGGAATCTTCCCAAGGACATTCCATAGCTAGAAATAGTAGTCCTTAGGAAAGATGGAGAAAGATTGTGAACGTAGCTGAATGCCGACCAAGTACTTAAGTTAGTACTGGAACAATCACAACAAGGTGCTAGTTATGACGTATTGGTAAGCATTGAAGGGGTTGAAGAATGAAAAAGAATTGTAAAGATAAAGGGTGTAAAGAAAGAAGCCCTCCTTACAACTTTAGGCAGAAACCGGGTCAATACATATACTATTGAGATCATTTTTAATGATTCTTGATATTAAATATAGACATCATGGACCCAGTGATGCAATGCACAACCCATCCCAGCTAACTCAGATATCTCTTAAAAGATATTTGTTTTAATCACACGGAGACAACACGTTATCTATCGATTTATTCACTCCGAATAAATTGGTATTGAAATGGTGGCACCCCTCTCCAGCCTCCAATCACTAAAATCCAAAATGCACGATCGAGTCTAGAACCATCTGAGATCATCAAATATCTCATTAGGACACACTTCCATATTTCCTTGCTTCTTCACACACTGCTAAAAGTAAGAAAGATATTAAGAGTCCTACGCAAAATCTTCATGATCTTGCCTGAACATCCGAGTAATACGAAAGTATTTACAATAAAGATGGAAATCCTTCTTGAGCGAATATCAAAAAGCTCATGGTAGGTGACTTGTGCGATTCTTTATGAATCAAACTTGTGACAACTAGAAAGCAACAGTGGTTTAATTCTTAACTGAACTTAAACACGTTCCAAGCGTCTACGCAATATCTCAGTGATCTTGCCAGAACACTCAGAGTGATACCTTAGTGTTCACAGTGATGAGTGGAAATCCTTCTAGTGTTAACCTTAAACAGCACTTGGTAGGTAACTTGCAAGATTCAATATCAATCGAGCTCGTGACAACTGGAAAGCAACGATGGTGCGATTCTTTAATGAATCAAACTTGTTCCAGGAATCAGAATTGACGGCTCCAATCATGCAGATAATTTTTTTATCCAAATGATTCACTCTTTACGTTCGCAGTCAGCTTTGGACGGTCGAGTAAAGAGAACGGGTTTACCCGCAAAATCTTGTCAAGGAGATTTTTAATTAAATCTACCTGCCACAAGTACGATATTTTATATCGTCCAACGGTCTTCACCGACCGGAGGTAAAATGCTACCGAATTAGAATGAAATGTTCAAAGCCATTTTGTTCGTGTCTACTTATGTTGCGGCATTTGAAGACGGTGGCGTTGCGAAATCCGAGAAGAAGTCGTCCCCGCATGCTTATACTTTATGCACTTAATTCCTCATCTAATTCAAGAAAGCCTATAAGTTAAGTCTTCCGTTGTATCGAACTCTGAAGCATTCAAGAATTATGAAGGTATAAGCACGTGGGACATGAAGTCACGAAGAGGCGAAGATCACAAGTGATGGATGCACAAGATCAAGGCAAGAGATTAATGCTAAAGATTGATATCAAAGATCACATCAGCATGTTCACCTGAAAAGAAAAAGAAAAGAAAGAAGAAGACTATGAGCTCAAGACAAGCATAGTATGCTAGGTTTATTTTATTATTGTAACTTGGGTAACGCCCTTTTTTGGAGTGACCTCCCTTAGGGGGAGATTGTTGGAAATACGTTTTTACGTATTTAGGAAGATTCGGTCACTCCGACAATATATTAAGTAGTAGCTCGTAGTCTAGATATCTTTTAATATATCAAACAAGGAAAGGCCTAGTCCATGTTATGTATGGACGGCCCAAATGTAAGCCCAAGCCCATCTTATGGGCTTGGTATATAAACCCTCTCCTTTGATGGAGAGGGTGGTGGTTCTTCATAATTTTACACATAGTTATCTTCATTTTCTCTCTCTAGAATTGTGTGAAATCCACCATCTCTCTATCTCTTTCTCTCTCTAAAACATAAGCAAGATTTACATATCCTACAAATACTGCTAAGTATAAGGCGCACGCGGACCTCAAGCATCATGCTGTTGAATTTGAATTCAGCGATTTTGTTTGGGCTATTCTAACAAAGGAGCGTTTTCCAGCCCATGAGTACAGCAAGCTAGCTGCAAAGAAGATTGGTCCTGTGGAGATTGTGGAGAAGATTAATTCCAATGCTTATCGTTTGCAGCTGCCTAGCCATGTTCGTACTTCCGATGTCTTTAATGTGAAGCATCTTATTCCTTTTGTGGGTGATTCTGATGATGATGATGCGGTTCCAGATTCGAGGACGAATCTTCTCTACCCCAGAGGGAATGATGCGGTTCAACTCGAGGAGGATTTACAGCAAAAGTTGGCACATCGAAAGATTCAGCGGAACTGTTAACTGTTTGGTCAGGAGGTCGTTTTGTGGGTTGAAATTTTGTTTTGATCACTTTTGGACTGTTTTGTCATTTTTTTAAAGTTTTAGGACTTTGTTTCGTAATTTATTTTCATTCAATAGGTTAGGGTTTAAAGACTTCATGGATGTTTTTAGTTGCTCAGTTTATGGTTATTAATAAAAGTCGAGGTTTTCCTCAACCCCATTGTTCTTCCTGCTTGTTCCTCCACGTACGCTGCATCAATTTCCGTCCATACAAAGCTTCAAATGGCGCTGCCTTAATACTCGCATGATAACTGTTGTTATACGAAAATTCCACTAACGGCAAATGACGTTCCCAGCTTCTACCAAAATCAATGACACACGCTCGGAGCATGTCTTTTAACGTCTGAATAGTCCTTTCACTCTGGCCATCGGTCTCGGGATGATAGGCCGTACTCAAACTCAACTCAGTGCCTAACGCACGCTAAAGAGATCTCCAAAACTCAGAAGTAAATCTACTGTCGCGATCCGAAATAATCGATAAAGGTACTCTATGTCGACAAACGATCTCCTTCACATACACACTAGTAAGTCTCTCCATACCATCCGTCTCTTCATAGGTAAAAAGTGAGCAGATATCGTGAATCTATCCACAATCACCCATATCATATCATAACCACTATGAGTTCTTGGTAAACCCGTCACGAAATCCACAACGATCTTCTCCCACTTCCATTCTGGAATCTCTGGTTGCACCAATAATCCAGACGGTCTTTTGTGTTCAGCCTTATTTCGCACAAGTCAAGCACTTACTAACGTATCGAGGAATGTCTGCTTTCATATTTGGCCACCAATACACTTTCTTCATGTCATGATACATCTTATCTGATCCAAGATGTATCGAATACTTCGTCTTATGAGATTCGTTCATAACCAAATCTCGCACTCCAGGTAATCCTTCCTCAGGTTGACATAACAGTAACCAAATTTGATTCTCGAAATACCTCAGTCCATCCGACTTCACCATGAAAAGTGGTTTCATCATTCTTCCCAGATTCTATGCCTTGACATTCTCTCTCATCAACCCATTTGCTTGAGCCTTCAAAATCATTCCAGTCAAATCAACACTCTCCGTCATCACCAAAGCTCTAACTCTAATAGGCTTTTCTCTTTCCTTCCTACTAAGTGCATCAGCTACTACATTCGCCTTTCCAGGATGGTAGTGAATCTCGCAGTCATAATCACTCAGTAACCCAACCCATCTCCTTGCCTCATATTTAACTCCTTCTGGTCCAAAATATGTTGTAAACTCTTGTGTTCCGTGAACACAACAAACTTGGTTCCATAAAAGTAGTGTCTCCACAACTTCAACGCAAAAACTACAACACCAAGTTCCAAATCATGGGTAGTGTAGTTCTCCTCGTGCTTACTCAATTGCCTAGACGCGTAAGCAATCACCTTCTCACGTTGCATCAATACCGATCCATAACCCTTGTGAGACGCATCACAATAAACCATAAAGTCTTCAATTCCTTCCGGCAATGATAAAATCGGATCAGAACACAACTTGTCCTTAAGCATTATAAAAGCAGTTTCTTCGTCCTTTCCCCATTCAAACGCCCGATTCTTATCAGTAAGATTAGTCAATGGCTTTGCGATCAACGAAAATCCTTCGATGAATCTCTGATAGTAACCAGCTAAACCAAGAAATTGCCTAACTTCAGTCGGCGTTGTCGGTACCGACCAGTCTTTAATTGCCTCAATCTTGGCAGGATCAACACGAACACCTTTGTTGTCAATCACATGCCCAAGAAATTGCACCGATTCCAACCAAAATTCACACTTAGAGAATTTTGCGTACAAATTCTCTTTCTTCAACAATTCCAAAATTGTTCTCAAATGCTTCTCGCGCTCTTCCTTGCTCTTGGAATAAATAAGGATATCGTCAATAAACCCAATGAAGAACTTATACAAATACGACTTGCACACACGGTTCATCAAATCCATAAACACAGTAGGCGCATCCGTCAAACCAAACGGCATAACTTGAAACTCAAAATGCCCATACCGGGTACGAAAAGCAGTTATAGGAATATCTTCCTCTCTAACTCGCAGTTGGTGATAACTCAATCTCAAGTCGATCTTCGAGTACACAATTGACCCTTCCAACTGATCAAATAAGTCATCAATCCTCAGCAATGGATACCGATTCTTGACCGTGAATTTGTTACGCTCTCTATAGCCGATACACATTCTGAACGATCCGTCCTTCTTCTTCATAAACAACACAGGCTCCCCCCAAGGTGATGAACTCGGTATAATGAACCCCTTATCCATCAATTCTTTCAATTGATCGGATAACTCCTTCAATTCAGACGGTGCCAATCGATAAGGCGCACGAGCAACTGGTGCAGCTCCAGGCACCAAATCGATCCGAAATTCGACTTCACGAGATGGCGGCAATCCCAGCAACTCTTCAGGAAAAACTTCAGGATACTCACGAATCACTAGCACATCCTCCAACTTCGTTTCTACTTCACCGTCGCTAGAAATTTAAGCCAAGAACACATCACACCCTTCCTCCATGTACCTCATCACCTTCAAGCAAGATATTACTCTCAAACGAGAAGTACATTCGTCACCCTTCACCATCAACACCTTGTTTCTCAACGCAATTTGAACTAATCTCTCTCCACAAACAATCACCGCACCATGTGAAACTAACTAATCCATTCCAATGATTACATCAAACGATCCTAGCTCTATAGGCATCAAATCAATATCAAACACATAATTCCCTAACTTCAAGGAACACCCTTTTAGTATAGAATTGGTGCTAACAATCTTTCCATCGGCTAATTCCACATTATAGTTAGTTGTTAACATTACTAGTTCTCTATCGATAAGGCGACTGAATTTTACATCTACAAAGCTTCTATCTGATCCTGAGTTAAACAATACGCTAGCATAACGAGCATCAAGTAAGAACGTACCGGTTACCATGTTCGGACCTTGAGGCTTGTCTACAATCCCCACCACATAAGCTGGAGTAGCAGCGTTTCCTCCTTGTCGATTCCTCGCCTTTGGACAATTTCCCTGTTTGTGTCCCTTCTCACCACAACCAATACAAACCATTACTCTCGTGGTATTTGCACCCGTCGGCACGCCTCTCTCCCTACAATCCACAACCTTATGCCCTGCCTTTCCACACTTGTTACACGCAGGAGGGCAATTCCCCACATGATACAAACTACAACGTCCACATTTGGGATTGACCTTGTTTCCTCTAGGTACTGTGGCAGCTTTCATCCCAGCATTCCTCCTATGATTAAATTGCTGATTCTGGTTAGACCCTTAGGTGTTATTACGATAACCCCCACGATTCTAACCTTACGATTGACTTGCTTGAGCAGTCTCCCATTTCCTCTTGTTTCCTTCAGCCATACTGTCTTTCTTATCTTGCACCTTCACATCCATTAGAGCGTGAGCCATTTGGACAGCTTCATCAAAAGATCTCGGCTTTGACGAAGTAGTCTCACCCTTTATGTTGCTTGACAATCCTTTGATATATTGCTTCATTTTCTTGCGGTCATCCGCAAAAGCATCAGGGCACAGCAAGCTCAACTCATTAAACCTCCTTGTATAAGTAGTGATGTCATTGTTTCTCAACACTAGATGTCTCAGTTCATCTTCCAACTGACCCAATTCCTCTTCTGGACAAAACTTCTTAGTCAAAAGCTCCTTCGTAGCAACCCAAGTCCTCCCATTAGCCACTACAATCCCAACAATAGACACTTGGTTGTTCCACCAACTCAAAGCGTCATCAAGAAAAGTAGCAGCTGCAAATTTCACTTTATTCGCCTCAGAGCACCCACTGATTTCAAACGTGCTTTCAATCTTCTCCACCCAACGACGAAGTTCCAAAGCTCCTCCATTCCTACGAAACTGCGTAGGTTCACACTTCATAAAACTGGCATAAGGACATTCCCTTGGGACCTGTGGTCCTCCATCATTTCCACCTTGGCATTGACCTCTAGCTGCACGATCCGCCTCAAGCGCATTAAAGATCGCCTCTTGAATCATATTGTTCACACGAGTAGCTGTCAACTTTGGAGGCATGGTCCTAGCAACACAACCAAAGAAAACAGAGTAAGTATACACATCAAGATCAAGAAGGATTCCTTTTTCAAGAAATAATATAAATACAACAAGCACAATCAACAATGCTACAAATATTCATCAACCAAATCACAAAAGAGCTAGTAAAGACACATCATAAATCATGAGGGGTAAATATAGATTGCATTGATATCAACAAGATTGTGACAAGACTTGCCACTACAATCATTCAACGAATAAAACTTAAAGTTATCAAGTTCCATCATAATACCATAATACAGAAGTCTGAAATAGTTCAATTACAACGAGGAAATAGAAATGAAATACAAGTAACTAATCACGTGGTGATCCACATGATCTCTTTGACGGCGGCTCATCCTCGTCATCATCATCGTCCTCTTCTTCGGGCTCTTCATCACTATCCTCCATCTTTTCCTAGCCTTTTGAAGTAGTTCCCTCATCCACCTTCCTTTTTCCTTTCGAAGTAGAGCCTTCACCTGATGGAATCATACGTTGGGCCAAATACAACTTGTCCTCAAAAGTATAGTACTCGCCAACTTCTGGTGGTTCGATCATGAAATGCGTGTTCGCATACTTTGGATCACATCGAAACTTCCATGCATTCATCAAGAAAGGTCTTACACGAGCCTCCCAGCATCGAAGAAGATCATACTTGATACGATCTCCCTTGATTCCTTCAAACTCAGCACATAGATTTTCCATAATAATCTTCAACTTATCCATCTCTATCCTTTCACGATCCCTAGTATTGTTAGCTCTCAACACACGAGCATAAAACCTCTGAAAAGCTTTCTCATTTTTCTCAAACCTCTTAATCACTCTTGTCTCCACCAAATACCTCTCGTACATCAATCGATCAAACTTCTTCAAGAAATGCATAGTGTTACTGTAAATCCTGGGTCTAGGGCAATTAACCCTTGCAATGTTCTCGTGGAGAGAACGCGCACTAGCCACAGCACTAGATTCTACTTGATCATCATCACTATCACGAGCAACTTCTGGCAAACCTCTCAAATAAGCATCACATGTGGGTGTAGCAGAACGAACATGTCGCTGCTCATATCGATTAGTCGGTGGCACATCAGGTCTATATGGTGACCTATTAGGCTGTACAATGTCCAGCTCAGTCTGCCCAACCGCATCCACGGGAAATCCATCATCCACAGGATCCTCTTCCGGTTCCTCATCGCTATTACTCCCACTGAAATTATCCACATCACTGTCAAATTCATTCCTTTCAACCTCATTCCTTTCCTCTTGTAGTTCAATCCATCCATTTTCGCCTTGCGGGTTTGGGGCATTAGGTCCACCCTCAGCTCCTACAACATACTCGTCTCCATTTCTGTTCGGTGGTACTTCGGCCATTTCTACAAAATACAGAAAGTTCGAGGGTATATAAGGTCATTATCCAAAAATTATATATACATGCATGCACATGCAATGCAAATGTAGTACGTATGCCAATATGCAATAAAATGATAGCCATGCAAATGCAATGCCAAAATTATGATGTTAAGTACTCCGCGTACATTCACAATACCTCCATATAATATCATAGTATTTACTTAATTAATACTCAGGAAATCATTTCAGTTTCAAAGGGATACATCTAATAATAAAACAATGCTAAAAGAAATCTTACCGGAGCCATGCAGGATAGTTGTGTGCTTTGGGAAAGAAAATATTTACGACACCAAAAGCTATAGTTTAGGAATTTTTCAAAAATGACCTAGTTCTCTATAACTTGTGGCTCTGATACCAATCTCTAACACCCCTAATTTACCTTGTACAGCGGAATATCACCATTGGGTGCTAGTCAAAGAATCATCACACACAAGCCATATTGAACGACTCAAAAGAGACGTTTAAAGCATAAGTAAATTTAAACAAAGTTAAATTACAACAACATTGTCTAATTGTTCAAACCCTAAAAGTTATAAACAGAGTAGCATTAGGTCCCCATGAATCTTAACCCATAAAAACTGTTGTCCCTAATAATATGATGATAGATTAAAGAAATGATATGGAAAAGATATGAATTTTAGAGAGAGAAATTAGTGAGAGAAAGTAGAGAGAAGATGGTGATTAACTTGTGAAATTAGATTAAGAATAATGAGATCATCTACCCTCCTAACATGCTAGGAGGGTGCTTATATAGTCCACCCACATGCGGGCTCTCTAATGGACTATATTGTTTTGGGTCGGGCTTGAATAAATGCTTAGTACCTTGAAAGAGGCATTTTAAGCTAACCATCAAGCCCGTAATGTCACGACTATTTTAACTAACTATTACAACGTTCTAATAAATATTACAATATAAACCTATGACCGAACACTCTTGTTTGACTCAATATTTTAAGGCTAACAATCTCCCTCAATGTGAGGTCATTCCTCTTTGATATTTGGATTCCAATGAAGATTTATGAATTTCATCATAAATGAGTCTTGAACGTGTAATAGTAGTGTTGTTCCTTCATGTTGTGATCTTTGAGCCTTTGTCGTTGTCTTTTATCTTGAGATCTTCAAATCATTCTTGACTTGTCTTTGCCATCTTGCGAACTTGTGTCTTTATCCACATTCTCATACATTGCATAATCTTGAAAGCTTGCTAACAATCTCCTTTGAAGAGAGGTCCTTAATCATCAGATTTGCGGAAGTCTTTAGCTTTCTTGATTGTTGAATGTCTTTGGGCATGACTATGTGGTTTTGAATCTTTGACTTTGCTGAGTACACCGTAACGTCACCTTCTCGAGACAAAACTTAGACATGGACTGAATGGCTTTGACATTCGTCCTAAATCGGTAGCGTTTTACCTTCGGTCGGTGAAGACCGTTACACGATATTAAATATCATACCTGCGATTAGGTAGATTCAATTAAGAACCTCCTTGACAGGGTTTCGCGGCTATTCTAGCCGTTCTCTTTACTCGACCGTCTCAAAGCAAGACTGCGAACATAAAGAGTGAATCAATTGGATAAATATCCGCTTGATTAAAGTCGTCAATTTAAATTCCTGGAACAAGTTTGATTCCTTAAGAATCTTACCATTGTTGCTTTCCAGTTGACACAAGCTTGATTCATAAGAATCTCGCAAGTTACCTACCGTAGCTCTATTTGATGTTGACGCTAGAAGGATTTCCATTTGTCACTGTGAGTATTAATAAATATCACTCTGAATGTTCTGGAAAGGCCATAAAGATATTGCGTAGAAACCTGAAACGAGTTTGAATCGATAGAGAAACAAACCACTGTTGCTTTTCAGTTTTACATATGTTCAATTCATAAAGAATCTTACACATGACCTACCACAGTGCTGTTTGATGTTAACACTGGAAGGATTTCCACTCATCATTGTGAATACTAGGTAGTATCATTCTGAGTGTTCTAGCAATATCGCAAGGATATAGCATAGGAGTCTCTTGATCTTCACCAGTGTGTCCTAACGAGATTTAATTGATCTATTGGCTCTAGACTCGATTTGTGCACTTTTAGTAGTCGGAGGCTGGAGCAGATGCCACCTATTCAATATCAACTATCTCGGAGTGAGAAAGTTAATAGAAATCATGTTGATCTCCGTGACAATAAAACAAACTTCTTTTAAGAGACGCCTAAGTTAGTTGGGGAGGGGTTGTGCATTACATCACTGGGTCCATGATGCGTTGTCTTCATGATGTGTTGACCCGGTTTCTGCCTAAGTTGTATGGAGGGCTTCTTTCTTTACACCCTTTATCCTTAAATTTATTTTTAATTCTTCAACCCCTTCAATGCTTACCAACACATCATTACCAGAACCTTGTTTTGATTGTTCCAGTGCTAGCATCAGTACTTAGTCGGCATTCAGCTTCGTTCACATTCTACTCCATCTTTCCCAAGGACTTCTAATAATCTATTGGATTGTCCCCGGGAAGATCCCTCTGATTCTGGTTGGATCATAGGACATAAACCTAACCACCCTTTTGACACCAATAACGTCGTGAATTAAAGATGTTGAGGGTTTTTGATCGTAACCATGAGTGCTTGAGTCTTTAGATCACATTTTAATCACATTTTCTCCCTATCTCTAATATATAAATCGTTTGATATTAGAGATACCAAATTTGATTAAAATATATTGTTAAAAATAGTCTTGAAAGCTTTTGGGAGAAAAGTGTGTCAAAATTAGCATGAATTTGGAACACTCCCCCTCAAAAATTGATCCAATGGAATTGTCATTATGAGGATATGATCCACGTTAAGCTTTTTAGGATAGGAGTTGTTGAACACACAATTTTTGAAAGATTTTGAATATCATTGAGAAATTCTTGAGAAAATTGTGTTCAACGCTTTTTGAAAAATCAATTCTTTTTGGCGAAAAGGTTTTTCTAAAGCATAAACTTGAGTTCATAGATTTGAATGTCTTGACGTATCTACTCAAGTGTAAGAAGATTTAACTTTTTTTGCTGAGGGTAAGGGCACTAAAGCGTACACTCCCCCGTGAATATAGATCCGAGTTGCAAGCTGAAAGTGATTACAAGCCATTGTGTTGAGCTCAAAACGTTGAATGTTTTGTGACAAGCTCAACCCGAGATAGATTGCTCTACCCGTTGTTGGAAATATTGTCCAAAAGATACAATTTCCTTTATAAAAGATATAAATGGCATGTTTTGAAAAATATTTACAACTTTCATTCGAGCTTTATGTACTCACCCGCGTCGTTATTGAGTGACATTTCTAGGTACGTCCATATTATCGATACTGAAAGACATGTCGAGAAGAATATTTTTGGATTTTCAAAGATTTTTCATTTTGTATTTTGCTTTTTCATTAATATTTACATTTAGATGTTTGATAGATGAATCAAGCAGGCTTCTTTGCAAGGATCTCCAGTTCTGCTGGAGTCAAACATCTCATACCAATTTGCCTAACAAGATACGCAACCTCTCTTTCGAAAGAGCTTTTGTAAACACGTCAGCTAATTGGTAATCAGTTCCAACAAAGTATAATTCAACGATACCCCTTTCAACTTGTTCCTTAATGAAGTGATATCTGACATCAATGTGCTTCGTGCGGGAATGTTGTACCGGATTGCAGGAGATGGCTATGGCGTCGCTCAACGGATAAAAGTTACTCTAAGGATAACAGGCTGATCTTCCCCAAGAGATCACATCGATGGGAAGGTTTGGCACCTCGATGTCGCCTCTTCGCCACCTGGGGTTGTAGTATGTTCCAAGGGTTGGGCTGTTCGCCCATTAAAGCGGTACGTGAGCTGCGTTCAGAACGTTGTGAGACAGTTCGGTCCATATCCGGTGTGGGCGTTAGAGCATTGAGAGGACCTTTCCCTAGTACGAGAGGACCGGGAAGGACGCACCTCTGGTGTACCAGTTATCGTGCCCACGGTAAACACTGGGTAGAGAAGTGCGGAGAGGATAACTGAGTCACAGTACATTGGTACTTTATCAAAGTTCAAGCCATAAACCGTGAGTTGTGTTCTCATCCAAAGAAATTGAGCACAACACGCAGATAGAGACACATACTCTGCTTCGGCTAATGATAATGATATGCAATCCTGCTTCTTGGAAGACCATCCCACAAGCTTATCTTGACCTAGAAAATGTGCACCACCAAAAGTACTTTTTCGTGTATCAAGACACCCTGCATGATCAGAATCTGAATAGGCCGTTAGAAAGAAACCAGTTTCCCTCGGATACCAGAGTCCCATGTGAATGGTATTCTTAAGGTACCGAAAGATTCGTTTAACCTCCTTGAGGTGCTTTTCAGTGGGTCGTGCTTGATATCGTGCACAATAACACGTAGCATGTGATATATCTGGTCGGCTTGCTGTTAAGTACATGAGGGAGCCGATCATGGAACGATATCTCATTTGATCTATTGCATCTCCCTCCAAATCAACATCTATGGATGTGGTTGATAATGGTGTCCCAACAGGGTCACATGAGGTCATACCATGATTTTTAATTATCTCTTGACAATACTTATCTTGGTTAATAAAGATACCACTTAGGGATAGGTGAACTTGAATTCCTAGAAAGAATTTTACTTCGCCCATCATAGACATTTCAAATTTGTTGTGCATTACTTTTCAAACCATTTTGAAAGTTTTGGGTTTGTAGACCCAAAAATAATGTCATCAACATAAATCTGCACAAGCAAAATGTCATCCCCATATTTATAAGTGAACAAAGTTAGATCAATGGAACCTTTTGAGAAACCTTTGGAGACCAGAAATTTTGAGAGCTCGTCGTACCACGCCCTTGGAGCTTGCTTGAGTCCATAAAGTGCTTTGTGAGACGATGCACCTTGTCAGGATTATGAGGATTGACGAATCCTTCCGGCTGCGTGACATAGGCTTCTTCCTTCAAAGGACCGTTAAGAAACGCCGTCTTTACATCCATTTAATAAACGATGAATCCCTTATGTGCAACATAAGTAAGAAAAATCCTGACCGCTTCCATTCGAGCAACTGGTGCAAATGATTCTTCAAAATCAATACCCTCTTGTTGGTCATATCCTTTAGCCACTAGCCTAGATTTATTTTTTATGATCGTGTTCTCTTCATCCATCTTGTTTTTCCAGATCCATCGAAGATTTAATGGTATTACATCGTATGGTCTGTCAACAAGTTCCCAGACTTTAAGTCTTTCAAATTGTTGAAGTTCATCTGTCATCGATTCAATACAAGTATGATCAGCCATGGCTTCTTTGATGTTTTTTGGTTCAGCTGAACTCACGGCGGGTGCGAACATACAAACATCGCCATCGGTGTTAAGCTGTCGAATGAGCTGTGAAGGGTTTCCAATTACTTGAACCAAAGGATGATCTCAGGTCTAATGATGTGTTTAAGGATGTCGTTGATAGAGCGTATGCATATTTGACGGATCAACATGGCGAGTAGAAGACTCTCCAGTTTCGTGTACCGGTGTACCGAATGGGTTGATAAATTCGTCTTCGTCAGATAATGCATTGTCTGCTTGATTTTTGTTCTCTGGAGCAATGACAGTAGTTGTGGATGTTGTAGGAGCGATTGTTGATGTGATATTCTGAGGAGGTAAATCTGCAGCAACCCGTGTTGAAGTAGATAAAGTTGTATCCTTTTGTTGACGATGATTGGTATCATCATTCATATAATGAGTGACAGCGGAAGACTTTGATACAACATGTTTCTCCCCCGTGAAATATTCATCATACATTGGTCCATATAACATTTCCAACTCTTCAATTGTCGTGTTTACTGTCATATCTGCTCTTGGAACACTTTGTGGAACCAGCTTTGAACTTGACGGTTCATTGTTGTGGTCTTGAGTTCCGAGTTCCGTGCGGTTGTGAACGGAAGTCGTGTGTCGTTGTGGATCGGGACTTAAACTGTTTTGTTCAAGTTTCATTTCTTGTAATTCATCAAATCGGATATGAATAGTCTCGACTATCAATTTTGTTCTCTTGTTGTATACTTTATATCCCTTAGACTGAGTTACATATCCCACAAGAATACATGCATCACCTTTCTCTTTCATCTTATCCAACATTTCACCATCTCGTATTATGTAACAAGTACATCCAAAAACATGAAGGTGTTTGAGTGAAGGTTTTCGATCATGAATTATGTGATATCGTGTCTTTTCGTGCCTTGGGATAAATAAGGAGCGGTTTTGTGTGTAGCATGCGGTTGACACGGCTTCGGCCCAAAAGTATAGTGGAAGTTTTGAAGCGGATAATAATGTTCGAGCAGCCTCAACTAAAGTACGGTTTCGTCTTTCAACAACGCCGTTTTGTTAGGGTGTTCGAGCCATAGATGTTTCATGTTCAATTCCTTCGGCTTCAAAATAGTTTCTCAGATTTTAATTCAAAAATTATGTACCTCTGTCAGTACGAACCACTTTAACTTGAGCTTGAAGACCACGTTGTATCAGTTTAAGGAAGCTGATGAGAACTTCGGGTGTTCCATCCTTAGAACTCAAGAAGTGAGTCCATGTGTACCTTGAGTAATCATCGACAATGACCATAACATATTTCTTTCCATTGATACTATGAACACGCATGGGACCATACAAATCTATATAAAGAAGATCTAACCGTCCTTTAGAGCTTGGTGTAGTCTTTGTTTTGAAGCTACTTCGTTTATCTTTACAAAGCTCACAAGAAGAACAAAGATGATCTTTGATGAATTTCAAGCTTGGAAGGACTCTCACAATATCTTTCTTGGAAAGCAAGTTGATGGTATCAAAATTAAGATGAGATAAGCGTTGATGCCATAACCATGCCTGAGTCGTTGAAGCTTTAGCCATGAAGCAAATTGGAGTTGATGAAGTTGTATTTTGAAGTGAAATAGTTTAGAGATCAGTACCCCGTGTACCGGTAAGTAAGTCATTCCCATCATAATCACGAACAAAACATGTCTTCTTCCTGAATGCAATCTCCAAATCTGCATCACATAATTGACCAACCGAGAAAAGATTATGATTGAGCCCTTCGACGTAGTATATCCTTTTGATTGTGATATTCCCCTGAACCAAATCTCCATATCCTAGGATCGGTGCAAATAGATCATTTCCGAATCGGACCGTACCCAGGAACTTCTCCACGAAGTTAATTAGAAGCTTGAGATTCCCCGTCATGTGCTTCATGCATCCGGAGTCCAGTATGAAGAGAATTATTTGTATCACATGCAGAAGAGTTAGAACACGATGGAGCATTTGCTAAATTGGATACCACAGTAGTTGTGATAGTAGAATCATTAGTGTCCTTAGCAATGTTTAAAGGCATACTAACACTCGTTGTCACATTTTATGTCATAACTTTAGGCATCCATTTATATCCTGGAGGACATTGATTAGCAAACCACCATTTCCAAGACTTGCTAGCAGACTCATATAATTCCTTAATTCTGCTTCTAGGGTTCTTAGTGGTGGAGTCTGATGCATTACTTTTCTTAGTGGGGGTTGCACCAGAATAGTTCACTTTGTGTTTGGGTTTACTAGCACTAATAGGCATCGCAACTTGCTTCTTAGTTCTAGTTTCTACGCCTTTGACATTATTCATAGCACACATAGAATGATTAGCATTAGCACACTTTCCACAGTTGACACAAACAAATTTCACATTCATAGCATTCAAATCCTTCAAATCATTCAAATCGTCATTACATGCGATTACAGACTTTTTATTCTTAAAAACATTCAAATTCCTAGGGTGTTCTTCTACTTCCTTCATCTTCCCTTGACTCTTGTGTTTCCAGACCTTATCATTCACTTGTGCTCTTAAGCTGAGGCCGACTAACACTAGCAGTGGAGACTACTCCTGTAGTATAAGACACACGAATATTAGTGTTTCTAGAAGTCTGAGGTGAGTGACTAACTTTGTTTGTGGGTTTAGTGGTCATTCTATACATCCCTGGTTTAATCACATTATTGTGCTTGACGCTTGGTGCTATAGCATTCCTTATGGGTTGAGTATGTGGTAACCTTTCCTTTCCATCCATCTTGGGGGCAAACACAGGTTTTCCCAAGATAGAGGATCTATTCACTCTAGAGGCATTGGGTTGTCTAACAACAGGTTGCTTAACGCTAGGGTCCATAACTTTCCCACCCATCTTAGCAACGAGTTTCTTCAACTCTACTATTGCTATGTCTTTTTCGTGTAACTGAGCTTTCAAATCCGAAATATCAAGACTTTTTTCGTTTAATAATCGACATGACTAAGATAATTTTACTTCTAAAGGTGTATCATTTGAAAAGTTGCCAACTTTCTTTTGCAAAGCAAGTTCAAGTGAGTGACAATGTTTTTGAAGATAATCATATCTATGTTGAAGTAATAAAAACTCTTTTTTGTCAAATTTATTCGAAAGCTCAGTTTCAAGACGTTCACATTCTTTAACTTGATCAAGATATTTGCATGCAACATCAGAATATTCATCAATATCAGCACAAGATGTAACATAAGCACACATAATATCTTTTGAGAGACATTCATGTAAGAGTAGATCATATGCTGTAGAAAGCTCGTCTCTTTCAGGTTGATGGTCGTTCACTTCTTGTTTAAGAGATTCCACATATTTCAAATCATCAAACATTTCTTGCTTAATTAGTGTTTCAAATTCCAAAATATGTTTTTGCGTTCTTTCCGCAAGCGGAATCAAAATACTTTTCACAAGCACAGCTATATCGTGAGGAATTTCTTTGTCTCCTTTCGAAAGTTTACGTTTTTTCCAGTCATCATCAACAACCTTTTTGAAATTTTCAATGTTACTCTTGAGAATACTAAGTGCTTGCTTACTCTTGCTTATAGAAGCTTTATATGGCAAATAGTCAATAAATTTTGAAACATTAGTTTTCTTAGTGGCAAAAGCTTGTCTCCATTTAATTCTTATTTGTTCACATTCGAAAAATATTTGCTCACGAGTTTTCTGTGTTTGCGGTGTGAAGAGACCATAAAGACTGTTTTCATAAGCATAATTATATGGTTTAACGATTTCTTTATTAACTTTTGGTCTACTCTCTTCTTTATTAACTTTTGGTCTACTCTCTTCCTCCAAATCATTTGTCTCGTCACGTTTCTCACCTTATTCGGAATACAAGTTTCTCACCTAGTTCGGAAAACAAGTTTCTCACCTAATTTGGAATACACTTCTTCCCACCTAGTTCGGAATACACTTCTTCCCACCAAGTTCGGAATACACTTTTTCCCACCTAGTTTGGAATACACTTTTTCCCACCTAGTTTGGAATCTTCCTAAACCCTAGTTTCCCGACTTAAATAAAACTCAGATTCCGAATAGTTTAACCAAAAACTACAAATGACGAATTTTTACCAAAAAATCAAGCCAAAACTTCCAAATTTTTCGTGGAAATCACCAAAATGAAGAACACAAATTCCTACCACAACTTTGTAGGCAATTTGTATGATGATTTTGAGCTCAAAAACACAAATTTTTTTTGATACGAGATGATTTTAAGATGAAATCACACGAAATCAAAAATGATAACCACAAACTAAACACGAATCTACCCCATGTCATTGATACCAATTGTTGTCCCTAATAATATGATGATAGATTAAAGAAATGAGATGGAAAAGATATAAATTTTAGAGAGAGAAAGTAGTGAGAGAAAGTTGAGAGAAGATGGTGAAATTAGATTAAGAATAATGAGATCATCCACCCTCCTAACATGCTAGGAGGGTGCTTATATAGTCCACCCACAAGCGGGCTCTCTTCTGGAATATTGTTTTGTGTCGGGCTTGAATAAATGCTTAGTACCTTGAAAGAGGCCTTTTAATCTAACCATCAAGCCCGTAGTGTCACGACTATTTTAACTAACTATTACAACGTTCTAATAAATATTACAATATAAACCTATGACCGAACATTCTTGTTTGACTCAATATTTTGAGGCTAACAAAAACCAACCAAATTGTTTTACAAGACACCATGAAATATAAATTTTCTTTAATAAAAAGGGAGGAAAACAAGTTAGACCGCCCACAAGCCACAACAACATCCATAGCATGCTCCGGAAAAATCATCCTTGATTACCTGAAACACATGCTTAAAATCGTTAACAAATAATGTTGAGCGAGATCTATAGGTTTATAAAATCACAATTGAACATAAGTATAAAAGTCATTCATGATTATTTAATAGTATGTTGATCATTACAAACTATTATTTGGGTATTAGTCATTATAGCATAAGCTATTTAATTATGTTTAAGCTCATGACACCGACCCCATAAACTAATCACCCGCGCCAAATGCCGGCGTGATTTAAATAAAGTCATTGCCCCTCTTAGGTATTCGTTGCCAATTATACCTTTTTCTCAACACAAGTTATCCATACGCAGAGGGTACTCAACGTACTAGCTCTCGTCTAGGATAGGGTCGTCAACCCAATTGTACTATCAATTGTTCAAGCGGTTATTTCCAATCCACACAAGGATCAAACAATAGTTAACGATTCATGAATTTAGGGTCTTTAGCAACTAGCTACTTAACATAATTCAAGACATCATTCGGGTCCAATAATCATTCACGACTTATGTTCCTTATCATTTAAATAACATGTATCCCCCCTCGCGGGTAAAAAATTTTGAAAAATAGTAGAAAGCGAGGCTATAGACTCACCTTAAGTAGTAGTGGTAGTATTAGCAAAGACGTAGACGAACACAATCACCGACGATGAGTATGTCCCGGGAAATCAAATACGACACCTAACAAACAAACGCGAAATGAATCAACACCTTCAAGTACCTTCAAGTACTGTATGTATATAATTAAGAACACTTAAAGTTCATATAAACTCATGCCAAAAATCCAAACAAGTGATATTTACTAGACACGTTCACTTTTATACGTTATTAAGACTATTCTTCCAAATACAATTCTGCCGGTACATACCGAATGTACGGACTGAATTCCCATACTTAAACATCACGAAATTTTACGAAACTCTCTGTAGACTTCACTTACATCATGTAAAAAGCTCACAAGAATTTTCATTAAAAGCTTTTACTTTTAAGTCACGCTGCCCAACACATTTCCAACCTTGAAAATCTAGGCAGATTTGTACCCTTACGTCGTAAAACCATTTTGACTCACTTAACCAATTACATTTGTAAATCCAATTCCTAAGTTTGAAAGTAGACTCATAATTCCAGGTTTTGAGTTAAAGAACAGCCCTCAAACATTTTTGAAACTTTACTTATAGTCCCCGAGATTTGACCTAATATCGAACACAAATTCGGATTGCGTCGATACTCGCCTCCCGGTACACGAGTTTTCAAACTTACATAACTTTTGACTCGTTTGTAGTTAGAAGCTCTATCTTATACCAAAATGAAGGTAGAAAGAATCTCTACAACTACATTCTATAATGAAAACCTAGACTTAACCTAAAATCACGAAAACAACCTTAAACAATCTGCTCTAAAATGACACTTTAAAAATCATACCTACACTTCTTTTCAATCCATTTCATCTACTCCTATACCCCTAATATCATCACCAAATCATTTTAAATCATTCATAACATCCTAAATCAATTGTATAATCAACATTCATTAAATACCCATTTCATAAAACTAACATGCAACCAAATCAAATCAACTAAAAATGATGAAAACATGTTTTTAAACATAACCCTATAACAATAATCATCAAATATCAAAGATCAAACCAAACCCCCTTTGGCCGTGGGGTATGGTGACCAAAAAACCCAAGAAAAATGTTTTCCATCTTGTTTTCTTAGTCAATTATCATTATAAACACATAATTAAAACATGCATATACTTTAATTAGATCAAAACCCCCTTTTGAAAAATCATAAATTTTTGGAAAAATTAAATGAATGCATGTGTTTTTTGAGTGGATTAAAACACTTACAAAGTGATTATAAGATGTGGTCTAGTGTTAGTTTCTTCAAAAACAAAAAAAAACAAATGGTGGAGTGGTGGTGGTGGTGTAGCCGTCGGCTAGAGAGAGAGGAGAGGGAGAGGGTGAAAATTTTTTGAAGTGAAAAAGGATATGTGTGTTTTCCTTGTTCCTTTTTGTAAGTTTAGAGGGACTAATCTTGCCATGTTAGCTATATTTTGGCCTTATGATAAAATAATGATTTAAAGAGCGGGAATATAACCTACTAGTCGGTTTTGAATTTTTGCGGGAGTCGGGGTTCGTCCCGGCTACGTCAAAATACTTTTAAATGGTTCAAACGCACATAAAATGGAATAAAAACGGTTCCGACTCGACTTAACATGCAATAAAATAAAAACTTCAAAAAAATCTAAATATCGATCAATCGATAATAAAAGATAAATTTTGGGCATCCGTCGGCATCCTAATCATTATCGGTTCCTCTTATATCGTCAAACGTTAAAATTAAGACCTCTAACATTGGTTTCAACTTAAACCGTCAAACATATGACCAACAAAGATTATTAAAAATTTCAAAAATATATTTAAATTAGGGATAAATAGTGACCTCGGTTTCTAGGTATCACATTATAAATATAGAAAAATAGGTTTATAGGGCTATATAACTATTAACTTGCCTAAGGCTCCTAAGTTCTTTATCCTTTATTTAGATTAATACTTTCTTTAACCAAATAGACTTGAGAAGTCCTTTTTAGTTTAAGAGAATATCTCTCTTTTGCACAAATGATTTTAAAGACTTGTACTTTATTAAGTTTTTCTCTTTTCTAGAATTTATATTATGCAAATAAAGGAAAGAAAACTTTTATTTATTAACAATCCGTTTTGCTGATGGACAGACAAGCTTCTTTGTTACATAAAATTAAAGACCGAAATCTAAAATATTTACCAAGCTTTTAGGGAAGCTGATATATTTTTTAGCAGGTTTACTCCTTCTTTTTGAGATCCTTGATATTGGCTAAGAGTGCTTTGATATTTTCTTGATGTCGAACTTGAATATCTTCAATAAGTTTCTCCATTGTTACCATTCTTACTCATGCCAAGGTAATTTCCTCGTCATTTAACCCCTGCTTATCTCGTAACTCGTAGTTATCATTACTTACTTTTATTAGATCCTTCTCCAAATTTTCCATTTCCTCTTGCATCATCGTCTTTCCATACTTGAGTCCCTCAACTTCATATTCCAAATTTTCAATACGCTTGGGAGGTACTTTACTAAAATAGTTAAACATATTCTCCATTTGTTCTACATATATATTTTGGGTATTTGGGATACTATTGGAAGCTTGGGATGAAGAAGTTTGGTACTGCAGAATAGGTACATTTTCATTATTTGGTTGGGGATTAGGGTAATTATTGACGAAAAAGGCTACTACTAAGGGTTTAGGTAAATCCATAAGGTAAATATTTTCTGATTCTGAATCCGATATGACGATAGGATGAAAATAGGAAGACATATTTCTGAAGACGTCGATCAAATAATTTATTTATATTAGTATTTATTATTATATTTACTTATACATAATCACATAATCACATTATAGTATTACTAAAATCGTAAAATATTACTTACATCTTTCTTTTGTGCAACACGGTTTTGATGCAAAGATTTCACTAGGAATTTATTTTAATAAAATCATTTATAGTCAAGATTTTAATTTCTTGTTCTCTATAACTATGGCTCTGATGCAACTCTATAACACCCCCATTTTTACCTTGACACGACGGAACAATAATTTTGGGGTATTACTTCATGGAATAAAAGGCACAACAATAGGAAACAACCTAAAAGAGCGTTTTAATAAACTTCATTTATTTAAAAATTATCAATTAGCATTATCATTCAAAATCAGAGATTTTCAATTGAACATTTGTACATACTCTGTACTTCACAGGTTCCTGAGATCTAGAAAATAGGTTTGAATGATACAAATTCCCAAGTCTATATCTTTCCACGTCATCGTTATGCTGCTACATGCTATGAATTATCAACACCTAAAATATATGCTTAAAATTAACACAACGGTTGAGTGAATTCATAGGTTTGAAATCATTTTTGAATACAAGATCCTTTTTCCTGAGCTACGTTTTTATTCGCTCGTAAAAAAAATTAATGATTTATTGCACTAAGCTTATGATACCGCTGCTAGACATATCTGAAACCAACCATTTTCCCTAATGAGGAAGTCTGCCAAACTATCCTGAGTATGCCTGTTTGACCACTAAGGTGCTAGCAAGTGCGACTTGCCCAGACAGGGGATGTCAGTCCCCAAATAGTACTATTTACGATATTAATGCTCATTTTCAAGAAATGATTAGCGGTTCACAATTAAAAAGGGGCCTTTATTGCAGAATAAACATAGTGTCAATAAGCATATCTGGGAAGCATACCAAAATACTTATATTCCAGTTTAGTATATATCCCCCTCACGGGTTTTCAAATCACTGAAAGTAGTATACTTTAGTGAGGCTATGAACTCACCTTATATCCAATAATTCTGATTCTTGGCAGATTTATATCACATAGAACAACTTGGGCTAGCAAACAAGAACTTGGTCTCACACCAATCCTAGATTAACATATTTTGTTTAGTATTAAGTCTTTGGTTTTGAGTTCAATATTCTTAATTATTAATCATATATTATTAAAGATACAATTTCTCGTAATCAGGATATCATTGTTTGGGCCATCATACTCAGAATCCATTCTATAAACATTTGAGGAGCGAGGGCACTTTAAATCGTAAACCCAACCACTCAGTCAGAACGTAATATCGAGATGGAACATCTTTGTACAAAGTTCCCTACTAATATGATACATTCATATAAGAAATTTCTTCAAGGATTAGTATGTTCTTTTATTAATATGCTTTCATCCTTATAGTTTCCATAATTGGCAAAAATAGTCCTTTTAGTTTATATTACTTTAGAAAATAGGTTTTAACATATAGCTTTCATCCATATAGTTTCATAAATTACCATAATGATCCTTTAAGTTTCTAAGTTTGGAATATTTATCTTTTTAGCACATAATGTTATAAGTTTAGCATATTTACACTTTTAACCCCTAAAGTATATAGTTTTAATATTTACATTTTCAACCTTCAAACATTAACCTTAGGGTCTCCAAATTTTCAGTATCTATTCTTGTAGCTTTAACTTTCACAAAATTACACTTTTGGCCCAAAATGTTTAAAAGTTTAAAAAATGACGGTTTTAGTCCCTATAGTTGTAAAAATCACATAACAAGTTAAAAAACGCTCCAAATGATCTAGGATTTTAAAAAATAGTTTCAAAACACATTTATAGTCAAAATAACAACATTTATCCTGAATTATGGCTTTTGAAATGGGGTTTTTCTCATTATTTCATGTAAATTACAAAACTAGGGTTTTAAGACATCTATAGCTTATAACTTTCATTTAAAATGATCAAATGCTCTAATTTATTTTAGATTATCTTTCTAACATTGTTTTAACATTGTAACAAGTCTAACAATTCATTATAACATGATCAAAGCTTAGTTAACATAGAGATTACCTAGGTAGCTCCAAAATGGCTCCTTATGGCTTCTTATGAACACAACTTGCTATCAAAGCTTCAAAAGCTTCAATGGCTTCTTTCTAGACCAGGTTTCTGGTACTCTAAGAGTCATATTTTATTTGTAGAAGTGGAATTGAAAAATGGTTAGGAGATACAAGGAAAACAGGGTGCGAGTTGTAATGTATGGAGTTCGCCCCTATTTATACTTGTTTGAACACTTAGGCTCCAAGCTAAGGCTTCAAACGTGTAACTCAGCTAGAGAAGTGACTAAGGTAAGCTAGGGAAGCTCTACACAATGCTAGGGATGAGCCATGGAAGCTAGGAACAAATATCTTGGACTTGTGGCTAATAATAGTTCACAACAAGGTTTTGATAAGAATGGTGATGTGTAGCCTTCAATTTGTTGATGCATGATGAGATGACATTTATACATGATCTCATCGTTCTTTCCGGGCTTTAAATGCATAAAATGTCATAAAAATACTATATATATGCTTGTGTTTGTTAACTTGTGTATTTTAGGTATGGATATCGTGAAAAAGACAAAAGATCACAAGAAACAAGGAAAAACGAACACGAGAAACGAAGCCGTACAATGAACCGGGCCCTAGTTATGGATTTATCAAAACAAACCCTTTGAAGACGTGAAGATATACAAGAATGATCCCTCATTTATGAAGAAATGACACTTAATACCCTTGTATATTCATAATTACAAGTTTTTTTTGGGTCAAAAAGTTGATGTGGCAGAAACTCAAAAACGAAGAAAATATGAAGGCATTTGTCTAAGCGTTGACAAGTGTAATCCAGGCGTTGTCAAGAGCAAATCAGACGTTGACAGAAGTCAACAAAAGTCAAACGCTGTTGGAAGCTTCTATTTAGGATAAGTATGCAGAATATTATTCTGTATTAGTTATTTTAATAGAAGATTTACATGTTTATTTATCATTATCTCTTGTAAACCCTATTCCTTACACAATAAAAGGAACCAAGGGTATTAGGTTTTATTCATAACTTTCATATACAATGTAAACATAAAGCGTGTGTCGACTAGGTGTGGGATCCAATGTATACACACCTAGTGATTGTTTGTTATTAATACAATGAGCAATCCGTTTGTTTTAATTCATGTGTCTTGTTCCCTAAACACCTTGTTTAATGGTTATTGTTCTATTCCGCTGTGATTGTATGATCACATAAACAATGATCATTCCTAGTAGCTAAAAGATCGAGGAAACCAAGGTTTCCACAGTTGGTATCAGAGCCTTGTGGCTCGTGATGCTAGGACCAACAAGGTGTTCGTGTTTTGAGAAGAAAAGAAAAATCCGTCTAGGGTTTTTCTGGACTTTTTTGTGTGCGCAGCATTATTCAGTAGGCCATAACTTTTTATTGAACCGTTGGATCGTCACAAAATTTTTTGTGTTTGTTGTAAACACATATATCTAGATTTCCACTGGAGGGATTGTCGAGATCTATCTCCAAGAAAAAGTTATAGGCTGTTGAAGTTGGCAGCAGTGGTGATTTTCAAAGTTTCTGTTTTACATAAAATCATGATTTAGGGTTTCTTCAAACCCTAGATCACTCCTAAACAGAAAAGATGGTATTATACTAGCATTGGTTAATGGATTTTTGGATCCATGATGAACCCTAATATGATCGATGTTCCTTATTGCTAAGCTGATTCTCATTTTTAGGGTTTGTTGAAACCCTAGATATGTCACGTTGTAATATGAGTAGCAGCAGGTTGTATAATTGATTATTAGGGTTTCGTTATAAACCCTAAATATTGTATTGGTACAATATGAACGACTGGAACTCAATATATTTTGCTACTTATTAAGAATGGCGCGTGAAGTGGAATAATCTCATGCTTTGTACAACCCCATGAAGGAAAAAGATGAAAAAGATGTGAGTAGCTAGCATGAATGAATTCACATGGCAAAAAGGAGGTCAATGATATCTTTGGTCAATAATTGTGTTCACACGAAGGGACAACAGGTAACATATAAATTCTGTGATCCACGTCTGTTGTTCAAAAGATGTGTATTACGAGATTTGAGGGTGCAATTTTTTAGCTGTTCTGAACGAGTCAAAAGACGTGTGAAGATAAATTTATTTATGGAAGATATTATTTGGTTGCCTACTTTTGAGGAGTTTTCATATTACGTATGAAATATGAGATTCCTAAAAAGTTGGGAGCTAATCTTTGACCTTTATTTTCTCAGTTTATAGGAACATGGATAGTATGTGGGCTAAATAGGTATGGGCTAAGATAAGCTAATGACGTGGAGCAGAGTATACTGATCTAATAAAAAGATTGCTGATACTTGTATTTTTGGCCGCTGATGTTTGTTATTTAGCCGCTGACATAGAATAAGTTAAGCGTTGTTGGGAAACGCTGACACTTGTTATCCGATATATACATTTTCAAACGCTGACAAGTGTTGTCCGATATTAGACAACACACAGTTTTGATATCTTGGACAGTGAAGGATATTGGACAACAAAAGGAATAGCTGTTGTTTGAGAAAATTGATGCGATTTTGGCACACAAAAAGGAAGTATTTACACGCAAAGGTACATGGAATCTTTGTTTTAATACATAATATCATTTTGATATTTATCGCTCGGATATTTTTAAATGGATCAATGATTTTAACGTAAGTTAGCAACAATTCGTGAAGTACTTTATTGGATTAATATTTGATTAGATTATGTAATCGGGGTAGCCTTGTAAAAGAGTTATCTGTTGAAGACTTTTACATATAATATGAAGATATTATTTCATTAAGATTCGTCATGAAGAGGTGTTGGCTTAAGGGGAAGAATTCTTATGGTAAGTTTGATGTTCGAGGTAGATTTTCGCGAGTTTGTGTTTTATCATATCATTAAATCGTGGATAGCATCCCATTGGTTTGAAGATAACTTGTTCGTGCTTTAAATGTTTGGTGACGAAGACTTGTCATAACACTTGAAGGAGTTACATTATCGTGCTCTGTGTCTCACAAATGATGAGAATATTGACAAGGGATCGAGCTCTACTTATATTTTCTCTATTTGGTATAAGTTCTTCATCACATGGATAGTACAAGACATGGAACATAATGTTGGGTTACTCTACTTCTACATCAAGATTACTTTATTTATTTTTATTCAAGATCATTACACAGAGCCTACATTTGGAGAATCTTCAAGATTGCATACATTGTTTACTTCCCTGTTGATGTGACAAAAAGGGGAAGACATACATGCTACAATTGAGGGGAAGCAATTTAAAGATGATGTACAACTTACAAGAGATACACATAGAGTTTTGCCGACATCAACTAGGGGAAGATTGTTGGGTCAAAAGGTTGATGTGGCAGAAACTCAAAAATGAAGAAAATATGAAGGCATTTGTCTAAGCGTTGACAAGTGTAATCCAGGCGTTGTCAAGAGCAAATAAGGCGTTGACAGAAGTCAAAAAAAGTCAAACGATGTTGGAAGCTTCTATTTAGGATAAGTATGCAGAATATTATACTGTATTAGTTATTTTAATAGAAGATTTACATGTTTATTCATCATTATCTCTTGTAAACCCTATTCCTTACACTATAAAAGGAACCAAGGGTATTAGGTTTTATTCATAACTTTCATATACAATTTAAACCTAAAGCGCGTGTCGACTAGGTGTGGGATCCAATGTATACACACCTAGTGATTGTTTGTTATTAATATAATGAGCAATCCGTTTGTTTTAATTCATGTGTCTTGTTCCCCAAACACCTTGTTTAATGGTTGTTGTTCTATTCCGCTGTGATTGTATGATCACATGAACCATGATCATTCCTAGTAGCTAAAAGATCGAGGAAACCAAGGTTTCCACGGTTTGGTCCCTTAAGTTTGTCAAAATGACAAAAAAGTCCTTCATCTTTGAAGAATTGGCAAGTTTAGTCCCTCAACAAATCTAAATTGTCAATAATGGTCCTTCATGAAGTCAAAGATCCAAAGAAGACCTTCAAGTTCAAGAAAATTACACATTTAGTCCTTTTTAAATGGATAAAACATCAAAAGGGCCATTTGTGTAATTTCACCAAAGTTATAAAAGCCCTAAATCCCTTTTCCTAAACTTTTTGTGGCCAATGTGTGAAAACAGAAACTTCAATTACAAAGGGAATAAGTTTGTTAAGGCTGAATTTCTTGTTATACAACATTTGCCAAAGACCGAGGACTATTATTGCCAAAACCAAACATTCAAACCTGTTTTTGCGCCAAACACTTAACCCTTCCACTAAAAACAAATCAAATGAGTTACTATTCACCCCAGAACCCAGTAACTCTTTCACTTAAAACAAAGGTTAAATTCAAATTACCCATACCCACGCTTGATTGACACCCACATGAACACATCCCACGCTTAACATCTCACACCCACTCACACAAAGGACCCCACACTCTTAACCGTCCACCAATAGAAACCCAACTTCCTCTCCAAGCAAAACCATGTGGCAAGATAAACGATTTACAATCATTACTTGGTCCCAAAGGATAAATGAACGTTTTTGATGAAGTTTGACAGCTCAATACACCTCAAGCATCTTGAAGCATTCAAGGGCATTTTTGAGATTTTATAGCTAGGGTTTCATGTATTTTTCCATTCTAGAATCGTCCATTGTAGTCTATAAAAGGCGCATCAACTTGTGAGTAGCCCTTTCTTCTAGATTTTAGCTTAAATCTTTGTAATTCCTTTTTATAAATATAAAGTTGGTATTTTAAGAAAATTGTAATTCCTTTTATGTTTTTATAAAAGTTTGGTGTTTGATAAGCTAATATATGAGTTCCATTATCTGTTTGTTGAGTTTTGAGGAAAGGATTTTGTGTTTTAAAACCCTTGTTTTCAAAAATCAGTGTTTCATTGTTCTTGGTTCACTTTTGTGTTTGTTGATGTTAGCAGGTACAAAAAGTGGAAGCTAGTGGTTGTTCTCCTACCACTTAAGCTCTCACATCCCAAAGCATGGATGTATGTTTTGGAGGTGCACATCTTTAAACTTTTATATTTTTCTGAATATTTCATGATTTTTGATGAATCTGAGTATTTGTTTGTGAATTTGTGTTTATATGGTTGAATCGTGTTTGTTGGTTGTTATTGAGTTGATTTGAGCTTGGTTTGTGGTTTGATTCATACAAATCCTTTGAAAAATTGTTAAATCATTGATTAAAGGGGTGTTTGGGTCAACTGCATAAGCTAAGTTTGGGTTGATTTGAGTAGGTGTTGTCTGGTGTATTGTGTTTGTTAATGCTTGTATTGGGTATTTGGTTGTTTATCTGCAAGTTTTGAAGGTTGAATCACATAAACCCAACAAAAGGCCATAAAATCTGAAATACTTGTTGTTTTGAACTGAAATTTTGGGGACACCTAGATCTAAGGGTAGACTAGGGTTAACAAGTGCTAAATCTAAGTTTATGCAACCTGTGTAGGAGATTTAGGGTGTTGAAATTGGATTTGTGGTCATTTAGTTCAACAAAAGGGTTTGGGTATCACTTTTGTTCATCAGTAACCTGTTTGAGCTTGAAACCTAATCTAATCTTTGAATCAGTGTATAAAACAAGTTTATTTGTGCTTATTGGAGTTTATTATAGCTTGTGTATGCATATGGTTCAATTTGGTTTGCTTATTTTTGCTTAAACTGATTATTTCTTCATAAATTACTTATTTGCATATCTATTTCATATCTGGGGACTGTTTGCTTAAACTGTATCATTTGGCTGAGTGATTTTGTGATTTCTTGCTTGTTTATGACTCCTTATAACTCACTGGTTGTAAGGTTTCCCTTGTTATCCATTGAATCCAAGTAAATCTCTCAAAAATCAATAGTCAAATAGTCAAAGCAGTGGGAACTCCTTTCCCCTGCTGCTAGCCACTGCTAGTGTTAATTTGCAAATAGCTTATCAATAAGCTGTTCTAGCTTATTTTAAGCTACAACAACTTTAATTTGGTAATAGGTGCTCATTATTTGACCCATTTGTTCATTCTGGATCATTTGGGTGGTTGACTTTAAGGTTTGACTAGAAAACCAACTAGTTTGACTTTTACATAAGTGCTTATCAATTCATTCTGCTTATTTGGCTTAGCTTATTGAACTTTTCTTGATTGATTTGGTTTATTTAAGTCAATTAGAGTTTTTGTAAGTTGAATCAAGTTCTGAGGTGGTCTAAAACTCTAAGTCGACTATTTTGTCATTTAGTGGATTTATACTTTGCTTATTTCTGGCTTATTGGTTGTGCTTTTTCAAAATTTATTTTCACAGATCTCTTAGGCATCTCAAAAGAAGGTTGTGGGTCAATTAGAGCTTATGGCATTGCCTTATAGCTTAATGGGCCAAAAATCCCATTAAGAATAAGTTGTTGTACCTTTAAGCTGTGATAAGCTCACATTCAACTTTTAGGCCTTTAGACTTTTGTGTTTAGAATTGAATTTTGAGCTAGACTGGTGATTTTCATCTTATTTGGTTAAGTTTCTCTTATTGGGCCAAAAGCCCATTTTTATTGGAATGTTTTTGTTTTTAGCCCATTTGGGGGCCCATTAGGGGTATTTTGGTAATTTCACTTTCATTTTCTGTTTACTTAGGTTAAAATAAACTAGTTTGCAAGTTTTTAGAAATTTTTATAATATTTGGATTTTTAATATTATTTTAATATTATTTTATTATTTTCATTTCTAATAGTTTTGCAACTTTTATACTTTTCCTAGATCAAATACATTAAGTTAGGATTTTTAAAACTCTTTGGTTAATTTTCTCATCATTTTATTAATTTTTAGAATTATTTTAATATTTTAATATTTTAATAGTTTTTAATCATTTAAAAATAGTTTTATTTAGTTTAAAATTTCATAAAAATAGTTTTTTGTCTTATTTAATCATTTTAGAGTTTTACAAAGTGAAAAATATTTGTTTGAGCTTTTTATTAATTAATTGGATTTTTAGGGCTTTAATTAGCATTTAAAGATTAATATTTAATTAATTAAAATGTTTGAAAAAGTTTTGATCAATTGTAAACTCTTAGTTTATTTTTAGCTATTTTTGGTATTTTTGGGAATTTTTAGAATTAATTTTTATTTTGTCACTTTTTACGGTTTTTCGTTTTATCGTCGTAGCTTAATTTTAACGTATCTGTCATTCTCTCTTCTCATATTTTCTTTCTCAATATTAATCCAAAATCATTACAAATTATTCACACACATATACCTCTTTGGGAAACGAACTTTGAACTTCATTGGGTCATTAGTACACGGTTTTCCTAAACCGTCGTATTTAATACTTACCGCTCATATACGCTCTTTAGTTTTCCTAAACAAGAGACGTATTTCACCACAATCATTTTGGCGCAGCTTCCGGGGAGGTGTGTCGTGATTAATTTGTTCATTTTGTTTTTAATATCTAACCATAAATAGTATTTGTATTTGTAGAACTCTACTAATACGTATTATCGTTTTTTTCGTTTTTCTTGTGAAATATTATTAATATATTGTATAAGTATCACAACAAATATAAAATATCTCCAAAAGTGTGAAAACACAACCTTAATTGGGATTTGATCTCCTAATTATTGTATTCGAATCTCAAACAAAAAGAAAAAAAGGCAAAAATAGATAAATACTTTCGTGAGCTCGATTTTGAAAGATGCGAACTATAAGGTGGGTATAAGGCGGGTGCTATAAAATACACCCTAAAGAAAAAGGCTCTTAAGTGCTTCGCGTCGCCTCGTTTCTCCGCTTGCTTGTGAGTATTTGAGATTGAAGGCTAATCGAGGGTTTTGCCGCCCAAAGTATTATTACGTATCATATATATTTGCTTGGTTTCTTTGTGATTAAACCCTCTTGAACAATTTGGTTTTCACCAAAGTTCTAAAGTCAATCGAAGGCGTTCACTCCACGTGATCGTTTTCATTCTTTTGAGGCTTCTTTAATCAAGAGTTTTATTCAAGGAGAGATTTAGTAGATTGTTGTCTACGAATACACACAAAATCCAAAAAAATTTAAAACAATCAAAAACACAAAAAAATTGAAAATTCACAAAACACCCAAAAGAATCTTCTTTGCTCACCTCCACATTCTACGTCACATTTATGCAAACTCGTAATCAAGCAAAACGAGCTCGCAAACATCGTCAAAATCAAGGAAATTTGATTGATGAAGAAACTCCATTTGTCGAACCCGTTGTAGAACCAATAGTCACCATGGCTAATCGTATTATGATGGAGTTGCTTCAAGCACCCACCGAGGGTTTTGGAGAAGCTATTGTGATTCCCGCGATCCTTGCGGAGAATTTTGAGATTAAGACGGGTTTAATGTCAATGCTACAAGCAAACAAGTTTCGAGGTCATGAAAAAGATAACCCGCATTATCACATAAGGAATTTCAATCGTCTCGCCGCAACAAGCAAGTTTAAGGATGTTCCACATGACGCCATTAAGATGATGTTGTTTCCATACTCGTTGGATGGACCCGCAAAAATTTGGCTCGAGAAATAACCCCCAAATTCGATTTTGACATGGGGTGATCTCGTTTCTAAGTTTGTGAACCAATTTTTTCCACCATCTAAAACAACACATTTGAAAAATGAGATTTCAAGGTTTACACAACGTAATAATGAAAGTTTTTCAATGGCATGGGAACGATTTAAAGAAATGTTACATGAATGTCCACACCATGATTTTTTTGGAATTGCATCAAATTGATACTTTTTATAATGGGCTTAATGATCATGAACGACATTATTTGAATGCCACCGCGGGTGGTAATGTTTTGTGTAAAACGACCGATGAAACTTTAAAGATTATCGAGAATAGATCTAAGGTTTATAACCCTCGTAACACACCGAGTGTTGCCAATATGGGTTCATCGTCATCGTCATCGTCTCGTAACATGAATGCCTTACATGATGAAGCAAATGAGGAAAATCTTTTTTTGATAGATTTTTGACGCTTATGACACATTGGAAAGCACAAGATGCTTTGAATTCCGCATCGGTTAAAGCGGTTGAAAAGAGTTGTTTATCTTGTGGTGGAGCTCATGATCTTTCCAAGTGCATTACCGCCGGTGGTAACACTTCGAGTGCTTACGTAGCAACGAGAACTTACAACCAAAATGGCCAAGGTTCCCGCCCAAATCAAGCGCCCCAAAATCAAAATGCTAACAACTATCGAAACAACAATCAAAATGGTGGTTATCATGGCAATTCACGTAACTACAACAAGGGTAATTACCAAAGTGGGAATGGGCAAGTTCAAAATCAAAACCAAAACCGTGATTTTTAAAAAAACTACACAAGGTTTTCAAAATGCTCACACTAAAAATCTTAATGGAGAATTTTTGGATTATGCAAAAGCAAACGATGCTAAGTTTGATAACATGCAACGTGAGATGATTAGCTTAAGATCCGAGTTGAAAAACGAGTTTAAAACGAACTTGCTAATGAATTGAAAACTCATGCTAAGAAAATGGAAGGAAACGTTCAACGTCTTCAACAAAATCAACAAAAGATGGAACAAGGTCAACATGAGATTAAGCAAGAGTTGTTAAAAGCGGATTTAAGGCAATCAAAATTTGAAGATCGAATGGCTAAAATGTTTGAAGCAATCATGTGTAAACCCTCTTCCTCGGGTGGTCTTCCAAGTGATACCATCGCAACCCGAAGGGAGAAATGAAGGTTATTACTACTCGTAGTGGTAAAACTTTCAAGGAACCAATCTCTCGTCCTAGTACTTCTACGGAGAAGGAAATCGAGAAAGAGCCCGAGGTGATGGTCGAAAAGGAGCATATCATAAGCCCACGAAGTACCACTCATACCACACCTACGGTTGAACCAATACCCATTATGGAACCCGAGATTCCAAGGACGTTGCCTATGCCCCAACCCACACCACCCTTACCTTACCCATCGAGACGACACAAAGAAAAAATGAAAGAACGTAACAAACAACAAATAGGGCTTTTTATAAAAATGTTTCAACAAGTTCATTTTGATGTAAGTTTAGCCGACGCGTTGTTATACATGCCTCGTTTCGCTTCCACTTTCAAAGGTATGATGAACGATAAGGAGAAGCTCTCAAAGCTATCTAATTGTTCTTCGATTTATCTTAACCGAATACCAGAAAACGTTGGTGAACCCGGGAAGTTTCTCATTCCATATGATATACAAGATATGAAAGAATGCCTCGTCTTGGCCGATCTTGGTGCGTGCATTAATTTGATGCCATTTTCCATTTGGAAATCGCTTTCGCTTCCGGCTCTTACTCCTTCGAACATGTCTATCGAGATGGTCGATCATTCTACGATTTTAGCATGTGGAGTAGCCGAGGATGTTTTCGTGAAAGTGGGGAAGTTCTACTATCCTGTTGATTTTATAGTAGTTGACATCCCCGCGGATCCTCAAGTTCCTCTAATTTTAGGTCGTCCATTTTTAGACACCTCGAGATCGCTTATCGACGTTCATGCAAGAACTATTACTTTGAGATTCAACGAAGAGGAACTTGTTATAAACGCTACTCAAAACTCGACACCTTCTCATGTTTATGCAATCGCTACCATCAATCACATTGACTTAGTTGATGTGGTTTGCGATGAGTTTTCACAAGAAGTGTTAGGTTTTTCCGATAGTTCGTCAAGTGGCAATCCCACTATTTTGGATCCGATTCTTGCTAATTCTACACCAAATCTCACTCCATTCCATGGAGGCGATTTTACTTCAAATGAAATCGACAATGAAGATGAGGTGATTATTGGTAAAAATATTCGATCGAGGAACCGCCAATCCTTGAATTGAAAGATTATCCATCTCACATTGAATACGAATTCTTGGAAGGTGATGACAAGTTGCCGGTTATTATTGCAAAAGATCTTACTAATGATGAAAGAACCGCACTTTTGAAAGTTCTTAAAGCTCATAAAGGGGCAATTGCGTGGAAAATTTCCGACATTAAGGGTATTGACCCAAAATACTCACAAGATGTTAATGGAGGAGGACTACAAACCTGTAATTTAAAGTCAAAGAAGGGTAAACCCCAAAATTCAAGATGTCATAAAAAAGGAAGTCTTAAAACTTCTTGACGCGGGAATGATTTATCCTATCTCCGATAGCCTATGGGTGAGCCCAATCCATTGTGTCCCTAAGAAGGGAGGAATGACCGTTGTGCCCAATGAAAAAAACGAGTTAATTCCCACTCGTGTTGTGATCGGTTGGCCGAAAGTTAAATGACGTCACTCGTAAAGACCACTTTCCCTTGCCTTTAATGGATCAAATGTTGGAGCGACTCATGGGAAATGAATTCTATTGCTTTTTAGATGGTTTTTCCGGCTACTTTCAAATACCTATCGACCCTCGTGATCAAGAGAAAAATACGTTTACGTGTCCTTATGGAATGTTTGCTTATCGTAGAATGCCTTTCGGACTTTGCAATACACCGGGTACGTTTCAACGGTGTATGATGGCTATTTTTCGTGATATGATCGAGAAGTCGATGGAAGTATTGATGGATGACTTTTTCGTGTTTGGTGATTCGTTCACGTCGTGTTTATCTAATCTCGAGAAAATGTTAAAACGTTATGAAGAAACCAACCTTGTGCTTAATTGGGAAAAATGTCATTTTATGTGTAAACAAGGAATCGTCTTAGGGCACAAGGTCTCTAAAGCGGGGATTGAGGTCGATAAAGCTAATATAGACGTCATCGCCAAGTTTCCTCATCCCAAAACCATCAAGGGAGTTAGGAGTTTCCTAGGCCACGCGGGCTTTTATCGTCGTTTCATCAAAGACTTTTCAAAAATCTCTCGACCGATGACACACCTTCTCAAGAAGGATGCTCCTTTTAACTTCAATGAGGATTGTGTTAGAGCTTTCGAAACTCTTAAAAGGAAACTTACCGAATCTCCCATTCTTGTTGCTCCTAATTGGGAATTACCCTTTGAAATCATGTGCGATGCAAGTGATTATGCAATTAGGGCCGTCTTAGGGCAACGTTATAAAAAGCACTTCCGTCCTATCCATTATGCTAGTAAGACGATGACCGGGGCTCAACTTAAGTACACCAAAAACGGAAAAGGAATTCCTTGCCGTGGTCTATGCTTTTGAGAAATTCTGACCTTATCTCGTCTTCACTAAAAGCATCGTGTATACGGACCATTCGGCTATCAAGTACCTCTTACCTAAGCAAGATGCTAAGCCGAGATTGCTTCGTTGGATGCTCCTCCTCCAAGAATTTGATGTCACCGTGCTTGACAAAAAAGGAGCCGAGAATCTAGCAGCCGATCATCTCTCTCGTCTAGAAGATCCTCATAAAGATGTTTTCGAGAAGAAGGAAATTACCGAAACATTTCCTCTCGAGACTCTCGGTGTAGTGAATTCTAAAGACACCACCCCATGGTTTTCCGACATTGCAAATTACCATTCGGGGAACTTAATAATCAAGGGTATGACGAGACAACAAAAGAGAAAATTCTTTCGTGACGTCAAGTTCTATTTTTGGGACGACCCTTATCTCTTTTGGGTTTGTGCGGATTAACTCGTTCGATGTTGTTTCTTTGGTACCTAAGCTTCTAACATCCTTAGAGCTTGTCACGAGGGACCCACAGGTGGTCACCACGATGCTAATTTCATGGCTAAGAAAATGTTCGATGCCAACTTCTTTTGGCCTACGATCTATCGTGATGCACACGCACTTATGAAGTCGTGTGATTCTTGCCAACGCAAAGGAAAATCATCGCAAAAGGATGAAATGCCACAAAACATAATTCAAGTGTGTGAGATTTTCGACATTTTAGGCATTGACTTTATGGGGCCGTTCCCATCGTCTCATGGAAACAAGTATATCCTCGTCGCCGTCGACTACCTTTCAAAGTGGGTGGAAGTTAAGTCTTTACCTACGAATGATGCTTGTGTGGTAGTTATGTTTTTGAAGCAACTATTCTCTCGGGTTGGAACCCCTCGTGCTATTATAAGCGATCGTGGAACCCATTTTTGTAATGACCAATTCGAAAAGGTTCTAAAGAAATATAGAGTTACACATCGTCTTTCTACGGCTTATCACCCGCAAACGAGTGGGCAAGTCGAGGTTTCAAACCGAGCTTTGAAGAGGATTTTGGAAAGGTCAATTGGAGAAAACCGTGCTTCATGGTCCGACAAACTCGATGACGCTTTATGGGCCTTTCAGACCGCTTATAAGACACCTATCGGTTGTACTCCATATAAGTTGGTTTATGGAAAGAATTGTCATTTGCCCATTGAATTGGAGCATAAGGCATATTGGGCCCTTAAGCATGCAAACTATGATTTGAAGACAGCGGGAGATCACCGAAAAATACAATTAAATGAATTGGATGAATTAAGAGATAATGCTTATGAAAATTCATTGATTTTTAAGGAAAATACTAAAAAGTTTCATGATTCAAAGATTAAAAACCGGGTTTTTAACGTTGGTGATCAAGTGTTACTTTTTAACTCTCGTTTGAAGATATTTTTTGGGAAACTGAAATCTCGTTGGTCGGGTCCTTTCACCATAACACAAGTTTTTCCTTATGGGATCATCGAGCTAGCTCAAAATGATGGTCCTAACTTCAAGGTGAACAGACATAGGCTTAAGCACTACCTCGGTGGGGAAGTCCCTTCTTTGGACGACCTCGACCAAGTCACCTTCCCCAATGATAACTAGCATTGAAGGGATCGAGTTGAGCTCATGAATCGGTAATCAAAACGAGGTGCTTCATGGGAGAGATCCCATGCTTATCCATTGTACATATTATCGCTTTCTAATGTAGTTAATGAGACGGGATTTCTGCCCTTCCAACTCGTTGTCTCGTGGTTGTTTGTGAATGTGTTATCTAGATCATCATCATCGCCACGATTGAAGACTCACGTGTTTGTTTACGTGAGCCTCGATTGTTTTCTTGAAGAGCTTTTCACGAATCCATGACATATCCTTTGTTGTTCTAACAATTATCTTTTAGCATAATTCATAAACGGCTTTAGATATATTGTTGATCACCCTTTCCATGCTAGATCCTAAGCATTCGACTCTTCGTATCTAGTATGGGGCTGCTCCACCTTTAGACTCGAAACATTGAGGACAATGTTTAATTTTAGTATGGGGTGAATAGATACTTTCCTTGCTACGCCCTCACGTTTTCCAACTTTCAACGTTTTGTTTTGTTTTGTGCTAATAAGGCTAAAATAGCCAAATTTTTAAATTTTTCTTAGTTTTCATAAGTGTTTTTAAGAGTTTTTTAAGTTACCATAGTGTTTTCAAAAATAAATTAACAAAGTACGTGTTTTTGAAAATATTTAATATAATATAGTACTTTTCTTCTTCTGACAAAATTATAAGAACTCGTAAAGCTTAAATAACCATCCTTTCAGTGATCCTTATTATCATATACTCCGTAAATCTTTTATCAAATTTGTACAATTATATTAATCAGACATCGTCCTCATCAGAGGCATCTCCCGTCATCACTGTCGACTCCATCATCGGTGACAGTGAGTCAACGATGATGTATATGCATGATTTTGACGTCATCACTTGAAGGAGCCCATACTTTGGTTTAATATTGTTTTTGTGGTATTCATTTTGTTGACTGTATGCATGTGCGATGAATCACCTTGTTGTTTGTTTACAGATTCCTTCCCGGGCGATGATATCGGGATGGTATTATATTGGCGTATCAAAACATCAATGTCCTCTTTTTGTTGTAATCATATCAAATTATCAAAACATCGTATATCCTTTAGTTAATTTCTTTAACAAAATCATAAAAGATTGAAAATCATGAACATGAGTTGTTTAGTGATGGTCGTAGCGTAGTCCCTGTTTCCATTGATGTCCTTATCTTCGTCAATCTTGTCATTTGCGGCTCCTTTATGTCAATGGGATGATGTAAGGCATGATTCTAATGTCATTGCTCAAAGTAATCTTGAATTTTGTGTGCTCATTTAAAGTTTCCGAGATCAACATTTTCAGACTCATCGCCTCGTAAACAAACCAACATGCATCACAATCAATACCATCATCGAATCGTAATACTATAATGAACTAAGAAAAACATGCATGAAAGCCATAACTATCTCATAGTTATATAAACGTAAGATGCTCTCATGGAAAGAATTATTGTTTATAATTTTGTGAAATGAACAGAATTACTATATTCTGTTAAATATTTTTAAAAACACATACTTTGTTAATTAAATTTTGAAAACACTATGGTAACATAAAAAACTCGTGTTTTTAAGACACGAATGTATATTTTCTGATGGGTAGAATAAGAGTTAATTTTTGACTTGATGGGCATTTGGAGCCCTTTACATTCCTTAACCCGCTTGAATCAAGTTTTTGCTAGACTTTTATATAGGGAACTTCAAAACGCGAAAGTCTTAGCTCATTCGGGTTAAGAACAAGAACTTTTCGCAAGTTCCTATAATTGATCCTAGAAAGTCACTTATCACGGGAACTTTAAAATGCATTCTCTAAAACTTGAAAAGTCCAAGAAAGTGCAAGATCCTATAGGTGGCTTGAAAACCCGAAACTTCCATTTGATATAGTCTTAATGAAAGCTAATCCAAATTTGGCTTAATTTTGACTTGCATGGCTAAGTATTCACGAGTCTCTTTAAGTGGAGGTCTTTAAATAGTGAAGAACGAGAAGTGATAGAGTTAGACAAGTGATCATGCTAAACGTAGAGCATGAAAATGTTCTTTCAAAAACTCATATGTTTTTAATTGTGGCTTGTTTCCCATAAGATCAATGCATTAGGAATAAAACAATTGCAATAAGTAAGGTCGTACGATTTGAAAGGTTACTTAGCTTCTAGCCCAAGACCGTTTAAAAGTTGCTCAGGGTTGAATAGAGTTCATAGCCAAGGCATAACTTATTGAAGCGGGATGCGAATATTGGTGAAGATCCAAAAAGGCCCTAACAAGGCATGAGGAGCTCTATTTTGTTGCTAAAGATCCAAGATGATGTGAAGTATCATTATTCCAAAATCAATATGAAGGATCGAGACACACGACGAAAAGCAATTACTCCCCTAAAGATCATGGAGAAAGTCTATCCGAAAAGATCCTTACAAGGTATGAGGATAAATATATCCAAGTCCTAAAAGGAGGCGGATCGTTGTATATCAAAATCCAAAATAAAGATTGAAGAAAAATGATGAAGTCGTGGTCTAAATATGAACAATCTCTCAAAAATGTCAAGTGAAGAAATTCCAAAATATGAAGAGAAGACCATAATTTCAAGAACGTCTTCCAAAGATTCGAAGTATGAAGTCATGCCAAATATCGGTCCGAGAAAGGTCTCAAATCGTGAAACGAGTTATACCAAGATATGAACTTAAGGAGATACACGAGAAGCCGTTTTAAAAGATTTTGTCCTTTAGCTAACTATCAATTAAATCGTGTTACTTTATTTTCGGACTAATAAATACTCAAATAAGTCAATATGAATCACTTGTGAGCCATGGCAAATAGTTAAAAATTCTAGAAACCTTTTCTTTTCTTAATAACTAGGATTGCGGGGAGAAAAAGTATTACACAATTTGGACGTATGAGTAGTGTTAGCATTGTGACTTGTACCAACAATGATCTCTTTTTTCACTTAGCATGGAATGTATGACAATCAAGGATGACGAACTTTACTTAATGAGACATTCACTTGTTTCTATTTATTGACCCTAAAAGTCACTTTCGTGATGAAAATCATACATTATGTCTTTTACATATCTTCGTAGTATTGTAGCAAGTTTTACTTTTCAATAAAGGGTAATAAATTTGAATTTTGGAGATGCTTAGATACTTTATTCTAGCATTGCGTGAGGGCACGTCAATGGTTTAGTATGGGGGAGTGATGAGATGGCATTTATACATGATCTCATCGTTCTTTTCGGGCTTTAAATGCATAAAATGTCATCAAAATACTATATATATGCTTGTGTTTGTTTACTTGTGTATTTTAGGTATGGATATCGTGAAAAAGACAAAAGATCACAAGAAACAAGGAAAAACAAACACGTGAAACGAAGCCGTACAATGAACCGGGCTCTAGTTATGGATTTATCAAAGAAAAACCCTTGAAGACTTGAAGATGTACAAGAATGATCCCTTATTTATGAAGAAATGACATTTAATACCCTTGAATATTCATAATTACAAGTTTGGTCCCTTAAGTTTGTCAAAATGACAAAAAAGTCCTTTATCTTTGAAGAATGGGCAAGTTTAGTCCCTCAACAAATCTAAATTGTCAATAATGGTCACTCATGAAGTCAAAGATCCAAAGAAGACCTTCAAGTTCAAGAAAATTACACATTTAGTCCTTTTTAAATGGATAAAACATCAAAAGGGCCATTTGTGTAATTACACCAAAGTTATAAAAGCCCTAAATCCCTTTTCCTAAACTTTTTGTGGCCAATGTGTGAAAATAGAAACTTCAATTACAAAGGGAATGCGTTTGTTAAGGCTGAATTTCTTGTTATACAACATTTGCCAAAGACTGAGGACTATTATTGCCAAAACCAAACATTCAAACCTGTTTTTGCGCCAAACACTTAACCCTTCCACTAAAAAAGGATCAAATGAGTTACTATTCACCCCAAGAACCCAGTAACTCTTTCACTTAAAACAAAGGTTAAATTCAAATTACCCATACCCACGCTTGATTGACACCCACATGAACACATCCCACGCTTAACATCTCACACCCACTCACACAAAGGACCCCACACTCTTAACCGTCCACCAATAGAAACCCAACTTCCTCTCCAAGCAAAACCACGTGGCAAGATCAACGATTTACAATCATTACTTGGTCCCAAAGGATAAATGAACGTTTTGGATGAAGTTTGACAGCTCAATACACCAAGCATCTAGAAGCATTCAAGGGCATTTCTGAGATTTTATAGCTAGGGTTTCATGTATTTTTCCATTCTAGAATCGTCCATTGTAGTCTATAAAAGGAGCCTCAACTTGTGAGTAGCCCTTTGTTCTAGATTTTAGCTTAAATCTTTGTAATTCCTTTTTATAAATATAAAGTTGGTATTTTAAGAAAATTGTAATTCCTTTTATGTTTTTATAAAAGTTTGGTGATTGATAAGTTAACATCTGAGTTCTATTATCTGTTTGTTGAGTTTTGAGGAATGGATTTTGAGTTTTAAAACCCTTGTTTTAAAAAATCAGTGTTTCATTGTTCTTGGTTCACTTTTGTGTTTGTTGATCTTAGCAGGTACAAAAAGTGGAAGCTAGTGGTTATTCTGCTACCACTTAAGTTCTCACATCCGAAAGCATGGATGTATGTTTTGGAGGTGCACATCTCTAAAATTTTATATTTTTCTGAATATTTCATGATTTTTGATGAATCTGAGTATTTGTTTGTGAATCTGTGTCTTTATGGTTGAATCCTGTTTGTTGGTTGTTATTGAGTTGATTTGAGATTGGTTTGTGGTTTCATTCATACAAATCCTTTGAAAAATTGTTAAACCAGTGATTAAAGGGGTGTTTGGGTTAACTGCATAAGCTAAGTTTGGGTTGATTTGAGTAGGTGTTGTCTGGTGTATTGTGTTTATTCATGCTTGTATGGGTATTTGGTTGTTTATCTGCAAGTTTTGAAGGTTGAATCACATAAACCCAACAAAAGGCCATAAAATCTGAAATACTTGTTGTTTTGAACTGAAATTTTGGGGACACCTAGATATAAGGGTAGACTAGGGTTAACAAGTGCTAAATCTAAGTTTATGCAACCTGTGTAGGAGATTTAGGGTGTTGAAATTGGATTTGTGGTCATTTAGTTTAGCAATAGGGTTTGGGTATCACTTTTGTTCATCACTAACCTGTTTGAGCTTGAATACTAATCTAATCTTTAAATTAGTGTATAAAACAAGTTTATTTGTGCTTATTGGAGTTTATTATAGCTTGTGTATGCATATGGTTCAATTTGGTTTGCTTATTTTTGCTTAAACTGCTTATTTCTTCATAAACTGCTTATTTGCATATCTGTGTCATATCTAGGGACTGTTTGCTTAAACTGTATCATTTGGCTGAGTGATTTTGTGATTTCTTGCTTGTTTATGACTCCTTACAACTCAGTTGGTTGTAATGGTGCCCTTGTTATCCATTGAATCTAAGTAAATCTCTCAAAAATCAATAGTCAAATAGTCAAAGCAGTGGGAACTCCTTTCCCCTGTTGCTAGCCACTGCTAATGTTAATTTACCAATAGCTTATCAATTAGCTGTTCTAGCATATTTTAACTTGTAACAACTTCAATTTGGTAATAGGTGCTCATTATTTGAACCATTTGTTCATTCTGGAGCATTTGGGTGGTTAACTTTAAGGTTTGACTAGAAAACCAACTAGTTTGACTTTTACATAAGTGCTTATCAATTATTTGTTCTTATTTGGATTAGCTTATTGAACTTTTCTTGATTGATTTGGCTTATTTAAGTCATTTAGAGTCTTTTGCAAGTTGAATCAAGTTCTGAGGTGGTCTAAAACTCTAAGTCGACTATTTTGTCGTTTAGTGGATTTATACTTTGCTTATTTCTGGATTAATAGTTGTGCTTTTTCAAACTTTCTTTTCATAGATCTCTTAGGCATCTCAAAATAAGTTTGTGTGTCAAATTAGATCTTATGGCATTGGCTTATAGCTTAATGGGCCAAAAAAGCCCATTAAGAATAAGTTGTTGTTCCTTTAAGTTGTGATAAGCTCACATTCAACTTTTGGGCCTTAATACTTTTGTGTTTAGAATTGAATTTTAAGCTAGACTGGTGATTTTCAGGTTATTTGGTTAAGTTTCATCTTATTAGGCCAAAAAGCCCATTTTATTTGACTGTTTTTGTTTTTACCCCATTTGGGTGCCCATTAGGGTATTTTGGTAATTTCACTTTCATTTTCTGTTTATTTAGGTTAAAATAAACTAATTTGCAAGTTTTTAGAAATTTTTATATTTTTTGGATTTTTAATTTTATTTTAATACTATTTTAATATTATTTTATTATTAAATTTCATTTTTAATAGTTTTGCAACTTTTACATTTTTCCTAGGTCAAATACATTAAGTTAGGATTTTTAAACTCTTAGATTAATTTTCTCATCATTTTATTAATTTTTAGAATTATTTTAATATTTTAATATTTTTTAATCATTTAAAAATAGTTTTCTTTAGTTTAAAATTTCATAAAAATAGTTTTTGGTCTTATTTAGTCATTTTAGAGTTTTATAAAGTGAAAAATCTTTATTTGGGCTTTTTATTAATTAATTGGATTTTTAGGGCTTTAATTAGCATTTAAAAATTAATATTTAATTAATTAAATGGTTTGAAAAAGTTTTGATCAATTGTAAACTCATAGTTTATTTTTAGCTATTTTGGTAATTGTTTAGGAATTTTTAGAATTAATTTTTATTTTGTCACTTTTTACGGTTTTTCGTTTTATCGTCGTAGCTTAATTTTAACGTATCCGTCATTCTCTCTTCTTATCTTTTCTTTCTCAATATTAATCCAAAATCACTACGAATTATTCACGCACATATACCTCCTTGGGAAACGAACTTTAAACTTCATTAGGTCATTAGTACACGGTTTTCCTAAACCGTCGTATTTAATACTTACCGCTCATATACGCTCTTTTGTTTTCCTAAACAAGAGATGCACTTTACCACAATCAATGCACTTGCTTGTAAACACTCTAAAATATCCAGGGACATTCCAAATATCTGAATTTAGGTTTAATTTGGGAGGGAAAGAGTTTAAATCATGTTTTGGAGGGAAAAACCAAAACCGGGTCCTATTTTAGGGCTTGTAACTTTATGGTTTGTAATTTTGGTGATTAAGGGCTTAGGAATGTGATTAGTGATGGATTAAGGTATATTTTGGGTTTAGACGTTGTGATTAAGAAGTTTGGATCCTTGGTTTGAGTTTAACAAAGTTTTGAAGTGAAATTGGGAAGATAACCTATGTAGATTAGGGTTTCTAATGATCTAGGGTTTAATCTTAGTAAAACTCATTATCCTCCTTTTAGCTACCGATGTAAACTCAATTTAGGTCTTAGAAATTGTGTTTTAAGTATCTAAAGTGGTTCCACACTTGATTTAATGGGTTATTCTAAGTAAACATGTTTAAAGAGTGAAAATACCTATTTTGATCTAACTTACAAGCCATGCATTGAAATCTTGTACCTTGTGCCTTATGATACTTGTACATTGTCTTAACATAATCTTATCACCTTAATGAATTGATATAAGTGTTTGTAAGGGTTTCTAGGTTACTAATCCTAATGACTTTCTATTTTGGGTGATTAGGGTTTATATCATAATATAAGCTTATTCTAGGTTTCATATAGTATTTTATGACTTCCAGGGTTTCTACATTCTTAGTTTAAGGGTTTACATAGGGTAATCATAATCTAGGTATAATTATGGGAGCTTAAGATCCTATGCTTTGATAAGTTGTACTTTATGCTTTATTAACTTGTAACTTGTCTTGTAATAAATGTATAATCTTAATATGATACTTAGTTGAGTTTTATAATTATTTGCAAAAGATTAGACTCTAATTCAATGTGAAATGGATTTTATATGCTAATCTTAGTTATTAGCTCTTACTTTGTAATTAGCTTTGGATTAGTGGATATTAGTACTTTGTGATCACTTACTTACTGTTTATATAATAGATTAGAACTAGTATATTGTATTGGTTATAGATACATAGATGTTGTGTAATTACGTTTCTTAGAAATATTGTTTACCACGGGTTTCTAGGTGATGATCTAGACTATTATGTACACTTACTTGTATTTTAGCTTTGTATAGTTTGTACTTAATGATTCTTGGATAACTTTATACTTCCATATGATAGTTTAATCCTTGTTTCTATTCCTTGATTACTTATTCATATGTGTTATGTATTCATACTTTTATAATCCTTGAGTTTACCATTCATTTATAGGGATTCTAGGGTTTCTAAAGAATTTAGGGCATCATAGTTATACTTGAGATGTTCTTATTCATTATGTACTTGTTAGATTACTTTTAGAAATCATACTTGATATATAAATTGTATTTACAACATATATAAATATGTTGATATGGCAATTCAGATTGTGTGAAGTAGTTCATATTACCAAGTAATGCATAAAAAGCAAAAATTTCCAATGGATTTCCACTTCCATTTAATCATAGCATATATCACACTTGTGAAATTTATGGGTTGTTATACAGTTTTAAGTTTTACAAAACCCTATGATTATGCCCTTTGAATCTAGTTTTCAAATATGGTCTTAAATCAATGGTTAGGGTTTGGAAAATATCTCTACTGTTCAGATCTTTAAAAACAGTCCCTAAATAACAAGTTCTGGGAAAATGGGAGCTAGGGTTAAATCACGTATCTATGGAAACTTGCAATTTTATTTATATGATCAGCAGGTATGATATGTCTATATGTATATTGTAGATCCGGTGACACGGGATTAGGGCTCGTTACGTTTCGTGCGTATCTTTTGTGTTAATTATTCTAAGGTACGGATGTTCGGTTCTTTTAGTAAGAACACTTCTCATGCCCTTTTGTAACTCTTTCTTTTGATCATTCCCTAAGCCATTGATATTTCCCTTGTAAGATTAGTCGTTGTTCTGATATTATCTATAATTCTATTTTTTTCGTTATAATCCCTTTGATTATTATGCCTTCATATGTTTCCTTTTGACCTATTTTGATTTATGCTTTGATATGCCTTATGATTATGAAACCCTTATGCCCGAGCCATATTTTGTAACTAGTCATGAAGGTACCATGACCATGTCGATTGATGCACCAACGACATGACACCATCTAAGGCGATGTGATTAGACCCTGACGTTACCTTTTTGATGGCCATTTTGCTATATATTTTGTGAGTGTGTATGCTAGTCATGAGCTAGTGTATGTGCTATTCTGTTTTGCTATGGATGCATCCTAGGCTATGTTAAGTATGAATATGAATTAGTGAGTAGGTGGTATGTGATATATGCCCTACATCGCTTCTGGTACATGGGAGTAGCTACCCATGCACACCTATCTGACTGTTTGATTTGATATGATATGTGATATGTGATATGAGCTCGTGGGCATTCCATTACCTTTCTTTCAGTTCTTCCTTGTGCTCCTTATATTCATTCTATTGTTCATATATTGTTGACATCCGCAGCTTTTGTTACCGCTCTTTACTTTTCAGACTTATTTGTTATATATCCATTCACTGGGCATTTTGCTCAGCCGTGTTTATTTTTCATGCGACAGGTATTAAGCGGGAGGCTGGGCTATGAGAGTGTGGGCTAACCTAATTACCTAAGATTTTAATAAAACCCATTATGACATTTTTATGATTTAGTACATTTGCACTTTGGACCCTGTTGTTTTGGGGATTTGATATTGTTGAATTATGTTTATGTTTCAATTTATAAGTTTCATTTTGGACCTTTATATTTTGATGTATCTGATAAGGCAGCATAAATTTTGCACTTTGTCTCTTTTCGGAGCGGGGTGTTACATTAACTCTTAATTTCATATGAACTTTAAAGGATAATTATTCATAGTAATATACATCTTGGCTGTTATGTGAAAAAGTGGTTGAGGTAAAATCCAAGTAAATAATTGTATTTGTTATTTAGGTATTTATTGTGTTAGTTAAGTTTTTGATAGTTGTTTAGCTCTTAATTTAGTTAAGGTCGTACTACATTGAGACTTTTCATGGTTTTATATAACTTGAGAATTGGTTGTGAAGAGCATATTAGCTAAAGAAATGAGAGTTAATTCTGTTATTTATTTTAAAGATTTCAGCCATTTTTTTATCTTTTGGTTGTAGATTCATGAACATACATTTGGAGCTAATTAGATTGGGAGGTTTTCACTAGCACGTAGATTTAACATTCCAATGAAAAAATTAAAAAGAATGCGCTTATAAAGTTGATCTTGGACATAATAACGAAGATTCTATGTCACATCATCCTTTATTGTGTAATATTACACAACAACAATTAATGAAAAAAAGATGTAAATGCAAAGTTTACTTATTTAGTAATATGTGTACATATTAGAAAAGGTTAAGGGAAAATTCTATTCCATTCTTAACTAAATGTATACACAACATTCATGTTATGTGAAACTTGTAAGGAAACTTATAAAAAATTAAGAATTGCAACATCATTTGAAGTAATTCTCTTAACTAATGTTAATAGGTTAGGCTCATGAACCACATAATTTATAAAACATTTATCACTTTTTATTTTTAGAAGTCTTAAAATGTTTCAGCCTCAAATATTTCTTTATTTAGAAATTTATATACAACCATTTTTAGGTTTAAATGCCTATTACTTTTTTTAAACTCATCTAAAAACTAAATGATACGTAGTACAAATGAGTCATAAATATGAGTAAAGATCATTAATAATTAAATAAATAATTTAATGAGACAATAAATAACCTTATATTGTAAGTTTGTAACATATAAAACTGAAAATAATTTATTTACTACTAGAATATCAGTTACGAAATATTAATATAAAAAAATTCATGATTTATGAAAAAAAACTCCAAAAAAATGCACAAAAAAGATTCAGCTACCAAGATTCTTGAAACCACCAATAAAAAATATTTGTTCGTCGAAAAACTTAGTCGCCGGGTACCCGCCGCAGCATTGTGCGGATACACGGCTAGTAACATATAATATTTTCTTGGTTCTTACACGAGGAAGCGTATTTGAGGTAAATACAAAGTTAATTCTGTTTGTTTTTTAGCCCTTAATTTTGTTTCGGTTACATTTGCGTTTTGTTATCTAGCTCTTAATTTTGTTTCGGTTACATTTGCTTTTTGTTATCTAGCTCTTAATTTGGTTTAAGTTCCACTACTTATACCTTTTGAAGGCTTCTTAAGATACATAGAGTTGGTTGTGAAGAACATATCCATAAGGAGGTAAAGAAGACCGAAAAAGTTTTTTTCAGTCACATAAAAATTACAGGTAAACTTTTATTTTTCAATTCTTGCTTACACTAAATGTATGAAAAAGAACAAATTCGTATCACCCTTTCCTGAAGTAGAAAAATGAGATTCCTTTTTCTTTGTTTTCGGGGATTTTTGCCCCCTTTTCTATACATGGTTCATTTTAAGGATAATTATTGTTTTTTATTATTGTCAATATGTATAGATTTTATGCATGTGTTTTTTGAGTATTATTTCCTATGTGTATTTATATAGGAAGATTTCCATTTTCTATATGGATGTGACATTCGTTACGTGTTGTAAGTTTTGAGGCTTTGTTTTAGTTTAAATTTGATGGTCAAAACTACTTTATTTTTGTAGACATGCATTCTTAAAATATTCAATCCATAAACCACAACAGTTAAACTCACTATTTTGTGATCATCCTAACAATTATCGTCACTTTTGTATCCTGTGTCAGCAAATAATGGACCATTCGAAGGACATGGGCATTAGGTTCAAGGAGTTAGCTGAGCGACAATTTGCAGAATACAACTATGTTAAAGCTAAGAAGTTTTCCAAAAGAGCGTTAGAATTATTCCCCGGACTGAAATTATTATCCACTTTTATTACTGTTATCGATATTTTTCTCTCTAGAGAGAATATTGTCGATGGCCAACCGGATTGGTATGGGATTCTTGGTCTCGAAAAATCAGCTACAGAATGTACACACAAAGAAATATTTGAAAGATGTAATAAATTATGTAATGATATCAAGATTGGGGAAAATCTGGTGATTGGTGTAGAAGGAGCCACTGAAATTTTAGAAGAGGCTTGTGCCGCTCTGACTGGAAGATCTTCTTGGATTCAGTGTCCCAATTGTCTCCGTAACTTTAGCTGTTACAAGGAAAAAATGAAAAAGGACATTTTTTGCACTGGGTGTGGTGAATTCTTTCATGCTTTTTCAGATTCTGAGCACCTAAAGCAAAATGCAAGCAACAAATCAAATGAGGATAATAACAGTTCAACTAATCGCTAATATGTTGAAGAGTAACCTCATGAGATTAGAAAGAGTTCAAGGATTACTGTGCGACTGTCAAAGTTTAAGGACTTCATATGCTATAAATTTGTATGTAACAATGATGCGTAAAACCTAAATAAAATGACGAAGCAACTTCATGAATTGTTTCTTTGCTATTGCATCTTTAATGTTTACCTGGTTAGTTTACATTAACGTGACTTGGTACTCTTGATAAGATCAAATAATTAAATGTTTTTACCTTAATATCCCTTCAATTTTGCTTTGTTTAGTGATAATTAACGCCCAATATTGCATAGTTTTGTGTATTTTGTGTTTTGTAGGTAAACTTGAGCAAAATAAAAACCATAATACATAAAAACAAAATAAAGAGCTAAACAACATATTTAACTTCTACTTGGATTTTACCTCAACAACTTTTCACATAACAAAAACTAAGATGTATATTCCATAGAAATCTCAAATGATAAAGTAATTTTGAAAGGTTTGAAATTTTCTAAATTTCCTAACAGATTTTGCGTTGCATAATTTTTCAAATGAAAATATTGGTACATAAGGAGCTTTGCATTTTTAAAGGAAGTTTAGTGGTTAGTGGGTCAAGTCGTGTAGAGACATCCAATCGGGCAATATGCTTTCCTCAAACCCTCGCCTAGTTATGGTTAAATTCCTTATCTACTTTGCTTGAGAGGAAAAAGCCGTTGGCATGTCTCGAAACCAAGATCTCTATGGAAACAACCTTCCCAAGAAAACCACTTAGTGGAACCTTGGTGGCTAACTGATCTAGGCTAGTTGGTTAAGAGCTTTGCATTATAACATTAACACATTAAACATTGGACAACTAGCTGATTAATCATGAGCTAAAAATAGAATTCTCATTATCAGGTTGGCATTTTATTTTAGGTTCATATTCATTTACATTTTTCATCTTAATTTGGGAATGAATGGGCTGTTGAAAATTACCACCTAATCTGATAAAGGTCACATGTATGTCCATATACCCCCATAGTTAAAATGAATCCGAAAACAAGAAACATTGTCTTATATTTGGAGGATTGTGTAAATCGATAATCATGATAACTCTCACATGTAAATCCCTTTTTTATCTTATTCTTAATAAAAGTAAGCATTAATGTATTTCTAATAAAGCAAAGATCTAAAAACAATAACAAAGCTAATGCTCAAAGCCCAAAATAACTTTAATTCTTATCAAATGGTGATTTTGTGAATTCTAACCCCCATAGATTGATCACTCTACAAAATAAGTATATCGATTATAATAGTTCTTTATGTTCTAGTCGGGTTTCTATACAGTGGTATTTACGGTGTGGGTGCAATGGTTCAAAGGTCTTTTAGCAGCCTAAGGATTCACTATAGTTGCTATGTGGGTTACTATTTGGTAACAATATATACATGCATGGTAATCAAAATCAAACTTTAATCATAAATGTTTCTTTCAATTTGAATACCTAAATCATAAAACTTTTGAGATGTAAGAAACTAACTTTCGTGTGATTCTTAAGCATGAGTTCATTGTTGAATTTACATTAGTATTTCCATTTTTCTAACCTAACAAAGCCACCGCCTAAGAAAGCATTCAATTAGACACACAATTCAATTTATTTGGATTATACTATAAAATGATTTACAAATATAAGAAACTTCGATCTACGATCAAATCCTTGGCAATTTACAAATATGAGAAACTTCATATTATTATAGGTGATTTGACAGATTAAAATAAAGTGAAGGGATCGATATACTATGGAATCTTTAAAGACTGATGTTTGTTTCGCAAGTCTTAAATTTATATTACAAGAATTAGACAAAACAAGGGACTAAAAACACAAACACGGGAAAGTATACCCTATCGTTTGTAATATAGCTAGTATACCCTATCGTTTGTAATATAGCTTTGTAGTGGTAAGCTAGGATCGTTCGACTTTGTCTCGTTTTGGTAACCAAATAATAATCGAAGGTAGAATTGATTGATTAAATAATATAATGACAAATATGGGATAGTTTCTATAATGTCGTGATGATGATAATAATGATCAAGATATGATTAGGTAGGTAAAACGTAATAATCCTCTTTCGTCAAATTGGCATTTACACAATTCACTTGATTTGATTCAAGACTTACGTTTAATTAAGCGACTAAGCTTAAAACAAATTTTCAACAATTTCAATACTTTATCAAAATATCTAAGCGGATCTCTCCAACCAAACATTCAAAACCATAGACAAGTTCTTAAAAAACTTATTATAATAACTTGACCCTCTTGATGTCAAATTATCGTAACAAACCAGCTTTAATAAATTATGGTGATAGAACTAAGTGGCAAAATGGTTCTACAACGTTAGCTTTAAATCGAGTTATAAAGGATCATATCATAGCATCATCACTAATTATAGTCAGTGTAAAACCTGTATTTAAATAGTCAAATATTAAATACGCAGTTTTATTTAAAAAACTATTCATATAATTATTAAGAAAAATAATTATTAAGTTCAGAAGTATTACAAAAAGTTAGTTACGTTTGAGAAGATAAAAGCGCAAGAATTAAATGCGCGAACATGCGTAAGTGAATATAAATGTAAAAAAAAATGCAATGAAGAATAGGGGGCGGTTTATAAAAAGGGGAGAGAAGTTCAATGGGCTTTAGGCCTGATTTGTTTAGTAAAAAGAAAAGACGGGTGTAAACCCTTGTTGTGTCAAAACATAAACAAAAGAAAAGGGAACTAGGGTTCTTGTTCTTTGGTGGCCACCGGCTTAAGATCATAAACAAGGGATTTTAGGACCCAATCCCCCATTACCAATTCGTGTATAATTAGCATTCATCTAAAATCCTATAACGGTAATCACCCTCGTTTCTATTCCTTTTGAATATCATGTTATTAATTTGATTTGGTAGATACAAACGGAAATCAGTAGGTAACCATGTAATAATCATAGCAAGGTGTCGGGCCTTTGGAAAATCATGTCGAATGACGACCAGCCAAGACTTAAAAGTCTCGGTGGTGTTTTGTTTTGGTCGGCCGAGAACAGCAACCCCAACCGGGGGCTTATTTTGTTGCAAAAGGGGATCGGGTCTGTTTTGGTTTAACGAAACTGAGACCTTAAGGTCTCGGTGGCCTCAGTCCCTGCCCAGCCATGAGCTGCACAGGGGCGGCTTGGGCTGTGTTCGACCCAAAATCAACCAAACTACCCATTCGGGTGTAAAAATTTTTAAACAGGGTGTTTGGGATTACAAGCAGTGGGAAACCCTATGAAAACAGTAGGAACGATGTAGGTCATCAGTGGGTAAAGTTCAGACAGAAAATAATGATTTTTATTATAAGATTAACGACAGTTTAGTGACACTAGTTTCCGTCGTAAATTGTTTATGACAGTTTCATTGACAGTTTTAAAACTCAGCTTTTGGTCACACTTTTGGTGACAGATTTTTCTATCGCTAAATTTAATAGGTAGATTTAATATATATATGTTGATTGTTTTAGTGCGACTGAGAAAGGGGTATCTCGGTAGGCTCGGGATATAGTTAAAATAATAAAACTGAAGACTTTTAAATTATACCTTTTATTACTTAATTTTATAAATGTCTTAATTGTATATTTAAATGGATTACATTAAATAGTTTTGTGAGATTTAAAAGGGTATAATTTTATTAAAGAAATTATAAATGATTTCTGAAACGTTCTAATTTAGGAAACTTTCTTTTATTAGCAGGTTATTAAATATAGAAATATTATAACGTCAGAATACGTGTTATACCGTAATTAATAATAGAACAGGAATACGTTAATCAGAAATATTAGAACATTTAGACTTATCAGTTTATATATTAACAGTATTACAAGAATATATAAATTAATTAATTACAATTGAGATAAATAAAACAAACAAATATCAGCTAACTTATTCGCGTCCTTATTCATGTAGCTCGCGTGAAATCAGAGTAGACTTTCTGTCAGTTGATCTCGGTTAGTTACTGGACACGAGGTACGGATTTTCCGCCCTTTCAGTAATGACTTCCTTCCTATGCATGATTAGGATTCCCCGTCTGCAACCAAATGTTTTCCCTACTATATGTTATAAATTATCAAAAATTATTTTAATAACTAAGATATTGCCTGAGCCTTATATACAAGCATGACCAGTTAGTTGTACTAGTTACAGAGGTACCGTAAGCATGACACTTGAGGCACTGGTGTCATGACTCACCTGTAGGTGAGTGAAATCCTGCAACGTCCTATTCAACTCAGCTTGGCCATTTTATCAGTATTATTAGTGGGGCGTATGGATGCATTCTAGGCTTATCAGATTACAGTTATCTGGTGAATATGGTGTGTGCTCTACATCCTTCACATTGGAGCTGATCCCTCCACCCAACACATTATTTAGAGGTCACCCCTCTACAGCATAATGAGGTCACCCCTCCAGTTATTCATGCAACAGTTGTTACAGCACATGACCTATATAAGCTCTTGGCAATTAAAATACAGTAAATGCATGTTTTCAGATCTAACAGTTAATAATTCAGTTTATTATTTATAAATCAGACTTTTCAAATTTTACACAGCTTGCCTCTAATTTCATAACAGTTTTAGTTTCAGTATTTGTTACCTATTCCATTCCAGTACATTATTATCATGCTTCATATCCGTTCACTAGGCGTTATGCTCAACCGTATTTTTCCTATCATGTTCCAAACGACAGGTACACAGGGACGATCTTAGGACTTCTAAGAGAGTACGTGCATTGGATGGGAGCTATTTAGACTCCTTTACTTTATGCACTCATACATTACTTTGGTTGTTTGGGCATTGTTTCGTCCTTTTTCCTTCAGTACTTAATCTTTTATATTTGAGCTTATGTTTGGATTACCGATGTTTGATTCCAGTATTTCCGTTATAGTCAGATAATATTTAATACATTGCCTTGCATGCTTTGATGACACGCCATAAATACACGTAACGGTCCACTTGTCCAATTAGGGTGTTACAATTATGGTATTAGAGCCTGGTTCGACCTGTAGGCTCTAAAACTTGATCTATGACTAGTGGGTAGTCACCAAGAACTTCCTGTATTTTGGCGTTGTTATCTTTCATGTTACTCATGTATTTTATCAGTCCATTTTTCTAAATTTTGACTAAGTAAACGGTTGGTACAGAACTGGCTATACTTAGTCGTATGTGCATTTCAACGAATTTTTGTTTTGGTGAAATGACCATATGCGTTTACCCTTGCCCGTTCAGATTTTGAATAGATGAACTGACCATAGGCGTTCATCCTTACTCATGCCAGATTCATGTTTTCAGTTAAATGTCATTTTGTGAACTGACCATAGGCGTTCACCAGTATTCATGTCATATTTTTTTGGCTATGCCTTCATGAACTACACTATACATATTCAAAATTATTACTCCAGATTCTAACAGATTAATCAGCTTATCCTCTTTCATTTCAAATGCCACCCAGATGCGAAAATGAGAATGAGGCTACAACAGCTGCTATTGCTGCTGTTGTTCAGGCGGCTTTACAAGCCTTGCTACCCCAGATTCGATGACGAGATCTGAGCTGAATACCAAAACGGGGCTCATCAAAATAACAACCCTGCTCTTCCACCACCTACCACTTTAACCACCTGGTTGGATTTGTTTAATAAACAAAAACCCCGACCTTTTGAACAGACTGTAGCTCCAACGGACGCAGAAAATTGGATTTATCATATAGAGAAAATATTTGGGGTCATGGGTTGTGGGGATTCTTTCAAGGTTAGACTTGCAGTTTACAAACTGGAAGGTCATACCCTACATTGGTGGAGGGCTCATAAGTTGCAAATGGGGGAGACGAGTGGGTGCTCACATTGACTTGGACACAGTTTAAGACAATGTTTTATGACCAGTTTTGTCACACCCCACCATGGCGGAATATGGGACGCGACGCATGGATATCCTCACAACAATAGCGTGTCCATAGAGAGAACTATATGAATTAGAAATGTCATAAAAGGTGACACAAATGTCATGACAATATCTCATTAATGCAGGAGTCTAGGTAAGTAGGTAACAGTCCTACCTCTTACCCAATACAAACAAATAACACAAACAAATCAACATATAGGTTCATAGTATCACTTATTGAAACAAACAAAAAAACAAACTAAGAAGGAACGGGGATCTCCTTCTAAATGCATTCCTACGCGACTCCAATCCTAGCCACATATGTTCTCACGCTTAACCACTTTATCACCTGAAAGAGACACTAAAACACGTCAACATAATGTTGGTGAGAGTCATAGGTTTAGACTCCAACCGAAAATAGATTATAATAAGCTGTGAACAACCATAAACCACTAAACATATGGACAATGTACTACAAGTATGCATTAATAACTAACATTCAAGATCAATCATTCCAAACCAAATTGATAATTGTAAATTACTTCTCTTTAGGAAAAGAGAGCAAAAGTGGCAAGTATTAAGTGTCGGTTTAGGAAAACCGAGCACTAATGACCCAAAGTGGGGATCGTTCTCAAGGAGGCTTGGTGTGTGTAATGAAATGATTAAATTTGTGATTATATTGTTATGAGAAAGAAATTAGAAAGGGGATAAGAAGAGAATGACGGTTACGATGACGGATTACGCTAAGACGAAAAGGTCATACACGTAAAACCGTAAAAAGCACCAAAATTAAAAATTTATCCTAAAAATTCCTAAAAATCACTAAAAATCTACTAAAATATTCGAAGGGTTTACAAAAATCTAAACTTGCTAAAACCTTTTAATTAATTAAATATTAACTTTTTAATCCTAATTAAAGCCCTAAAAATCAATATTAACTAATAAAAAGTCCAAACCAAGATCTTAAAGTTTGTAAACCTTTAAAATAACCTAATTAAGCTAAAAAGTATTTTTCAAAATTTTAAAACCACTAAAAACTATTTTTAAACAATTAAAAACTATTAAAAACTATTAAAAACTATAAAAACTTAAAATAATTCTAGAAAATAATTGAAAGACCCTAAAAATATTTAGTAAGTTGTAAAATTCCTAATTAAGTGTCTAGAATCTAGGAAAAATGTAAAAACTTAGAAAATCAGACTTTTAATTTTTAATAATAAAATAATAATAAAATACTAATAAAAATCCTAAAATCCTAAAAAATTCTAAAAAATTGCAAACTAGCTAATTTTAACCTAAATAACTCAGAAATGAACTTGAAATTACCTAAATACCCTTAATGGGCCTAGAAAATGGGCTAAACCCAAAACAGACTCCTTAATGGGCCAAATTGAGCCCAAAATGAAAAAGTGGCCCAAATAAGCCCAAAAAAGCACTACTTGACTCAAAATTTGATTCTGAACAACTTTTTCCAAAGGCCCAAAAGCTGAAAATATGAAATAAGCTAGCTTATACGAAACAACTTATTCTTAATTAAACACACATTTATACGAAACGGCTTTTTGGCCCATTAAGCCATAAGTTGATGCCATAAGCTGAAATTAAAAACACAAGCTTATTTTGAGCTAAATAAGACTACTGTAAAAAGAAATTTGAAATAAGCCAAAGGAATAAGCCTGAAAATGCAAAAAGCAATCTATAGAAAACGACAAAATAGTCGTTTTTTAGTTCTAGGCTATCCCAAGAGCTGATTCAAATTGCAAAATCTTTTAAATGACTTAAATAAGCTAAATCAACAAAAAGTTTTCAAATAAGCTGACTCAATAAGCTGGAAAAAGCAAATAAGCACTTATGAAAAAGTCAAATAAGTTGGTTTTCTAGCAAAAAGTCAAAGTCAAAGTCCAATAAGCTCCATTCTAATCAAATGGGTCAAATAATGAAAATCTATCACAAAAATAAGTTGTTGCAGGCCTGGATAAGCAAATATGGCTTATGGATAAGCAAACTGAAAATTTGTACTAGCAGGGGCTAGTTTTGGGTGTTGAGCAGTGGAAACTTTTTCCACTGCTAGACTTGTTGACTTTTTTGGAGATTCAGATTTCACAAAGGCACCCAATTGATCAGTGGATCAAGAGGAGTCAATAACAATAAAAAAATCACAAACACAATCACCCAATTAATACAGTTTAATCAATTAAGCACCAGATATGACATAGACATGAACAAATAAGCAGATGAGGTTCAATAAGCACTTTTAGCAATATTCAGCCAGCCAAACTTAACCAAATGCATACACAAGCTATTATTAACTTAAATGAACAAGTCTAAACAGGTTTCATGCAATGATTCAAAGTTTTAAGCAAGATTCAAGCACCTTAAGTTACTGATGAACACAAACACATGCAATTTTATACTTTGCTTATGCAATTGACCAACAAGCCAAATTCAACCACTCAAATCTATCACATATGTTATATAAATGATGTTTAAACAGCTTTTAACCCTAACCATGCACAAATTCTAGATTTCACCAAAATCTTAGGTCAAAAACAGTTAAATTCAACAAGTTATAGCACAATGTTTGATTTGGTGTTTCAAGACTGAAAACTTGCAGCAAAATACTCTCAACCAAGCATATATCAGATAACAAGCACAAACACAAACTTCCTTCCACACAATAACAAGTTTTGATTCAAAGCAGGTAATCCTAAACACTCCTTTATGTTTTTAATCCAAAATTAAACAAGCATAAGTGTGATTCAGTTTACCAAATGATTAATCTAGCATACCAACAACATTAACATGCAAGATTAAGCAGATTCAAGTCAAGAAAACAATAAGAACACAAGTAGACCACAAATCCACCAAAAATCCAAAACTTATCAGATTTTCAAGGTTTTAAGACAAACCTCATGGACGTACATCCACACCCACGAATGTTAGAGCTTATGTGCTAGCAAGAACAAGCACAAGCTTCCAACAGCAACCCTGCTAAGATTCAACAGAGTTAGAAGCATAATATCAAAACAGAAAGGTGACTTTTTTGGAAAATAAACTTGATTAATGCAACTTCTTGTACCCACTCTTGATTATCCCCAAGATATGATCCTCACAACACCTTAATATCCAAATTAGGGTGCTATGATCAGCTTATATCCCAAAAACTCCAAGGTGTACCAAGAAAACTTAGCAAAATATCAAGTTTTAGTCCAATGTGTAATTCCTTACATAAGGTTTGTAAAAACGTTTTAAGGTTCAAATTCAATTAACATATAACATAAACAAGCTTAAGATTAAATGGCACTTGGTCTTTCTTCAACAAACTTAACACAATTTCATTAATCAGAAAAGAGGATTTACAAGTTTGTGAACAAGGAAAAACAAAAAGCAACTGAAATGTAAAGAGCTAAGGCCTTTATATAGGCATACAATGGACTACTAAGTGCATAAAAACGTAACCCTAAGCTTGATGAAGTCCCCAAATTGCCCTTCGCAGATTTTGAACTTTTAAGAACATGTGACTCCTTTTTGGCTTGTAGCATGAGTTGGCAGTGTGAAAACTTGATCAAAGGGTGTGGAATAAGCTTAGGAAGTAAGCTGAATTGTGAGCTGTTGGATTGCTGTCCCATTCTTGTCTTCTTCCTCTTAGACGTAGCAGGGGAGGTCCCATGTAGCATGTGGGGTGATGAGGTGGTTAATGTTAAGGTTGGGTTTTGTTAAGTGTAACCTTAATCATAATTCTGGAAAGGATTAAGGTTTAACTGTGAGTAAATAACAAAAGCCCAAATTTGTTCAAGAACATGAAGAACAGGTTTTTAATCTGTTTTGGGTTAAGATTATGTTTAAAAAGTTGTTTTAGGCGCCAAGATTAGTTTAATCTTAAACCGGGTTAAGTGGGGTGTGACATGGCAGATTGGTGGAATGTGATTGGTGGGATGGGGTGAGTGGGGCACGTGGCGTGTGTTGGTTGGTCTAGGTAACTTCCTTGTCTGGCCACATTTAACCCCTTACCTTTAATAACACTTTCATTTGCAGTTTAATCCGTTCATACTCATTTCCCTTTGTTAATGAAGTTTGCTTTTTCACACTTTTGCCCTAAAATATTTTGTAAAGTAAATTCAGGGGTATTTCTTGCCAATTTGTGATTCTTGAAGGGCTGATTTGGTATTTTCTTCAAGGATAATGGTCTAAACTTGTATGATTGACATTTTGGAGGACTGAAATTGTCAAATCATGTTTGATGAGGGACCATTTTTGCCAAGTCTTCAATGTCAAGGGTCCTTTTGGTAATTTTGACATTTTCAAAGGACCAATTTTGTCATTCTTGTAACTTGGAGTTCTTCTTGGTATGTTTGACTTTGAGGAGGATAAATATTGACAATTTTAGCTTTGTTGAGGGGCTAAAATTGCCAATTCTTCAAAGTGGAGGGCCCTTTTTGCAATATTGACAAACTTTAGGGACCAAACTGTAATTATGAAGATACAAGGGTATAAAGTGTCAATTATTCCATATTGAAGGACCCTTCTTCATAAATCTTCAAGTCTTCAAGGGTTTTCTTGGGAAAATTCTTCATTAGGGTTTGGTTCATTGTGCGGTTTCGTTTCCCGTGTTCGTTTTTGCATGATTCTTGTGATCTTTTGTCATTTTCTCAATATCCGTACCTAAAATACACAAGTAACAAACACACACATATATGGGTATTTTGATGATATTTAATGCATTTTAAGCCCTTTTTGGACGATGAGACTATGTATAAAAGCAGTCTCCTCACTCCCCTATACTAAACCATTGTGGTGCCCTCACGCAGTGCTAGAATAAAGTATCGTAGCACCTCCAAAATTTATTTTTATTCACTTTATTAAACGATAAACTAGCTACACTACTACTAATGCTACTACTACTTGTGTTTTAGACATAATGTATGATTTTCATCGCAAAATGGGACGTTTAGGTTCATAGAATAAGAACACGTGAATGCTTCGTTAGAAATAATTTCATCGTCCTCGATTTTCACCCCAATTCCATGCCAAGCGTGCAACGTGATCATTGTCATTATAAGTTAGTAATTCTAACACTACTCATATGCCCTAAGCACGTACTTATCCTCCCATTTTCCTAAGTTGTATCTCCTATATTTTATTTTGTCTTGAATGTTTCACGAGGATACATTGTTTGACTTATGCGATAATAGAGATTTAGGTCTAAAAATAGAGTCTTAACGGTGTAACCAAGACCATCAAATCAATAACCCCTCCTAATAGACAACGATGTCAAAAAAATAAGTCAACAAGAAGGATCGATAAACACGGTTTTATAACGGTTTTGAACATGAGACTTATTACCAAGACTTTTATACGCCCCCTAGCGGAAGGGCCTTATTATCTTTGGTTTACCTCCATATTTTATTCAACGTCACCATGAAGCTTTTATTATGACTTCGGTCTTGCCTTGCCTTTTATTATCCACCTCATCGGTAGTTTAATTAGCCAAAGAATCCTCACGCTAAGGCGAATTTTGGATCTTTAAAGATTCGAAGATTAAGGATTGATTCACTTTCAATTTTGCATAGATTTTTCGGCCTTGTGGGGCTTCAAATTGTTTGCTTGATTTAGGTGAGCACTTGAAATCTTATTATTAGGTGAAGCTTTTGATTATTCGGGTGCCAATACTTCAAAACCGTGACGCTGGTGATACCTTAATATCTTCCCAATTTAATTACACGGAAGCTACTAGAAAAGACTAGAAACCCAACAATCCCAACGAAACCGCTAAGTCAATATTTATTAAGCAAAAAATATTTACATGCGAAGGGAGAATAAGCAAACAACGAGAACACATGAGTTTTTGAAAGAATACGAGTACTCTACGTTTAGCATAGTAACTTACAATTAACCCTATCATTTCTCGTCCTCATTTAAGAGACTTAGCCTAATGTGAAGTTAAGGAATCAAAGCTAAGTGCTCAACACGCATGGTCGAGTCAAAAATTACTCTTATTCTCGCCATCGGAAAACCTACATTCGTGTCTTTAAACACTTATAAAACATGAGAAAATTTTAAAATTTGGCCATTTTTAGCCTTATTTTGCAACAAAACGATAAACAAAAAGATAAACTTTGGAAAGCGTGAAGGTTTGGCAAGGCAAGTATCTATTCACCCCCCCCCCCCCCCATACTAAAGTTAAACATTGTCCTCAATGTTTCGAGTCTAGGGGTGCTTACACCCCCATACTAGAGACGTAGTTGAATGCCTAATCTAGCATGGAAAGGGTGTAACCGTTAAATTTAAATCCGTTTATGAAGTGTGATAAAAACCTAAGGTTAGAACATCAAAGGATATATCATGGATATTGAGAAATTCTTCAAAGAAAACGATCGAGTGCTCCCATAAAACGAACACGAGAGTCTCCAATCGTGAAGATCATGATCATCTAAAAACCATAATTCACAAACAACCACGGAACAAAGGTTGGAAGGGCACAAATCCCCACACGTTACTACATTAGAAAGCGATAATATGTACATAGGATAAGCATGGGACTCCCCCACGAGGCACCTCTTTTTTTATTACCGATTCATGAGCTCAACTCGATCCTCTCAATACTAATTATCATTGGGGAAGGTGACTTGGTCGAGGTAGTTCAAGGATGGAACTTCCCCGCCAAAGTAGTGCTTCAACCTATGTCCATTCACCTTGAAGTTGGGGCCATCATATTGAGCTAGCTCCATGGTCCCATATGGAAAAACTTGATTCACGGTGAATGGACCGGACCAACGGGATTTCAACTTACCGGAAAAGATTTTCAAATGAGAATTAAAAAGCAAAACTTGATCCCCAATGTTAAAAACCCGGTTTTTAATTTTAGAATCATGAAACTTTTTAGTTTTTTCTTTATAAATCAATGAATTTTCATAAGCAATATCCCTTAATTCATCCAATTCATTTAATTGCATTTTCCGGAGTTTTCCCGCGGTCTCCATGTCATCATTACAATGCATTAGGGCCCAATAAGCCTTGTGTTCCAATTCCATTGGCAAGTGACAATTTTTCCCATACACAAGCTTATAGGGAGTGCACCCAATAGGCGTCTTAGGAGCGGTCCTAAAGGCCCATAAAGCATCGTCCAACTTATCTGACCAAGATTGTCGGTTTTCCCCAACGGATCTCTCCAAGATCCTCTTCAATGCTCGATTTGAAACCTCGACTTGCCCACTTGTTTGTGGGTGATAAGCCGTAGAAAGCCGATGTGTAACCCCATATTTCCTTAGGACCCTTTCGAATTGGTCGTTACAAAAATGGGTTCCACGATCGCTTATGATCGCACGAGGGGTTCTAAACCGAGAAAACAAGCTTTTCAAAAACTTGACTACCACACGAGCATCATTGGTGGGCAAAGCCTTAGCTTCCACCCACTTAGATAGGTAGTCAACCGCAACAAGGATGTACTTATTACCATGAGATGATGGGAACGACCCCATAAAGTCAATGCCCTAAACGTCTAAGATCTCACACACTTGGATGATATTTTGTGGCATTTCATCTTTTTGTGAGGCTTTTCCTTGTCGTTTGCATGAGTCACACGACTTCACAAGATCTTGTTCATCTCGGTAAATAGTAGGCCAAAAGAAGCCGGCATCAAACACCTTCTTAGCCGTGAGATTAGCACCATGGTGACCACCCGTGGGTCCCTCGTGACAAGCTCTAAGGATATTAGAAGCTTCGGTGCCAAATACACAACGTCGGATGATTTGATTCGCACAAGTTCGAAACAAGTAAGGTTCGTTCCAAAAGTAGAACTTGACGTCACGAAAGAATTTTCGTTTTTCTTGAGTCTTCATACCCTTGATGATGAAGTTGCCCGCATGGTAATTTGCAAAGTCCGCAAACCATGGGGGTGTAAGAATCAAGCTTAGAATTCACTACACCAAGTGTCTCGAGCGGAAATGTTTCGGTGATTTCCTTGGGCTCGTAAACATTTTGGTGAGGATCTTCCAAACGAGAAAGATGATCGGCCGCTAGATTCTCGGCTCCTTTTTTATCAACAATTTTGTGATCAAATTCTTGAAGGAGGAGAATCCAACGAAGTAATATCGGCTTTGCATCTTGTTTAGCCATAAGATACTTGATAGCCGAATGATCCGTATACACTATGCATTTCGTCAAGACGAGATAAGGTCGAAATTTCTCAAATGCATACACCACGGCAAGGAACTCCTTCTCCGTTGTAGTGTATTTTAGTTGAGCCTCGGTCATCGTCTTGCTAGCATAGTGAATAGGCAAGAAGTGCTTTTCATGACGTTGCCCCAATACGGCCCCAATAGTGTAATCACTAGAATCACACATGAGCTCAAAGGGGAGGTTCCAATTGGGAGCAACAAGAATGGGAGCTTCGGTAAGTTTCCTCTTAAGGATTTCAAAGGCTCTACACAATCTTCGTCAAAGACAAAACGTGCCTCTTTTTCAAGAAGATGTGTAATAGGCCGAGAGATCTTTGAAAAATCCTTGATGAATCGACGATAAAAGCCCACGTGGCCTAGGAAACTCCTAACTCCTTTAACGGTTTTGGGATGAGGTAATTTGGCGATGCCGTCTACCTTAGCTTGATCTACCTCAATCCCCGCTTTCGAGACCTTGTGCCCTAAGACTATTCCACTTTTAACCATAAAATGACACTTTTCCCAATTGAGCACAAGGTTGGTTTCCTTACAACGTTTCAATATTCTCTCAAGATTCGACAAACACGAAGTGAACGAATTACCAAACACGGAAAAGTCATCCATAAATACTTCCATCGTCTTCTCGATCATATCATGAAAAATAGCCATCATGCACCTTTGAAAGGTTCCCGGTGCATTGCAAAGTCTGAATGGCATTCTACGATAGGCAAACGTTCCATATGGACACGTAAACGTAGTTTTTTCTTGATCACGAGGATCGATGGGAATTTGGAAGTAACCGGAAAAACCATCTAAAAAGCAATAGAAATCATTTCCCGCAAGACGCTCCAACATTTGGTCCATGAAGGGAAAGGGAAAATGGTCTTTTCGAGTGGCGTCATTCAACTTACGATAGTCAATGCACACTCTCCATCCGGTCACGAGTCTAGTGGGTATTAACTCGTTGGCATCGTTTGGCACAACGGTCATTCCTCCCTTTTTAGGGACGCAATGAATAGGACTCACCCAAGGGCTATCGGAAATAGGGTAAATCATTCCCGCGTCAAGGAGTTTAAGGACTTCCTTTTTGATGACGTCGTGAATTTTGGGGTTCACCCTTCTTTGACATTGGATTGCGGACTTGTAATCCTCCTCCATTAAGATTTTGTGGGTACAAAATTTGGGATCGATCCCCTTAATGTCGGATAACTTCCACGCAATTGCCCCTTTGTGATCCTTTAGAACATCGACAAGTGCGGTATTTTCATCATTCGAAAGTTCCTTCGCAATAATAACCGGCAACTTGTCGCCCTCCTCCAAATATACATATTCGAGATGAGGAGGTAAATCTTTCAACTCGAGGATAGGTGGTTCCTCAATTGAAGATTTGGGCTCGATATTCATTACCTCCTCGGGTGGAGGAAATGGGAAATCGTTAAGAAAATCCTTGATAATCGAGAAGTCCTCATCGTTGTCGAGGTCTTCGTTACAAGTACGTGGAACATCAAATTCTTCCAACGTAAAACCACCACCTTCAAATGGAGTGAAGGTTGGTTTCGAGTTATCAAGGATGGGATCTAACATAGTGGGCTTGCCACTGGTTTCATCATCACCAAACCCTAGAACTTCTTGTGAAAATTCCTCGCAAACCACGTCAATCATATCAACGAGGTTTATGGTTGCAACGGAATAAACATGAGAAATTTGAGAGTTTTGAGTTGCGTTTATAACAAGTTCCTCGCCATTGAAACGTAAGGTGATCTTTCTAGCATGAACATCGATCAAAGCCATAGACGTATCTAAAAACGAACGACCTTAAATGAGAGGAACTTGAGGATCCGTGGGAATATCGACAACGAAAAAGTCTACGGGATAGTAGAACTTTCCCACTTTCACAAAAAACGTCTTCCGCCAATCCACATGCGGGAATTGTGGAATGGTCGGCCAACTCGATAGACATTAGTGAAGGAGTAAGATTAGGGAGATTGAGCGACTTAAAGATTGCAAGTGGCATCAAGTTAATGCTAGCACCAAGATCGGCCAAGGCGAAACATTCTTCCATATCTTGGATTGCACAAGGGATCAAAAATTTACCGGGATCACCGACTTTTTTAGGTATGCGATTAAGATAAACTGACGAACAACTAGACAATTGATGCAATTTCTCCTTGTTGTTCAACATACTCTTAAAGTTAGCGGAAAATCGAGGCATCATGACCAAAGCATCGGCGAAACTCACATTAAATTGCAAATCACGAAACATTAATGTTGAACCCTATCTAATACATTGAACCTCTAATGATGAACCCTATCTAATACATTGAACCTCTAATGATGAACCCTATCTAATACATTGAACCTCTAATGTTGAACCCTATCTAATACATTGAACCTCTAATGTTGAACCCTATCTTGTACATTGAACCTCTAATGATGAACCCTATCTAATATGTTGAACCTCTAATGTTGAACCCTATCTAATACATTGAACCTCTAATGTTGAACCCTATCTAATACGTTGAACCTCTAATGATGAACCCTATCTAATACATTGAACCTCTAATGATGAACCCTATCTAATACATTGAACCTCTAATGTTGAACCCTATCTAATACATTGAACCTCTAATGTTGAACCCTATCTAATACATTGAACCTCTAATGTTGAACCCTATCTAATACATTGAACCTCTAATGTTGAACCTTATCTAATACATTGAACCTCTAATGTTGAACCCTATCTAATACATTTATAAAAATAAAATATACAACTATATAAAACTTATTTTTATTAATAATTTAAAACTAAATTACATAAATGTTATATAAAAAAATTTATAATTATATAAAACTTATTATTATTAATTATCTAAAAGTAAAATATACAATTATATAAAAATAAAATATACAACTATATAAAACTTATTATTATTAATAATTTAAAACTAAATTACATAAATGTTATATAAAAAAATATATAATTATATAAAAGTTATTATTAATTATCTATAAGTAAAATATACAATTATATAAAACGTATTATTATTAATCATTTAAAACTAAATTACATAAGTATCATATATAAAAATATACAATTATATAAAACTTATTATTTTTAATTATATCAAACTAAAATATACAATTATATAAAATTATTATTAACCATTTAAAAGTAAATAACATAAATGGTTAAAAATAAGTTTCCCCATCGACATGTCGCTGGGGTAAGTTTTGTTTATTAATTTCAGAAATCCCTCCAATATTTTTCATTAACGCGCTTCTTTTACAGAACGACAAAACCATGTTTTCCCCAGCGACATGTCGCTGGGGATAGGTTCGTTAGCATCAACAAGTTATTAAGCTAGCTGGCACAAACGACAAATTATAAAGTTTCCCCGGCGACATGTCGCTGGGGAAACTTTCGTAAAAAGTTAATTAACTTTCCCCAGCGACATGTCGCTGGGGAAACGTTGACCAGTTCTTATCTTCAGAGAAACGAATCATGGAAAACACATAACACTTTTATCTCTTTTTCATCTTCATCTCTCCGTAAATCATCCCATCACCACCAATCATCACATCCCCAATCATCACATCACCACCAACAATCACACCCCACCAAAACCATCCCCGCTACTCATCCCCGCTACTCATCCCCGCCACAACCATCAACACCAACCCCGCCACCAATCCATCAACACCAACCCGGCCACCACCACCACCAATCCGCCACTCCGCCACCAATGCGCCACTCTGCCACCACCAATCATCTTTAATAATTGATAAAAAGTAATGTTTTGTTTAATTTTTATTTTAGATTTTTACATTTTGATTTTAGATTTTAATTTTGATTTTATAATTGATATTGTAATTGATAATTAATGTTTTGTTTAATTTTGTTTTATGTTTTTGAGCCCGACTACTGCGGAGCCCCGACCACAGCGGATCCCGACCCCAGCCGACCAAGCCCGCCACCGTCCGTCCACCACCAGTCCATAGCATAGGTTTTAATTTTGTTTTATGTTTTTGAGCCCGACACAGCCCCGACAATAGCATAGGTTTTAATTTTTAATTTTGATTTTGATTTTTTTTTGGTTTTAAAGGTTTTAATTGATGATTAAAATGAGTTTCTTTTATGTTATTGTAGCCCCGACCACATCCCGAGGCGCAGCCCCGACCACAGCCAACCACCAACTGACCACCACAAATAAAAAGTATGTTTTTTTGTATCATTTTGGTTTCCCCAGCGACATATCGTTGGGGATTTATAAGCTTGTTAATTTCCGTTAAACGTAAATCCAAACACTCTTCAACTGTGTAAAACGCAAACCCAAACACTCGCTATGTTGCTTATCAGCTTATCCGAATAAGCTGCTTTCAAACAGCTTATCCTGATAAGCTTATCAGGATAAGATGTTTGAAACAGCTTATCCCGATAAGCTTAGCGGAATAAGCTGTTTGAAAACACCTTATTCTGATAAGCTTATCAGGATAAGCTGTTTTCAAGCAGCTTATCCTGATCAGCTTATCCGAATAAACTGTTTTCAAACAGCTTATCCTGATAAGCATATCAGGATAAGCTGTTTGAATACAGTTTATCCCGATAAGCTTATCGGAATAAGCTGTTTGAAAACAGCTTATCCAGCTGTTTTCAAACAGCTTATCCTAATAAGCTTATCAGGATAAGATGTTTGAAACAGCTTATCCCGATAAGCTTAGCGGAATAAGCTGTTTGAAAACAGCTTATTCTGATAAGCTTATCAGGATAAGCTGTTTTCAAACAACTTATCCTGATCAGCTTATCCGAATAAACTGTTTTCAAATAGCTTATCCTGATAAGCTTATCAGGATAAGCTGTTTGAATACAGTTTATCCCGATAAGCTTATCGGAATAAGCTGTTTGAAAACAGCTTATCCAGCTGTTTTCAAACAGCTTATCCTGATAAGCTTATCAGGATAAGATGTTTGAAACAGCTTATCCCGATAAGCTTAGCGGAATAAGCTGTTTGAAAACAGCTTATTCTGATAAGCTTATCAGGATAAGCTATTTTCAAACAACTTATCCTGATCAGTGTATCTGAATAAGCTGTTTAATACAGTTTATCCCGATAAGCTTATCGGAATAAGCTGTTTGAAACAGCTTATCCAGCTGTTTTCAAACAGCTATCCTGATAAGCTTATCAGGATAAGCTGTTTGAAAATAGCTTATTCTGATAAAGCTTATCAGAATAAGCTGTTTGATATAAATGCTTTATTGAAGTAAACCTTAGGAATGTTTTAGGATTTTAGCGATTAATTTCAGAAAATTCCCGTCTGAAATTGATCAACCTATAGAAAACCCGTCCGAAGTTAATTTAATAGGAATTAACTTCGGAAAGTCCCCTGTTTGGGACTGCTTTTTGATTGTTTTGTCTCATTTAGGATATGAATGCGTATAACTGGTTTACTATTTGAGATTATTTCGACAGTGTTTCTCCTTTACTCCTACGAATATGTCTTTAAACACATATTTGGGGAGTTGAGGGGAAATGCTGCCGAAATTTTCTCAAATAGTAAATCGGTTATACGCATTCATATAAGAGACGAAGCATCAAAGGGTGGGTTAGGATTGCCTTCCATAGTTGCACTAGGTTAACAAAACATCTAGGATTGCTTTCCATAATTGCCTTCCATGTAATAATAACTAAATATACGGATAAAACGCAGTTATGGTATTCGCTGATAAGAGTTGGATAAAAAAACCGAAACTTTCCTAAGAATTTTCTGACGGTCTTACAAAGTTCGTCAATCATTACCGGCCGTTGGTGAATTCTGCGGGGAAAATTAGATGTCCATGCAAAAAATGTCGAAATGTATTATGGACCCATCGATTGGATTGGAGAGGAAATTGCTATAAACGAGTGGGACCCACTTTATACCACATGGCTCAAACACGGTGAACCGGCTCCACGTGCGCCAGTGATAGATAACCTAGGAGAACCTATGATGAGTGACATAACAGCGTTACTCGATGATTTTAGCTATATTCCTTCGAATGAACCAACACAAAGGAGATAATATTGGTGAGACTAGTAACCAACCGACTCAACCGCCTCAAGCCACTCGTACCGAGTTTGAAGAGTTGTATGAAATTGCCAACGAGGCGCTGTATGATGGTTGTGAACATGTGTCTCGACTAGACTTTATGGAAAAATTTACCTATTTTAAGGCTAAAGGAAAAATGCCAGATTCTTTATTCAATGAAATATTAGAGTTTCTCTGATATGCATTACCCGATAGTAAAGGATTCAAGTTCCCACTGAACTACTATGAAATAAAGAAGACATTTAAAACGATCGGGTTAGGTTACGAGTCGATACATGCTTGTGAACACGACTGCTGCTTGTTTTGGGAGGATAATAACAATCTGCAATTCTGTCTGGTGTGTAATACGAGTAGATGGAAAGACACTAACACACCGGGGAAGAAAGTTCCTCGGAAAGTGTTGCGTTACTTTCCGATCATTCCTAGACTACAACGTTGGTACAAGTCTAGACACACTGCAAAAGACATGACTTGGCATGCTACTGGAAAGTGTGCGGAGCCTGGTAAGATGCAACACCCGGTTGATGGCGCGACTTGGAAGAAGTTTGACTTGAAGTATCCAGAGTTTGCAGCAGAACCAAGAAATGTTCGACTAGGGTTGTGTGCTGATGGTTTCAATCCGTTCGGCAACCTTAGTCAGACCTACAGCATGTGGCCGGTGGTATTGGCAACATACAATCTGCCTCCTTGGTTATGTATGAAAGAAAGTAACTTTATGCTGACGTTGTTAATTCCTGGCCCTAAATCCCCGGGCAAGGACATTGATATTTACTTGCAGCCTTTGATTAAAGGCCTGAAGACTTTGTGGCACAAGAACGGTGTTGATACTACAAACATTATTTCACAAAAGCAGTTCAAGATGAGAGCGATGCTTTTATGGAGCATAAATGATTTTCCTGCTCGAAGTAGTTTGTCTGGGTGGAGTGGGCAAGGTTACTATGCATGCCCTACATGTAAACTAGAAACTCCATCTATTCATGTCACAAGCAAAACAGCTTATGTTGGTCATAGAAGATGGTTAAAGAAGCCCCATAAATGGAGGAGTTCACGTGCTGACTTCAATGGCCAAACTGAACAGAAAGATCCACCTAAAGATTATAACCGGCCGGATGTAATCAAAGCGCAAAATGCTAGATTGCTAAGGCGTACGCCGGGTAAACATCCGAAACATGGGGGTGTGAAGATTTCCCGCAATGTTACAGTCAAGCTTAACTGGACTAAACGGTCTATTTTTTACGAGCTTGAGTATTGGCCTTTTATTTCACTAAGACACTATTTAGACATCATGTATATCGAAAACAATGTGTTGGAGGCCATCTTGAACATTTTGTTAATGAATGAAAAAAGTAAAGACACCGCAAAGGCAAGACAAGACTTGAAAAAGATGGGCATTCGAAGACCTTTGTGGCTAACCGTAAACCACAAGGGGAAGACTGTGAAGCCCCAGGCTGCGTATTCTTTAACACCAGAGAACCGAAAAAAGTTTTGTCAGTACATCAAAAGTGTTTAACTATCATATGGGTTCGGATCATGCTTCAAGCACAAAGTGACCGATAATGATACAACTATAACGGGCCTGAAGTCTCATGACTGTCATATAATGATGCAACGTTTACTTCCTTACGGACTTCAAAATTACTTGCCCGAACATATTGCAAAACCAATGATCAATATGTGTTCCTTGTTTAAGCAACTCTGATCTACAACTTTGATGGAGGAGGACATGTTGAAAGCTTCGGTCAAGGTGGTTGAAATTCTATGCGAGCTTGAGCGCATATATCCTCCTGCTTTCTTTGACATTATGATTCAGTTGCCCATCCATTTAGCTCTAGAGGCTCTTGAAGGCGGTCCTATTCAACCCCGGTGGATGTATCCATTTGAAAGATTCATGAAGAAGATAAAAGGTTATGTAAGAAATAAAGCTAAACCGGAAGGTTCGATCGCGGAGGGTTATGTTGCAGAAGAAGCATTGACTATAAGTTCTCAATATTTTTGGGGTGTTACCACGAAATTTAATCGTCCCGGTCGTAATGTGGACCCCCCTCCCTCAACGTGTAAGTTTCAGGTGTTCCGATCGGTATGCAAGCCGATTGGTTTACTGTCCTTTCCTCATTTTCCTACCGACGAGTACAAGAAAGCGAGAAGGTATGTACTTAACAACAGTCCTGAGATCGACACGTACCAAGACCAGTTACGGATGTACGCGTTTTTTAATTTTGTAACTTTTTTTTCTTAACTTATCATTTCGACGACTTATTCTAATAGAATGAACGTTTTTCAGTTTATTTCCAGAAAAAAAAGAAAAAGACATGCTAGAAGAATTCCCCCACTGGTTTAAGACGCTGGTAAACTAACACTTATTTTGTGTACTTAAGTGTAACAATAACAGTATCATATTTTTAGTTTTCTATCTAATCCTATCTTCTTCATAGATCTTTGAACGTCACGCACAAAATCCCCAAGAGCCAGAGTTTAGCCCAACCAACGAGTTATTCGCTTTGGCTAATGGACCATCAAGGGCTCCAATGTCAGTAACCTTTTACGTAGTAGATGGTGTGAGGTATGTCGTGCAGAGCCGCGATGAACGTCGCGTAACTCAAAATAACGGCGTTTGTTCGACTGACCCTGACGGGAAAACTAACACTTATGGTCAGCTTCAAGAAATCCTCGAGTTTGACTATTTGTCGTTTAAAGTTGCGTTGTTCAAAGTTAAGTGGTTCGACACTCGCAACACCGTTGGTAGAGTCAAGAAACTTACCGTTAGAAACGGAATGACACAAATTGTCGGCTCTGTTGAGTGGTGGAAAAGTGAACAATACATCCTCGCAACACAAGTCAAACAAGTCTTCTACCTTGTAGATCCAGCCAAACCCAACGTGAAGGTCGTCGAACATGTTAATCATAAAATTTTTTTGAACAACGGTGTAATCGTGGTAGAGAACGAACCTGATATTATACATCTGGACAACTCATCTGATCTCCCACCTTCTACTAGTGATCTCCCAGCTTCTACTAGTGATCTCCCACCTTTTACCAGTGGGAATGACTTCGGTAATTACACCTTCTATATAGATTTGCATATAGATGGTGAATCAACGGAGTTTGACGCACCGCCAGATAACGATGATGTTCATAGCGAAGACGATGATGATGAAGACCCCCTTCCTCATGATTTAGCAGATTCTGATGTTGAAGACCTCATCAAAGATGATGATGGTGTTGAGAAATTTTATTCTAGTGACGAAAAAGATTAACTTTGTGTTATAACTTGAAAAATACACTTATATATTTGAATGAATGAATGAATGAATGAAATTGTTGTGGATTGTTTAAATGTGTAAATTTATTTTGATATTTAGATTTGTGCATGCTTGTATTATTTTGTTCATGAATTTCTACATGTTATGCTAATTGTAGCTGTATACAGATGACTGATGTTGCACGGGGACACGGCGGGGACGGTGGTGGCGAGGATCCTTCACGTCCACGTCCTCCATCATTCGGTTGCGGGGGTTGCTTCGTCAACCGGGGTAAGAATTTCTGGATTATTGTAATACAAATTTGATACACATATTGAACTTGTTTGCCTTAACTTTTATGACTTTATCACTCACTTGATTTTGCAGGAAAAGGAAAGAAAAAGCCCAATTTGGGCGGGAGGAGAGCCGGCAGGCAGAATACCCGGGACAAGACCCGCTGCCTGAAATTACTAGATGCGGTGGCCAATAATCACAACCGGCCGGTCGAGATCGACTTTGTAACCGCTAGAGGTAACCTTGTTACACCTGTCGGCCCCTACGCAAATCATTGGGGAAACTTATTCAGGTGTGTCGCTAGGGAAGTACCTTTGTATTACTCTTCGTGGAGCAAGTCCCCGAAGGGCACAAGGCGGCGGCCAGGGCAGCTATTGGGGTAAGTTATCATTTTACATTTATTTAATTATCGTGTTCATTTATTAAATTGTATATATTTATTTAAATTTGTTTTTTTTATTTATATCATATAAATAAATAAACAAATTTAAATAAATATATAAATTATATTGCTAACTCTATTTTTAATGTGTTGTATTGTGTATAATTATTTAAATTCGTTTATTTATTTATATCATATAAATAAATAAACAAATTTAAATAAATATATAAATTATATTTCTAACTCTGTTTTCAATGTGTTGTATTGTGTATATTTATCTAAATTCATTTATTTATTTATATCATATAAATAAATAAACAAATTTAAATAAATATAAATTATATTTTTAACTCTATTTTCAATGTGTTGTATTGTGTATAGTTATCTAAATTCGTTTATTTATTTATATCACATAAATAAATAAACAAATTTAAATAAATATTTAAATTATATTTCTAACTCTGTTTTCAATGTGTTGTATTGTGTATATTTATTTAAATTCGTTTATTTATTTATATCATATAAATAAATAAACGAATTTAAATAAATATATAAATTATATTTCTAACTCTGTTTTCAATGTGTTGTATTTGATTGCAGAAAAAATATGATCTCGCGCCGCACATGAGCACCCCTCGGTGGCAGAATATTTATAATACCATTAATGCCCAGTTACAAAAATCATACAACACCAGCAAGGCCAGTCTGAAGCGAGATTACTGTGTAAAAGACCCCGAGACTGGAGAATACGATGTGGATCAAATTAGGCGGAACATACCCGACGAGCACAAAGCTAAAGAGTGGGAGAAACAAATAGCGTTTTGGACTGACGAAGATAACAAGAAGCGATCCTTAACAAACAGCCAAAATCGGTCCAAGGCAACACTTATCTCCCGACATGGTTCTCGGTCGATCCCTCGCACTCGACAACTCATGGTAATTATTATTATTATTATTATTATTATTGATTTTACATTATTATTGTTTTTATTTTATTATTTTATTATTATTATTATTGTTTTTTATTTTTATTATTTTATTATTATCATTATTGATTTTACATACATATTATTATTGCCGCATTTAATTAGATTGATCTTACTTACGTGTGTATGTACAGCAGAAGGCGTCCGAAACCCAACAGGAGCCTTCAGAGATCGACATGTTCTATCGTTTGCATAAAAATTCAGATGGTGTATTTATAGATGAGCAGTCTCTCCAGTTGTATGTAAGTATTCTTTTCAAAACACACTTTAATGAATCATTGATTAATAATCTAGCAACCCGACTAATATGTTTACTATCTTGTGTTATTGTCACCACACAGGATCAGATGAGGGAGCTAGAGGCGACGTGTCAACACACCACTGCCGAGATCAACAGGATGGTGCGAGGAGGCAAGTTTCGCGGCCACCATATTGGTGTGGGTATGGTATTACCGGGATACTCCAGTACTACCTCGAGCTTTTCGTCACCACCCCCCGAGACTCGTCGGGATCCGGATGTTGATTTCTTGATGGGCCTGCTGAGACACGACGACAGGTATGCCGATCATTTTTCGAGATATGAGAGTGCTGGTGCCAGCGGGAGCGGGAGTCGCCCGGGTGATGATGCTGAGGATCGGGAGTGTGGCGAGGATGGTGGCGATGACGCGAGCTAGTCGTGTCATATATGTGTTTGTTACTATGGTACATAGTTTCTTTATGTTCATCTTGACTCGTTTCCCTAATATTATCCTAAATTAGAACGCTTGTTTCCCTAGTATCCTTAACTATCCCGACTTATTCCTAGTATCCTTGACTAAATTAGAACGTTATATTATATTTTGGTGCAAGTTTGAACTTATTCCGCGTTTGTTTTGATTTGTATTCCAAGTTTACTTTAGATGTGTCTTTTGGTGAGCAAATACAGGTTTTTGTTAGAGGTTTTGGTAGATTTTTTCCGGAAAAAATCTGGAAAACGCCTGCTGTGCAGGAAATTTTAAAAAAAACCTGCAGACTCTTCCCCAGCGACATGTCGCTGGGGAAACTTTGGTTAATCGTTGACAAGTCAAACGCAAAGCGTTGACAAGTCAAACGTATCTAGAGTTTCCCCAGCGACATGTCGCTGGGGAAACTTGGGAAATCGTTGACAAGTCAACGACAAAGCGTTGACAAGTCAAACATAAGGAAAGATTCCCCAGCGACTTGTCGCTGGGGAAACTTTGTAATTAGCTAAATAGTTTAATTTCAGCTTAATTTTTTTTATTTAGTAAGGATTTTCCCTAGCGACATGTCGCGGGGGAAAAAGTTACCACCGTGGCAATCTATTCTTCCAAGAAAAGTCTGTGGGGCCCGCATGTCGCTGAGGTAAGTCGCTGGGGATACATTTAACAACGAGCATGCCCCAGCGAATATTCCCCAGCGACATGTCGATGGGGATACGTTATCGCTGGGGTAGGGCTCGAATGTTGTAGTGTCATATATGATAATTTTCGACAACGAAAATAAAACGTGAAAAAAGCGGAAAATTTTTTTTTGTCGAAAGTATATCATATAGCATATCTGTAGAAAGATAACTAAATGCCCCTCGTAATGGTATATATTTTTTTCGCATAACGATCAACGGTTTAAAAGATATAAATAAATAAACAAATTTAAATAAATATAAATTATATTTTTAACTCTATTTTCAATGTGTTGTATTGTGTATAGTTATCTAAATTCGTTATTTATTTATATCACATAAATAAATAAACAAATTTAAATAAATATATAAATTATATTTCTAACTCTGTTTTCAATGTGTTGTATTGTGTATATTTATTTAAATTCGTTTATTTATTTATATCATATAAATAAATAAACGAATTTAAATAAATATATAAATTATATTTCTAACTCTGTTTTCAATGTGTTGTATTTGATTGCAGAAAAAATATGATATCGCGCCGCACATGAGCACCCCTCGGTGGCAGAATATTTATAATACCATTAATGCCCAGTTACAAAAATCATACAACACCAGCAAGGCCAGTCTGAAGCAAGATTACTGTGTAAAAGACCCCGAGACTGGAGAATACGATGTGGATCAAATTAGGCGGAACAGACCCGACGAGCACAAAGCTAAAGAGTGGGAGAAACAGATAGCGTTTTGGACTGACGAAGATAACAAGAAGCGATCCTTAACAAACAGCCAAAATCGGTCCAAGGCAACACTTATCTCCCGACATGGGTCTCGGTCGATCCCTCGCACTCGACAACTCATGGTAATTATTATTATTATTATTATTATTATTATTGATTTTACATTATATTGTTTTTTTATTTTATTATTTTATTATTATTATTATTGTTTTTTATTTTTATTATTTTATTATTATCATTATTGATTTTACATACATATTATTATTGCCGCATTTAATTAGATTGATCTTACTTGCGTGTGTATGTACAGCAAAAGGCGTCCGAAACCCAACAGGAGCCTTCAGAGATCGACATGTTCTATCGTTTGCATAAAAATTCGGATGGTGTATTTATAGATGAGCAGTCTCTCCAGTTGTATGTAAGTATTCTTTTCAAAACACACTTTAATGAATCATTGATTAATAATCTAGCAACCTGACTAATATATTTACTATCTTGTGTTATTGTCACCACACAGGATCAGATGAGGGAGCTAGAGGCGACGGGTCAGCACACCACTGCCGAGATCAACAGGATGATGCGAGGAGGCAAGTTTCGCGGCCACCATCCTGGTGTGGGTATGGTATTGCCGGGATACTCCAGTACTACCTCGAGCTTTTCGTCACCACCCCCCGAGACTCGTCGGGATCCGGATGTTGATTTCTTGATGGGCCTGCTGAGACACGGCGACAGGTATGCCGATCATTTTTCGAGATATGAGAGTGCTGGTGCCAGTGGGAGCGGGAGCGGGAGTCGCCCGGGTGATGATGCTGAGGATCGGGAGTGTGGCGAGGATGGTGGCGATGACGCGAGCTAGTCGTGTCATATATGTGTTTGTTAGTATGGTACATAGTTTCTTTATGTTCATCTTGACTCGTTTCCCTAATATTATCCTAAATTAGAACGCTTGTTTCCCTAGTATCCTTAACTATCCCGACTTATTCCTAGTATCCTTGACTAAATTAGAACGTTATATTATATTTTGGTGCAAGTTTGAACTTATTCCGCGTTTGTGTTGATTTGTATTCCAAGTTTACTTTATATGTGTCTTTTGGTGAGCAAATACAGGTTTTTGTTAGAGGTTTTGGTAGATTTATTCCGGAAAATTTCCGGAAAAAATCTGGAAAACGCCTGCTGTGCAGGAAATTTAAAAAAAACCCTGCAGACTCTTCCCCAGCGACATGTTGCTGGGGAAACTTTGGTTAATCGTTGACAAGTCAAACGCAAAGCGTTGACAAGTCAAACGTATCTAGAGTTTCCCCAGCGACATGTCGCTGGGGAAACTTGGGAAATCGTTGACAAGTCAACGACAACGCGTTGACAAGTCAAACATAAGGAAAGATTCCCCAGCGACTTGTCGCTGGGGAAACTTTGTAATTAGCTAAATAGTTTAAGTTCAGCTTAATTTTTTTTATTTAGTAAGGATTTTCCCCAGCGACATGTCGCTGGGGAAAAAGTTACCACCGTGGCAATCTATTCTTCCAGGAAAAGTCTGTGGGTCCCGCATGTCGCTGGGGTAAGTCGTTGGGGATACATTTAACAACGAGCATACCCCAGCGAATATTCCCCATCGACATGTCGATGGGGATACGTTATCGCTGGGGTAGGGCTCGAATGTTGTAGTGTCATATATGATAATTTTCGACAACGAAAATAAAACGTGAAAAAAGCGGAAATTTTTTTTTTGTCGAAAGTATATCATATAGCATATCTGTAGAAAGATAACTAAATGCCCCTCGTAATGGTATATATTTTTTTCGCATAACGATCAACGGTTTAAAAGATATAAATGTTTGAAAAAAAAGTGGAAATAAAATTTTGGTTAAATTTTATCCATTAGATTAAGATAAAAATGAATGATAGAGATTAGTCACTTGATATCCAAATAAATTTTTTAATATCCAAATGAACTTAAATCTAACAAATTTGTAAAAATATATTTTCATAAAAGATGATTTTTAGTTTCTATAGATAAATTTAATGGTAATTTTAAATTATAAATTATATAATTCATATTCATAATAAACGGTTTAAAAAAAAAAAAAAAAAAAGAAAAAAAAAAGATGGTAACCTATTTTTTTTTTACCAACACCGACTTACCTTCCTTATAAATAATACATAAACCATGAAACAGTTTTACATCATTAACCTATAATACTCAGTCGACGATTTCACGGATTTGTTCGAAAGTGTTGATCCAACCATATTCGCCGAAGACCACATTGGCGACATGAAAACGAACGACGGAATCATGTCCAAGACCATGGGAGACACGGATTGGTTGGAAAGTGTTGATCCAACCTTATTCGCCGAAGATGCAATCATGTCCAAGCCCATGGGAGATTGGTTCACGGAACTTGTCACCTACTCTACCACTGACATCGAGTGGGTAAAACCAACTAACAACGACTATGGCGATTACAATAAAACGTTTGCTTTTCAGCAGCAGCTCATCAACACTTTCTTTAGTAATAAGGACATCTTTCTTCGTGAGCTTATCAGTTACTCTTCTCATGTAAGTCTTTATCTGTGTTTTTTGTCATATATTAATCGATCGAAAACCAAGTGATCTTGATCTGTCATCTATATTAATTTGCTGCAAATTGCAATAACATTACTAACTGTGTATACACTTTTAGGCTCTCGACAACACCTCCCTTTACGGACAACCTGAAGTCCTTTTCATCAACGTTCGTCCCAACACAAACAGCAACACCTTGACCATCTTCGACAATGGAGTTGGAATGACCAAGTCTGGTGAGTACTATAATTTCACTCACGTACTCTTGAATGTTTAATGTTACATCAGAATTAGATGATGAAATAACCGTACGTGTTAATATTTTTACAGAGTTGCTCAATAATCTGTCTAACATTCCGACTTCCGGAACCACAGAGTTCATGAAAGCCATTGCAGCTGGTGCTGATCTCAGTATGATTAGTCATTTTGGTGTCTGGCTCTCCTCTGCTCACCTGGTTGCTGACAAAGTTGTGGTCACAACCAAACACAACAATGATCACCAGTATGCCTTGGAGTCGCTAACCCCAGGATCATTCACCGTAACTAGGGATATCTCTCCTCGTCACAATATTGCTCGTGGGACTAAGATCGAACTCTACTTAAAAGAGAACCAGCTCCAATACCTTGAGGAGAGGAGGCTCAAGGATTTGATCAAGCAGCATTCTATGTTTATTAGATATCCGGTCTCTCTAACGATTAAGAAAGTTGATATTGTGGACATTTCTGACGATGACGACGACGACGACGACGAGAAGAAGGATGAGGAAGGTCAAGTCGAGCAAGTTGATGGGAAGGAAAAGAAAGAGAAGAACAAGAAGAGAAGGCTGAGGTTTTTGTTCACTGATCTTTCCATTCGAAGAATCAATGTAGTAACAAGTTGAATTTATTTTCAAATTCTATTCTGTAATTTAAAAGACATATTAAGAACTTATGCGATGATAATTTTTCACTCGAGACTTGTTAGAAGTATCGAAGAATTAAGGCAACCATGTTCCAAATTAATATTTGTGAGTGGTAGACTACAACTAATAGCTATGATCGCGTCTTTTATTTGCAACTTGTTCCTACTCTATGATAATCGGTCACAGCTGCTTCCAAAATTTCCCCGATCACAATATTCCTCGTGGGACTAAGATGAAACTCTACTTAAAAGATAACCAGCTTGAATACCTTGAGGAGAGGAGGCTTAAGGATTTGATCACGCAGCATTCTCTGTTTATCACATATCAGATCTCTCTAGTGGCAAGGAAAATTAATGTGGTGTAGATTTCTCCCGATGATGACGAAGACGACGAGAAGAAGGATGACGGGAAGGAAAAGGATCGGAAGAGAAGAACAAGAAGACAAAGATGAAGTTTTTGTTCATTCAGCATTCCATTCAAAGAATGTTGTAGCAACAAGTTGAATTTAGAATGTAGTAACAAATATAGTAGTAGCAACTTTGGAAAGATATATCAAACCAACTTTGTCTTATGTTGTTCCTTTCACATACTAACCACTAACATTTTCCGTTAATCACTAACATTTTCCGTTCTAAAAAAATGTTGATGTATACTGATCAGTTTGCATCATGTCAATGTTATAAACCATGCATGGCAGGCATTTAGACCACCTTAGTGTTGTTTTTTGTTTCAAATCCATGTATTGTTTTTTCACTAAACTATTCCATACCAAATAGTAACAGACAATTAAGCATTGGATCTTTTAGGCTTTTTTATTGAAGCCTTAATTTGGTAGTATTTTGGTTTCATGCATAACCAGAGACCGTGATCCTATTAGTACTCTCCCATCCTAGCTTTGTGTCAAAATATAAGATACACATGTCACGGTTACCTATAACCGGAATGGGTCGTCGTCAAACAGGTTGATAAGGCTTTTTTTTTTACATAATAATCGCAAAAGTTTCTAGCCTTCATCTGAAAATGTATAGGAAGGACTATTTGTTTATACAGAAAAATATTCGCATTTTGAACTGTTTTTCAATCATCTTTTTCCTTCACTTTATGATACTCTCTCTGCATATGTAATTCAGGAAGGGTGATCAGGGACGAGAACCCTTGAGAATGCCGCAAGTGAGGTCTTAAGATTCGGTGCTAATGCGGTACTGGTTAAGGATATTCCCACGATTGTTGATCACTACTACACAAACAGCCTTTACCTACGAAATTTTTCCCACGGAACAAAACCGTGGGAAATTTGACACGGTATTCCCACGGATTTCCCACAGAAATGACAAAAAATATTTCGTGGGAAATCCGTGGGAAATTACCCACGGATTTCCCACAGAAGCATTGACCAAGGTTTCCGTGGGAAAGTCGTGACAAATTACCCACGGACTTCCCACGGATTGCAAATTACCCACGGATTTCCCACGGAGTACAAAACTATTTTAGTTATTTTACACATCCGTGGGAAAGCTGTGGCAAATTACCCACGGATTTCCCACGGTATACACAACATTATTATTATTTATTAATCCGTGGGTAAATTACCCACGGATTTCCCACGGATAATATATTATTTTGTTATCTATACATCCGTGGGAAAGTCGTGGGAAAGTCGTGACAAATTACCCACGGACTTCCCACGGATTGCAAATTACCCACGGATTTCCCACGGAGTACAAAACTATTTTAGTTATTTTACACATCCGTGGGAAAGCTGTGGCAAATTACCCACGGATTTCCCACGGTATACACAACATTATTATTATTTATTAATCCGTGGGTAAATTACCCACGGATTTCCCACGGATAATATATTATTTTATTATCTATACATCCGTGGGAAATCCGTGGGTAATTTACCCACGGATTTCCCACGGACAACATATTATTTTATTATTTATCCATCCGTGGGAAATCCATGGGCAATTTACCCACGGATTTTCCATGGAACTCATAATATATTACTAATTATCCATCCGTGGGAAATCCGTGGGTAATTTACCCACGGATTTCCCACGGAACTCATAATATATTATTAATTATACATCCGTGGGGAATCCGTGGGTAATTTACCCACGGATTTCCCACGGAACTTTCCCACGGAAAACACATTATTTTTTTATTTACATATCCGTGGGAAATGTGTGGGTAAATTACCCACGGATTTCCCATGAATTACAGATTTCACACGGATTTTCCACGGATTTCCCACATATTACCCACATATTTCCCACGGACTACCAATATTTTGTGATTAATACATCCGTGAGAAAGTTGATAAAAGTTTATTCAATAAAATATACAAACTACATTATAAAGTCGATAAAAAGTTAAACAATAAAACATACGAATTATATTACAAAGTCGAAAAAACATACGAAACATACGAATTATATTTAAAATATGATAAAACATACGAATTACATTACGAAATTGATAAAACATACGAATTACATTACGAAGTAGATAAAACATACGAATTACATTACGAAGTAGATAAAACATACGAATTAGATTACGAAGTCGAGATGCTAAATTGACTAAATGACAAACTACTGCAAACTAATGTTCCCCACGTATACAACGATACCCTTTGAACATATCGTATACAATGATACCTACTCCTTTGAACATATCGTATACAACGATACCTAATCCTTTGAACATCTCGTATACAACGATTCCCTATCGACTACTTATTTGAACATCTCGTATACAACGATACCCTATCGACTACTCATTTGAACATCTCGTGTACAACGATACCCTATCGACTGCTTATTTGAACATCTCGTATACAACGATGCCCTATCGACTAATTATTTGAACATCTCGTATACAACGATACCCTATCGACTACTCATTTGAACATCTCGTGTACAACGATACCCTATCGACTACTATTTTGAACATCTCGTATACAACGATACCCTATCGCCTACTCATTTGAACATCTCGTATACAACGATACCCTATCGACTACTAATTTGAACATCTCGTGTACAACGGTGCCCTATTGACTACTCCTTTAAACATCTCATATACAACAATACCCTATCGCCTACTCATTTGAACATCTCGTGTACAAAGATACCCTATTGACTACTCATTTGCACATCTCGTTCACAACGATACCCTATCGACTACTCCTTTAAACATCTCGTATACAACAATACCCTATCGACTACTCATTTGAACATCTCGTGTACAACGATACCCTATCGAATACTAATTTGAACATCTCGTGTACAACGGTATCCTATCGACTACTAATTGAACATATCGTATACAACGATACCCTATCGACTACTCATTTGAACATCTCGTGTACAACGATACCCTATTGACTACTCATTTGAACATCTCGTGTACAACGATACCCTATCGACTACTCATTTGAACATCTACTGTACAACGATACCCTATCCACTACTCCTTTGAACATCTACTATGCAACGATACCCTTTGAACATCTCGTATCGACTACTCCTTTGAACATCTCGTATACAACGATACCCTATCGACTACTCATTTGAACATCTCGTGTACAACAATACCTTATCGACTACTCATTTGAACATCTCGTATACAATGATACCCTATCGACTACTCCTTTGAACATCTCCTATACAACGATACCCTTTGAACATCTCGTATCGACTACTCCTTTGAACATCTATTATACAACGATACCCTATCGACTACTCATTTGAACATATCGTGTACAAAGATACCCTATCGACTACTCATTTGAACATCTCGTGCACAACGATACCCTATCGACTACTCCTTTAAACATCTCGTATACAACAATACTCTATCAACTACTCATTTGAACATCTCGTGTACAATGATACCCTATCCACTTCTCATTTGAACATCTCGTGTACAACGATACCCTATCGACTACTTATTTAAACATCTCGGATACAACGATACCCTAAAAACATCTCGTATTGACTACTCCTTTGAACATCTTGTATACAACGATACGCTTTGAAAAACACGCGTCGACTACTCCTCTGAACATCTCGTATACAACGATACCCTATCGACTACTTCTTTGAACATCTCATACACAAGGGACATTCCTTTGAACATCTCGTATACAACGATACCCTATCGACTACTCATTTGAACATCTCGTGCAAAACGATACCATATCGACTCATCCGTTTGACATCTCATGTACAACGATACTCTCTCGACTCATCCGTTTAACATCTTATGTATAACGATGCACTCTAAACTTATCCATTGAACATATCGTCTACAACGATACCCTTATCGACTACTCCACTGACATTTCTTACGTCTATGATGTATTTATGTCGGTATGCGGACGTGTATATGCGTGAATGTGTGTAACTATATCATAAAAATAATGTAACAAACTTTTTTCGGGACAAATCATTTGTGTATGTGTTGATATATATAGTTTGTATGTTCCGCGCATTCGTTTATGACGTTCTTTATGTATATCGTTGTTTTTTATATAGGTATGCGGAGATGTATATGCGTAAACGTGTGACTATATCGAAAAAATTAATGGAAAACGAACATGTCCGTGGGAAAGTCGTGGGTAATTTCCCTCAGATTTCCCACGGATATGATAAATCCGTGGGAAAACCGTGGGTAATTACCTAAATATTTCCCACAAAAATGATAGTTTTTCACTATTTCATATCCCGCCTTTTGTTTCCCAAAAGATCAAACCAGCCCGCCTATTATTTTCCCAAAATTTAAACACTTATCTAATTTTTTTTGCTTTTCTGTCCTAACCTATCGCTTTCCTTATCTAACACATCTCTCCATATCACACTCATCCCAGATCTATCTCATGTTCAATACAAATTCGACAATACAAAACAATTCAATATCACACTCATCCCACATTGAGAGGGTTTAATTAACCTTATCAATACAGTTTTCTTCACTCATCCCTTCCCAGCACACACGTATCTCACCTATCATATAGATCTGACCCCAATTTTGCTTCAACAAAAATTAATATATTAACCCTTTTCTTTCTAGCAGTTGCTCGATGAATAAGAGTATGTTGGTGACAAAGATCTGATATTATTTCCTGAATTCCGTTGTATTGATGCTAATGGTGAGTCAATTTATATTTAATCAATCGGTCTTTAGATCTTGTTATGATATAATCAGTCAATTAAAAAGCTTGGGCTATCATTGTCTTATTTAATATATTAGAGCCCATTGTTTCTTTGTTTGGTTAAGAATATGGTAACGTTTCACAATATTGTCTAATTAATTCAAAGTTACATCTTTATATTTGTGTTTTAGTGGTTTCAAATTAAGTTTCTCATACATGGCTTATTGTTTAAAAGCTAGCCTTTTTTGACAAAGTGCAGGTTTTTATTTTTGTTTGGACACAAATACAAGTGTGTGAATCAATCAGAAAAATAATGATTTAGAACTACCCACACGCACGGCTACAATCCTAATATTTATCTCTTAATTTGTTTGGATCGTAATCATACCAAGACTTACTCTTCCACCCTAGATCAGGTTTAAGTTTACTTAACCCACTATTCCCCATAAAGAAGTTGAATCCACAGATATCAATAAATTACGAAAGAAGCCATCTGAGTTGCATAATGGTATATAGGTAACTGTGTTTTCTTCTGTTACGGCCCAATTTAGTCATTATCATGTGGTGATAGATATATTTTATGCCCGTCACCTGTGTAAGAACTTTATACAATTTTAAATAATGGGATTAGCGTACATGAAGAGTAATACAAATGTCTTTGTTTTGTTTCTATAGTTTAAAAGGAACACCATATTGCCAATCAGTGGGATCTAGGATATTTAATCGTATGTGGCACACTTTCAGCTTGCTTCGCTTCGTGAATAGTTTTTAATTATTCTAATGCTTTGATGATTTAAGGTAAATGCTTTTTGCGGTTTTAGAAACCAAATTTAGATAAATTAGACTGGGCGCAATGAGTGGGTTGTGTAACTCGGTCGACCAACTATCGTACTCGACTGAGCCAATGTGACGACCGATTTACTCGGTCGTCGAAACCCATGTTGGTCGATCAAACAAAGGAAATCACGAGCCAAAAAAACATAAGAATATACCATTAGATATTTAAAAAAGATTTAACTTTAATATTTAAAAAATTTATCATTCCAAATGCTCAATTCATTTAAACTACTAAAATATATTCAAATGGTTTAATACTGAAATAGTCAATTAAGGCTTTTTAATGGATATAGTTTGTTTATTATTCTTTTTACCATTCTACTTGTGTTTGTGTCCCACGATGGCACCAAATACAAACAAAAACATTACTTTTATGTACTGTAGAAAGCAAACAAATACAGTACAAATGACTATCATAGTTTTCAAGGTTCGGATTTTCCTTTTTTAAAAGGAACTCAAAATAATGTATCTCTTTTATTCTTTTTTACTAATCTGCACTTCTCCAAATTGGGTGTAGCATTTTTAGAAGAAAAAAAATTTCAAACAAAAATGTACTTCGTCGGATTCGATCGTATGTGGCACGTGCCACATTGGCTAGCACCTAGATCCACCCCTGTTGCCAGTAACGTTTTTTCCCTAATACACTAATTGAAACTTGAAAAATATAATCCAAATCGACCTATCTAAACGTGAATGGGTCAAATTTGACCTACGAATCATCATTAAACTAGGATACAGAGACACCCAACTAGGCAAGTAGCATCTTGAACCGTCCAACACCAGTTTTCTTTGAGTAGTTTTCTTCGCACTTGCCTGACTTTTATACATCAGATGATGATTTAGCCTGTTACCAAGACATGCGTATCAGCATTCAAATCAAATTATTAGATGATAGTTGTATATTATAATCATTATAATCATCTTTATCACACTAAATGTTATTAAAACTAATATTTGGACAAAAGGTGTTCTGGTTCAACCCAATCGGGCAGTGAAAGGTTTTGCAAGTCCGAAGATACACTGATTTTGCGTTTTCGCTTATATAATTTCTTGGTTGATTGAATATCAGTTTCTACACTCTCTTCATTTGATTACTTTATTCTATATACCATAATATATAATACACGGGTTAAGGGCAGTAAAGAAAGTTAAGACCAGACTGCAGCTTTTTTCAGGAACTACCAACCCGTGCTTTCTCAGGATTATACTGGAAGGTTATATATCTGGATACTTATGAAAGTTGAAACCAAATTGCATGTTCATTAGAAGTCAATGTCAAAAAAGCAATCAACAAAATGCCACCTGTTTGTGAAAGTTTACCACAGCTTGTGTCAAGAACGACGATACTGCTTTAGGCGATTGTGTTGGAAGATCAACGGAAGTTGGATGAAAAAATGGAGAAGTGGAGGAGATCTTGATAGTATATGCCATATATTCAATCTTAGCTCGCCAAATGATAACGATGGTAGTATACAGGTATCAAGATTGCTTAGTGGTTACATGCCTCGTGTCAGTATGTTCCGGATGAAGATAACCATTTAATAACGAGCTCTGCTGATCAAACATGCGTCTTTTGGGACGTTACTACTAGACTCAGAACTTCTGTCTTGGGAGGCGAATTTCAATCAGGACACATTGGCTCCCTGATGGGCCTTGTTTCTTGCTTTTTCCTCTGCTTTGATAAACTGGTTGTGAAAAAGCTGATTTTATCGAAGGCTACCTGCAGTCATAGATGAAGGTTATTAAGGATAAGAAAACCAAGATAGATAGAACCTTACTACACAAGTTGTGTTTGCGTTAAAGGGTTAGAGTTAGCTTAAATAGTTTACTTACCATCACGATTAAGTTTTATTTATTTATTTAAAAGGTTAATAACTAATATATAGAAAGAGGCACTACTTTTATGTGTACACGAGTTAGGGTTCAGACGTACCCATATAGGCTGTGTTTGAATTATCTGTCAGGGTTACATGGGCATGTCTGAAATACTTTGTACGATCTAGGAATTCAGGACTCACATGTCCAATGAGATCTCTACTAAATTCACTTCCCATATGATTTCATAGTTTCATTATATTATCTCCTGTACATGTTGTAGTTACATTACTATTTTGATACACATATGCAAAAACCTAACTGTATTTTTTCTGTTCAGGATTACTGCAGCCTGGAGCAGGCAGCAATACTGGCATCAGAAACACATTGTACAAACACTTGGTAGAGGCCCGACTATGTATTCAACCAGTGGAGTGTGCGCATACGCAGTCGGATCTAACCGCAGGTTTTCGATGGAAGATACACCGAAGCCGCCAGTACCAGCTGTGGGAGAATTACCTTTGTTAACAATGAAGGTAAATGGTTTGTGTGTTTCCGTTTGTGTTTGTATTCCTTGGTGCAGCAAAAATTTCTTTTTCTTTTAAGATGTGTAATCCCCATTTAATTGCATTTTTTCTCGACTTCTTTTACAGGCGTCTCATCATGCACATGTCATATCTGTAACAGTTCCGCATAGCCACGGGCCACCAACGCACTAGAAAGTTCAAATACTGAACCTTGAAGCGACACCATTTGGTCCTTTTGAAGGTGAGCGTCCTTTGTTGGAAAATCTCAACAATTGGTGTTATTTTAATTATGCAATACACATTTACAAATTATGTTATGCGTTAAAGCATTTTTATTCGTCTCGCAGCGAAGCACGGGTTTTCACCCTCTTTGTTTCACTAATTTTCGAAGAATCCAATGTCAATCTAGTTAGAAAATAGGTTATTGATCTGATACAGTTGCGAATTTGTTTTCTTTGACTAGGTTGAGTTACCTTCACTCTCAAAAGATTATGCACAGAGATGCTGTTGGCCAAAACAAGAACTGTTAAGAAAAAAGGATCTAAAGAAAAAGATGGAAGATGAGAGGGTAGCTGCGGACGATCAAAGAGCTGCGGACAAACGGGCTCGGCATTAAACACTCAATGATAGGTTGTATAGCTTTAGTTTTTGCATTATAACTATAACTAGCCTATGTCTTTTGGGAACTCGATTTATAAGTGATTTGGTGATTTATAAATGACTTTTATTGTTTAAAATATTGGTTTTTCATATTTTTAGAATTTTGAATCTGGGAATTATGGATACTACGGAATTTAGCCAGGTGTTTTCTACGGATTAATTGTTGCTATAAATTGTGGGAAATTCGTGGGAAATAATTTTGGGAAATCCGTGGGAATATATGGTTACTAAATATTGTGGGAAATCCGTGAGAATATGTCCGTGGGAAATCCGTGAGAATATGTCCGTGGGAAATCCGTGGGAATATATGGTTACTAAATATTGTGGGAAATTTGTGGGAATATGGTCGTGGGAAATCTGTGGGAATATGCCCGTGGGAAATATGTGGGAAAATGTATGTGGGTAATCTGTGGGAAAAAGTTCGTGGGAAAAAACCACTCCTTGAATGTTAAAAATGTGTAATAATAACCGTGGGAAATCCGTGAGAAAATGGTCAACGCTCTGTGAGAAATTCCGTGGGAAAATATTTACCCACGATGTTTTTACAAACGGAACAATTCCGTGGGAAATCCGTGGGTAAGGGCCCTTTCCCACTGGATTTCCCACGGAACTTGTTGTGGGTAAAGGCTGTTTTTCTAGTAGTGGGTGATGGAAGCACGCATGCAGGAATTAACAAGCAAATTGCTTATAAATAAGACCGTCATTACGAGTTACATACAAAAGCACCATATGAATGGTTAAAACCATCATCACAAAATCATTTGATAATGAAAATATTAAGAGACAAATTTGTCCTCCTTAACCCACGAGAACCCGAGCTACCAGGGCGGTAAAATAAGTTCTTTGAACAGTAACATCTCCTGTACGTATTATTCGTTGGCAAAATTCCAGTACCAAGTACCAGTAGAAAAATCCCTCGAAAACCATTTGTGACAACAGCTGCACACACATAGAGTTCAGTCGGGTTTAATTTACGATCTCTTTGCATTGCAAAGCCTTTATCATTCGCCTAACAACATGCATGTTTCAAGTGAGCTCTTAGTTCACCCTCCCAAGTACCCCAGAAACCTAGCTTTTTTTCAGAAGTACAATCTAATAGTAGTGTGTTCATGCATTCGTTTTTTGTTTTTTGTTTGGTTTGTCTGGGTTTATACGGGTACGAGATTTTTGTAACTTAAACCGAAGCCAAATCTAAGCAAATAAGTGTTTTGTGAAGCGGTATCAATTACAAAGTTACCAGCCAGGTTTATATTGGAAAAATCATGATTTTTGACGTAAATTTATTTCATAAGGAAATACTCATAAGACACTTGAGATTCGTTAGTGCATGAAAAAATCAAAATTGGATATATTATCCCATGCAATTACGAAAGATGAGTGAATGAACGATTATTATTAACAAAATAACCAAATTTACAACTATGAAATATTCACGGGGTACATATGTAATGAATATGGATCAAGGGGAATTAGTTAAATAAAAAGAATTAAAAGAAATTTGAACATTGCATCAATGGTTAAAAATAAAGAATAACAAAAGTGTAAATAATACTATTACTTTTCAAAGGTTTGAGGGTAAGATCGTAAAGTTGCTTCCCTTCCATAATTTTCTCCTATAATATTTGGCATCTTTGGTTGATTTCTTCGGGCATTATTTAATTCATACGCATTTAAAGTCTCATTTTTCAATTTAATACAAATTTTAACTATTTCATCATCAAAAGAGTTGTTTTTTAATTCTTTTTTTTTATTCATCGTGCATCTTAATTAATGGACTATTAATGTTCTTTGTGAATTCTATGAACGGCAAAAAATTATATAGATGCAATAGTGTATTAATTAAATGCATGGCTTTAGCAGGGTACTATTTTATTACTGTGAATTACAATGATTAATATAATGTATATTTAGACGCATGATTTTTTTTAAATACTTAGATGCATGATTTTGTTAAAGTAGTTCGGTGCATGAGTTTGTAGAAATAAAATTATCAGACTATGCATCTAACTATTTCTAGTTAGTTGCATAGTTTGGTAATTTTGTTTTAAATAGATGCATAGTTTGATAATTTTATATTAAGTTAGATGCATAAGTTTTCAAAAACAAGTTAAATCCATGAGCTTTAAAATTTAATTAGGTGCATCACTTAGTTTTAACATTATAGCTTCAGTAGAGGCATTTGTTTTTAGTAATCTAGATAATGCTTAACCAATATAAAAATTGGATTGTTGAGTACTAACAAGAAGCATGAGTTTAAAGGAAGATGGTATAGATTATTAGATAATGGTTTGCAAATTTAATAATGCATGTACGTACATGTTAAGGTTTTAAAGATCGATCTTTCTACTTGATGACAAACCAATTAACCACATTAGATGCATCGTTCCAACATATTGGATGCAACTTTTGAAATATTGGATGCAAAAGAAGTCCATCAATTTTTTCTAGCCATGATTAACACACGTGTACCAAATTGATTCTTTATAATGCATCTTGAATGGATATGATGCATGCAATCAATATTCTATCTTTATATAATTCTATCATGTTTGAAATGAAAAAGAACTTGTGATTGTATTCGGAAGTTATAAACTCAACAAAAGTCAATTGTCACACTTAGATGATAATGACAAAAACACCCTTACCCATTATATAAAATGAATGGTTGAGATTACTTTTCATTCTACTTATTTTTAGGTTTCTTTTTATGTGATCCTAACTTTATATGTAATTTACGTATGTAATTGCTCATGTTATAAATTAGGAAAAAGTGAGTGTGAGGTTATTAGGTATATAACTTGTGTGTAAAAACATTCAACAGTACATCGATTTAACAGTAAAAAAATCCCAACATTTAACCTTACAATAATAATTTTATTAGGCTTTAATTTTTTCTCTCAGATAAATCTACTACAACAAAAATCACCCACTTGTTCTCCAAGACAGAAATTCGTCCATCCAATTTATTATCCGGCTTGCACTAAATTCGTCCATCCGATTTATTCAGTTTCAAAACGGATCAATTAATGCATTCCATTTTGAAGAATCTATGTAGACGTGGAGATACAGTGATTTTCCATCCGATTAATGTATTTAGGAAGAATCAAAATTTGTCCATCAAATTAATATTTACAAAGAATCCAAAGTCGTTTATATGATTAATGTATTCAATTTTGAAAGAATTGTGCATGTAGACATTATTAGTTTGATATGGCAAACTAGATTTAAAATGTTGTGTGACAAATCATGTCCAAACTAAAATGAACATATGGATGGTGGGAACCAATTTCATTGAAATTTTATCAAAACACAAATCGTTTTGAAAGATTTTATACACAAAGTAGCATACCTAACAGACTCACATTCACTTTTATTATAACTTAAACATAAGTAAAGGCTGAAATGAAAGCATAGCAATGAAAGTGCAACGGAATAATATAAGTCCTAGAAAAACCTGGTGACATATGATAAACTGGTTTACTCTGGAAAGATTAGGTTTATATCATAAAACTATATTTTGAATTTAGCCAAGAGCCCATATAGGTCATAAGGTATCAACGTGCATGAATACTTAGAGGGGTGACCTCATCATGCAATTAGAGGGCTTGCCTCTAATTATACTGACTGGGTAGGACGGATCAACTCTTTGCATTAGTTTGTAGAAATAAAATTATCAAACTATGCATCTAACTATTTCTAGTTAGTTGCATAGTTTGGTAATTTTGTTTTATTTAGATGCATAGTTTGATAATTTTATATTAAGTTAGATGCATAAGTTTTCAAAAACAAGTTAAATCCATGAGCTTTAAAATTTAATTAGGTGCATCACTTAGTTTGAACATTATAGCTTCAGTAGATGCATTTGTTTTTGTAATCTAGATAATGCTTAACCAATGTAAAAATTGGGTTGTTGAGTACTAACAAGAAGCATGAGTTTAAAGGAAGATGGTATAGATGATTATATAATGGTTTGCAAATTTAATAATGAATGTACGTACATGTTAAGGTTTTAAATAGCGATCTTTCTACTCGATGACAAACCACTTAACCACATTAGATGCATCGTTCCAACATATTGGATGCAAATTTTGAAATATTGGATGCAAAAGATGTCCATCAATTTTTTCTAGCCATGATTAACACACGTACCAAATTGATTCTTTATAATGCATCTTGAATGGATATGATGCATGCAATCAATATTCGATCTTTATATAATTCGATCATGTTTGAAATGAAAAAGAACTCGTGATTGTATTCGGAAGTTATAAACTCAACAAAAGTCAATTGTCACACTTAGATGATAATGATAAAAACACCCTTACACATTATTTAAAATGATTGGTTGAGATTACTTTTCATTCTACTTATTTATAGGTTTCTTTTTATGTGATCCTAACTTTATATGTAATTTATATATGTAATTGCTCATGTTATAAATTAGGAAAAAGTGAGTGTGTGGTTGTTAGCTATGTAACTTGTGTGTAAAACGCTTCAATAGTACATCGATTTAACAGTAAAAAGTTTCCCAACATTTAACCTGACAATAATACTTTTATTAGTCTTTAATTTTTTCTCTCAAAAAAAATCTGCTACAACAAAAATCACCCACTTGTTCTCCAAGACAGAATTCGTCTATCTAATTTATTATCTGGCTTGCACTAAATTCGTCTATCCGATTTATTCAGTTTCAAAACGGATCAATTAATGCATTCCATTTTGAAGAATCTATGTAGACGTGGAGATACAGTGATTTTCCATCCGATTAATGTATTTAGAAAGAATCAAAATTTTTCCATCAATTTAATATTTACAAAGAATCCAAAGTCATTCATATGATTAATGTATTCAATTTTGAAAGAATTGTGCATGTAGACATTATTAATTTGTTATGGCAAACTAGATTTAAAATGTTGTGTGACAAATCATGTCCAAACTAAAACGAACATATGGATAGTGGGAACCAATTTCATTGAAATTTTATCGAAACACAAATCGTTTTGAAAGATTTTATACACAAAGTAGCATACCTAACAGACTCACATTCACTTTTATTATAACTTAAACATAAGTAAAGGCTGAAATGATAGCATAGCAATGAAAGTGCAACGGAATAATATAAGTCCTGGAAAAACTTGGTGGCATATGATAAACTGGTTTACTCTGGAAAGATTAGGTTTATATCATAAAACTATATTTTGAATTTAGCCAAGAGCCCATATAGGTCATGAGGTATCAACGTGCATGAATACTTAGAGGGGTGACCTCATCATGCAATTAGAGGGGTTGCCTCTAATTATACTGTCTGGGTAGGACGGATCAACTCTTTGCATTAGTTTGTAGAAATAAAGTTATCAAACTATGCATCTAACTATTTCTAGTTAGTTGCATAGTTTGGTAATTTTGTTTTATTTAGATGCATAGTTTGATAATTTTATATTAAGTTAGATGCATAAGTTTTCAAAAACAAGTTAAATCAATGAGCTTTAAAATTTAATTAGGTGCATCACTTAGTTTGAACATTATAGCTTCAGTAGATGCATTTGTTTTTTGAAATATAGATAATGCTTAACCAATGCAAAAATTAGGTTGTTGAGTATTAACAAGAAGCATGAGTTCAAAGGAAGATGGTATATATGATTATATAATGGTTTGCAAATTTAATAATGAATGTACGTACATGTTAAGGTTTTAAATAGCGATCTTTCTACTCGATGACAAACCACTTAACCACATTAGATGCATCGTTCCAACATATTGGATGCAACTTTTGAAATATTGGATGCAAAAGATGTCCATCAATTTTTTCTAGCCATGATTAACACACGTACCAAATTGATTCTTTATAATGCATCTTGAATGGATATGATGCATGCAATCAATATTCGATCTTTATATAATTCGATCATGTTTGAAATGAAAAAGAACTCGTGATTGTATTCGGAAGTTATAAACTCAACAAAAGTCAATTGTCACACTTAGATGATAATGATAAAAACACCCTTACACATTATTTAAAATGATTGGTTGAGATTACTTTTCATTCTACTTATTTATAGGTTTCTTTTTATGTGATCCTAACTTTATATGTAATTTATATATGTAATTGCTCATGTTATAAATTAGGAAAAAGTGAGTGTGAGGTTGTTAGCTATGTAACTTATGTGTAAAACCCTTCAATAGTACATCGATTTAACAGTAAAAAGTTTCCCAACATTTAACCTTACAATAATACTTTTATTAGGCTTTAATTTTTTCTCTCTCAAAAAAATCTGCTACAACAAAAATCACCCACTTGTTCTCCAAGACAGAATTCGTCCATCCAATTTATTATCCGGCTTGCACTAAATTCGTCTATCTGATTTATTCAGTTTCAAAACGGATCAATTAATGCATTCCATTTTGAAGAATCTATGTAGACGTGGAGATACAGTGATTTTCCATCCGATTAATGTATTGAGAAAGAATCAAAATTTGTCCGTCAAATTAATATTTACAAAGAATCCAAAGTCGTTCATATGATTAATGTATTCAATTTTGAAAGAATTGTGCATGTAGACATTATTAGTTTGATATGGCAAACTAGATTTAAAATGTTGTGTGACAAATCATGTCCAAACTAAAATAAACATATGGATGGTGGGAACCAATTTCATTGAAATTTTATCAAAACACAAATCGTTTTGAAAGATTTTATACACAAAGTAGCATAGCTAACAAACTCACATTCACTTTTATTATAACTTAAACATAAGTAAAGGCTGAAATGAAAGTATAGCAATGAAAGTGCAGCGGAATAATATAAGTCCTGGAAAAACCTGGTGACATATGATAAACTTGTTTACTCTGGAAAGATTAGCTTTATATCATAAAACTGTATTTTGAATTTAGCCAAGAGCCCATAATTCGATCATGTTTGAAATGAAAAAGAACTCCTGATTGTATTCGGAAGTTATAAACTCAACAAAAGTCAATTGTCACACTTAGATGATAATGACAAAAACACCCTTACACATTATTTAAAATGATTGGTTGAGATTACTTTTCATTCTACTTATTTTTAGGTTTCTTTTTATGTGATCCTAACTTTATATGTAATTTATATATGTAATTGCTCATGTTATAAATTAGGAAAAAGTGAGTGTGAGGTTGTTAGGTATGTAACTTGTGTGTAAAAACCTTCAATAGTACATCGATTTAACAGTCTAAAAATTCCCAACATTTAACCTTACAATAATACTTTTATTAGGCTTTAATTTTTTCTCTAAAAAAAAATCTACTACAACAAAAATCACCCACTTGTTCTCCAAGACAAAAATTCGTCCATCCAATTAATTATCCGGCTTGCACTAAATCCGCCCATCCGATTTATTCAGTTTCAAAATGGATCAATTAATGCATTCTATTTTGAAGAATCTATGTAGACGTGGGGATAGAGTGATTTTCCATCCGACTAATGTATTTAGAAAGAATAAAAATTTGTCCATCAAATTAATATTTACAAAGAATCCAAAGTCTTACATATGATTAATGTATTCAATTTGAAAGAATTGTGCATGTAGACATTATTAGTTTGATATGGCAAACTAGATTTAAAATGTTGTGTGACAAATCATGTCCAAACTAAAACAAACATATGGATGGTGGGAATCACTTTCATTGAAATTTTATCAAAACAAAAATCGTTTTGAAAGATTTTATACACAAAGTAGCATACCTAACAAACTCACATTCACTTTTATTATAACTTAAACATAAGTAAAGGCTGAAATGAAAACATAGCAATGAAAGTGCAGCTGAATAATATAAGTCCTGGAAAAACCTGGTGACATATGATAAATTGGTTTACTCTGGAAAGATTAGGTTTATATCATAAAACTGTATTTTGAATTTAGCCAAGAACCCATATAGGTCATGAGGTATCAACGTGCATGAATACTTAGAGGGGTGACCTCATCATGCAATTAAAGGGGTTGCTTCTAATTATACTGGTTTGGGTAGGACGAATCAACTCCTTGTGAAGGATGCAAGGTACACACCACATTCACCATAAAAATATTGTCTAAAAACATGTAACTAGGATGCACCCATACACCCCATATGACATGATAATAATAATAATGGCCAAAACGTGAAGGGTCACCACGAGCAATCACTCCGTCGTGGTGAAGTCATAACACTGGTGCCTCCAGTGTTATTGTTACGGTACCTCCGTAACTAGGTAAAACTGGCATGCATGTATATAGCTCAGGCAATTTCAAACAGACATAACATTTCCTGAAGTGTTTAATACACATGAATACAAGGAAAACAGTTGGCTGCAGACGGAAAAACCTAATTAAACATGCAAAGGGAGTTGTCCATATTGAAGGAAGGAATATCCGTACCTTGTGTCCAATAATGTGAACGAAGAAGACGCGCAAAGATCCTATCCTGACTCCACAAGTGCTACATAATAAAGAGGGACGCATATGAGTTGTATGATTAACTTATACTTACCTGATTATTAGTTTACTTGATGTGTTATTACTTGTTTACTTGTTCCTGTCTTGTTTTAAGAGTTCTGGACTTGTTTCACTGATTCACGTTTAATCCTATGTTTTCTTAATGTTTCATGTGTTCTGATTAGTGTAATTCATGTTTGTGTGTGTTTAAGTACTTGTTGCATCATAATGCGTAACTTTCTAAAAATAGCCGGTTTCTATATATATAATAAGTTTCCAAAAATAGCAGGTTTCTATATATAGTAGGTTTCCAAAAATAGACAGTTTTCATAATTAGTAAGTTTCCAAAAATAGAAAGATTTCAGATTTAATATGTTTATGTAAATAGCATGTTATCATATTTAGTATATTTTTATAAGTAGCATAATATTATAAATAATACATTCCATAAATAATATATTACCATATATAATATATTTCCATAAATTAATAATACGCTTATTAAATAATAAAAATGATATAACATACATTTTTAATAAGCTTATAATATGTCATGTATAATTATATTTTAAAAGTTTAATAATAAATAAATACGTAGGCTTAACTTATTATTATTAATTAATAATGATATTACATGCTTATCACAAGTTATTATTAATTAATAATATTACATGTTTCATATAATTACACTTTACCTTAAAAAAGATATTAATTAATTAAACGAAGTTTTAATTAATTAATATAGTGTACATGAATAATTAAGTCATTATTTTAGCATAAGTTTATTTAAATAAAATGTACATACAAAATATCATGATTTTAATAAATAAAAATTCATATTCTATGTCATGTAAATTAATTAACCTAATTAACATGTTTTTAATTAGAGTAATTAAATAAGATAACATGCATGTTTTATACACTTAGCCAAACACCCCTTACTTCCCTTAAACCCTGAGCCAAACACTCCCTTAACTGGTTCCTTCTGCCATATCATACTTTCCCCCTATCTCTTACTAACTATCCACTGACTTACTTAAGTTCCTGCTGTTTGGTTAAGCCTACCCACTGGCCTATATCCGTTCCTACTACTAGTCACTTCTACCCACTGTCATGCAACAATTACCCATCGAAACCCCCCTCCAGGTCTCAGTTCCCACTGCCACTGTTGGTGGGGGTTGCTACTGACCGAGCAAAAGCTATGCCGACCCCATAGTGGGTGAGGCTGGTGTAAGTATGTTACCACCGAGACCAAGAATGGTCTCGGTTGTGTGCGATCCGAACACAAACAACACCAACCGAATTCCCCATTATACATCTTGTTAGCCCTATATTTTATATAGTCAAACAAGAATGTAATAGGTCATCTTAGTCGTTATTGGTCTTGTATTGTAATAGGTCAGTCGGGTTAACCGGGCTTGGACTTTAAGCTAATATTGTCTAAGTTAGGGGCGTAAGCCCAAGCAAAACCAAGCCCGGCCCAAGAAACAAGCCCACAAAAGCCTCTTTAGGCGTGGCATATATAAACCCTCTTCCATGTGTGGAAGAGGGTGTTGGTTACCATTTACTTTCTCTCTCTAGTTTATGTTTTAACTATCCAATCTCTCTAGTTTCTCTCTCTACTTTTTTCTCTTTCTCTCTCTAAATATCATCTTAACATTGTGTTATGGATTGAAGTGGGTTTAACATTTGGTATCAAGAGCCTACAGTGGATAGGTGATTGAAGACTCGTGGTTGTATTCTTATTGATTTTGTGAGGTATTTGATCCATAATCTTTGATCCAAATTTTTTTGTGTTTTTTATGGTTTAATCTTCATAGAAACCTTCTACATAGTTGTGGTAGGGATTTCGGTTATTTATTTTGGCTAAAAACACAAAATTTTTGGGTGTTTGGATCAATTTTTGGCTCAAAATCACGTGTTGGGATTGTTAGATCCGAGAACCATGGTAGTCGGGCAAACAGTTTCTTATCTTCGGAATTCTTGGTCATATTGTGAAGTATTGCCTAGGGTTTCTATTTTGCGAAGTCCATTTTCCGTGTCTATTCTGAAGTTAAATAGAAGAAGATATTGTGAAGTCAAAAAGTAAACTTTGAGTTTATTCCGAAGTGCTTTATACCTTATATTGCGAAGTAACCTTGTATTCCGATGTAAACAAATTCCTAAGTAAACTTGGATTCCGAAGTAAACTTGGATTGCGAAGTATACATGGATTCCAAAGTAAACTTGGAAATTTTTGAGTGTATTCCTAAGTAAACTTGGATTGCGAAGTGGTTATTCCGGAGTTTCTCATTCCGAAGTGCTTATTGCGAAGTGAAATTTTTCCGAAGTGAAAGTTTTCCGAAGTGGAATTATTCCGAAGTGAAGTTTTTCCGAAGTTAAGCTATTCAGAAGATAACTTTTTCCGAAGTGAATTTATTCTGAAGTGGACTTTATTCCGAAGTGTATTTTATTCCGAAGTGGACTTTATTCCGAAGTGAAGTTTATTCCGAAGTGGAATTTATTCCGAAGTGACAAACTGTCATATTCCGAAGTGCACTTTATCATATTCCGAAGTCAGCCATTTTTTAGTTAGATACCTTTTTAGATTTAGACACCCTCTAGACTAGTCCAGGATCACCATTTTCCCGCTTTAGACACCCGATTGGGAATGAAGACATCTACCACTGTTCCATAAGTATTGCAAATGTTCCACAAATCTTTTGCAGTAGTGTCTTGGGGAAAATTAGTGGCAAAAATTGATTTGGAAATCGACTGGGTTAGATTCACGTTAGTTTGAGCCCTAGCCACTATAACGAAACCGTAAAATAAAATAATAAAATAACCCCTAAAACCCTAAAGGATCGTTAATTCCATTGGATCTAAAGTTTTCATCGAGCCAATTAACAATCGTAAATAATGGATGATCTCACAGTGAGATCCACATTACCAATCATTAATCAACGAATGGATCTTTCAAGATATAATTAAATAACAAACGTAAAGAGCCGCCGCAAGTGTTTAAAAAATGTGACAGGAGTTAAACGAAACAAAACTCAAAACGAGATCAGATCCCTATGGCTTCCAGAGTGCTATCATATAAGAAAGCTCGTTCTTAGAATTAATCACAAGGATTAACACATCCAAGACTACAGGTTCCTTTTATGTACAATTGCCAAGAAGGGTAGTAAGAAGTCGAGAAGAGATTAAGGAACACTAGTACAAAAATGGGTTTCGGTCACACATACCAAATTTCGTGTAGTCACAAATAAATTTTTTGTGTTACTGAATTCGCCAGTCATAAATAAACGGTCACACTTGAAGTCAGTTTGCATGACCATTTCATATTTTGTTTGTTACGCATATGAATATTTACGTGACTAGGGCTAACAAATGCTTTTTGGATGAGTCGTTAGTCACTTAATAATTTGAGAGTGTTACCGAATCAAAGTCTGGTTCAAGTAGTAGTCACATTATACGTATACATGTGTGGCAAATATTTGTCATACACACATTGAATGTGACCAAAAATCATATATATGGTCACATAGACTTATTTTACAAGTGACAAATTGATAAACAAGGTTGTCACACACATTATTTTAATGTGACTAGTATATTCTGTTAAATGTTAACCACACATGAATTTTGTGTGTGTGGCAAATTGAAAGTAGGTATTTTGCCACTATATTTATATAAATGTGTATTTTACAATTACTTAAAGACTATGATCAAATATAATACATGAACATATTAAATTCCTAAACAATTATGTAACTATATGATTGTCAATAGTCACAACATTTGAGAAATGTATATCTAAATTATACTTATGGTCACATTATAATGAGATTAACTATGAACAACACATTGAAAACGCCACACAGTAAAATATTCATGTGACAATTGTTTATAACCAAATGTAATCTCTATTTTCACTAATGTTAATATTAGTCACATATTTAGAACCAAATATGTTCATGTGGCAAACTGGTTAAGTGTGTTAGTGTTTGAATGGAAGGTCTAGGGTTCGAGTCCTAGACCTTGTTTTTTGCTATTTTTTAAAACACAATAAACCCTAAAAATACAGAAAACACACACTTTATACACGCCTAATAATGAGAATGCTCATTCTTGGAACTTCACAAAAATTAAATACATGCATGAATATGCATTAGATGTTTATGTAGGCTGCTGACCCTTTGTATTCCATCATTGGTTATATAAACAAGGATTAAGTAATGAAATTAATCATAACAAAAACACAACAAACACTTAATTATCAACATTTTAAGAATCAAAAAATGGCTTCTTTATCCAAAAGAACATTTTCTGCTGCTTTTGAAGATACCAGTGCAGTTCCTAACAAGTATGTATCATTAGTTATTTTACTAACATTGTATCTTTGTTATCATTTAGTACTAATAATCTTTTATGTTCTTTTCAGGAAACCTTGTGTGGTGCCCAAAGTAAAAGCTAACGCAGATGGAGAGTTCCCTGATGATTGTCCTTACGATGATAAATATGATGAGAATGTTGCTATGTTGAGGAAGCTTACGAACAGAGACAATGGAAGCTGGAAGACGAAGAGAATGCCCGACTTGAACAACAATGCCGGAGGGAGAAAGTTGCTTCCTTAAGAAGGAAGCAACATGAGCAAGAACAACGCGAGAGGGAGGAAGCTGCTTCCTTTAGAAGGAGGCAAGAGGAATAGCGACAGAGGGAGGAAGCGATAAGAGGAAACTTGAGGAAGAAGGTCAAATCATTGATGATGATGTTTATTCTTCTGAGCATGAAATTGAAGAAGACGAAGACGAGTTCAAAGAGGCTTTAGATTACGATGAACTTCATTTGGCTTTTGATCTTGAGAAATCTCCAAACTTTGATTAGTTAGAGAAACAAAATGTTTGTTTTATTAAAAACCTGTAATCCTTTAGTATTATTGAATTGAATTTATGTTTGATCAGTTTTTACCTTGTGTTATTTTTATTTTACTTCAGTCATTTCAAACTTTTCATTTTCAGTTTAATTAATTATTAAGCACATTGTTTGAACAAATTAGTTGTTTATGTGAAATTAGAAACGAATTGGAATAAATACTTGGGAGGACTAGTGAAAATATATTAAAAAGATAAAAAAATCTTAACTTGTGCTTGACTAGATAATGATTAAAAACAAAATAAGCTGTAACAAGCAGTTTTTCAAGGAAATACTCAATATTAGCTTAGTTCTGAGTGAAGAATGGACTAGCAGTATTGTTACAAACATATGCTCAGAACATCAGAAGAATAAGGCAAGATCCTAACAACTTTATATCCAACTGGAAAATAATTGCAGATGTAATAGCAAAAACGTAAAAGCACCTTACAGTTAAGCTAAGTCGAAAACATAAACTGCTAAAAGCTTAATTAGTTTTGGCGGGAGAATTAGGGAAAAAAATTGGGTTATAAGATCCACCGAAGTGGAAAGCCTTAACCGGATGTGTAACAGTTGACACAAAAATCTTGGTTATATGTGTTATCATCTAGGATTATACAACTCACAACATGAATAAATAAAATACAAGATGAACCATGTTTAAATCCATGAAATACAAGTCTAATTTCATAATATTGATGATAATATTGCAGGTTCATACAAAATGTGAATGACAACATATTTGCATTCCAAAAAATAATGGATACACCCATCCATGTAGATTAGTGTTTTAAATTGTTTAAATAAACTATACCTACACTTAACCAAAATAGTCTAAAGAAGATTCATCAGAAACATCCATATACAGAGATAACAAGTTCTTCCATAGCCTACCCCCTACAGGTTCCTCTATAGCCTACCCCCTCTTCCTTTTTCCTAGCTTTGTTTCAAATTCTTTCAATTTTTTGGACAAGGCAGGAAACATACTGCATTTCTGATAGGTGGGGGCCTTTCTGTTGTAGAAAATGGAGACCGAGAAGATGACTCTACTTTTGGTGTACATCCCCTGCTAACCCTTGGACTGAGTATCTGTTTGGATGATCCACTCGCCTTGCCTACAGTCTAACTGGATGAGCCAATAGCTTTGCCTTTCTTCTTGGACGGTGAATTAGTCTCTCCCCAAGTATCGTCCGAATTACAATCATCTGCAGAGGTGCTGGAATACTTGGAAGGTTCATCCTGGTCATCATGAAATGGGTGCTGGAAGTCTTTAGTGTTTACATGTTCAAAGCTTTCATCTAATGACAACATATCTTCCTCAGATCTTTTAAAGCTTTCATCTGATGATAGCGTATCTTCTTTAGAGCTTTGAGAGGAATCAATGATGATAACATCTATAAATTACAAGACAAATTTTAATAAATTCAGATACTAACAGCCACCTAGATACTCAAAACAATAAAACATTCATATACAAACTTATTATAGGTTAAAAGTTAATATACTAACCTCCCTGCGACAGTCTCTTTTTGAAATGTTGGAATTCCCTTTTAAGCTTTTCCACCCTATCATGTAGGTTAGAAAGAGTATCTATGGTATCAGTTTCCATTGAACCGTTTCCTTTTTCTTTGTTTTTCAAGTCAGCTCCTGTATCTACATACCATAATACGCATAAGTTAACTACAAATACATAATCACATGTCTGCTATAAAGTTTAACAGCTACACATAAACGACATCTTAAGCCCGTTTGCTCTTCGAGGTAGATATCTCCATGATTCCTCTATCTTGTGAACATTTTCATCTTCGTGCCCAATATATGAATCCAATATGGACCTACTTCTTTTCGTTTATCCTTTTTTTATGTAAGTAGCTCAAAATTTGACATTCTCATTTGGTCTTTCATTGATATCAATATCATCAATACCCATGAAAAAGCGAATATGAGTGCCAAAGTAAGAGGTCCTTTACTAAAAAAGCTAAACAAAAAGATGTTAATGCATACTGAATTCACATATTGGGAACGGAGATGATGATTTTCTATATTTACCTCGAAGAGGAAATGGGCTTGAGATGTCGTCTATGTGGAGCTGTAATACTTTATAGCATACATGTGATACCGAAGCTAGTGAATAACTATATTTCTCTAAAGGTTAAATCTTAGTTTACTTACCTCCCTTCAACTGTGTCTGTTTAAGAAGTTTGAATTCCCTTTTAAAGCTTTTTCACTCTATTATCTAGATTAAAAGGATCAAATGCTTTATCAACTCTGTTGATCTCTTGCCTTTTTCTTTTTTCTTTAAGTTAGCTATTGTATCTGCATCAACATATAACCAACATATAAACAACACAGTAAATGAACCAATGCAGCTGTGAAAACGTATAGACTTCTTGGCCAACATTTTTGAATATAAGATGGCATCGACAGAAGAACCTACATATTTTCGTTTACCCTTTTTTATGTAAGCCCCTCTTACTATGGCCGTCGCATTATCTTTTTCATGGGCATCACTACCATCAACTAAGGTCTTTACTGAGCGACCCGTTTCCTTTTTGTTGAATGGTCGAAGGATTTCCTTCCCATTTGTAAATTTTGGCGCTTATTTTGGCATCAAATTATCCGAGTCGTCACTCTGAACACGCTCAATCTCAATTTGAGTTTCAGTATCGAAATATAATCCACACATGGATCAATCCAAATACTAAATGCATGATATAAACCACACAAGTCTGTATCTAGATACTCAACTGGAAAGAGTATTCGGATACTGAAACTGAAACTAAAAAGAGAGTATTCATAGTGGTGACTCGGATAACTTGCTATCCCATGAAGCCCCAAAATTGGGAACTGGGAATGAAAACATTCGACCAATCAACAGAAAAGAAAAGGGTCGTTTATTAAAGACCGTAGTTGATGTTGACAAGGACCATTAAAAAGGGAAATGACACGACCATAGTAATAGGTACTTACATAAAAAAGGGTAAACGAAAAGATGTAGGTTGTTCTATCGATGCCATCTTAGATTCAAAAAAGTTGGCCAGGAAGTCTATACGTTTTCACATCAAGATAATCAAACCTAATCTCAACTCAAATGTTTACGCTCTGTTCTCGAGTCTTATTTTAAAGGAATGAAAGGGGGTGGAATGAGAAGGGCAAAGTAGGGGAGGATATTTTAGTAAAACCAACCATTAGCTAACAACACAACAAGGAAGATGCAAATACATGATGTTATTCCTTTATGACCAGGACAAACAAAACTCATAATCTAACTCAGAAAGATGCAAATACATGATCTGACTCCTTTTTTACTATACCTAATAACTTGATCAGAATTTATTTTTGCATGATCAAAAAATTAGCATGTAATGGACATATATAAAGGAGATGCCAGTTACGAATAACTTCTGTAAAAGGTAGAAATCCTAGTAGAAATATATAAAATGTGGATGAATAATAAGGATATAAACGTAATTTGATACAAGCCTAACCCATTTTTCTTCCCAATCCCCCCAAAATTGGGCGGAACAGATACACATAAAAATGCCTGCACCTTTCCTTCCTTCCTCCTTCCCGTTCCCTATCCTTCCTTCTTCAAAAAAACTTAAGAACAACATTTTTTAATTTCCCTTTCCATACTCTTCCATCCCTTTAAAAAAAACTTGAGAACTTAAGGTTTCTAGTATGACCAACCCCTTTTTTAAATATTATGGTGTGTTTTTTAGCTTATATAATGGGCTTATATAAGCCATTTTTGCTTATATAAGCCTATGTTTAATAAACTTATAAGCCCATGGCTTATATAAACTTAAGTTAACGTGAGGGTAGAATGGTAAATATGTTATATAAGCCCAAACCTTCCTAAAAAAATCCACATTTTTAGGGCTTATCATAACACCCATATATAAGTTTATAAGCCCACTAATATAAGCTTAGCCAAACACTTGGTTTGAGCTTATAAGCCCATTATATAAGCTAAACCAAACACCCCCTTATCTCCTGTATCTACATCATCATATAACCAACAAAGTACTTGAACCATTTATCATTTTCACTACTCCTAAAACATTACGTAGTAAACACTAACTAATGATCCATCTAACGCCTTTCTGACAAACATATAAACATAAAATTTCACAAAATTGACCTTTAATATGTGCCTTCGTAGCTTCATCAACCTTCATAGCTTCATCAACCTTCATAGCTTCATCAACCTTCGTAGCCTCATCTGCCTTGTCATCTATATAACAAATATTAAAACAAAATCAATTATTGGTATTTTTGTAACAAGCAACATCATCAAAACAAAGACAAATCATCAAAACTTCAATAATACTATTGCGAAGTAAAAACCCTAACCTTGTTTTGATTTTCCTTTAGTCCGTTTTTTAAAATCTAACTGCATCAAGTCTTCAACAATAGTGTCAATAATCGGATCAGGATATCTCCAGTTGGTTCCATACTTATCTATCACATAATCAATCATCTCAGGAGTGATCTTAAAATCAATATCCAACTGGTCACTTAGGTTTCAGTTATCAGGGTTTGAAGATTTGTTACTGTTTGTGTCTGGTGGATGGGTGGTTGATTCATTATTTGACCTCAGGATATTGAATGTGTGTGTGTGTGTGTGTGTGAGTGAGTTATTAGTGGACAGGGTACCGGTGCAATATATCAAGTTGCATGCAAATTAAACGATTCACTTTTTAGACACGTTAGTATAAGTCGAGTTTAGTAGTATAATCTTATTAATTTTTCATTATTTTATTAATTTAACTTTACCTTACATGATTATTGGATAATTAAATTAAAGCATGTGATTAATTTAATTAAACCTTTGTTAAAATTAATATAACATAAGTAAGTTATGTTTCTTAATTAATTAAATGTAACATGAATAATTAAATTAATAATTATTTTAACCTAAATTTTATTTAAATAAAATGGCCATGTTTAATTATCATGATAATTATATTAATAATTATAACATAAATCTTGTTTATTAAATATATAATATAAGTCGGGTGATTAAACGGTTTTATGACTTATTTCAACAAGCTCACGTATGAATGTAACATAAACGATGATTAATTTGTTATCTGATAGATTTTAAAACATTAAAGTTTTTAAAAAATATGAAATGTGAAACCCATCTATCTCGAATGATGGTAACCCTAAATCATAAACCTTAACCAGTTAAACCATAAACACAAATTAAACCAAAAACCAATAATAAAACCTAAATCGCAAACCTTAAACCATTTAACCGTAAACCATAAACCATTAAACCATAAACCTTAATTAAACCATAAATCATAATCATGCATACCATAAACCATAAACCATAAACCCTAAACTTTAAACCCTAAACCGCAAACCCTAAGCACTAAACCTTAACCCCAAAAAACCCTAAACACTAAATCATAAACCTTAAACCATTTAACCTTAAATTATAAACCTTATACCATTAATTAACCCTTAAACCACAAACCATAAACCTTAAAGCCTAAACCCTAATCCCTGAACCTTATACCAATGAACCATATATAAACACTAGATCATAAATATTAAACCATATAACCTTATACTATAAACATTAAACCATTAATTAACCATTAAACCACAAACCCTAGCTAAGTAAACCATTAATCCTAAACCTTAAACCCTAAACCCTAAACCGTAACCCCTAAGCCCTAAACCTTAACCCCAAAAAACCCTACATACTAAATCATAAACCTTAAACCATTTAACCTTAAACTATAAACATTAAACCATTAATTAACCCTTAAACCACAAACCATAAACCTTAAACCCTAAACCCTAATCCCTAAACCCTGAACCCTAAACCAATGAACCCTAAACACTAGATCATAAATATTAAACCATTTAACCTTATACTATAAACATTAAACCATTAATTAACCATTAAACCACAAACCCTAGCTAAGTAAACCATTAATCCTAAACCTTAAACCCTAAACCCTAAACCGCAAACCCAAAGCCCTAAACCTTAACCCCAAAAAACCCTAAATACTAAATCATAAACCTTAAACCATTTAACCGTAAACTATAAACATTAAACCATTAATTAACCCTTAAACCATAAACCATAAACCTTAAACCTTAAACCCTAAACCTTAAACCCTGAACCCTAAACCAATAAACCCTAAACACTAGATCATAAATATTAACCCATTTAACCTTATACTATAAACATTAAACCATTAATTAACCATTAAACCACAAACCCTAGCTAAGTAAACCATTAATCCTAAACCTTAAACCCTAAACCCTAAACCGCAAACCCTAAGCCCTAAACCTTAACCCCAAAAAACCATAAATACTAAATCATAAACCTTAAATCATTTAACCTTAAACTATAAACATTAAACCATTAATTATCCCTTAAACCACAAACCATAAACCTTAAACCCTAAACCCTAAACCCTAAACCCTAAACCCTAAACCCTAAACCCTAAACCAATGAACCATATACACTAAATCATAAACTCAACCATAAACCATAAATCATAACCCAATACCAAAGTAGAATGTCCTCACCCTAACCTTATTAAACCGTCCATTAAAAATCGACCTTATTCATAATAAACTGCTTGAGATGATTATTCAAGGTGATTGATATAAACCTCAACTAAATCCCACATACTGTTAAAAAACAAAAGATATTTATCTTGCGGTTGTCAAGCATTATTATAACCTAATACATTTAAGTTATTTAACTATAATTTTAATTATGTTTAAAATTAAAGTAATATTATAATTTTTTGTTTTTCATAAAAATAGAACTTATATGCTTTTTTATTTACTTATTAACTTTTAAAAATTAAATTTATTATTAACTTTTAAAAATATTTAAGTTATTTAATTATTAATATATTTAAGTTATTTAATTATTTATATATTTAAGTTATTTAATTATTTATTTGTTATTAACTTTTAAAAATTAAATGTTAATTATACTTATTATTAAGTAAATTTAATATTTACATTTTCATTAATAAACACACATAATATCCGGTAACCATCTTGTAACCACCACCATTTTCGACCATCATTTTCACAATGACACGGGAAGAACGAACCCTAAACTAACCACCCAATAACCTATCAAAAAATCAAAACTCATAAACAATAGTTGCTAGTCTACAGAATCATTAACAACATGAAACATCAGGAAAGAGGTAATGCAAAAATCAGTATTGTTTAATTTAATATTATGGTTCATACGAATAGTGTAAGTTTGTTACTGATATTAGAGTTTACACTTACTTTTAATGCATGTATGTGGACCTATGTCATATTTAATTAACGTGATTCAATATATAGGATTAACCCTTCTTAATGTGTTTATATGGTCTATGTTTCAATCTAGGATATGGGTTTTGTTAATGTGTCTGGATATGGTCTCATGGTATGTTATAGTTTAAGGATATGGTCCCCTATACAAACATATGGATAACCAAATCCAAATGTTATTAGGGCATCCACAACCATGATACACATTATGCCAAACACTCCCTTCATTGATATATAACTTACATTAATATATACATGTTTGCAGAAGTAATTCATATAGAATCCGACACTTCATCATCTAGATCTGAAAGTGCTAAATTTCGCCCACCCCCTAGCAATACAAGTCCTATTCGTAGTTTGCCAAGAAGTTCTTCAAGTAATCCATTTTTTCGTCCTCCACTGTTTCAAACTCCTATTGTAGGCATACATAATGTCACAAGTTCTTCATCTGTTCGTCCATCTTTGTTTCAAACTCCTAATGCTACAAGTTCATCCGCTCGAGTTCGTCCTCCCCTTGTTTGTCCTGCCTTGCTTCAAACTCAAATTTTAGGTGTACCTAATGCCACAACATCTTCCAATAAAGTTCGTCTTCCCACTATTCGTCCTCCCTGTTTAGAAACTCCTATTCTATTCAAACCTACTGCAGAGGATGAATCAGATACATCTGATGAGGATGAAGACACTAATGATGCTGAGGTAGATTCTAGTGATGAGGAGGAAGATACAAGTGATGAGGAGAAAGACACGAGTGATGAGGATTATGAGTTAGAACTCAAGAAGAATAGCAATTCTAATGGTAAATTTTTTTAAACTAGAAGTTTATGGTTTAATGTACAACATTGTGAAGTTTTAATTTATTCAACTTAATGCTATGTCAGGTTCAAAGTCAAAGCCGACTGCTTACTCGAAAGGATACAAGAAAATTTCAGACAAGGTATAGTTAAGTTGTTATGTGTTTATGCATAAAGCTGTATACGTTTATACCATCGATTAATTGTTTTAAACACATGATGTGGTAAAATATTAGGAGGAATGGCAAAACATAGATTAGATTAGGAAGAGCCCTTTCTTTGACTCTAGTGATGAAGAATTAGTTGCTCAAGCTGATGCTCCAAGAAGAAAGCACACTCCCAGATCAAAGCACACTCACAAAGCTCAAGCTTCTAAAGCTAAAGCTCCAAGACCAAATGTCGTTGTTGGCCTAGCCAATAAAAAAACTTGGAAAGAAATTGCTGAGAAGGGTCGGTCAAGGAATGCTGCAGAGGGGAGCAACAGCAAAGGAAAAGGAAGGTTGGATGATGTCAGTTCTCCCTGTTTAAAATCAACAATTTTTTTGAGTTTTGTTGGTCTGGTATTGCTAGGCACCTGTTGTATTATCAAACTACAGGTTGCAACAATTTAATAGATTTGTATGCATTACTAGCATTATTAAACAATTATCAATTATCTGTAATCAACAATATGGTTTGTTAACTAGTTAATAAAGTATTTTAAGTTCATGTACAATTCAATATCTGTACTCAAGTAATTACCAGTTATCTATCAAAGGTTTTTGGTTGAATGTTAAAATGTGTAAAATAGTATAAAATTCTGTTCAAAATTTATTTTTACCAGGAAACTCAAAGGGAAAGTTTACATAGTTTGAATGTTTAATTTGGAGGCGGAGTTCAAAATATTTGGTTGTTTAGTTTTTGTATTTGGAGCCAAATTTTTCACGAAAATTTTGAATGTCCATGCTAAGTTAATGCATATGCAGTTACCATAATATTCTAATTCCATCTCCATCTCAAATCCTGATTTTTCTCCAAAATCACAAAATATACCATAATTTTCTAACTCCATCTCCATCTCAATTACTGCCATTACTAGTTTCATACCATTTCCACTTATTGTTCTTGTACACATGTCAATAATCATGAACACTGAAAACAATGATCAAGATTATATTGTTAATGATGATGATTATTTGGCTAATAATGATGATGTAAATCACGATAATGAAGGAGGTTATGAATCAGAGGATTATGGTGATCAATCGGATGAGGATGAAGACATCAATAAACATAAGGTTGTTAATAAGAGAGGTATAACTAGGTTAGCCAAGTTTCGGATAAAATATGGAAAACCAGATGTCATGAAGATAAATGTGAACTTTGATGCACTGAATAGAATATCAAGGCCAAACAGATCATTGTTTATAAGTTTTTTAGGAGACACGGTTCAGGAAAAGATAGGATTGAAGATTCTATCATGGAAAAATGTGAAGAGGAAGCAAGAGAAAAACTCTGGACTGAAACCACGGTACAAATACAAAATTTTTTACCCAACTATTAGTCGTATTCCTACATTTACTTTAACATTATGTTAATATGTGCAGCAATACTTTGAATTTGATGTGTCCTACAAAAAGTTGGTTATGAATAAGCTAGGTGAACTGCTAAGAAATTTCAGAAGCAAATTGACAGCAAAGCACATAGTTCCCAACCTAGATAATCCTGAAAAACTAAATGTAGTTCCAAAGAATTACAAAGCAATCGTCAATGCCGAACACTGGGTTGCTTTTGTAAACCACACGGCGACAAAAGAATTTAAGGTTGTTAATTTCTATTTCGTTTTACATTTATAAACACCATATGTATGCATTGTTTGGAAACTCCGTATGACAAACACAGTCTGTTACGTACTAGCAACTTCTCATCCAATATTCTTTTTTGTTAGGTGAAATCAGCTGCTAATAAATTGGCGCGTTCCACGTCTCTTTATCAGCATACAATGGGACGTAGTGGTTATGTATATATAAAAGAGAAAATGGTAAGGTTATATTGGTGTAATATCCAAACACTGTTGTCCATGTTGGTTTAACTTTTCATCTGTATGTATTTGATGTTTGGAAGATCATAAAAAAAGAAACTACACCAGATCAAGACCCCCCCCCCCCCCCCCGTGGTGTATTGTGGTTTAATGGAAGGGTTAGAAAAGAAGGAAAAGAGACAGATGATGAAACAATCAAAGTTGGCACTAAGATTGTAAGTGTTATTGCAAATTTTTTTATATAATGTTTATATTCGTATAATAAATTATTTACCATTTTTTGTGTGCAGCTGGAAGCAGAGGAACAGATCTGAGATGGAACCTTAACGATTGATAGTGGCTCAGATTCATTATCACATGTATTAGGAAAGGAAAATGGAGGGTATGCACGAGGAGTGGGAGACAGAGTTACATGCAGGAAGTTCTTTGATCTACCTAGAAGGAAAAAAGGAACTGATGTAAGGATTGCGTTGCTTGAAAATGAACTTGAGAAGGAGATACAGTCGCGTAAAGAAAAAGAGGATACAGTCGCTGAATTAACCACCAAGATGTCACAAACACAGGAAACTATTGAAAAAATGTTGAAAGTTATGTCTTCACAAGGGGTTAATATTGCCGAGTTAATGCCAAGTCAGTCAAATGTAAAACTAGTTTTCTAATTTAGATTTGATAATTTCCAGTCTGTAATACCATTAACAATTAACATACTTATATATTGCAGGTATTACAACTAGAACATAATGCATTAAGCAAAATACCTAGTGAAGAGCAAAGGACGTCGATCAGTGGTGGTGGAATTCAGAATGGTGTGTTATTTCCAATGTCTAAGACAACTACAACTTCGAACAAGGATTTGGACACTGTAACTGCAGCTGCAACTGCAACTGTGAAGAAGGTAAGTTATAAAAAAACCATGTTTGGTTTCTTAATTGTACTATACATGACTTATTTACTGTGTTATGTATATATGCAGGTACCTACTAGAACTAGGTTAGCAAAAAATAAGACAGGATCGTCGGAAAAGAAGTCTCCACTTTAAAATTCCCAATCTCAAGAAGATATTTATCCAGCTTCCGGATCACAACAAAATTTGTCTCCCTCGACACAACAAGACGTACCTATTGCATCATTACGAAAGAAGCGTACACCTTCTAAATCAAAAGTAAATCAGTCTCCACCATCACTACCAGATGTAAGTATTTCATCATTTTTCATATAATTACTTGTTTAATTTATTTGTCATTAACGCATGTAAACATTTTTTCTTCAGACATTTAAGTGCAAACTGTGGAACATATCTAGGACAATGATCATTGGTAACGGTAGGGTATACAAGTCTAAGGATGGAGACAATGTAATGATTCATAACCAACCACTACCAAAAAATTGCTACAAAGTTTCAGTTGATGAATCCTTAGTGGATGCAACATTCATACCTGATGCCGGAAATAATGGTTTAAAAACTGTTGAGGATGTAAAAGGTAGTTTTGTGGCATGGCCAAAGGAAAAGGTTATTTTTTTGGAAGAGGTACATACACTTGATTTATCATCCTACATATGCATAGCTTTTCATATTTAGTTCAATGTTTAATACACGGATTTTGTTTCCATACAAGAAACACCGCCACCAAATACCATGAAAGCTGTTGTTGAAAGTGCACCAAAGATAGGATCTAAGCGCTCGATGAATGATCCGGCAGGCAGTACATTTACGACTATTACTCATATGCAAAAACAAGCTAGGAATAACAAGGCTCAAAAGACTTTACAATACGGTGATTCAAAGTCTTTACAAATGTGATTCTATGTGAAAAATATGTTACTTGAGAATAATACGACATTACATTTGTTGATTTGATTATGTAGATTCAATTTTATATATTAATGCAGTTGAAATTTTATTTCCAGAATTTTGTTATTTGTTTTTATTGAATTCTGAAAGGTTACTAGAAGATGAAACATAGTCACACTTATTCACATTCCAACGTGTGACTACATATCATAAAAAGTCACACAAACATACAATTCTATGTGACTATTGGATGCATATAGTCACACAAAATACAATTTGCTTGATTTGACAAAGCATACAGTCACACTTATTACTACTATTGGTAACTCTTTGGTTAATTGTATGTGACAAACTTAGTGCCATTAGCATGATTTGTGTGACTACATGTCATAAAAGGTCACACAAACATACAATTCATGTGACTATTGGATGAATATAGTCACACAAAATACAATTTGCTTGACTTGACAAAGCATACAGTCACACTTATTACTACTATTGGTAACTCTTTGGTTAATTGTATATGACAAACTCAGTACCATTAGCATGATTTGTGTGACTACATGTCATAAAAGGTAAACAAACATACAATTCATGTGAGTATTAGATGCATATAGTCACACAAAATATAATTGGCTTGACTTGACAAAGCATACAGTCACACTTATTACGACTATTGGTAACTCTTTGGTTAATTGTATGTGACAAACTCAGAGCCATTATCATAATTTGTGTGACTACATGTCATAAAAGGTCACACAAACATACCCTTCATGTGACTATTTGATGCATATAGTCACACAAAATACAATTTGCTTGACTTGACAAAGCATACAGTCACACTTATTTCTACTATTGGTAACTCTTTGGTTAATTGTATGTGACAAACTCAGTACCATTAGCATTATTTGTGTGACTACATGTCATAAAAGGTAACACAAACATACAATTCATGTGACTATTTGATGCATATAGTCACACAAAATACAATTTGCTTGACTTGACAAAGCATACAGTCACACTTATTACTACTATTGGCAACTCTTTGGTTATGTATGTGACAAACTCAGTACCGTTAGCATGATTTGTGTGACTACATGTCATAAAAGGTAACACAAACATACAATTCATGTGACTATTAGATGCATATAGTCACATAAAATACAATTGGCTTGACTTGACAAAGCATACAGTCACACTTATTACTACTATTGGTAACTCTTTGGTTAATTGTATGTGACAAACTCAGAGCCATTAGCATAATTTGCGTGACTACATGTCATAAAAGGTCACACAAACATACAATTCATGTGACTATTGGATGCATATAGTCACACAAAATACACTAATCACATAATAAATGCCACACATATCGTATATTCATGTGACAAACTTATAAACAATAGTCAATCTTAAACAAAACTCGTGCAACTGTAGAGTGTTTACCGTCACACATATTCACTAAAACACCAAATATTGTACTTAGTTTGTCACACATTTTCGAGTATTGGTCACTCATTTTTGATAGCTAAGGTCACTAAGACGAACTTGTGACCAAAAGGTACATACGGTCGCGGGACCATTGGTCACAAAGCCTAAAAAAACGCGTGTAACTGTAGGCCTACGGTCACTCTTTTTGAGTGTAACGGATACCATTTTTTGTACTAGTGGAAGGATAAGCGCCGTCGTGGAAGTTTTTAGGGTTTCCACCATGGATAACCCTATTTTTCATACAAAGTGTTCTTTTTTAAGATCGTGATCTTGACAGCATTACAATCTTAACATCATTATTATGAAACAGTTCCACAAATGTCAAATAAGATATTCGATCATTTTAAAAAACAAGGATAAATAGGAAAATTTTACCAAAACACAACTAGCCGGTGAGAACGTTCTAGGCGAGTTACTCGAAATCGACTCATAAACTACCGAAATGGACTCGATATAAACAAGTCGAGCTCGAGCTATTTGACTATATTTTTGAATCGAGTGCGAGCTCCAAAAATACTCGGCTTGTGAAGTTCGCGAGCCCTATCGAGCTTCAGTTAAATTACACTTTGAGTCTTTTATATTCGTAAATCGAGCCGAGCCGAGCTTGATACATCGAGTACATATCGAGTTCGAGCATGAAATGATGAAATAATCGAGCTCGAGTCGAGTTTCGAGCTCCAGTTTTACGTGACAACTCGAGCTTGAGCTCTAAATATAAAGCTCGATCGAGATCGAATCGAGTTTTAGCTCGAGTTTTTGTATTCGAATCGAGCTCGAGTTTGACAATATTCGGCTTGACTGGACTCGTTTACGCCTCTTGGTGACACGGTTAATAATTTGGCACACAAGATGTTGTTTTTCGTGTTCAACTGAATATGAGAGAAACAACCGGCGTGCATATAAATTAAGTTTAGTTTAATATTTTAATTAATATATAAATATAAATCAAAATTTCTCGAACTTAATGTTTTGTTATTGTAATATTGAATTAAATTTTATTTACTTATAACACATGCATGCATAGGAATTATAAGTAGTCCTAATTAGACATAAAAACTAATACCGGCATCTTATTTTTATTATATAAACCGTGATAGTCATGTTATGTATTTTGTATAATGGAAGGTACGACACTTTTACATAAACCTACATTATAATAATTTAACCTTCTTTGTTAAATCTGCGATTAGTAATAGCGAAAGTTGGAAAGTTTGCTTTTCCGCATGAAATCAATCAGCTTATCAATGACCTTAATATATCGGAGATTACATTGAAATCCTAACGGACTCAAAACCTAAAATTCGGGTTTAAGCCTTATTTATTCTCTAATAGATAGTAACCACTTATTTATTCTAAAGGTTTTTATGTGATATAAATAGTCCAACTTAAATAAAATAAAAACAATACTCATTCAGCTCATGACCTTTAAAGTTGGGGCAAAAATAGCCCAAGTTTTATCGTATACGTATGATTTGCCACATTTACGACAGACTATTTGAAATGCATAACTAAATAAAATACTAATATTAAAATTTGCATACTCGTCGAGAAGAACGGGCAAAGAAATGCTAGTTTGCACGATTTATCATTAATAAATTGAGTAGAGTTATTTTGGATACCATATTATCTTGGATACAAAGAGACTCATCTCCACCATCCATCTCTACCCCATCTAATGGATAACATTAAAAGTATTTAATTATTTCACTTATTTTTATAATTTAAATATCTCGTAAAACCGTTAAGTGTTAAACGAAAAAAATATATACCATCGTGACGATCATTTAATAAGCTTTCTACAGATATGCATTATGCTATACTTTTGAAAAAAAATGGTCTTTTTTTTTCTTTTTTAAAATTTGCGTAATATATCGTATATGATAATAGTGTTTCATCATATATGATACTAGTGTTAGGTTACAGATTATTATTAAAATCATATATGATATTGGTTGATATCATATATGATAAGTTATATCATATATGATATTAGTGTTAGTATCATATATGATATTTAGTATCACACTACAATAATCTAGCCCTTCCCCATCAGGGTTTTCCCCAGCGACAACGTGTCGCTGGGGAAACGACGCTAAACGACAAAATCTGTCTGACGTGGCAAACTTGCTCGTAAAAATTTTGATCAAAAAATAAAGAAAAGTTTCCCCAGCGACTTGTCGCTGGGGAAACGTTGACTGAATTTTGACCAAACTATTTCACAAAAATGCAAGCGGGAGATTAACCCGCCAACTTTTCCCCAGCGACATGTCGCTGGGGAAACTTTCTTCCACGTCTAATCCAAGTGATTAGTGTTAATGCGTTGTTTATTTTATGGCCCAATGTTTCCCCAGCGACATGTCGCTGGGGAAACTTTTAGGATTCCCTCCAAAAGTTTTTCGTTAACGCGCCTATTTAACAAAACGACGAACAAAAGTTTCCCCAGCGACATGTCGCTGGGGAAACGTTGACTGCAATTTGACCAACAACTTTCACAAAAAAGTGTAATGTTTATATAATATTTTAGTAAATATAAAATATATATTAAAAAATATAGTTATTAAAATTTAAAATAGTATATCTCTTTTTATGATAAAAAAAAGTGAGACAAATGGTTAATTTTCCCGCTAATGTTTTCCCGCCAACATTTTGCCCGCCAAAAGTTAACATTCACTGATAATTGTTAACATTCATTGTTAATATTAATTAAAAATTGTTAACATTCATTGAGGCTTACAAACAGACACGCCTAAACCTAACTTTATTCTACACGAACACTTAAACACGCGCTTAATTAAACATGGATATTAAACCGATAATAGACTCATAAACACGAAAACAGATACATCATAAACTAGTTCAAAAGAATTTTCCCCATGTCATCGTAAAGGTCGTGAAGTAGTGCAGTTGATTCCATTGTGTGCCTATCGCAATTTTTGTATAACTCTCAAGTACCCTTATCATTCCAGTCAAGCGCACACAGTTTGCACACGTTGAAGAGCTTGGAGAAGAAATTGGAATTGTTGAAGGTCTGGGAGAAGAGCTTGGAGGAGAAAAGCTCGTTGAAGGTCTCGAATAAGAGCTTGGAGGAGAAAAGCTCATTGAACCTCCAAGAGAGTTGATTAGTAGTTACACGCGTTCGTCTTTCCATAAAAAAGAATTGCATCCATATGAAACTGGATGTTGAACCCGTGAACGTGGACAAGCATAGTAAGTCTACCAAAGGATTCAGTTTGCCACGATTCTCGAAGAACTACATCTCCATCTCCACACTTGCACGGAAAATCTTCATGCTTCAACATCTTCATAATAACAATGTGTTTGTGATAATAAGTGTGTGTATGTGTGTGTGATCTGCTGGTGGTTGTTATGATAAGGAATGTGTGTGGTTGTCCTTTTATGGTAAAAAAGTGAGGGAAATGGTTAACATTTTCCCGCCAATGATGAACCCTATCTAATACATTGAACCTCTAATGATGAACCCTATCTAATACATTGAACCTCTAATGATGAACCCTATCTAATACGTTGAACCTCTAAGGTTGAACCCTATCTAATACATTGACCTCTAACGAACCCTATCTAATACATTGAACCTCTAACGATGAACCATACCTAATGCGTTGAACCTCTAACGATGAACCCTATCTAATACATTGAACCTCTAATGATGAACCCTATCTAATACATTGAACCTCTAATGATGAACCCTATCTAATACGTTGAACCTCTAATGTTAAACCCTATCTAATACATTGAACCTCTAATGATGAACCCTATCTAATACATTGAACCTCTAACGATGAACCCTACCTAATACGTTGAACCTCTAACGATGAACCCTATCTAATACGTTGAACCTCTAATGATGAACCCTATCTAATACATTGAACCTCTAATGATGAACCCTATCTAATACATTGAACCTCTAATGTTGAACCCTATCTAATACATTGAACCTCTAATGTTGAACCATATCTAATACATTGAACCTCTAATGTTGAACCCTATCTAATACATTGAACCTCTAATGTTGAACCTTATCTAATACATTGAACCTCTAACGATGAACCTTATCTAATACATTGAACCTCTACCGATGAACCCTACCTAATACGTTGAACCTCTAACGATGAACCCTATCTAATACATTGAACCTCTAACGATGAACCCTATCTAATACGTTGAACCTCTAATGTTGAACCATATCTAATACATTGAACCTCTAATGTTGAACCCTATCTAATACATTGAACCTCTAATGTTGAACTCTATATAATACATTGAACCTCTAATGTTGAACCCTATCTAGTACATTGAACCTCTAATGATGAACCCTATCTAATACGTTGAACCTCTAATGTTGAACCCTATCTAATACATTGAACCTCTAATGTTGAACCCTATCTAATACATTGAACCTCTAATGATGAACCCTATCTAATACTTTGAACCTCTAATGATGAACCCTATCTAATACATTGAACCTCTAATGTTGAACCCTATCTAATACATTGAACCTCTAATGTTGAACCCTATCTAATACATTGAACCTCTAATGTTGAACCCTATCTAATACATTGAACCTCTAATGTTGAACCTTATCTAATACGTTGAACCTCTAATGTTGAACCCTATCTAATACATTTATAAAAATAAAATATACAACTATATAAAACTTATTTTTATTAATAATTTAAAACTAAATTACATAAATGTTATATAAAAAAATATATAATTATATAAAACTTATTATTATTAATTATCTAAAAGTAAAATATACAATTATATAAAAATAAAATATACAACTATATAAAACTTATTATTATTAATAATTTAAAACTAAATTACATAAATGTTATATAAAAAATATATAATTATATAAAACTTATTATTATTAATTATCTATAAGTAAAATATACAATTATATAAAACGTATTATTATTAATCATTTAAAACTAAATTACATAAGTATCATATATAAAAATATACAATTATATAAAACTTATTATTTTTAATTATATAAAACTAAAATATACAATTATATAAAATTATTATTAACCATTTAAAAGTAAATAACATAAATGTTTAAAAATAAGTTTCCCCATCGACATGTCGCTGGGGTAAGTTTTGTTTATTAATTTCAGAAATCCCTCCAATATTTTTCATTAACGCGCTTCTTTTACAAAACGACAAAACCATGTTTTCCCCAGCGACATGTCGCTGGGGATAGGTTCGTTAGCATCAACAAGTTATTAAGCTAGCTGGCACAAACGACAAATTATAAAGTTTCCCTGGCAACATGTCGCTGGGGTAACTTTCGTCAAAAGTTAATTAACTTTCCCCAGCGACATGTCGCTGGGGAAACGTTGACCAGTTCTTATCTTCAGAGAAACAAATCATGGAAAACACATAACACTTTTATCTCTTTTTCATCTTCATCTATCCGTAAATCATCCCATCACCACCAATCATCACATCCCCAATCATCACATCACCACCAACAATCACACCCCCACCAACACCATCCCCGCTACTCATCCCCGCTACTCATCCCCGCCACAACCATCAACACCAACCCCGCCACCAATCCATCAACACCAACCCGGCCACCACCGCCACCAATCCGCCACTCCGCCACCAATGCGCCACTCTGCCACCATCAATCATCTTTAATAATTGATAAAAAGTAATATTTTGTTTATTTTTTATTTTAGATTTTTACATTTTGATTTTAGATTTTAATTTTGATTTTATAATTGATATTGTAATTGATAATTAATGTTTTGTTTAATTTTGTTTTATGTTTTTGAGCCCGACTGCTGCGGAGCCCCGACCACAACAGATCCCGACCCCAGCCGACCAAGCCCGCCACCGTCCGTCCACCACCAGTCCATCGTCCAACCACAGCCGAAACACAGCCCCGACAATAGCATAGGTTTTAATTTTTAATTTTGATTTTGATTTTTTTTTGGTTTTAAAGGTTTTAACTGATGATTAAAATGAGTTTCTTTTATGTTATTGTAGCCCCGACCACAGCCGACCACCAACTGACCACCACAAATAAATGTTGGGTCAAAAAGTTGATGTGGCAGAAACTCAAAAACGAAGAAAACATGAAGATTTTGTCTAAGCGTTGTCAAGAACAATCTAAGCGTTGACAAGAGAAAATCCAAGGTTGACAAAGCAAGCATTGTCATGTACAATGTAAGCATTGTTAGAAACGTAGACAAAGAAGCTTATGGAAGCTTCTATTTAGATAAACATGCAAGATATATTCTGCATAAGTTTATTTAAATAGAAGATTTACTTGTTTATTTGATTTTATCTCTTGTAAACCCTAATCCTTACACTATAAAAGGAACCAAGGGTCTTAGGTTTTATTCACAATTCATATTCACAATGTAAACCTAAAGCTTGTGTCGACTAGATGTGGGATTCAATGTATACACGTCTAGTGATTGTTGATTATCAATATAATTAGCAATCCATTTGTTTTAATTCATGTCTTGTGCCCTACACACCTTGTTAATGGTTGTTGTTCTAATTCCGCTTTGATTATTTTAATCATATGAACAATGATCATTCCTAGTAGCTTCAAAGATCCGGAAACCAAGGTTTCCACAATTGGTATCAGAGCCTCGTGGCTCGTGATGCTAGGACCAACAAGGTGTTCGTGTATCGAGAAGAAAAGAAAAATCCGTCTAGGGTTTTTCTGGACGTTTTTGTGTGTGCAGCAGTATTCAGAAGGTCATAACTTTTAATTGGACCGTTGGATCGTCACGAAATATTTTGTGTGTATTCTATACACATATATCTAGACATCCACCGGAGGGATTGTCGAGTTTTATCCCCAAGAAAAAGTTATTAAGTGTCAAAGTCAGCAGTGAGTGAATGCAGATTTCTGTGAACAACCATGATCAAAACACGTTTTCTCCTTCGTTAACCGTTGGACCTTCGTGATTTTTGAACTATAGATTCTTGACACATGTGTCTTGGATCTCACCGGAGGGATCTTCGATCTGAGCTCTTATGAAGGATTTATTGGGCGTTAAAGTTGGCTGCTGTGGTGATGTTCGTTTTTTAGGGTTTTGTTTAAAAACCCTAGATCCATCATTTATTGTGCTAATCAAGAACGATGTGCTGTTAGCTTTGGGGAATCGACTCATCATGGATTGATAATGAACCATAGTAGCATGTTATGATTCTTATCCAAGCTGGTCCCAAATCAATCACAAATATTGATTCGTGTTATGATTCTTATCCGGCTCTTTATTGGTAATAGTGACGTTAAGGTATGGATCAGTTATTATAACTAGATGGGCAGCATGATTTATTTTTGATTGGGACGTTTGTATGATTGTGCCAAGAAAAGAGTATTATACAAAGTCATGTGCTTTTGTACTAATATTCAGTAAGGAGGTTGAATCTTGAATTGCATGTGCTTTTGATGGTGACGTGATATAGCCTATATGGTGTGACGTGATATAGATTCAAAGAGGTTGAATCTATGTATTGTTAAAGTACATCACGTGGGATGCAAATACACAAGAAAAGATGTTGACAAAGGCATCAAGTTGCTACTGTTTGTGAAGAATAACAACATGTGATTATAGCCTCATGATGCACTAATAAGAACGCTTGGAATTGGAATATTGTGGTCCCAAACGCAATTAAGGATCACATGGGATATTTGGTTAAAGCTTATATGTTTAAAGAATAGATTATGGCATTCAAAGCTCACGTGAAGGTTAATGCAAATTTGACATGTGGGATTGATTTGTTTATATTTTTGGACGCTGATGTTTGTTAGTTTGACGCTGACAAAGTTTTAGTGCAACGCTGACAAGAATGAGGAAGACGCTGACAGGTATATATCTGACGCTGACAGAATAAGTCAAACGCTGACAGCGTTGACAGTGTTGTCCGAGAAATGGATAATCTGAACATTGACAAGTATTTTCCGATATTGGACAATACACATTCCAGATTTATTGGATAAAGGAGGATCTCGGATAACACAAGGATTGCTGCTGATGAGAAAATTGGTACGTTTTAAGCACACAAAAAGGAGGAAATTACACACGAAGGTACATGGAATCTCCGTTTTATTTAGAATATCATGTTGATATTTATGGCTGGAATATTTTTAAAAGGGATTAATGATCTTAAAGCGAGTTAGCAATTATTCGTGGGAATTTGATGGATATTTTAAACTATGTAATCGGGATAGCCTTGCGAAAGAGTTATCCAGTCAAGAACTTTTACATATGGTATGAAGATGTTATTTCATTAAATTCGTCATGAAGAGGTGTAAACTTAAGGGGAAGAATTCTTATGGTAAGTTTGATGAATGAAGAAGATTTTCGCGAGTTTGTGTTTTGTCATATTGTTAAGTCAATGGCTGACATCCATAACTTAACAATAACTTGTTCGTGCTTTAAATGTTTGGTGACGAAGACTTGTCATAACACTTGAATGAGTTACATTATCGTGCTCAGTGTCTCACAAAGGATGAGAATATTGACAAGGGATCGAGGTCTACTTATAATTTGCTATGGGTATAAGTTCTTCATCACATGGATAGTACAAGACATGGAACACAAGGTTGGGTTATTCTACTTCTACATCAAGAATACTTTATTTATTTTTCTTCTAAATCATTACATAGAGCTACATTTGGAGAATCTTCAAAGATTGCATACATTGTTTACTTCCCTGTTGATGTGACAAAAAGGGGAAGAAATACATGCTACACTTGAGGGGAAGCAATTTGAAGATCATGTATAACTTACAAGAGATACACATAGAGTTTTGCCGACATCAACTAGAGGAAGATTGTTGGGTCAAAAAGTTGATGTGGCAGAAACTCAAAAACGAAGAAAACATGAAGATTTTGTCTAAGCGTTGTCAAGAGCAATCTAAGCGTTGAAAAGAGCAAATCCAAGGTTGACAAAGCAAGCATTGTCATGTACAATGTAAGCATTGTTAGAAACGTAGACAAAGAAGCTTATGGAAGCTTTTATTTAGATAAACATGCAAGATATATTCTGCATAAGTTTATTTAAATAGAAGATTTACTTGTTTATTTGATTTTATCTCTTGTAAACCCTAATGCTTACACTATAAAAGGAACCAAGGGTCTTAGGTTTTATTCACAATTCATATTCACAATGTAAACCTAAAGCGTGTGTCGACTAGACGTGGGATTCAATGTATACACGTCTAGTGATTGTTGATTATCAATATAATTAGCAATCCATTTGTTTTAATTCATGTCTTGTGCCCTAAACACCTTGTTAATGGTTGTTGTTCTAATTCCGCTTTGATTATTTTAATCATATGAACAATGATCATTCCTAGTAGCTTCAAAGATCCGGAAACCAAGGTTTCCACAATTATCAGAGCTTGTTGAGGAACTTTTGATCTTAAAGAACACAAGAAACCTAAATTCACAAAAACCCTAAAAACATCATGTCAAATCCAGAAGTACCCACCTCCTCCTCACCTTTACCAAACATCAAGATTCCCATGCTTGATGCTACGAACTTTGAATTGTGGAAATTCAACTTTGAGCAATATCTGGGGATCTATGACTACACACTCTGGGAGATTATTGAATATGGAAACACATTCAATAAAGCTAAAAATATTGCTAATGCTATTGCTGGAAGAGCAGCTGTTGCTGGATGTTTAGAAGCATATAAGAAAGAAAAGCCAGAGGATGGTAGAGCTGTGGCTGCTGAAGACATAGCAAAGAAAATGGTTGATATGAAAACCCTAAATATTATGAAACTCTCTTTGGGACAAGAGAACCAGCATAAATACAGAGGTTATGAATCTGCTAAAGACCTTTGGGCAGCTGTTGAAGTTGCATATGGTGGCAATGAAGATACTAAGGAAGAGAAGAAGCAACTCATGCATGATTATGCTGTCTTCAAGGCTCAACCTATTAAGAAGCTTAGTAGTGTGAGAAGCAGATTGCTTGACATTACAAGCAAATTGTCCTTCATGGGGACACAACTTGGTGATGTTGACATTAATGCCACTTTTCTTAAAAGTCTTGGTGAGGCGTGGAAGATTGAGGCAAGATCTATACTTGCCAACAACACTCACAAAAGTTCTACTTTTGATGATATCTACAACAAACTGAGGCTGTTGGAAGATGAAACTCTTTTGGAGCATGGAAGCAAGTCTACCAACAGTGATATGGCCTTCTTCTCACATAGTGAAGGTCAGTTTAATCAGAAGGACTCTTACATGCATCCAGTTACTGGATCATCATGTGTCAACGCTGGAACATGTCTAGTTAACGCCTCCTATTCAGACGCTGACACATACAAAAGTGACTCACCAAGAGTTAAACCTACTGGTTTGGATCTATATATTGTATCTGCTTATATTGCTTCTTTGCCCAATGGTTCAGTGATTACCTATGAGGACCTTGAGCAGATAAGTGATGAACACTTGGAAGAGATGGATATTAAGTGGAACATGGCTCTTGCTAGTATAAGAGCAAACAGGTGGAATAGAAGGTTTAAGAAAAAGATGACCTTCAATGCAAAGGACACAGCTGGATTTGATAAATCTAAAGTTGAGTGCTACAACTGTCATCGTATGGGGCACTTCATGAGGGAATGCAGATCTCCTAGAAGATCTGATGCTGGTAAACCCTCAAGACAAATTGTTAAAGATCAAGATCCTGAGGCCATGGTTGCAGTACAAGACATTGATGGTATTGGATGGGACTGGAGCTATTTGGCTAAGAATGGGGAAGAGGATAAAGCTTTAGTTGCTGAGATAGAAGAAGAAGAGCATGTTCAATATGCTCTCATGGCACACTCCTCCTCTTCATCTGATAATGAGGTATACGATGATGCTTTTTGTAGTAAGGGTTGTAGGTTAAATACTGAGAAACTTAACAAAGAGGTGCTAAGATTATTAGATGATGTGAGTACTGAAAGATGCAAACTGTCTAATTACCATCAAGCTCTCACTCAAACTGAGAAGACAGTTTCTGAATACAAGAAAATGGAATTTGACTTAAAAGATACAATAAATATCTTAAAACATGAGTTAAATGCTAGCAATGATATTAGGAGCATTATGGAAAGGGTTAATGGTGATCTATAGGCTAAGTTAGATGAGGCCATTACGAATAAAGATAATGTTGGCCTTAAAATTCAAAGATTTGATAAGGCCACACAAACCCTAGGAGAATGTGTGAATAAACAAAGGGATCCTAAGGACATGACTGGGATTGGGATGAAAGACTACTCTGTGGTTCCACCACCAGCTGGTGACTTCTATGGTGTCCAACAAAAGGACCTATCTTGGATTGGTTTACCAGAACTCCAAGAGGAGGAATTCATTCCTCCACCAAGAGTCATTACCCCAGTTGAAGAGTATCAACAGAAGTTGACTGACTTGAATGAATGGAAGAAAGCCAATCCTACCTTATTTGTTAAGGGTGACTTATTATGTGAAAGTCCTAATGAGTCAACCCCTATTAAGGTAACAAACCCAATCACTGGTAAGGCTGCTGACCTTGGCTCAAACACTGTTAGAAAACCTAGTGTCAAGTATGCAGAAATGTATAGGAATACTAGGTCACCTAAAAGCCAAGTTAGTAATGATGGAACAGGCTTCTTCACTTCTAGACCTAGGGTTGTGTCTAGAAAAGCCTGTTACACTTGTGGTAGCTTTTCACACTTAACATATAAGTGTGTCAACGCTTCCAAGGTCAACGTTGTTAGAAAGTCAAATGTTGTCAGACCCAAACCTTGTGTGCAGCAAAGTCCACAAGCTGTTAGACCTGCCCCATTCTTCACTAGAGGGTCTAACACTCATGGATAAAGACCATTTCAAAAGACAAATACTTGGCCTAATAGGCAATGGGTTTCTGTAGCAAACCCAAGGTTCAACGCTGACAAGGGTAATTTCAGCGTTGACAAGACCAAATCCAACGCTGACAGAAACATGACCAGACCTAAATATTTGCAACCACAGGGTAAGAGGTCTAAAGCTTCTTCAAGCTTGACATGGAGACCTAAGAAAGATGAAAACCCTAATGACAATGAGATTTCAATGACCTGCAACAGATTTAATTACATTTCAAAGGTCATTACAAAACCTATTGGGGTTAACTGGGTATTTCATCCAAAGAGGGATGAACAAGGGGTTGTTATGAGAACTAAGTCTGTTCTTGTTGAACAACTAGATGAATCCAAGTCTTCTAAGGCTTGGGTTCCCAAAGAAAACTAACTTGTTTTCTTTATGTGCAGGGCATTCAAAAACAGGTCAGTGATTATGGATATTAGGACAGTGGATGCCTAAGGCACATGACAGGGAAGGAAGATTATCTTACTAACTTCACTCCCATTAAGGATGGTGATAAGGTTTACTTTGGAGGCGGATATGGTACTATCACAGGCAAAGGAACACTTCTCACCAAGAACTTGCGTTTTGAAAACGTATTTTTGGTAAAAGGAACTTGACTACAATCTTTTTAGTGTATCACAAGTTTGTGATAACAAAAATAAAGTTCTGTTTACTGATACTGAATGTTTGGTGTAAAGCAAGGATTATAAGATCCCTGATGAGAAATATATTGACTATAGAACACCTAGACATAAAGACATATATAATGTGAATCTGAATGAGATTAGGATGAATAAGAATATGTCATGTTTTTATGCTAAAGCTTCAGTAGATGAGAGTAGTCTATGGCACAGGAGACTAGGGCACATAAACTTTAAAAATATAAACAGGCTTGTGAGACTTGGTTTGGTTGATGGCTTGCCTGAAAAGGCTTTCCACAATTACCACTCTTGTGTTGCATGTCTTAAAGGCAAGCAGCACAAGGTCTCATTCAAGTCTAAACAAGTGCACTCTAGTACTAGACCACTTCAATTGCTTCATATGGACCTATTTGGTCCAACCAATATAGAGAGTTTGAATGGTAAATCATACTGCTTTGTTATCACAGATGACTTCTCTAGGTTTACTTGGACTTTCTTCTTAGCCATGAAGAGTGATACAGCTGACACTTTAATTGACTTTATCACTCAAATTGAGAAGAAGACTGGTAATGAAGTTAAAATGCTTAGGAGTGATAATGGTGGTGAATTTAGGAATAAAGTTTTAGATGATTTTTGTGCCAGGAAAGGGATTACTAGGCAGTTTAGTGTTGCCAGAACCCCACAACAGAATGGGGTTGCTGAGAGGAAAAATAGAACCCTAATTGAAGCAGCCAGGACTATGTTGGCTAATGCTCATTTCCCCATAGCTTTTTGGGCTGAGGCTGTTAATACAGCTTGTTATGTTCAAAATAGAGCATTGGTCAACAAGATACAAAACAAAACACCTTATGAATTACTTTGGGGAAGGAAACCTAATATTGGTTTTCTTAAACCTTTTGGTTGTCATGTAGTTGTTCTTGACACTAGTGATGCCTTAGGTAAATTTAGTGCAAAAGGTGATGAAGGCTATTTCATGGGGTATTCAGTGCAGAGCAAGGGATATAGGGTTTATCATAAAAAGGAAAAACGTATACTTGAAAGAGTACATGTTAGGTTTTTAGAGAGTAAACCTAGTGATCCTGAAAATGGTCCAAATTGGTTGTTTGACTTGGAACCTTTATCTAGGACTTTAAATTATATGCCTGTCATTAATCCAGACATTGTGAAGGTAACTTCAAATGTTGTGGAAGAACAAGTTGTTGATGTTTCAGGTACACAGGTTAATGAAAAGGTTGGATCACAAGCAGAAAAGTCATCTCCTATACTAGAGTATTTCACAATTCCCATATGGACAGATGCTTTTGCTGCTGCTACTGCTGGAAAGGATAATGGTGGTTCCCAAGTACCACCAGATAACAACATGCATGGTCCTTCAGGCGCTGACAAAGGCAAATCTAACGCTGACAGGACAAATTCAGACGTTGATGGCTCAAACGTTGACAACAACATTTCAAGCGTTGTTAGCCCAAGCGCTGAGAACCAAGGTTCAGGCGTTGACAACACTTTTGCGCATCTTTTCTCTTCTACTTTTGAACAGGGTGAACCTTCCAATTTATATGAAGAGGTTCATCCTCATATTGATGAAAGAGAGTCTGAAGAAGAAGATATTGGCAACATGGATAATGATATTGAAGACACCAGACTTTTTGAAGGAGGAGTTCTCACTTCTACTATGAAGAATCACCCTACTTCTCAAATCATTGGTGATATTATGACTCCTGTTCAGACTAGAAGATCACATCAAGGTCTTGGTGGATTTATTGCCAATATTCACAAGAAGGTTGATACCCCTCTTGTGCAAGCATGTTTGTTTGCTTGTTTTCTGTCACAACTGGAACCCAAGAAGATATTTGTTGCTCTCAAAGAACCAAGTTGGGTGGAAGCAATGCAGGATGAGCTTCACCAATTTGCAATTCAGGATGTTTGGGAGCTGGTTGATTGTCCCAGGTATGTCAGACCTATTGGGACAAGATGGGTTCTAAGAAACAAGAGAGATGAAAGAGGTATTATGGTCAGAAACAAGGCAAGATTAGTGGCTCAGGGATATACACAAGAGGAGGGGATAGACTATGAGGAGGTCTTTGCACCAGTTGCAAGGATTGAAGCTATAAGGATCTTTCTAGCCTATGCATCCTGCATGGGCTTCACTGTCTATCAGATGGATGTCAAGAGTGCCTTCCTCTATGGAACAATTGTTGATGAGGTATATGTGATGCAGCCTCCTGGTTTTGAGGATCCATAGAATCCAAACAAGGTGTATAGAGTCAAGAAGGCTATGTATGGACTTCATCAAGCCCCAAGAGCATGGTATGGTACTTTGTCTACTTATTTGGTGGACAATGGATTCAAAAGGGGCACTATAGATCAGACACTTTTTACAAAGAAGAAAGGTAAGGATGTTCTACTTGTTCAGGTGTATGTTGATGATATCATCTTTGGATCTACCAATCTAAAGATGAGTGAGGATTTCTCCAAGCTTATGACAGACAAATTCAAGATGAGTGCTATGGGGGAGATGAACTTCTTTCCAGGGTTACAAGTTCAGTAGAAAGAAGATGGTATCTTCATCTCCCAGGATAAATATGTGGCAGAGATCTTGAAGAAGTTTGGCTTTTCTCCACATGAAAAGAGGGTTACTACTCCTATGGATAGAGAACACCCTTGGGGAAAGATTGGAGATGGGAAAGATGTGGATGTCAGGCACTATAGATCAATGATTGGATCATAAATGTATCTCACAGCCTCCAGACCTGACATCATGTTTGCTGTGTGTGCTTGTGCACGCCATCAAGTGACTCCCAAAGAATGTCACCTTTATGTTGTCAAGAGAATCTTTAGGTACCTAAGATGTTATCCTAGTCTTGGCTTGTGGTATCCAAAAGATTCACCTTTGGAGCTTATTGCATATTCAGACAGTGACTATGGAGGTGATAAGTTTGATAGAAAATCCACAACTGGTGGATGTCAGTTTCTTGGGAGCAGGTTGATATCTTGGCAATGCAAGAAACAAACAGTGGTGACTAATTCTACAACTGAGGCAGAGTATGTGGCTACAGCTGCTTGTTGTGGACAAGTTTTGTGGATTCAGAACCAGCTGTTGGATTATGGGTATAATTTCATGCATACCAAGATATTTTTTGACAATAACAGCACCTTATGCATTATTAAGAATCATGTACATCATATTAAAACTAAACACATCGAAATTAGACACCATTTTATAAGAGATTGTTTTGAAAAGGGTTTAATACAACCAGATAGGGTTGACACAAAAGAAAACGTGTCAGATTTACTAACTAAACCTTTTGATGCTGGAAGGTTTCAATACTTGGTAACAAGTATTGGAATGATCAATCTCACATAATATGTGTTTTGGAGTCTTTTTGTAAAAGTATGTACAGGATAATGCATTGTTATTGGTCTTTTTGAGGATTTAGATTTCCCACTATATTTTTCTAACACTGACAAAGGTTGCTTTAACGCTGATAAGTGTTATTGTGACGTTGTCAGCAATATATTTGTCTAACGCTGACAAGTGTTTCCTTAACGCTGACAAGTGTTATCGGGGCGTTGTCAGCAACAATGTTAGTTTTGTGGTTTTCAATCTAAATGTGCAGGTGGTGTTAGCATTATACCATTGGATACAGAGTTGCTTATGGATCATTGGAGAAGAATTTGAGCATGTTTTTGTTTATGGATGATGGTTGGAATTGTCAATTCCTATCTTGACATAAATTTTTTATGTTCATGCATATTTTTGGCAACTTTTGTATCACGGTTTAAGGGGAGGTTTTAGGAACCTTTAGGACTTTTGGGTATCCTTATGATACTCTTATCACAATTCTAGATTGTGTCCACAGGTGAGTATGAGTTAGTTTTACTAAATCATGAGGCACTGTAGCATGCAAAGTTGATACTATGCATGCTGCCAAGACATTTTTGGCCTAGAATTGGTTGTGGTTTGTTGGGAGACTTGGGAATGATTTTATCATGGGTTTTACCTGGGAGTAACAAGGAATTTTATAAGGTAACTTAGTTGTTAAGAGTTTTGGTTAGCAAGGGACACTAGAGGACTGTTATGTCTATCTTGCATAAGCAAGTGTGCATAACTGGACAGTGCTTGCCGCCCTATAATAATTATCAACTTTTTGGTTATCTTCTCTCGGATAAATTACTTTGTTAAGGTCATTTTTCATTTTTAAACATTTTTATTTTTGGACGCTGACAAGTATTTTTCCAAGCGTTGTTGTGACCAATTTAGACGCTGACATGGCTTTGGCAAACGTTGACAAGAATATAGCCGTTGGGCGTTGATAGGTTATTTTTGACCGTTGACACTCAATGGGACCTACCCAGTTGTTACTTTTTGACATATTTTTGGCCGTAATTTTGGGAGCAGATAACTTTCATTTAATGCATGAGATAAACTTATTTCCTTTCAATATTTTCATGATTGCATTTTGAAAATATTTGCCTATTTTTGAGCCGATCACATGCATTTTCTTCTCCTATATATTTGGCTCCTATTTTTAAACAGGGTACCTATCATTCTTGTCTAACACAATTTTCTCCTATACCTTCATCTTTATCAATCATTCAAACAACTTTCAACAACGGCACCAAAATTCAAACCAAGTGATTTGGAATTGGGATTCAGGAGTCAACACAACATGATAGCATATCTTGAAGCTGATGATACTCTGTTTCCCCAATACACACAAATGGTGGCGTATTTGAATGCATCCCCAATTAGGTATGCTCTTTCTCATGCTCCACTCATTCCTGTCACACATATTAGACAGTTTTGGAACAATGTTAGTTCCTCAACAGTTAATACAGTGACTACATTATCTTCTATTGTTCATGGGCGCACATGGGTGGTTACTGAAGCTTTGGTACGTCAAGCTTTGCATCTTGATGATGTTGATGGTATAACCACCCTCCCCATTAGTGAAATAGAACAAGGACTAAGGGCTTTGGGTTATCCTTTTCCTGGTGAAGGAACTTTAAATAAATATCATAAACAGGAGTTTCCCCCAGCCTGGAAGTATCTAATACATGTCCTCTTACAATGTTTGAGTCCCAAGTGTACTGCACACAATGAGATCAATAGATCTATTGCTAGTGCTATTGTGTGCATTGCTACTGGGAAAAAATTTAATTATTCCAAAATAATTTTTGAGGGCATGTGTAAAAATAAAGGGAACAAAATGACTTTAGCTTATCCCAGATTTTTACAAATGGTTTTTGAGGTGCAAAATTATTGCACAAGGGATCATGATGATTTTTATGAGATCCCTGTGCAAAAGAAAGCAATTTTTATGAAGATGAACTCACCCCCACATCGTGACCTACCCCTTTACCCCATCTATGATTGCTGTCATTGAAGCAGCTCAACCCCAACCAGACCCCCAACCCCAAATTGACCCAATACCTGAACCATTACCTTCACCATAACAAATGCAACTTGACCAAGAACCCTTCGACGCTGACACATTAAATGCTGGCGTTGATGTGCCTATTTCAAACGTTGACACCAATCCTTCACAGACCCAAACACCCCTTAACCAACCCACATCCACCCAATCCACATCCTCTTCTCCCCCAACACAATATAGGTTACAAAAACGCCAAAGGACTACTGGAGTGTTCTCCTCTAGTGGTCCTAGCCATGTAGCAGAGAGAACCACCATCACAAGTGTGGTTGGTGTTATGGATAAGGATGGGACTATTGGTTCTGGCTTAGAAGCTGGCCAAGACAGTCCTACCATAATTAAGACCTCCTCCATGCCCAATGAATCTAACTTGGGAGGTCAAATACCCATTTTAGAAGAGGGCAAATTGGAACAAATGACTTTGATGGAATTGACGGCAGTCTGCATTAGCTTGCAAAAGCAAAATGCAGACTTGGTACAAGTTGTCAGCACACAAAGCCTTGAACTCAAGCAATTGAGGGAGATGATTGTTATCTTGGAGAATGCTAGCACAAGGAGAGGGGTGGAGGAATCTTCCAAACGGGAGGATGAACAAATAAATGTGAGTGATAAGGGCTCTCATGATGGTCAATCTTTGGATGTTGCTGAGGTCCTAACAAGTTTGAAGAAACAGACAGGTTTTGATACGTCTCTAGTCTCTCCTACAAACTTAAATTTGTCATTTACAGCCATGTTGGAGGAAATTGCAAGAGGCGCTGAGACAGGTAATTTGAGCGTTGACAAGCAGAATTTGAATGCTGACATGAGTATCTTGGGCGCTGACAAAGCAAAAGTGAGCGTTGACCGACCTGCAAACGAGGTTGATGTATTCCAGTCATCATCCATCATCAAAGAGGTTTCTTCACAGGTATTACCATCTACCTTACCAACAGTTGATCCATTAGATAAGGGTAAGGGTATTATGGTAGAAGAAGTTGTTCCAAAGAATGCAGCACAAATTGAGTTTGATAGAAGGTTGGCTGCATAAATTGTGGAACAAGGAAGAAAGAAGGTGGGTGAATCACCTTTTGTTGTCACTTCAGAAGAGCAAGAAGGAAGTGATGAAGCCAGTTCAGACTCAAGTGTTATGATCATAGAACAACCAGAAAGGCTTGAGTATGGTGATGAATTGGCAAAAGAGAAGTTGAATGAGCTGAAATTGCAGGTTGATTTTGATATGCCAGAGGTTGTTCAGATGCACCATGCTTGGGAAGATAGGTGTATGGAGAATCCACATTTGACCATTTCAGATCAGATATGGGGTTTGGAGATTCTTCTCAGAGTACAAAAGGATTGCAAAGTCATTTTGAAACACAAAGCAAGCAATGTTCTCTCAAATTTGAAAAGGGATAGAAGGGAGTTGTACTACATGCTACTCAGATGTCATGGAACATGATGGACTCATAAGAAATTGATTGGTCTGACATTTGAAGTGGAGTGCAGAGCTTATCCCATTTGGGTTAGAGTGCAGGAAGAAAACACTCTAAGACTTTTTTCTGATGAAAGAAAAGAAGAACTTGCAGAGGAAATGGAGCTTACGAAGGCAATGTTTATTCCTAGACCTGTGAAAAAGGGAGTCCCTCTTGAGTTTCCCAAAGATATGGATCCATTAAATCCAAATGAAGCTGTTATAAGAAAGAGCCTCAAGCTCTCACCATTAGAAGCTTCAGATATGGTACAAGTGTTACCACTTGATTCCAGAAACCCTATTATAAGCTATGAAGAAGATGAATGTGGGTTTTGGAAGATTGGCAGGTATGGAAAAGAGGTTCACACTTTTACCACTCTTATATCTTTGTTTACAAGTTGTGATAGAGAAGACTTGGTAGACTTATGGAGGTTGTTAGAGGCCAAGTAAGAGACTGAAGCTCCTACTTCAGTCAATGCAATAAAACTATGGTCAACATTCTAAAGAATGTGTGGACCAAGAGATGAAGATCCTGCTACTTGGAAGGATCTTGAAGATGAACTCAGTGGTCTTCAATGGAGATTGTATTCAGCTGCTGGTGTTTATTATTTGAGTTCTACAAAGTTTGCTGAGTATCTACTTATAGATGGCCAGTATTTCATGTCCAAGGAAGTCTTGGAGAAGATGAAGAACACACAGCTGGAAATTGATTATTCAAGTGATGTGGCCAAAGATTTAATCAGATTTATTTATTACCAATATGAAAAGGTTTGTAAGATTCCTCCTAGTTCTTAATGTTTATTCAGAAACTTGATTACTAGAGTAGATATCAAGTTTAGGGGAGGATTGTTGGGAATAAATTATAGCCAGTCTACTTGAGCGCTGACAAGAGTAAAACAAGCGTTGACAGGAGTAAAACAAACGCTGACAGATCAAGCGTTGACAAGAAGAAGTCAAGCGTTGACACATTGAAGACAAGTACTAATGGAAGGATATGATCTACACGTTTATTATATTCTAGATTACTTCTAGTAAAGATAGGATCAACAATGTATTTTCTATATTTATCTTTACCTACAATAGTTGATACGTAGATTATTGTACAAGGCTTCTTAAGTCTATAAAAGAAGACCTTTAGGTTAATGTTAATATAAGTTTTCATACATTAAACACTTTCATTGTAAGCAAGTTTGATATCATTAATCAAAGTGAAAGTTTGTTTACATCTTGTGTGTTCTTGTTTAAGTGTTAATTCCGCATAACACTTAGATTGTCATATACATATACAAAGGTTTCTCTAAGTGTATTACTTGATCTAATCTCGTATACATAAAGCTAAATCGATCTAAGTTTGGGATCAACAATAAAAAGTATGTTTTTTTTATCATTTTGGTTTCCCCAGCGACATATCGTTGGGGATTTATAAGCTTGTTAATTTCCGTTAAACGTAAATCCAAACACTCTTTAACTGTGTAAAACGCAAACCCAAACACTCGCTATGTTGCTTATCAGCTTATCCGAATAAGCTGTTTTCAAACAACTTATCCTGATAAGCTTATCAGGATAAGATGTTTGAAACAGCTTATCCCGATAAGCTTAGCGGAATAAGCTGTTTGAAAACAGCTTATTCTGATAAGCTGTTTTCAAACAGCTTATCCTGATCAGCTTATCCGAATAAACTGTTTTCAAACAACTTATCCTGATAAGCTTATCAGGATAAGCTGTTTGAATACAGTTTATCCCGATAAGCTTATCGGAATAAGCTGTTTGAAAACAGCTTATCCAGCTGTTTTCAAACAGCTTATCCTGATAAGCTTATCAGGATAAGATGTTTGAAACAGCTTATCCCGATAAGCTTAGCGGAATAAGCTGTTTGAAAACAGCTTATTCTGATAAGCTTATCAGGATAAGCTGTTTTCAAACAACTTATCCTGATCAGCTTATCCGAATAAACTGTTTTCAAACAGCTTATCCTGATAAGCTTATCAGGATAAGCTGTTTGAATACAGTTTATCCCGATAAGCTTATCAAAATAAGCTGTTTGAAAATAGCTTATCCAACTGTTTTCAAACAGCTATCCTGATAAGCTTATCAGGATAAGCTGTTTGAAAACAGCTTATTCTGATAAAGCTTATCAGAATAAGCTGTTTGATATAAATGTTTTATTGAAGTAAACCTTAGGAATGTTTTAGGATTTTAGCGATTAATTTCAGAAAATTCCCGTCTGAAATTGATCAACCTATAGAAAACCCGTCCGAAGTTAATTTAATAGGAATTAACTTCGGAAAGTCCCCTGTTTGCGACTACTTTTTGATTGTTTTCTCTCATTTAGGATATGAATGCGTATAACTAGTTTACTATTTGAGATGATTTCGACAGTGTTTCTCCATTACTCCTACAAATATGTCTTTAAACACATATTTGGGGAGTTGAGGGGAAATGCTGCCGAAATTTTCTCAAATAGTAAATCGGTTATACGCATTCATATATGAGAAGAAGCATCAAAGGGTGGGTTAGGATTGCCTTCCAAAGTTGCACTAGGTTAACAAAACATCTAGGATTGCTTTCCATAATTGCCTTCCATGTAATAATAACTAAATATACGGATAAAACGCAGTTATGGTATTCGCTGATAAGAGTTGGATAAAAAAACCGAAACTTTCCTAAGAATTTAATGACGGTCTTACAAAGTTCGTCAATCATTGTCGGCCGTTGGTGAATTCTACGAGGAAAATTAGATGTCCATGCAAAAAATGTCAATATGTATTATGGAAACCCATCGATTGGATTGGAGATGAAATTGCTATAAACGGGTGGGACCCACTTCATACCACATGGCTCAAACACGGTGAACCGGCTCCACGTGCGCCAGTGATAGATAACCTAGGAGAACCTATGATGAGTGACATGACAGCGTTACTCGATGATTTTAGCTATATTCCTTCGAATGAACCAACACAAGGAGATAATATTGGTGAGACTAGTAACCAACCGACTCAACCGCCTCAAGCCACTCGTACCGAATTTGAAGAGTTGTATGCAATTTCCAACGAGGCGCTGTATGATGGTTGTGAACATGTGTCTCGACTAGACTTTATGGCAAAATTTACCTATTTTAAGGCTAAAGGAAAAATGCCAGATTCTTTATTCAATGAAATATTAGAGTTTCTCCGATATGCATTACCCGATAGTAAAGGATTCAAGTTCCCACTGAACTACTATGAAATAAAGAAGACATTTAAAACGATCGGGTTAGGTTACGAGTCGATACATGCTTGTGAACACGACTGCTGCTTGTTTTGGGAGGATAATAACAATCTGCAATTCTGTCCGGTGTGTAATACGAGTAGATGGAAAGACACTAACACACCGGGGAAGAAAGTTCCTAGGAAGGTGTTGCGTTACCTTCCGATCATTCCTATACTACAACGTTTGTACAAGTCTAGACACACTTCAAAAGACATGACTTGGCACGCTACTGGAAAGTGTGCGGAGCCTGGTAAGATGCAACACCCGGTTGATGGCGCGACTTGGAAGAAGTTTGACTTGAAGTATCCAGAGTTTGCAGCAGAACCAAGAAATGTTCGACTAGGGTTGTGTGCTGATGGTTTCAATCCGTTCGGCAACCTTAGTCAGACCTACAGCATGTGGCCGGTGGTATTGACAACATACAATCTGCCTCCTTGGTTATGTATGAAAGAAACTAACTTTATGTTGACGTTGTTAATTCCTAGCCCTAAATCCCCGGGCAAGGACATTGATATTTACTTGCAGCCTTTGATTAAAGACCTGAAGACTTTGTGGCACAAGAACGGTGTTGATACTACAAACATTATTTCACAAAAGCAGTTCAAGATGAGAGCGATGCTTTTATGAACCATAAATGATTTTCCTGCTCGAAGTAGTTTGTCTGGGTGGAGTGGGCAAGGTTACTATGCATGCCCTACATGTAAACTAGAAACTCCATCTATTCCTGTCACAAGCAAAACAGCTTATGTTGGCCATAGAAGATGGTTAAAGAAGCCCCATAAATGGAGGAGTTCACGTGCTGACTTCAATGGCCAAACTGAACAGAAAGATCCACCTAAAGATTATAACCGACCGGATGTAATCAAAGCGCAACATGCTAGATTGCTAAGGCGTACGCCGGGTAACCATCCGAAACATAGGGGTGTGAAGATTTCCCGCAATGTTACAGTCGAGCTTAACTGGACTAAACGGTCTATTTTTTACGAGCTTGAGTATTGGCCTTTTATTTCACTAAGACACAATTTAGACATCATGTATATCGAAAAAAATGTGTTGGAGGCCATCTTGAACATTTTTTTAATGAATAACAAAAGTAAAGACACCGCAAAGGCAAGACAAGACTTGAAAAAGATGGGCATTCGAAGACCTTTGTGGCTAACCGTAAACCACAAGGGGAAGACTGTGAAGCCCCAGGCTGCGTATTCTTTAACACCAGAGAACTGAAAAAAGTATTGTCAGTACATCAAAAGTGTTTAACTACCAGATGGGTTCGGATCATGCTTCAAGCACAAAGTGACCGATAATGATACAACTATAACGGGCCTGAAGTCTCATGACTGTCATTTAATGATGCAACGTTTACTTCCTTATGGACTTCAAAATTACTTGCCCGAACATATTGCAAAACCAATAATCAATCTGTGTTCCTTGTTTAAGCAACTCTGCTCTACAACTTTGATGGAGGAGGACATGTTGAAAGCTTCGGTCAAGGTGGTTGAAATTCTATGCGAGCTTGAGCGCATATATCTTCCTGCTTTCTTTGACATTATGATTCACTTGCCCATCCATTTAGTTCTAGAGGCTCTTGAAGGCGGTCCTATTCAACCCCGGTGGATGTATCCATTTGAAAGATTCATGAAGAAGCTAAAAGGTTATGTAAGAAATAAAGTTAAGTCGGAAGGTTCGACCGCGGAGGGTTATGTTGCAGAAGAAGCATTGACTATAAGTTCTCAATATTTTGGGTGTGTTACCACGAAATTTAATCGTCCCGATCATAATGTGGACCCCCTCCCTCAACGTGTATGTTTCAGGTGTTCCGCTCGGTATGCAAGTCGATTGGTTTACTGTCCTTTCCTCATTTTCCTACCGACGAGTACAAGAAAGCGAGATGGTATGTACATAACAACAGTCCTGAGATCGACACGTACCAAGACCAGTTCCGGATGTACGCGTTTTTTAATTTTGTAACTTTTTTTTCTTAACTTATCATTTCGACGACTTATTCTAATAGCATGAACGTTTTTCAGTTTATTTCCAGGAAAAAAGAAAAAGACATGCTAGAAGAATTCCCCCACTGGTTTAAGACGCTGGTAAACTAACACTTATTTTGTGTACTTAAGTGTAAAAATAACAATATCATATTTTTAGTTTTCAATCTAATCCTATCTTCTTCATAGATCTTTGAATGTCACGCACAAAATCCCCAAGACCCAGAGTTTAGCCCAACCAGCGAGTTATTCGCTTTGGCTAATGGACCATCAAGGGCTCTAATGTCAGTAAACTGTTGCGTAGTAGATGGTGTGAGGTATGTCGTGCAGAGCCACGATGAACGTCACGTAACTCAAAATAGCGGCGTTTGTTTGACTAACCCTGACGGGAAAACTAACACTTATGGTCAGCTTCAAGAAATCCTCGAGTTTGACTATTTGTCGTTTAAAGTTGTGTTGTTCAAAGTTAAGTGGTTCGACACTCGCAACACCGTTGGTAGAGTCAAGAAACTTACCGTTAGAAACGGAATGACACAAATCGTCGGCTCTGGTGAGTGTTGGAAAAGTGAACAATACATCCTCGCAACACAAGTCAAACAAGTCTTCTACCTTGTAGATCCAGCCAAACCCAACTTGAAGGTCGTCGAACATGTTAATCATAAAAAGTTTTTGAACAACGGTGTAATCGTGGCAGAGAACGAACCTGATATTATACATTTGGACAACTCATCTGATCTCCCACCTTCTACTAGTGATCTCCCACCTTCTACTAGTGATCTCCCACCTTCTACTAGTGGGAATGACTTCGGTAATTACACCTTCTATATAGATTTGCATATAGATGGTGAATCAACGGAGGTTGACGCACCACCAGATAACGATGATGTTCCTAGCGAAGACGATGATGATGAAGACCCCCTTCCTCATGATTTAGCAGATTCTGATGTTGAAGACCTCATCAAAGATGATGATGGTGTTGAGAAATTTTATTCTAGTGACGAAGAAGATTAACTTTGTGTTGTAACTTGCAAAATACACTTATATATTTGAATGAATGAATAAATGAATGAAATTGTTGTGGATTGTTTAAATGTGTAAATTTATTTTGACATTTAGATTTGTGCATGCTTGTATTATTTTGTTCATGAATTTCTACATGTTATGCTAATTGTACCTGTATACAGATGACTGATGTTGCACGGGGACACGGCGGGGACGGTGGTGGCGAGGATCCTTCACGTCCACGTCCTCCATCATTCGGTTGCGGTGGTTGCTTCGTCAACCGGGGTAAGAATTTCTGGATTATTGTAATACAAATTTGATACACATATTGAACTTGTTTGCCTTAACTTTTATGACTTTATCACTCACTTTATTTTGCAGGAAAAGGAAAGAAAAAGCCCAATTTGGGCGGGAGGAGAGCCGGCAGGCAGAATACCCGAGACAAGACCCGCTGCCTGAAATTACTAGATGCGGTGGCCGATAATCACAACCGGCCGGTCGAGATCGACTTTGTAGCCGCTAGAGGTAACCTTGTTACACCTGTCGGACCCTACGCAGATCATTGGGGAAACTTATTCAGGTGTGTCGCTAGGGAAGTACCTTTGTATTACTCTTCGTGTAGCAAGATCCCCGAAGGGCACAAGGCGGCGGCCAGGGCAGCTATTGGGGTAAGTTATCATTTTATATTTATTTAATTATCGTGTTCATTTATTTAATTGTATATATTTATTTAAATTTGTTTTTTTATTTATATCATATAAATAAATAAACAAATTTAAATAAATATATAAATTATATTGCTAACTCTGTTTTTAATGTGTTGTATTGTGTATATTTATTTAAATTCGTTTATTTATTTATATCATATAAATAAATAAACGTATTTAAATAAATATATAAATTATATTTCTAACTCTGTTTTCAATGTGTTGTATTGTGTATATTTATTTAAATTCATTTATTTATTTATATCATATAAATAAATAAACAAATTTAAATAAATATAAATTATATTTTTAACTCTATTTTCAATGTGTTGTATTGTGTATATTTATTTAAATTCGTTTATTTATTTATATCATATAAATAAATAAACAAATTTAAATAAATATATAAATTATATTTCTAACTCTGTTTTCAATGTGTTGTATTGTGTATATTTATTTAAATTCGTTTATTTATATCATATAAATAAACAAACGAATTTAAATAAATATATAAATTATATTTCTAACTCTGTTTTCAATGTGTTGTATTTGATTGAAGAAAAAATATGATCTCGCGTCGCAATGAGCACCCCTCGGTGGCAGAATATTTATAATACCATTAATGCCCAGTTACAAAAATCATACAACACCAGCAAGGCCAGTCTGAAGCGAGATTACTGTGTAAAAGACCCCGAGACTAGAGAATACGATGTGGATCAAATTAGGCAGAACAGACCCGACTAGCACACAGCTGAAGAGTGGGAGAAACAGATAGCGTTTTGGACTGACGAAGATAACAAGAAGCGATCCTTAACAAACAGCAAAAATCGGTCCAAGGCAACACTTATCTCCCGACATGGTTCTCGGTTGATCCCTCGCACTCGACAACTCATGGTAATTATTATTGTTATTATTATTGATTTTACATTATTATTGTTTTTTTATTTTTTTTATTTTATTATTTTTTTTATTTTTATTATTTTATTATTATCATTATTGATTTTACATACATATTATTATTGCCGCATTTAATTAGATTGATCTTACTTACGTGTGTATGTACAGCAAAAGGCGTCCGAAACCCAACAGGAGCCTTCAGAGATCGACATGTTCTATCGTTTGCATACAAATTCAGATGGTGTATTTATAGATGAGCAGTCTCTCCAGTTGTATGTAAGTATTCTTTTCAAAACACACTTTAATGAATCATTGATTAATAATCTAGCAACACGACTAATATATTTACTATCTTGTGTTATTGTCACCACACAGGATCAGATAAGGGAGCTAGAGGCGACGGGTGAGCACACCACTGCCGAGATCAACAGGATGGTGCGAGGAGGCAAGTTTCGCAGCCACCATCCTGGCGTGGGTATGGTATTGCCGGGATACACCAGTACTACCTCGAGCTTTTCGTCACCACCCCCGAGACTCGTCGGGATCCGGATGTTGATTTCTTGATGGGCCTGCTGAGACACGATGACAGGTATGCCAATCATTTTTCGAGATATGAGAGTGCTGGTGCCAGCGGGAGCGGGAGTCGCCCGGGTGATGATGCTGAGGACCGGGAGGGTGGCGAGGATGGTGGCGATGACGCGAGCTAGTCGTGCCATATATGTGTTTGTTAGTATGGTACATAGTTTCTTTATGTTCATCTTGACTTGTTTCCCTAATATTATCCTAAATTAGAACGCTTGTTTCCCTAGTATCCTTAACTATCCCGACTTATTCCTAGTATCCTTGACTAAATTAGAACGTTATATTATATTTTGGTGCAAGTTTGAACTTATTCCGCGTTTGTGTTGATTTGTATTCCAAGTTTACTTTATATGTGTCTTTTGGTGAGCAAATACAGGTTTTTGTTACAGGTTTTGGTAGATTTTTTCGGGAAAAATTCCGGAAAAAATCTGGAAAACGCCTGATGTGCAGGCAATTTAAAAAAAAAACTGCAGACTCTTCCCCGGCAACATGTCGCTGGGGAAACTTTGGTTAATCGTTGACAAGTCAAACGCGAAGCGTTGACAAGTCAAACGTATCTAGAGTTTCCCCAGCGACATGTCGCTGGGGAAACTTGGGAAATCGTTGACAAGTCAACGACAACGCGTTGACAAGTCAAACATAAGGAAAGATTCCCCAACGACTTGTCGCTGGGGAAACTTTGTAATTAGCCAAATAGTTTAAGTTCAGCTTAATTTTTTTTATTTAGTAAGGATTTTTTCCAGCGACATGTCGCTGGGGAAAAAGTTACCACCGTGGCAATCTATTCTTCCAGGAAAAGTCTGTGGGGCCCGCATGACGCTGGGGTAAGTCGCTGGGGATACATTTAACAACGAGCATACCCCAGCGAATTTTCCCCAGCGACATGTCGATGGGGATACGTTTCCCCAGCGACATGTCGCTGGGGAAACACCAAAAATATGGCTGGGGTAGGGCTCGAATGTTGTAGTGTCATATATGATAATTTTCGACAACGAAAATAAAACGTGAAAAAAGCGGATATTTTTTTTTGTCGAAAGTATATCATATAGCATATCTGTAGAAAGATAACTAAATGCCCCTCGTAATGTTATATATTTTTTTCGCATAACTATTAACGGTTTAAAAGATATAAATGTTTGAAAAAAAAGTGGAAATAAAATTTTGGTTAAATTTTATCCATTAGATTAAGATAAAAATGAATGATAGAGATTAGTCATTTGGTATCCAAATAAATTTTTTAATATCCAAATGAACTTAAATCTAACAAATTTGTAAAAATATATTTTCATAAAAGATGATTTTTAGTTTCTATAGATAAATTTAATGGTAATTTTAAATTACTACTGTAAAATTTTATTATAAAATTTTAAATTATACTTAAAAATACTTTAACGTTAATTTTTCATGACTAAACTCGTTTAATGTTTTTAAGTAACTACAAGTCACCGAGTTTCCAAAATTTATAAATAGAAAAGATGGTAACCTAATTTTTTTTTACCAACACCGACTTACCTTCTTTATAAATAATAGAGTAAAGTGCAAAAATAATCCATGTGGTTTGTCAAAAGTTTGAATTACATCCCTCGTTAATACTTCGCGCAACATACATCATTGTGGTTGTAAAATAGTACACCATACATCCCTGAGGACGGATGGTGCAAATATTTTTCCGTTAAGGGTTAAAAGTGTTTGTTATCTTAGGGGTATTTTAGTCCTTTTACAACCTAGGGATGATTTTTGCACCTAACTTTTCAAAAAAAAAAAATTCCAAAAAAACTTTCAAAAAAATTTCAAATTTTTTTTAAAAAAGTTTTGAAAAATGTTTTCTTTTTTCGAAAAATGTTTTTTTTAATGTTTTTTTTAAGTTTCGAAAATATATTTGAAAAAAGTTTTTTTCAAAAAAAATTCAATTTTTTTTAAAAAAGTTTTGAAAAATGTTTTTTTTAATGTTTCGAAAAATGTTTTGATTTTTAAATGTTTTCTTTTTCAAAATAAGTTTCAAAAAAAATTTGAAATTTTTTTTTTTCGAAAAAATTCAAATTTTTTTTTTAAATTTTCGAAAAAAGTTTTTTTTTCAAAAGTTTTTTTTTAAAAAAGTTTTTTAAAAAAAGCTTTTTTTTTAAAAAAAAAATTTTCGAAAAACATTTTAAAAAATAACTTTTATAAAAAAAAATTTTGAAATTTTTTTTTTTCGAAGATTAAAAAAAAATTTGAATTTTTTTGAAAAAAAAGTTTTTTAGAAAAGTTTTTTTTTTAAAAAGTTTCTTTTTTCGAAAAACATTTAAAAAAAACTTTTGAAAAAAAAACTTTTTTCGAAAATTTAAAAAAAAAATTTGAATTTTTTCGAAAAAAAAAATTTCAAATTTTTTTTGAAACTTGTTTTAAAAAAGAAAACATTTAAAAAATAAAACATTTTTCGAAACATTAAAAAAAACATTTTTCAAAACTTTTTAAAAAAAAAATTGAATTTTTTTTGAAAAAAACTTTTTTCAAATATATTTTCGAAACTTAAAAAAAAAACATTAAAAAAAAACATTTTTCGAAAAAAGAAAATATTTTTCGAAACTTTTTTAAAAAAAATTTGAAATTTTTTTGAAATTTTTTTTGGAAATTTATTTTTTTGAAAAGTTAGGTGCAAAAATCATCCCTAGGTTGTAAAAGGAGTAAAATACCCTTAAGATAACAAACATTTTTAACCCTTAACGGAAAAATATTTGCACCATCCGTCCTCAGGGATGTATGGTGTATTATTTTACAACCACAATGATGTATGTTGCGCGAAGTATTAACGAGGGATGTAATTCAAACTTTTGACAAACCACAGGGATGATTTTTGCACTTTACTCTAAATAATACATAAACCATGAAACAGTTTTACATCATTAACCTATAATACTCAGTCGACGATTTCAGGGATTTGTTCGAAAGTGTTGATCCAACCATATTCGCCGAAGACCACATTGGCGACATGAAAACGAACGACGGAATCATGTCCAAGACCATGGGAGACACGGATTGGTTGGAAAGTGTTGATCCAACCTTATTCGCCGAAGATGCAATCATGTCCAAGCCCATGGGAGATTGGTTCACGGAACTTGTCACCTACTCTACCACTGACATCGAGTGGGTAAAACCAACTAACAACGACTATGGCGATTACAATAAAACGTTTGCTTTTCAGCAGCAGCTCATCAACACTTTCTTTAGTAATAAGGACATCTTTCTTCGTGAGCTTATCAGTTACTCTTCTCATGTAAGTCTTTATCTGTGTTTTTTGTCATATATTAATCGATCGAAAACCAAGTGATCTTGATCTGTCATCTATATTAATTTGCTGCAAATTGCAATAACATTACTAACTGTGTATACACTTTTAGGCTCTCGACAACACCTCCCTTTACGGACAACCTGAAGTCCTTTTCATCAACGTTCGTCCCAACACAAACAGCAACACCTTGACCATCTTCGACAATGGAGTTGGAATGACCAAGTCTGGTGAGTACTATAATTTCACTCACGTACTCTTGAATGTTTAATGTTACATCAGAATTAGATGATGAAATAACCGTACGTGTTAATATTTTTACAGAGTTGCTCAATAATCTGTCTAACACTCCGACTTCCGGAACCACAGAGTTCATGAAAGCCATTGCAGCTGGTGCTGATCTCAGTATGATTAGTCATTTTGGTGTCTGGCTCTCCTCTGCTCACCTGGTTGCTGACAAAGTTGTGGTCACAACCAAACACAACAATGATCACCAGTATGCCTTGGAGTCGCTAACCCCAGGATCATTCACCGTAACTAGGGATATCTCTCCTCGTCACAATATTGCTCGTGGGACTAAGATCGAACTCTACTTAAAAGAGAACCAGCTCCAATACCTTGAGGAGAGGAGGCTCAAGGATTTGATCAAGCAGCATTCTATGTTTATTAGATATCCGGTCTCTCTAACGATTAAGAAAGTTGATATTGTGGACATTTCTGACGATGACGACGACGACGACGACGAGAAGAAGGATGAGGAAGGTCAAGTCGAGCAAGTTGACGGGAAGGAAAAGAAAGAGAAGAACAAGAAGAGAAGGCTGAGGTTTTTGTTCACTGATCTTTCCATTCGCAGAATCAATGTAGTAACAAGTTGAATTTATTTTCAAATTCTATTCTGTAATTTAAAAGACATATTAAGAACTTATGCGATGATAATTTTTCACTCGAGACTTGTTAGAAGTATCGAAGAATTAAGGCAACCATGTTCCAAATTAATATTTGTGAGTGGTAGACTACAACTAATAGCTATGATCGCGTCTTTTATTTGCAACTTGTTCCTACTCTATGATAATCGGTCACAGCTGCTTCCAAAATTTCCCCGATCACAATATTCCTCGTGGGACTAAGATGAAACTCTACTTAAAAGATAACCAGCTTGAATACCTTGAGGAGAGGAGGCTTAAGGATTTGATCACGCAGCATTCTCTGTTTATCACATATCAGATCTCTCTAGTGGCAAGGAAAATTAATGTGGTGTAGATTTCTCCCGATGATGACGAAGACGACGAGAAGAAGGATGACGGGAAGGAAAAGGATCGGAAGAGAAGAACAAGAAGACAAAGATGAAGTTTTTGTTCATTCAGCATTCCATTCAAAGAATGTTGTAGCAACAAGTTGAATTTAGAATGTAGTAACAAATATAGTAGTAGCAACTTTGGAAAGATATATCAAACCAACTTTGTCTTATGTTGTTCCTTTCACATACTAACCACTAACATTTTCCGTTAATCACTAACATTTTCCGTTCTAAAAAAATGTTGATGTATACTGATCAGTTTGCATCATGTCAATGTTATAAACCATGCATGGCAGGCATTTAGACCACCTTAGTGTTGTTTTTTGTTTCAAATCCATGTATTGTTTTTTCACTAAACTATTCCATACCAAATAGTAACAGACAATTAAGCATTGGATCTTTTAGGCTTTTTTATTGAAGCCTTAATTTGGTAGTATTTTGGTTTCATGCATAACCAGAGACCGTGATCCTATTAGTACTCTCCCATCCTAGCTTTGTGTCAAAATATAAGATACACATGTCACGGTTACCTATAACCGGAATGGGTCGTCGTCAAACAGGTTGATAAGGCTTTTTTTTTTACATAATAATCGCAAAAGTTTCTAGCCTTCATCTGAAAATGTATAGGAAGGACTATTTGTTTATACAGAAAAATATTCGCATTTTGAACTGTTTTTCAATCATCTTTTTCCTTCACTTTATGATACTCTCTCTGCATATGTAATTCAGGAAGGGTGATCAGGGACGAGAACCCTTGAGAATGCCGCAAGTGAGGTCTTAAGATTCGGTGCTAATGCGGTACTGGTTAAGGATATTCCCACGATTGTTGGTGATGGAAGCACGCATGCAGGAATTAACAAGCAAACGAGTTGCTTATAAATAAGACCGTCATTACGAGTTACATACAAAAGCACCATATGAATGGTTAAAACCATCATCACAAAATCATTTGATAATGAAAATATTAAGAGACAAATTTGTCCTCCTTGACCCACGAGAACCCGAGCTACCAGGGCGGTAAAATAAGTTCTTTGAACAGTAACATCTCCTGTACGTATTATTCGTTGGCAAAATTCCAGTACCAAGTACCAGTAGAAAAATCCCTCGAAAACCATTTGTGACAACAGCTGCACACACATAGAGTTCAGTCGGGTTTAATTTACGATCTCTTTGCATTGCAAAGCCTTTATCATTCGCCTAACAACATGCATGTTTCAAGTGAGCTCTTAGTTCACCCTCCCAAGTACCCCAGAAACCTAGCTTTTTTTCAGAAGTACAATCTAATAGTAGTGTGTTCATGCATTCGTTTTTTGTTTTTTGTTTGGTTCGTCTGGGTTAATACGGGTATGAGATTTTTGAAACTTAAACCAAAGCCAAATCTAAGCAAATAAGTGTTTTGTGAAGCCGTATCAATTACAAAGTTACCAGCCAGGTTTATATTGGAAAAATCATGATTTTTGACGTAAATTTATTTCATAAGGAAATACTCATAAGACACTTGAGATTCGTTAGTGCATGAAAAAATCAAAATTGGATATATTATCCCATGCAATTAAGAAAGATGAATGAATGAACGATTATTATTAACAAAATAACCAAATTTACAACTATGAAACATTCACGGTTAAAAGTAAAGAATAACAAAAGTGTGAATAATACTATTACTTTTCAAAGGTTTGAGGGTAAGATCGTAAAGTTGCTTCCCTTCCATAATTTTCTCCTATAATATTTGGCATTTTAGTTGATTTCTTCGGGCATTATTTAATTCATACGCATTTAAAGTCTCATTTTTCAATTTAATACAAATTTTAACTATTTCATCATCAAATGAGTTGTTTTTTAATTCTTTTTTTTATTCATCATGCATCTTAATTAATGGACTATTAATATTCTTTGTGAATTCTATGAACGACAAAAAATTATATAGATGCAATAGTGTATAATTAGATGCATGGCTTTAGCAATGTACTCTTTTATTACTGTGAATTACAATGATTAATATAATGTATATTTAGACGCATGATTTTTTTTAAATACTTAGATGCATGATTTTGTTAAAGTAGTTCGATGCATGAGTTTGTAGAAATAAAATTATCACACTATGCATCTAACTATTTCTAGTTAGTTGCATAGTTTGGTAATTTTGTTTTAACTAGATGCATAGTTTGATAATTTTATATTAAGTTAGATGCATAAGTTTTCACAAACAAGTTAAATCCATGAGCTTTAAAATTTAATTAGGTGCATCACTTAGTTTTAACATTATAGCTTCAGTAGAGGCATTTGTTTTTGTAATCTAGATAATGCTTAACCAATGTAAAAATTGGATTGTTGAGTACTAACCAGAAGCATGAGTTTAAAGGAAGTTGGTATAGATTATTAGATAATGGTTTGCAAATATAATAATGCATGTACGTACATGTTAAGGTTTTAAAGATCGATCTTTCTACTTGATGACAAACCAATTAACCACATTAGATGCATCGTTCCAACATATTGGATGCAACTTTTGAAATATTGGATGCAAAAGAAGTCCATCATTTTTTTCTAGCCATGATCAACACACGTGTACCAAATTGATACTTTATAATGCATCTTGAATGGATATGATGCATGCAATCAATATTCGATCTTTATATAATTCTATCATGTTTGAAATGAAAAAGAACTCGTGATTGTATTCGGAAGTTTTAAACTCAACAAAAGTCAATTGTCACACTTAGATGATAATGATAAAAACACCCTTACCAATTATATAAAATGAATGGTTGAGATTACTTTTCATTCTACTTATTTTTAGGTTTCTTTTTATGTGATCCTAACTTTATATGTAATTTATATATGTAATTGCTCATGTTATAAATTAGGAAAAAGTGAGTGTGAGGTTATTAGGTATATAACTTGTGTGTAAAAACATTCAACAGTACATCGATTTAACAGTAAAAAAATCCTAACATTTAACCTTACAATAATACTTTTATTAGGCTTTAATTTTTTCTCTCAAAAAAATCTACTACAACAAAAATCACCCACTTGTTCTCCAAGACAGAAATTCGTCCATCCAATTTATTATCCGGCTTGCACTAAATTCGTCCATCCGATTTATTCAGTTTCAAAACGGATCAATTAATGCATTCCATTTTGAAGAATATATGTAGACGTGGAGATACAGTGATTTTCCATCCGATTAATGTATTTAGGAAGAATCAAAATTTGTCCATCAAATTAATATTTACAAAGAATCCAAAGTCGTTTATATGATTAATGTATTCAATTTTGAAAGAGTTGTGCATGTAGACATTATTAGTTTGATATGGCAAACTAGATTTAAAATGTTGTGTGACAAATCATGTCCAAACTAAAATGAACATGTGGATGGTGGGAACCAATTTCATTGAAATTTTATCAAAACACAAATCGTTTTGAAAGATTTTATACACAAAGTAGCATACCTAACAGACTCACATTCACTTTTATTATAACTTAAACATAAGTAAAGGCTGAAATGAAAGCATAGCAATGAAAGTGCAGCGGAATAATATAAGTCCTAGAAAAACCTAGTGACATATGATAAACTGGTTTACTCTGGAAAGATTAGGTTTATATCATAAAACTATATTTTGAATTTAGCCAAGAGCCCATATAGGTCATGAGGTATCAACGTGCATGAATACTTAGAGGGGTGACCTCATCATGCAATTAGAGGGGTTGCCTCTAATTATACTGACTGGGTAGGACGGATCAACTCTTTGCATTAGTTTGTAGAAATAAAATTATCAAACTATGCATCTAACTATTTCTAGTTAGTTGCATAGTTTGGTAATTTTGTTTTATTTAGATGCATAATTTGATAATTTTATATTAAGTTAGATGCATAAGTTTTCAAAAACAAGTTAAATCCATGAGCTTTAAAATTTAATTAGGTGCATCACTTAGTTTGAACATTATAGCTTCAGTAGATGCATTTGTTTTTTGTAATCTAGATAATGCTTAACCAATGTAAAAATTGGGTTGTTGAGTACTAACAAGAAGCATGAGTTTAAAGAAAGATGGTATAGATGATTATATAATGGTTTGCAAATTTAATAATGAATGTACGTACATGTTAAGGTTTTAAATAGCGATCTTTCTACTCGATGACAAACCACTTAACCACATTAGATGCATCGTTCCAACATATTGGATGCAAATTTTGAAATATTGGATGCAAAAGATGTCCATCAATTTTTTCTAGCCATGATTAACACACGTACCAAATTGATTCTTTATAATACATCTTGAATGGATATGATGCATGCAATCAATATTCGATCTTTATATAATTCGATCATGTTTGAAATGAAAAAGAACTCGTGATTGTATTCGGAAGTTATAAACTCAACAAAAGTCAATTGTCACACTTAGATGATAATGATAAAAACACCCTTACACATTATTTAAAATGATTGGTTGAGATTACTTTTCATTCTACTTATTTTTAGGTTTCTTTTTATGTGATCCTAACTTTATATGTAATTTATATATGTAATTGCTCATGTTATAAAATAGGAAAAAGTGAGTGTGAGGTTGTTAGCTATGTAACTTGTGTGTAAAAACCTTCAATAGTACATCGATTTAACAGTAAAAAGTTTCCCAACATTTAACCTTACAATAATACTTTTATTAGGCTTTAATTATTTCTCTCAAAAAAAATCTGCTACAACAAAAATCACCCACTTGTTCTCCAAGACAGAATTCGTCCATCCAATTTATTATCCGGCTTGCACTAAATTCGTCCATCCGATTTATTCAGTTTCAAAACGGATCAATTAATGCATTCCATTTTGAAGAATCTATGTAGACGTGGAGATACAGTGATTTTCCATCCGATTAATGTATTTAGAGAGAATCAAAATTTGTCCATCAAATTAATATTTACTAAGAATCCAAAGTCGTTCAGATGATTAATGTATTCAATTTTGAAAGAATTGTGCATGTAGACATTATTAGATTGATATGGCAAACTAGATTTAAAATGTTGTGTGACAAATCATGTCCAAACTAAAACAAACATATGGATGGTGGGAACCAATTTCATTGAAATTTTATGAAAACACAAATCGTTTTGAAAGATTTTATACACAAAGTAGCATACCTAACAAACTCACATTCACTTTTATTATAACTTAAACATAAGTAAAGGCTGAAATGAAAGTATAGCAATGAAAGTGCAGCGGAATAATATAAGTCCTGAAAAAACCTGGTGACATATGATAAACTTGTTTACTCTGGAAATATTAGGTTTATATCATAAAACTATATTTTGAATTTAGCCAAGAGCCCATAATTCGATCATGTTTGAAATGAAAAAAACTCCTGATTGTATTCGGAAGTTATAAACTCAACAAAAGTCAATTGTCACACTTAGATGATAATGACAAAAACACCCTTACACATTATTTAAAATGATTGGTTGAGATTACTTTTCATTCTACTTATTTTTAGGTTTCTTTTTATTTGATCCTAACTTTATATGTAATTTATATATGTAATTGCTCATGTTATAAATTAGGAAAAAGTGAGTGTGAGGTTGTTAGGTATGTAACTTGTGTGTAAAAACCTTCAATAGTACATCGATTTAACAGTATAAAAATTCCTAACATTTAACCTTACAATAATACTTTTATTAGGCTTTAATTTTTTCTCCAAAAAAAACTACTACAACAAAAATCACCCACTTGTTCTCCAAGACAAAAATTTGTCCATCCAATTAATTATCCGACTTGCACTAAATTCGTCCATCCGATTTATTCAGTTTCAAAACGGATCAATTAATGCATTCTATTTTGAAGAATCTATGTAGACGTGGGGATAGAGTGATTTTCCATCCGATTAATGTATTTAGAAAGAATAAAAATATTTCCATCAAATTAATATTTACAAAGAATCCAAAGTCTTTCATATGATTAATGTATTCAATTTGAAAGAATTGTGCATGTAGACATTATTAGTTTGATATGGCAAACTAGATTTAAAATGTTGTGTGACAAATCATGTCCAAACTAAAACAAACATATGGATGGTGGGAATCACTTTCATTGAAATTTTATCAAAACACAAATTGTTTTGAAAGATTTTATACACAAAGTAGCATACCTAACAAACTCACATTCACTTTTATTATAACTTAAACATAAGTAAAGGCTGAAATGAAAACATAGCAATGAAAGTGCAGCGGAATTATATAAGTCCTGGAAAAACCTGGTGACATATGATAAATTGGTTTACTCTGGAAAGATTAGGTTTATATCATAAAACTGTATTTTGAATTTAGCCAAGAGACCATATAGGTCATGAGGTATCAATGTGTATGAATACTTAGAGGGGTAACCTCATCATGCATTTAAAGGGGTTGCTTCTAATTATACTGGTCTGGGTAGGACGGATCAACTCCTTGTGAAGGATGCAAGGTACACACCACATTCACCATGAAAATATTGTCTAAAAACATGTAACTAGGATGCACCCATACGCCCCACATGACATGATAATAATAATAATGGACAAAACGTGAAGGGTCACCACGAGCAATCACTCCGTCATGGTGAAGTCATAACACTGGTGCCTCCAGTGTTATTGTTACGGTACCTCCGTAACTAGGTAAAACTGGCATGCATGTATATAGCTCAGGCAATTTAAAACAGACATAACATTTCCTGAAGTGTTTAATACACATGACTACAAGGAAAACAATTGGCTGCAAACGGAAAAACCTAATCAAACATGTAAAGGGAGTTGTCCATATTGAAGGAAGGAATATCCGTACCTTGTGTCCAATAATGTGAACGAAGAAGACGCGCAAAGATCCTATCCTGACTCCACAAGTGCTACATAATAAAGAGGGACGCATATGAGTTGTATGATTAACTTATGCTTACCTGATTATTAGTTTACTTGATGTGTTATTACTTGTTTACTTGTTCCTGTCTTGTTTTAAGTGTTCTGGACTTGTTTCACTGATTCACGTTTAATCCTATGTTTTCTTAATGTTTCATGTGTTCTGATTAGTGTAATTCATGTTTGTGTGTGTTTAAGTACTTGTTGCATCATAATGCGTAACTTTCTAAAAATAGCAGGTTTCTATATATATAATAAGTTTCCAAAAATAGCAGGTTTCTATATATAGTAGGTTTCCAAAAATAGACAGTTTTCATAATTTGTAAGTTTCCAAAAATAGAAAGATTTCAGATTTAATATGTTTCTGTAAATACCATGTTATCATATTTAGTATATTTTCATAAGTAGCATAATACTATAAATAATACATTCCATAAATAATATATTACCATATATAATATATTTCCATAAATTAATAATACGCTTATTAAATAATAAAAATGATATAACATACATTTTTAATAAGCTTATAATATGTCATGTATAATTATATTTTAAAAGTTTAATAATAAATAAATACATAGGCTTAACTTATTATTATTAATTAATAATGATATTACATGTTTATCATAAGTTATTATTAATTAATAATATTACATGTTTCATATAATTACACTTTATCTTAAAAAAGATATTAATTAATTAAACTAAGTTTTAATTAATTAATTTAGTGTACATGAATAATTAAGTCATTATTTTAGCATAAGTTTATTTAAATAAATTATACATACAAAATATCATGATTTTAATAAATAATAATTCATATTCTAAGTCATGTAAATTAATTAATCTAATTAACATGTTTTTAATTAGAGTAATTAAATAAGATAACATGTATGTTTTATACACTTAGCCAAACACCCCTTACTTCCCTTAAACCCTGAGCCAAACACTCCCTTAACTGGTTCCTTCTGCCATATCATACTTTCCTACTATCTCTTGCTAACTATCCACTGACTTACTTAAGTTCCTGCTGTTTGGTTAAGCCTACCCACTGGCCTATATCTGTTCCTACTGCTAGTCACTTCTACCCACTGTCATGCAACAATTACCCACCGAAACCCCCTCCAGGTCTCAGTTCCCACTGCCACTGTTGGTGGGGGTTGCTACTGACCGAGCAAAAGCTACGCCGACCCCATACTGGGTGAGGCTGGTGTAAGTATGTTACCACCGAGACCAAGAATGGTCTCGGTTGTGTGCGATCCGAACACAAACAACACCAACCGAATTCCCCATTATACATCTTGTTAGCCATATATTTTATATAGTCAAACAAGAATGTAATAGGTCATCTTAGTCGTTATTGGTCTTGTATTGTAATAGGTCAGTCGGGTTAACCGGGCTTGGACATTAAGCTAATATTGTCTAAGTTAGGGGCGTAAGCCCAAGCAAAGCCAAGCCCGGCCCAAGAAACAAGCCCACAAAAGTCTCTTTAGGCGTGGCATATATAAACCCTCTTCCATGTGTGGAAGAGGGTGTTGGTTACCATTTACTTTCTCTCTCTAGTTTATGTTTTAACTATCCAATCTCTCTAGTTTCTCTCTCTACTTTTTTTCTCTTTCTCTCTCTAAATATCATCTTAATATTGTGTTATGGATTGAAGTGGGTTTAACATTTGGTATCAAGAGCCTACAGTGGATAGGTGATTGAAGACTCGTGGTTGTGTTTTTATTGATTTTGTGAGGTATTTGATCCATAATCTTTGATCCAAATTTTTTTGTGTTTTTTATGGTTTAATCTTCATAGAAACCTTCTACATAGTTGTGGTAGGGATTTCGGTTATTTATTTTGGCTAAAAACACAAAAATTTTGGGTGTTTGGATCAATTTTTGGCTCAAAATCACGTGTTGGGATTGTTAGATCCGACAACCGTGGTAGTCGGCCAAACAGTTTCTTATCTTCAGAATTCTTGGTCATATTGTGAAGTATTGCCTAGGGTTTCTATTTTGCGAAGTCCATTTTCTGTGTCTATTCTGAAGTTAACTAGAAGAAGATATTGTGAAGTCAAAAAGTAAACTTTGAGTTTATTCCGAAGTGCTTTATACCTTATATTGCGAAGTAACCTTGGATTCCGAAGTAAAGAAATTCCTAAGTAAACTTGGATTCCGAAGTAAACTTGGATTGCAAAGTATTCATGGATTCCAAAGTAAACTTGGAAAATTTTGAGTTTATTCCTAAGTAAAGTTGGATTGCGAAGTGGTTATTCCAGAGTTGCTCATTCCGAAGTGCTTATTCCGAAGTGAAATTTTTCCGATGTGAAAGTTTTCCGAAGTGAAAGTTTTCCGAAGTGGAATTATTCCGAAGTGAAGTTTTTCCGAAGTTAAGCTATTCAGAAGATAACTTTTTCCGAAGTGAATTTATTTCGAAGTGGACTTTATTCCGAAGTTTATTTTACTCCGAAGTGGACTTTATTCCGAAGTGAAGTTTATTCCTAAGTGGAATTTATTCCGAAGTGACAAACTGTCATATTCCGAAGTGCACTTTATCATATTCCGAAGTCAGCCATTTTTTAGTTAGATACCTTTTTTAGATTTAGACACCCTCTAGACTAGTCCAGGATCACCATTTTCCCGCTTTAGACACCCGATTGGGAATGAAGACATCTACCATTGTTCCATAAGTATTGCAAACGTTCCACAAATCTTTTGCAGTAGTGTCTTGGGGAAAATTAGTGGCAAAAATTGATTTGGAAATCGACTGGGTTAGATTCACGTTAGTTTGAGCCCTAGCCACTATAACGAAACCGTAAAATAAAATAATAAAATAACCCCTAAAACCCTAAACGATCGTTAATTCCATTGGATCTAAAGTTTTCATCGAGCCAATTAACAATCGTAAATAATGGATGATCTCACAATGAGATCCACATTACCGATCATTAATCAACGAATGGATCTTTCAAGATATAATTAAATAACAAACGTAAGGAGCCGCCACATGTGTTTAAAAAATGTGACAGGAGTTAAACGAAACAAAACTCAAAACGAGATCAGATCCCTATGGCTTCCAGAGTGCTATCATATAAGAAAGCTCGTTCTTAGAATTAATCACAAGGATTAACACATCCAAGACTACAGGTTCCTTTTATGTACAATTGCCAAGAAGGGTCGTAAGAATTCGAGAAGAGATTAAGGAACACTAGTACAAAAATGGGTTTCGGTCACACATACCAAATTTCGTGTAGTCACAAATAAATTTTTTGTGTTACTGAATTCGCCAGTCATAAATAAACGGTCACACTTGAAGTCAGTTTGCATGACCATTTCATATTTTGTTTTTCACGCATAAGAATATTTACGTGACTAGGGCTAACAAATGCTTTTTGGATGAGTCGTTAGTCACTTAATAATTTGAGAGTGTTACCGATTCAAAGTCTGGTTCAAGTAGTAGTCACATTATACGTATACATGTGTGGCAAATATTTGTCATACACACATTGAATGTGACCAAAAATCATATATATATGGTCACATAGACTTATTTTACAAGTGACAAATTGATAAACAAGGTTGTCACACACATTATTTTAATGTGACTAGTATATTCTGTTAAATGTTAACCACACATGAATTTTATGTGTGTGGCAAATTGAAAGTAGGTATTAAAACATTTGCCACTATATTTATATAAATGTGACAAATATTTTACAATTACTTAAAGACTATGATCAAATATAATACATGAACATATTAAATTCTTAAACAATTATGTGACTATATGATTGTCAATAGTCACAACATTTGAGAAATGTGTATCTAAATTATACTTATGGTCACATTATAATGGATTAACTATGAACAACACATTGAAAACGTCACACAGTAAAATATTCATGTGACAATTGTTTATAACCAAATGTAATCTCTATTTTCACTAATGTTAATATTAGTCACATATTTAGAACCAAATATGTTCATGTGGCAAACTGGTTAAGTGTGTTAGTGTTTGAATGGAAGGTCTGGGGTTCGAGTTCTAGACCTTGTTTTTTGCTATTTTTTTAAACACAATAAACCCTAAAAACACAGAAAACACACACTTTATACACGCCTAATAATGAGAATGCTCATTCTTGGAACTTCACAAAAATTAAATACATGCATGAATATGCATTAGATGTTTATGTAGGCTGCTGACCCTTTGTATTCCATCCTTGGTTATATAAACAAGGATTAAGTAATGAAATTAATCATAACAAAAACACAGCAAACACTTAATTATCAGCATTTTAAGAATCAAAAAATGGCTTCTTCATCAAAAAGAACATTTTCTGCTGCTTTTGAAGATACCAGTGCAGTTCCTAACAAGTATGTATCATTAGTTATTTTATTAACATTCTATCTTTGTTATCATTTAGTACTAATAATCTTTTATGTTCTTTTCAGGAAACCTTGTGTGGTGCCCAAAGTAAAAGCTAATGCAGATGGAGAGTTCCCTACTGATTGTCCTTACGATGATAAACATGATGAGTACGTTGCTATGTTGAGGAAACTTACGAACAGAAACAATGGAAGCTGGAAGACGAAGAGAATTCCCGACTTGAACAACAATGCCGGAGGGAGAAAGCTGCTTTCTTAAGAAGGAGGCAACAGGAGCAAGAACAAGGCGAGAGGGAGGAAGCTGCTTCCTTTAGAAAGGGGAAAGAGGAACAGCGACAGAGGGAGGAAGCGTATAGGAGGCAACTAGAGGAAAAAGGTCAAATCATTGATGATGATGTTTATTCTTCTGAGCATGAAATTGAAGAAGACGAAGACGAGTTCAAAGAGGCTTTAGATTACGATGAACTTCATTTGGCTTTTGATCTTGAGAAATCTCCAAGGTTTGATTAGTTAGAGAAACAAAATGTTTGTTTTATTAAAAACCTGTAATCCTTTAGTATTAATGAATTGAATTTATGGTTGATCAGTTTTCACCTTGTGTTATTTTTATTTTACTTCAGTCATTTCAAACTTTTCATTTTCAGTTTAATTAATTATTAAGCACATTGTTTGAACAAATTAGTTGTTTATGTGAAATTAGACACGAATTGGAATAAATACTTGGGAGGACTAGTGAAAATATATTAAAAAGATAAAAAAAAATCTTAACTTGTGCTTGACTAGATAATGATTAAAAACAAAATAAGCTGAAACAAGCAGTTTTTCAAGGAAATACTCAATATTAGCTTAGTTCTGAGTGAAGAATGGCCTAGCAGTATTGCTACAAACATATGCTCAGAACTTCAGAAGAATAAGGCAAGAGCCTAACAACTTTATATCCAATTGGAAAATAATTGCAGATGTAATAGCCAAAACATAAAAGCACCTTAGAGTTAAGCTAAGTCGAAAACATAAACTGCTAAAAGCTTAATTAGTTTTGGCGGGAGAATTAGGGAAAAAAATGGGTTATAAGATCCACCAAAGTGGAAATACTTAACCGGATGTGTAACAGGTAACTTTGACACAAAAATCTTGGTTATATGTGTCATGCATCTAGGATTATACAACTCACAACATGAATAAATAAAATACAAGATGAACCATGTTTAAATCCATGAAATACAAGTCTAATTTCATGATATTGATGATAATATTGCAGGTTCATACAAAATGTGAATGACAACATATTTGCATTCCAAAAAATAATGGATACACCCATCCATGCAGATTAGTGTTTTAAATTGTTTAAATAAACTATACCTACACTTAACCAAAATAGTCTAAAGAACATTCATCAGAAACATCCATATACAGAGATAACAAGTTCTTCCATAGCCTACCCCCTACAAGTTCCTCCATAGCCTACCCCCTCTTCCTTTTTCCTAGCTTTGTTTCAAATTCTTTCAATTTTTTTGGACAAGGCAGGAAACATACTGCATTTCTGATAGGTGGGTGCCTTTCTGTTGTAGAAAATGGAGACCGAGAAAATGACTCTACTTTTGGTGTACATCCCCTGCTAACCCTTGGACTGAGTATCTGTTTGGATGATCCACTCGCCTTGCCTACAGTCTGACTGGATGAGCCAATAGCTTTGCCTTTCTTCTTGGATGGTGAATTAGTCTCTCCCCAAGTATCGTCCGAATTACAATCATCTGTAGAGGTGCTGGAATACTTGGAAGGTTCATCCTGGTCATCATGAAATGGGTGCTAGAAGTCTTTAGTGTTTACATGTTCAAAGCTTTCATCTAATGACAACAGATCTTCCTCAGATCTTTTAAAGCTTTCATATGATGATAGCGTATCTTCTTTAGAGCTTTGAGAGGAATCAATGATGATAACATCTGTAAATTACAAGATAAATTTTAATAAATTCAGATACTAACAGCCACCCAGATACTCAAAACAATAAAACATTCATATACAAACTTATTATAGGTTAAAAGTTAATATACTAACCTCCCTGCAACAGTCTCTGTTTGAAATGTTGGAATTCCCTTTTAATCTTTTCCACCCTATAATGTAGGTTAGAAAGAGTATCTATGGTATCAGTTTCCATTGAACCGTTTCCTTTTTCTTTGTTTTTCAAGTCAGCTCCTGTATCTACATACCATAATACCGCATAAGTTAACTACAAATACATAGTCACATGTCTGCTATAAAGTTTAACAGCTACACATAAACGACACCTTAAGCCCGTTTGCTATTCGAGGTAGATATCTCCACGATTCCTCTATCTTGTGAACATGTTCATCTTCGTGCCCAATATATGAATCCAATATGGACCTACTTCTTTTCGTTTATCCTTTTTTATGTAAGTAGCTCAAAATTTGACATTCGCATTTGGTCTTTCATTGATATCAATATCATCAATACCCATGAAAAAGCGAATATGAGTGCCAAAGTAAGAGGTCCTTTACTAAAAAAGCTAAACAAAAAGATGTTAATGCATACTGAATTCACATATTGGGAACGGAGATGATGATTTTCACTAGAAAGAGGAATCATGGCGATATTTACCTCGAAGAGGAAACGGGCTTGAGATGTCGTCTATGTGGAGCTGTAATACTTTATAGCATACATGTGATACCGAAGCTAGTGAATAACTATATTTCTCTAATGGTTAAATCTTAGTTTACTTACCTCCCTTCAACTGTGTCTGTTTAAGAAGTTTGAATTCCCTTTCAAGCTTTTCCACTCTATTATCTAGATTAAAAGGATCAAATGCTTTATCAACTTCTGTTGATCCCTTGCCTTTTTCTTTTTTCTTTAAGTTAGCTCTTGTAGCTGCATCAACATATAACCAACATATAAACAACATAGTAAATGAACCAATGCAGCTGCGAAAACGTATAGACTTCTTGGCCAACATTTTTGAATCTAAGATGGCATCGACAGAAGAACCTACATATTTTTGTTTACCCTTTTTTATGTAAGCCCCTCTTACTATGGCCGTCGCATTATCTTTATCATGGGCATCACTACCATCAACTAAGGTCTTTACTGAGCGACCCGTTTCCTTTTTGTTGAATGGTTGAAGTATTTCCTTCCCATTTGTAAATTTTGGCGCTTATTTCGGCATCAAATTATCCGAGTCGTCACTCTGAACACGCTCAATCTCAATTTGAGTTTCAATATCGAAATATATTCCACACATGGATCAATCCAAATACTAAATGCATGATATAAACCACACAAGTCTGTATCTAGATACTCAACTGGAAAGAGTACGTATTCGGATACTGAAACTGAAACTAAAAAGAGAGTATTCATAGTGGTGACTCGAATAACTTGCTATCCCATGAAGCCCCAAAATTGGGAACTGGGAATGAAAACGTTCGACCAATCAACAGAAAAGAAAAGGGTCGTTTATTAAAGACCGTAGTTGATGTTAACAAGGACCATGAAAAAGGGAAATGACACGGCCATAGTAATAGGTACTTACATAAAAAAGGGTAAACGAAAAGATGTAGGTTGTTCTATCGATGCCATTTTAGATTCAAAAAAGTCGGCCAGGAAGTCTATACGTTTTCACATCAAGATAATCAAACCTAATCTCAACTCAAATGTTTACGCTCTGTTCTCGAGTCTTATTTTAAAGGAATGAAAGGGGGTGGAATGAGAAGGGCAAAGTAGGGGAGGATATTTTAGTAAAACCAACCATTAGCTAACAACACAACAAGGAAGATGCAAATACATGATGTTATTCCTTTATGACCAGGACAAACAAAACTCATAATCTAACTCAAAAAGATGCAAATACATGATCTGACTCCTTTTTTACTATACCTAATAACTTGATCAGAATGTATTTTTGCATGATCAAAAAATTAGCATGTAATGGACATATATAAAGGAGATGCCATTTACGAATAACTTCTGTAAAAGGTAGAAATCCTAGTAGAAATATATAAAATATGGATGAATAACAAGGATATAAATGTAATTTGATACAAGCCTAACCCATTTTTCTTCCCAATCCCCCCAAAATTGGGCGGAACAGATATACATAAAAATGCCTGCACCTTTCCTTCCTTCCTCCTTCCCGTTCCCTATCCTTCCTTCTTCAAAAAAACTTAAGAACAACATTTTTTTAATTTCCCTTTCCATACTCTTCCATCCCTTTAAAAAAAACTTGAGAACTTAAGGTTTCTAGTATGACCAACCCCTTTTTTAAATATTATGGTGTGTCTTTTTAGCTTATATAATGGGCTTATATAAGCCATTTTTGCTAATATAACCCTATGTTTAATAAATTGGTAAGCCCATGGGTTATATAAACTTAAGTTAACATGAAGGTAGAATGGTAAATATGTTATATAAGCCCAAACCTTCCTAAAAAAAGCCACATTTTTATGGCTTACAATAACACCCATATATAAGTTTATAAGCCCACTAATATAAGCTTAGCCAAACACTTGGTTTTAGCTTATAAGCCCATTATATAAGCTAAACCAAACACCCCCTTATCTCCTGTATCTACATCATCATATAACCAACATAATACTTGAACCATTTATCATTTTCACTACTCCTAAAATATTACATAGTAAACACTAACTAATGATCCATCTAACGCCTTTCTGACAAACATATAAACATAAAATTTCACAAAATTGACCTTTAATATGTGCCTTCGTAGCTTCATCAACCTTCATAGCTTCATCAACCTTCATAGCTTCATCAACCTTCGTAGCCTCATCTGCCTTGTCATCTATATAACAAATATTAAAAAAGAATCAATTATTGGTATTTTTGTAACAAGCAACATCATCAAAACAAAGACAAATAACCAAAACTTCAATAATACTATTGCGAAGTAAAAACCCTAACCTTGTTTTGATTTTCCTTTAGTCCGTTTTTTTAAATCTAACTGCATCAAGTCTTCAACAATAGTGTCAATAATCGGATCAGGATATCTCCAGTTGGTTCCATACTTATCTATCACATAATCAATCATCTCAGCAGTGATCTTAAAATCAATATCCAACTGGTCACTTAGGTTTGAGTTATCAGGGTTTGAAGATTTGTTACTGTTTGTGTCTGGTGGGTGGGTGGTTGATTCATTATTTGACCTCTGGATATTGAATGTGTGTGTGTGAGTGAGTGAGTTATTAGTGGACGGGGTACCGGTGCAATATATCAAGTTGCATGCAAATTAAACGATTCACTTTTTAGACACGTTAGTATAAGTCGAGTTTAGTAGTATAATCTTATTAATTTTTCATGATTTTATTAATTGAACTTTACCTTACATGATTATTGGATAATTAAATTAAAGCATGTTATTAATTTAATTAAACCTTGGTTAAAAATTAATATAACATAATTAAGTTATGTTTCTTAATTAATTAAATGTAACATGAATAATTAAATTAATAATTATTTTAACCTAAAGTTTATTTAAATAAAATGGCCATGTTTAATTATCATGATAATTATATTAATAATTATAACATAAATCTTGTTATTAAATATATAAAATAAGTCGGGTGACTAAACGGTTTTATGACTTATTTCAACAAGCTCACGTATGAATGTAACATAAACGATGATTAATTTGTTATCTAATAGATTTTAAAACATTAAAGTTTTTAAAAAATATGAAATGTCAAACCCATCTATCTCGAATGATGGTAACCCTAAATCATAAACCTTAACCAGTTAAACCATAAACACAAATTAAACCAAAAACCAATAATAAAACCTAAATCGCAAACCTTAAACCATTTAACCGTAAACCATAAACCATTAAACCATAAACCTTAATTAAACCATAAATCATAATCATGCATACCATAAACCATAAACCATGAACCCTAAACCCTAAACCCAAAACCCTAAACCGCAAACCCTAAGCCCTAAACCTTAACCCCAAAAAACCCTAAACACTAAATCATAAACCTTAAACCATTTAACCTTAAATTATAAACCTTATACCATTAATTAACCCTTAAACCACAAACCATAAACCTTAAACCCTAAACCCTAGTCCCTGAACCTTATACCAATGAACCATATATAAACACTAGATCATAAATATTAAACAATATAACCTTATACTATAAACATTAAACCATTAATTAACCATTAAACCACAAACCCTAGCTAAGTAAACCATTAATCCTAAACCTTAAACCCTAAACCCTAAACCGGAACCCCTAAGCCCTAAACCTTAACCCCAAAAAACCCTAAATACTAAATCATAAACCTTAAACCATTTAACCTTATACTATAAACATTAAACAATTAACTAACCCTTAAACCACAAACCATAAACCTTAAACCCTATACCCTAAACCCTGAACCCTAAACCAATGAACCCTAAACACTAGATCATAAATATTAAACCATTTAACCTTATACTATAAACATTAAACCATTAATTAACCATTAAACCACAAACCCTAGCTAAGTAAACTATTAATCCTATACCTTAAACCCTAAACCCTAAACCACAAATCCTAAGCCCTAAACCTCAACCCCAAAAAACCCTAAATACTAAATCATAAACCTTAAACCATTTAACCTTAAACTATAAACATTAAACCATTAATTAACCCTTAAACCATAAACCATAAACCTTAAACCCTAAACCCTAAACCCTGAACCCTAAACCAGTGAACCCTAAACACTAGATCATAAATATTAAGCCATTTAACCTTATACTATAAACATTAAACCATTAATTAACCATTAAACCACAAACCCTAGCTAAGTAAACCATTAATCTTAAACCTTAAACCCTAAACCCTCAACCGCAAACCCTAAGCCCTAAACCTTAACCCCAAAAAACCATAAATACTAAATCATAAACCTTAAATCATTTAACCTTAAACTATAAACATTAAACCATTAATTTTCCCTTAAACCACAAACCATAAACCTTAAACCCTAAACCCTAAACCCTCAACCCTAAACCCTAAACCCTAAAACCTAAACCAATGAACCATATACACTAAATCATAAACTCAACCATAAACCATAAATCATAATCCAATACCAAAGTATAATGTCCTCACCCTAACCTTATTAAACCGTCCATTAAAAATCGACCTTATTCATAATAAATTGCTTGAGATGATTATTCAAGGTGATTGATATAAACCTCAACTAAATCCCACATACTGTTAAAAAAACAAAAGATATTTATCTTGCGGTTGTCAAGCATTATTATAACCTAATACATTTAAGTTATTTAACTATAATTTTAATTATGTTTAAAATTAAAGTAATATTATAATTTTTTGCTTTTCATAAAAATAAAACGTATATGCTTTTTTATTTACTTATTAACTTTTAAAAATTAAATTTATTATTAACTTTTAAAATATTTAAGTTATTTAATTATTAATATATTTAAGTTATTTAATTATTTATATATTTAAGTTATTTAATTATTTATTTGTTATTAACTTTTAAAAATTAAATGTTAATTATACTTTTATTATTAAGTAAATTTAATATTTACATTTTCATTAATAAACACACATAATATCTGGTAACCATCTTGTAACCACCACCATTTTCGACCACCATTTTCACAATGACACAGGAAGAACGAACCCTAAACTAACCACCCAATAACCGATCAAAAAAATCAAAACTCATAAACAATAGTCGCCAGTCTACAGAATAATTAACAACATGAAACATCAGGAAAGAGGTAATGCAAAAATCAGTATTGTTTAATTTAATATTAGGGTTCATACGAATAGTGTAAGTTTGTTACTGATATTAGAGTTTACACTTACTTTTAATGCATGTATGTGGACCTATGTCATATTTAATTAATGTGATTCAATATATAGGATTAACCCTTCTTAATGTGTTTATATGGTCTATGTTTCAATCTAGGATATGGGTTTTGTTAATGTGTCTGGATATGGTCTCATGGTATGTTATAGTTTAAGGATATGGTCCCCTATAAAAACATATGTATAACCAAATCCAAATGTTATTAGGGCATCCACAACCATGATACACATTATGCCAAACACTCCCTTCATTGATATATAACTTACATTAATATGTACATGTTTGCAGAAGTAATTCATATAGAATCCGACACTTCATCATCTAGATCTGAAAGTGCTAAATTTCGCCCACCCCCTAGCAATACAAGTCCTATTCGTAGTTTGCCAAGAAGTTCTTCAAGTACTCCATGTTTTCGTCCTCCACTGTTTCAAACTCCTATTATAGGCATACATAATGTCACAAGTTCTTCATCTGTTCGTCCATCTTTATTTCAAACTCCTAATGCTACAAGTTCGTCCGCTCGAGTTCGTCCTCCCTCTGTTCGTCCTGCCTTGCTTCAAACTCAAATTTTAGGTGTACCTAATGCCACAACATCTTCCAAAAAAGTTCGTCTTCCCACTATTCGTCCTCCCTGTTTAGAAACTCCTATTCTATTCAAACCTACTACAGAGGATGAATCAGATTCATCTGATGAGGATGAAGACACTAATGATGCTGAGTAGATTCTAGTGATGAGGAGGAAGATACAAGTGATGAGGAGAAAGACACGAGTGATGAGGATTATGAGTTAGAACTCAAGAAGAATAGAAATTCTAAAGGTAAATTTTTTTAAACTAGAAGTTTATGGTTTAATGTACAACATTGTGAAGTTTTAATTTATTCAACTTAATGCTATGTCAGGTTCAAAGTCAAAGCCGACTACTTACTCGAAAGGATATAAGAAAATTTAAGACAAGGTATAGTTAAGTTGTTATGTGTTTATGCATAAAGCTGTATACGTTTATACCATTGATTAATTGTTTTAAACACATGATGTGGTAAAATATTAGGAGGAATGGCAAAACATAGATTAGATTAGGAAGAGCCATTTCTTTGACTCTAGTGATGAAGAATTAGTTGCTCAAGCTGATGCTCCAAGAAGAAAGCACACTCCCAGATCAAAGCACACTCACAAAGCTCAATCTTCTCAAGCTAAAGCTCCAAGAATAAATGTCGTTGTTGGCCTAGCCAATAAAAAAACTTGGAAAGAAATTTCTGAGAAGGGTCGGTCAAGGAATGCTGCAGAGGGGAGCAACAGCAAAGGAAAAAGGAAGGTTGGATGATGTCAGTTCTCCCTGTTTAAAATGAACAATTTTTTTGAGTTTTGTTGGTCTGGTATTGCTAGGCACCTGTTGTATTATCAAACTACAGGTTGCAACAATTTAATAGATTTGTTTGCATTACTAGCATTATTAAACAATTATCAATTATATGTTATCAACAATACGGTTTGTTAACTAGTTAACATAAGTATTTTAAGTTCATGTACAATTCAATATCTGTACTCAAGTAATTATCAGTTATCTATCAAAGGTTTTTGGTTGAATGTTAAAATGTGTAAATTAGTATAAAATTATGTTCAAAATTTATTTTTACCAGGAAACTCAAACGGAAAGTTTACATAGTTTGAATGTTTAATTTGGAGGCGGAGTTCAAAATATTTGGTTTTTTATTTTTTGTATTTGGAGCCAAATTTTTCACGAAAATTTTGAATATCCATGCTAAGTTAATGCATATGTAGTTACCATAATATTCTAACTCCATCTCCATCTCAAATCTTGATTTTTCTCCAAAATCACAAAATATACCATAATTTTCTAACTCCATCTCCATCTCAATTACTGCCATTACTAGTTTCATACCATTTCCACTTATTGTTCTTGTACACATGTCAATAATCATGAACACTGAAAACAATGATCAAGATTATATTGTTAATGATGATGATTATATGGCTAATAATGATGATGTAAATCACGATAATGAAGGAGGTTATAAATCAGAGGATTATGGTGATTAATCGGATGAGGATGAAGACATCAGTAAACAGAAGGTTGTTAATAGGAGAGGTATAACTAGGTTAGCCAAGTTTCGGATAAAATATGGAAAACCAGATGTCATGAAGATAAATGTGAACTTTGATGCACTGAATAGAATATCAAGGCCAAACAGATCATTGTTTATAAGTTTTTTAGGAGAGACGGTTCGGGAGCAGATAGGATTGAAGATTCTATCGTGGAAAAATGTGAAGAGGAAGCAAGAGAAAAACTCTGGACTGAAACCACGGTACAAATACAAAATTTTTTACCCAACTATTAGTCGTATTCCTACATTTACTTTAACATTATGTTAATATGTGCAACAATACTTTGAATTTGATGTGTCCTACAAAAAGTTGGTTATGAATAAGCTAGGTGAACTGCTAAGAAATTTCAGAAGCAAATTAACAGCAAAGCACATAGTTCCCAACCTAGATAATCCTGAAAAACTAAATGTAGTTCCAAAGAATTACAAAACAATCGTCAATGCCGAACACTGGGTTGCTTTTGTAAAACACACGGCGACATAAGAATTTAAGGTTGTTAATTTCTATTTCGTTTTACATTTATAAACACCATATGTATGCATTGTTTGGAAACTCCGTATGACAAATAAAGTATGTTACATACTAGCAACTTCTCATCCAGTATTCTTTTTTGTTAGGTGAAATCAGCTGCTAATAAATTGGCGCGTTCCAATTCTCTTTATTAGCATACAATGGGACGTAGTGGTTATGTATATATAAAAGAGCAAATGGTAAGGTTATATTGGTGTAATATCCTAACACTGTTGTCCATGTTGGTTTAACTTTTCATCTGTATGTATTTGATGTTTGGAAGATCATAAAAAAATAAATTACACCAGATCAAGAACTCCCCCTCCCCCCCCCCCCCCCCCCCGTGGTGTGTTGTGGTTTAATGGAAGGGTTAGAAAAGAAGGAAAAAAGACAGATGATGAAACAATCAAAGTTGGCACTAAGATTGTAAGTGTTATTGAATTTTTTTTATATAATGTTTATATTCGTATAATAAATTATTTACCATTTTTTGTGTGCAGCTGGAAGCAGAGGAACAAATCTGAGATGGAACCTTGACGGTTGATAGTGGCTCAGATTCATTATCACATGTGTTAGGAAAGGAAAATGGAGGGTATGCACGAGGAGTGGGAGACAGAGTTACGTGCAGGAAGTTCTTTGATCTACCTAGAAGGAAAAAAGGAACTGATGTAAGGATTGCGTTGCTTGAAAATGAACTTGAGAAGGAGAGATAGTCGCGTAAAGAAAAAGAGGATACGGTCGCTGAATTAACCACCAAGATGTCACAAACACAGGAAACTATTGAAAAAATGTTGAAAGTTATGTCTTCACAAGGGGTTAATATAGCCGAGTTAATGCCAAGTCAGTCAAATGTAAAACTAGTTTTCTAATTTTGATTTGATGATTTTCAGTCTGTAATACCATTAACAATTAACATACTTATATATTGCAGGTATTACAACTAGAACATAATGCATTAAGCAAAATACCTAGTGAAGAGCAAAGGACGTCGATCAGTGGTGGTGGAATTCAGAATGGTGTGTTATTTCCAATGTCTAAGACAACTACAACTTCGAACAAGGATTTGGACACTGCAACTGCAGCTGCAACTGCAACTGTGAAGAAGGTAAGTTATAAAAAAACCATGTTTGGTTCTAAATTGTACTATACATGACTTATTTACGGTGTTATGTATATATGCAGGTACCTACTAGAACTAGGTTAGCAAAAAATAAGACAGGATCGTCGGAAAAGAAGTCTCCAATTCAAAATTCCCAATCTCAAGAAGATATTTATCCAGCTTCCGGATCACAACAAAATTTGTCTCCCTCGACACAACAAGACGTACCTATTGCATCATTATGAAAGAAGCGTACACCTTCTAAATCAAAAGTAAATCAGTCTCCACCATCACTACCAGATGTAAGTATTTCATCATTTTTCATAGAATTACTTGTTTAATGTATTTGTCATTAACACATGTAAACATTTTTTCTTCAGACATTTAAGTGCAAACTGTGGAACATATCTAGGAAAATGATCATTGGTAACGGTAGGGTATACAAGTCTAAGGATGTAGACAATGTAATGATTCATAACCAACCACTACCAAAAAATTGCTACAAAGTTTCAGTTGATGAATCCTTAGTGGATGCAACATTCATACCTGATGCCGGAAATAATGGTTTAAAAACTGTTGAGGATGTAAGAGGTAGTTTCGTGGCATGGCCAAAGGAAAAGGTTATTTTTTTGGAAGAGGTACATACACTTGATTTATCATCCTACATATACATAGCTTTTCATATTTAGTTCAATGTTTAATACGCGGCTTTTGTTTCCATACAAGAAACAACACCACCAAATACCATGAAAGCTGTTGTTGAAAGTGCACCAAAGATAGGATCTAAGCGCTCGATGAATGTTCCGGCAGGCAGTACATTTACGACTATTACTCATATGCAGAAACAAGCTAGGAATAACAAGGCTTAAAAGACTTTACAATACGGTGATTCAAAGCCTTTACAAATGTGATTCTATGTGAAAAATATGTTACTTGAGAATAATACGACATTACATTTGTTGATTTGATTATGTAGATTCAATTTTATATATTAATGCAATTGAAATTTTATTTCCAAAATTTTGTTATTTGTTTTTATTGAATTCTGAAAGGTTACTAGAAGATGAAACATAGTCACACTTATTCACATTCCAACGTGTGACTACATATCATAAAAAGTCACACAAACATACAATTCTATGTGACTATTGGATGCATATAGTCACACAAAATACAATTTGCTTGACTTGACAAAGCATACAGTCACACTTATTACTACTATTGGTAACTCTTTGGTTAATTGTATGTGGCAAACTTAGTACCATTAGCATGATTTGTGTGACTACATGTCATAAAAGGTCACACAAACATACAATTCATGTGACTATTGGATGAATATAGTCACACAAAATACAATTTGCTTGACTTGACAAAGCATACAGTCACACTTATTACTACTATTGGTAACTCTTTGGTTAATTGTATATGACAAACTCAGTACCATTAGCATGATTTGTGTGACTACATGTCATAAAAGGTAACACAAACATACAATTCATGTGACTAATAGATGCATATAGTCACACAAAATATAATTGGCTTGACTTGACAAAGCATACAGTCACACTTATTACTACTATTGGTAACTCTTTGGTTAATTGTATGTGACAAACTCAGAGCCATTATCATAATTTGTGTGACTACATGTCATAAAAGGTCACACAAACATACCCTTCATGTGACTATTTGATGCATATAGTCACACAAAATACAATTTGCTTGACTTGACAAAGCATACAGTCACACTTATTTCTACTATTGGTAACTCTTTGGTTAATTGTATGTGACAAACTCAGAACCATTAGCATTATTTGTGTGACTACATGTCATAAAAGGTAACACAAACATACATTTCATGTGACTATTGGATGCATATAGTCACACAAAATACAATTTGCTTGACTTGACAAAGCATACAGTCACACTTATTACTACTATTGGCAACTCTTTGGTTATGTATGTGACAAACTCAATACCTTTAGCATGATTTGTGTGACTACATGTCATAAAAGGTAACACAAACATATAATTCATGTGACTATTAGATGCATATAGTCACATAAAATACAATTGGCTTGACTTGATAAAGCATACAGTCACACTTATTACTACTATTGGTAACTCTTTGGTTAATTGTATGTGACAAACTCAGAGCCATTAGCATAATTTGTGTGACTACATGTCATAAAAGGTCACACAAACATACAATTCATGTGACTATTGGATGCATATAGTCACACAAAATACACTAATCACATAGTAAATGCCACACATATCGTATATTCATGTGACAAACTTATAAACAATAGTCAATCTTAAACAAAACTCGTGTAACTGTAGAGTGTTTACCGTCACACATATTCACTAAAACACCAAATATTGTACTTAGTTTGTCACACATTTTCAAGTATTGGTCACTCATTTTTTATAGCTAAGGTCACTAAGACGAACTTGTGACCAAAAGGTACATACGGTCGCGGGACCTTTGGTCACAAAGCCTAAAAAACCGCGTGTAACTGTAGGCCTACGGTCACTCTTTTTTAGTGTGACGGATACTATTTTTTGTACTAGTGGAAGGATAAGTGCAGTCGTGGAAGTTTTTAGGGTTTCCACCATGGATAACCCTATTTGTCATACAAAGTGTTCTTTTTTAAGATCGCGATCTTGACAGCATTACAATCTTAACATCATTATTATGAAACAGTTCCACAAATGTCAAATAAGATATTCGATCATTTTAAAAAAAACAAGGATAAATAGGAAAAATTTACCAAAACACAACTAGCCGGTGAGAACGTTCTAGGCGAGTTACTCGAAATCGACTCATAAACTACCGAAATGGACTCGATATAAACAAGTCGAGCTCGAGCTATTTGACTATATTTTTGAGTCGAGTGGGAGCTTCAAAAATACTCGGCTTGTGAAGTTCGGGAGCCCTATCGAGCTTCAGTTAAATTACACTTTGAGTCTTTTATATTCTTAAATCGAGCCGAGCCGAGCTTGATACATCGAGTACATATCGAGTTCGAGCATGAAATGATGAAATAATCGAGCTCGAGTCGAGTTTCGAGCTCCAGTTTTACGTGACAACTCGAGCTCGAGCTCTAAATATAAAGCTCGATCGAGATCGAATCGAGTTTTAGCTCGAGTTTTTTTATTCGAGTCGAGCTCGAGTTTGACAATATTCGGCTTGACTGGACTCGTTTACGCCTCTTGGTGACACGGTTAATAATTTGGCACACAAGATGTTGTTTTTCGTGTTCAACTGAATATGAGAGAAACAACCGGCGTACATATAAATTAAGTTTAGTTTAATATTTTAATTAATATATAAATATAAATCAAAATTTCTCGAACTTAATGTTTTGTTATAGTAATATTGAATTAAATTTTATTTACTTATAACACATGCATGCATAGGAATTATAAATAGTCCTAATTAGACATGAAAACTAATACCGACATCTTATTTTTATTATATAAACCATGATAGTCATGTTATGTATTTTGTATAATGGAAGGCATGACACTTTTACATAAACCTACATTATAATAATTTAACCTTCTTTGTTAAATCTGCGATTAGTAATAGCGAAAGTTGGAAAGTTTGCTTTTCCGCATGAAATCAATCAGCATATCAATGACCTTAATATATCAGAGATTACATTGAAATCCTAACGGACTCAAAACCTAAAATTCGGGTTTAAGCCTTATTTATTCTCTAACAGACAGTAACCACTTATTTATTCTAAAGGTTTTTATGTGATATAAATAGTCCAACTTAAATAAAATAAAAATAATACTCATTCAGCTCATGACCTTTAAAGTTGGGGCAAAAATAGCCCAAGTTTTATCGTATACGTATGATTTGCCACATTTACGACAGACTATTTGAAATGCATAACTAAGTAAAATACTAATATTAAAATTTGCATACTCGTCGAGAAGAACGGCCAAAGAAATGCTAGTTTGCACGATTTATCATTAATAAATTGAGTAGAGTTATTTTGGATACCATATTATCTTGGATACAAAGAGACTCATCTCCACCATCCATCTCTACCCCATCTAATGGATAAGATTAAAAGTATTTAATTATTTCACTTATTTTTATAATTTAAATATCTCTTAAACCGTTAAGCGTTAAATGAAAAAAATGTATACCATCGTGACGAGCATTTAATAAGATTTCTACAGATATGCATTATGCTATACTTTTGAAAAAAAATTGGTCTTTTTTTTTCTTTTTTAAAATTTGCGTAAAATATCGTATATGATAATAGTGTTTCATCATATATGATATTAGTGTTAGGTTACAGATAATTATTAAAATCATATATGATATTGGTTGATATCATATATGATAAGTTATATCATATATGATATTAGTGTTAGTATCATATATGATATTTAGTATCACACTACAATAATCCAGCCCTTCCCCATCGGGGTTTTCCCCAGCGACAGCGTGTCGCTGGGGAAACGACGCTAAACGACAAAATTTGTCTGACCTGGCAAACTTGCTCGTAAAATTTTTGACCAAAAATTTAAAAAAAGTTTCCCCAGCGACTTGTCGCTGGGGAAACGTTGACTGAATTTTGACCAAACTATTTCACAAAAATTCAAGCGGGAGATTCACCCGCCAACTTTTCCCCAGCGACATGTCGCTGGGGAAACTTTCATCCACGTCTAATCCAAGTGATTAGTGTTAATGCGTTGTTTATTTTATGGCCCAAAGTTTCCCCAGCGACATGTCGCTAGGGAAACATTTTAGGATTCCCTCCAAAAGTTTTTCGTTAACGCGCCTATTGAACAAAACGACGAACAAAAGTTTCCCCAACGACATGTCGCTGGGGAAACGTTGACTGTAATTTTACCAACAATTAACTATTGTCTTGCCCTTGTGTGGGTTGGAGATAGCCGCTTATACAATTGATAGTACTATGGGGTTGACGACCCTATCCGAGACGAGAGCTAGTACGTTGAGTACCCTCTGCGGACGGATAACTTGTGATAAGAAATAAGGTATAATTACAACTAATGCCTTTAGAAGGGGCACTGGTTTCACTTAAATCATGCCGGTAAATGTACGCGGGTGATTGAGTTAACGGATTAGTGTCACGAGCTTAAACACAATTATTAGCTGTTGCTAAAGATAATATCCTTGAATAATAGATTGTGTATACGACAATGCTATTGAATGATCATGATTGGTTTTAATACTTATGTTCAAATTATGATTTGATAAACCTATAGATTCGCTCAACCTTTGTGTTGACGGTTTTAAGAATGTGTTTCAGGTAAACAAGATTGATAGCAGCGGAGCATGCGAGGATGGAAGTTGTTGTGGCTTGGCGGTCTACTTTGTTTTTCTTCCCTTTTTGCACTTAAAATATTTTATAATATGTCATGTGAACGAAAATGTACTTTTGGGTTGAGATTCAATGGGGACCAAAACGCAAACTCTGTTTTGTATTATCTTGGGATTTGGAAAACTGTAGACTTGTATGTTTTTAATAATGTTAAATTTATGTTTAAACTTTTACGTCTCTTTGAGTCGTTTAATATAGCTTATGTGTGATGATAACTACGTAGCACCCAAATGTTGTAGTTCCGCTGCGCATAGCATTTGTTGGGGGTGTTATAATATATGAACAATATAGTGAATAATCAATACATTTACATAGACCATGAATGATTTCAATATTCACACTAATCCAGTCAGCGTAATCATAAATATTAGAAACCAATAATATTATCTTTAAGGCAAACGGTTCTTTACTCAGTTTTGTACTATTTCCCGTACATGGTAACCAGAACTAGCATAACACTCGGTTCCGGGAACGAGACTTTGAATTTGGGTCGGCAAAAATTCCGGTACACCAAAAACGGTGCCGGTTCGGTACCAAAAAGGTACCGTGCTCATCCCTAGCTTATTGTATCATATATTAATATCTCATGTGAAATACCTTAATCGTCTATAATAATTTACGCATAAACACACCGATACTACTAAATAGCCACTATATGAACCTGAGTCGTACAAGATGAAACTGCTAATCTAATACACCGATTCCTTAAAAAAAATTGATGCCCCCAAACTGTTTCGAACTGATACCCTAAAATAGTTTTAAACTGATGCCTAATACATTATTCAATCACATGCCCTAATTTTTTCATTTCATTCTACAATCTCAAATCAATTTTTCGTAATTTTTTCAATTATTGCACTAACCTCAGATTCTTGATGTCGTAGTATTGATACTAATCAAAGGAATCGTCGATCCACCCGTGCATCTTATCACTCGCCATAACTAAAACGCAACCAAACATACCACCATATCCATAACCCTAACCACTACACCATCACATTCTTCATAGCTCTCCTCCTTCCGGCACCACCATTACCACTCTAACACGCCTTTGCAACTTCGTTCACCGCCTCGTCTCTCGTCGTACGATTATACACCGCCATAACCATCATATGTAACTTCTGTGATGGTAGTGGATGTTGTGGTTTATGGTTTTTGTTCTATTACCGTCACGATTTGGATTAAGATATTACACTCTGATCTGGAAGGGTGATGATGTATGTGTGTTTTGGTGCTTTGGATTAATATATTTCGGTGCTTTGGAAGGGATGAGATCTGATTGTTGATAAGATTATGATTGTAATATTGGCAATTATAGTCCTTCGACTTCTTAAGAATTTATATTTTTTACCCCTCGTGTTTAAGATGTTGCAAAATCGACCATATATTTGTTTTCTAAGTTTTCTATCAATAAGTGGTTTTCTCTAGAACCCATCCCTATATATATATATATATATACATATATATATATATATATATATATATATATATATATATATATATATATATATATATATATATATATATATATATATATATATATATATATATATATATATATATATATATTAATAACTGGCTTTTGACACCCCGTATAAAAATTATATGTTCAGTTCGTTGTGTTGGTCTAATCGAATTGATCTTAGTTTTCTATGTGACTCAGTTTTATTTTGGTGGAAACAAATATTTTTGGTTGGTTTTTAAATTTAAATGTGCAAGACTTAAAAGTAAATGTCGTTAAGTAAAGGGCAAGTAATTTAAATCTAAGTCTAATTAAACAAAAGGGTGCGATATTTAAAAATGTGACGAAAAGTAAATTAATTAAATGACTAAAACTAAAAGTGTGACGAGAATTAAAAATGGACAAGTATTAAAAACGTAAGCTAAAAATTAAACAAGAAAAAGTATGGAAAATCACCCCAGTCGGAATATATTCCGATCACACCGATCGGAATATCAAAACCAAACCTATCGGAATGTCAATTAACACCTGATCGGAATATCAAGAAGGAGACCAATCGGAATACTGTCACTTACCTCCAATCGGAATATTCAGAAAAACCCCAATCGGAATGTAGACCAACCTCTGATCGGAATATGGCTAGATGCTGGTCGGAATGATGCTCGGATCCTTTGATCGGAATACTGTCACTATTTCCAATCGGAATACCAAACATGCACCTCAATCGGAATGAGGAGTGAAGAACCAATCGGAATGTTGTCACTTGCACACCAATCGGAATAACCACTTACCTGTTCTGATCGGAATACCAAAACACCCTCCAATCGGAATAATGAATCCCTTTTCAGATTGAACCAATCTGAATGTAAAACCCTTTTCCGATTGGACCCCAATCGGAATACGGAGAAAAGTACCAAAAATAAACTTAACAATTAAGCTATAATCCTAATAAGCACTAGACGAAAAACTAAGGTAAAACCGTGTAAAAATAAGCTATAAAACTGAAAGTTAACAACTCTTAAAATATGAAAAAGATAAACTTTAAGAAAAACAACTTTTTATATAAAAATAACTTTTGTAAAAACTATATAAACTTGAAAAATAAATCAAATAAGCTATGAAAATAAGAAGTTTAAAACAATCAAAAGCATAAAAATCAAATCTTTAACAAATCAACGAATTAAAAACGTGTAAATCAAAGAAAGGTAGAAGGAGATTAAAATCAACAAGATAAAGTAAAGGTGCAAGAAATTAAAGAAACACTTACTTGAAAATTAAAGGTAATTAAAAGTGCAAGACAAGTAATTAAATGTGCAAGTAATTAAATGTGCATAAAATAAAGATGGAAGAACTAATTGTCACGATTAGTCAACAAAATGAAAAGTAATTAGCTAATGACTATATATAGGGGATTAGGGAGGAGGTTAGAGGAAGCTTCCTCCTCTCCTTCCTTTCTTCCTTAATTGCATGCTTAGGTCCCTCCTCTTCTTTAATCTTTTTGTTAATTGCGCCATTAGTCCTTAAGCCTTCAAATCTTCTATAATCTTGGACTTTAACGACTTTTGGCTCGGGATTTCTTTGGACTCGTCTTTTAATTCTTCAATAAGTAAGACTTGAGTTCCTCGGCTTTAAGTAAACTTCCGTCTTTTGACTTTTTCTTCGATAAATCTTCAGAATTGGTCTTGGACTTCCGTTCTTTTTGCACTCTTGACTTCTTGGCTTCGTCTTTCATCCTTTTCTTCAATAAAAGTCCGTAAATACCCGTGAATGTCTGTGTTTTCTCCACTTTTCATAATTTCATCCTAAATTACAACAAAAACACAAACCACGCATAATTCCGACATAAAAGACATAAAATACACGTTTTGGTCCGGTTATTATTGTAATTAAGTGGTAGAAAAGATGGGTGTTTACACACCTATCAAATCCCCTACACTAACTGGCTTTTGACACCCCGTATAAAAATTATATGTTCAGTTCGTTGTGTTGGTCTAATCGAATTGATCTTAGTTTTCTATGTGACTCAGTTTTATTTTGGTGGAAACAAATATTTTTGGTTGGTTTTTAAATTTAAATGTGCAAGACTTAAAAGTAAATGTCGTTAAGTAAAGGGCAAGTAATTTAAATCTAAGTCTAATTAAACAAAAGGGTGCGATATTTAAAAATGTGACGAAAAGTAAATTAATTAAATGACTAAAACTAAAAGTGTGACGAGAATTAAAAATGGACAAGTATTAAAAACGTAAGCTAAAAATTAAACAAGAAAAAGTATGGAAAATCACCCCAGTCGGAATATATTCCGATCACACCGATCGGAATATCAAAACCAAACCTATCGGAATGTCAATTAACACCTGATCGGAATATCAAGAAGGAGACCAATCGGAATACTGTCACTTACCTCCAATCGGAATATTCAGAAAAACCCCAATCGGAATGTAGACCAACCTCTGATCGGAATATGGCTAGATGCTGGTCGGAATGATGCTCGGATCCTTTGATCGGAATACTGTCACTATTTCCAATCGGAATACCAAACATGCACCTCAATCGGAATGAGGAGTGAAGAACCAATCGGAATGTTGTCACTTGCACACCAATCGGAATAACCACTTACCTGTTCTGATCGGAATACCAAAACACCCTCCAATCGGAATAATGAATCCCTTTTCAGATTGAACCAATCTGAATGTAAAACCCTTTTCCGATTGGACCCCAATCGGAATACGGAGAAAAGTACCAAAAATAAACTTAACAATTAAGCTATAATCCTAATAAGCACTAGACGAAAAACTAAGGTAAAACCGTGTAAAAATAAGCTATAAAACTGAAAGTTAACAACTCTTAAAATATGAAAAAGATAAACTTTAAGAAAAACAACTTTTTATATAAAAATAACTTTTGTAAAAACTATATAAACTTGAAAAATAAATCAAATAAGCTATGAAAATAAGAAGTTTAAAACAATCAAAAGCATAAAAATCAAATCTTTAACAAATCAACGAATTAAAAACGTGTAAATCAAAGAAAGGTAGAAGGAGAGGAAATAGCAATCCAAAGGGGTCCCCCCTACACTTATGATATAGAAAGCGGAAAGATAGATGCATGGGTTGCCTCCCAAGAAGCGCTTGGTTTTTGTTAACCGAATCATTAGCCTGACTCGACCTTGATCATCAACGGAAGAAGCATGAGACATATCCACCAGGATCAAAGACATAGTTTTCATCCATCAATAAGCACGAGCTTAAGGCGAACAAGGCAAGCCAAAAAAGAAGTGGCAGGGTTCCCTTAAGCAGCGATGGAGCACGGTGGAAGCAAAGATGAAGTGGTGCAAGCATGTCTTCAAGAGGTCCAAAGATTTTTCCTTTTATTTCATCAGGTGGATACTGAGATGGCTTAAAGACTTCAATACCGGGATCGAACACCTTTTCCTTCAGGGGAAAATAGCACTCCGGTTCAGCCGAGTGTGAAGAAGATCCGCAAAGAAGCACAACCTCGTCCTCAGAAGGGGGACAAAGAGGTGTCAAATCATACGTGCAACGGATTTCGGTGTCGACCGGTTTCTTCTCCTTAGACAAAATGCTCTTCAAATCCAAAGTAGGATCAAGACGATAATCTTCAAAGTCATAAGGAGGAGCATCACTCTCATGAGGGAAGTATGTGTTAAGAAATTCAGAAAAATCTTCCTCAAATGAATAATCGTCCAAAGTAGGATCGAGGGATGGCGGAGGATCTTCAGCATGTGAAGAATCGCTCGAGAGAGTATCAGCCTCATCAAAATCATCGAAAGTGGGCAGCTCGGGATACTTAGAAGTACAATCAAAATCATCCGAATCTGAGCTAGAATCATCATCATCATAAGCATCAAAGACCGGTGACGAATCATAAATGGGAGAAGCGTCCAAAGTAGGGAGAGAATCATCCACATCATCATGAAAAAGTGGATTATCGATGCAAGAGTCGAATAGAGGATTTTCGTAGACGGTAAAGTCATCTAGCACATTAATCATATTCACTGATTCTCGGCCTCCAAAAGTTGTACTAGTAAGCTTCCCCATTTTGAAAACTTTTGCATCATCCCCGACTCGTAAGATTAACTCACCTTCGGCCACATCCACTAAGGCTCGTCCGGTTCTCAAAAATGGCCGACCAAGTATTAAAGGAATACGAGGGTCCATTTCATAATCAACGACAACAAAATCGACCGGGAAAGTGAATGTGCCAACTTTGATAAACACGTCTTCGGCTATACCAACGGGGTAAGCGAGAGTGCGATTTGCAAGTTCAAGAGTCATTTTTGTTGGAGTGAGGTCGGGTAATGATAGTGTTTTCCAAACACTCAATGGCATAAGATTAATACTAGCCCCGAGATCAGCAAGGGCAGTAAATTCTTCAGTTTTGTTGAACACGCAAGGCAACACGAAACGACCGGGATCTCCAAGCTTTTCCGGAAGTTCTCTAAGAAGGACTGCAGAGCAGTTTTCATTTAAGCGTGTGTTGGCGAGTTCAATCAGCTTCTCCTTCTTGTTAAGCAATTCCTTAAATGCTTTAACAAATTTGGGCATGTGGACAAGTGCTTCAAGAAAGATAATGTTGAAATTCATTTGAGAAATCATCTTGATATAGCTAGTCACTTGAGTGTCCTCCTTGTTTAGCATTTTGTTCTTGCCCAAGCGAGAAGGATAAGGAATATTAGGTTTGGGTGGTGAGGGTGCAGGTGTAGGTAAAGGTTGAGATGTTGAAGGATCATTGGTGGGAACTTCATCACGTCGAGGCGGAGACGGTAATGGTGCACTAATACTAGGTGTAGGAGGAGTAGGGATACATGGTGGTGGAGGAGGTGTAGATGATGGGGGTGGAATTGGTGGTCCTACAATGGTGACTCCACTACGAGTAGTAATAGCACTCACATTGGCTCGCGGATTGGTGACAGTGTTTGAAGGTAGAGAACTTGAAGAAGAAGGTTGAGCAGGGGGCAAGAAACTAGCAAGCATATTCTTCAAATCATTGGTTTGATTGCTGAAGGAGGATTGAATATCATTTCGAAGCTCGGATCTTATCTCATTTCCTTGCTTTGTGATATCCCCTTTAAGATTGATAATTTGGCTTTGCAGATTCTTGATTTGCTCACCTTGGGTTCTCATGATGGCCTCAACATCCGGATTACTGGGTAGGGTTTGTTGGGCGGGTGGGTGATAAGGATTAGAAGCTCTTGGTGGGATTTGGTTGCTTCTAGTGTAGTTGTTGGCGGGGTTTTGGTTTTGAGGAGAAAAACCGGGTGAAAGGTAGTTGTTGGAACGGTAGCTCAGCAGATTTCTATCCCCTTGTTGTCTAGCTTGGTAATTTTCCGGTGAATAATTACCGTAAGCTGCATACACATTTTCCGGATTTCCTTGTGTCGAAGGACAATCGGTGTATGAGTGAGGACCGCCACATGTTTCACAAAGATTAGCAACTGCTTTAACTTGTTGTTGTTGTTGGTTTGAAGCGAGAAGCGTAATACTTTTGCTCATTTCAGTCATCATGCGGGTGAGTTCGGTCATCTCAGGGTTTGCTGAGGTAGAAGAGACATTGACTCTCGTGTTGTTTCTAGAAGAAGCAGAAGAATCCCAGTTCTTGTGGTGAGTAGTCATGTTCTCAATTAACTCTCTACACTCCTCGGGTCTCCTTTTCATGAATGTGCCACCGGCGGCTGCATTGATCGTATCACGATCTCGAAAAGTCAATCCGTTGTAGAAAGTATCGATCAAGGTGACCGGAAGCATGTTGTGGTTTGGACAACGGTCGATCAAGACATTATATCTCTCCCATGCATCAAAAAGAGATTCATCAGGGTCTTGCATGAAACCGCTGATCTGATTGCGAAGGCTTGTGACCATGGATGGTGGAAAGTAGCGCGACAAAAAGCGTTGAGTCATGTCATCCCAAGTGTGAATAGAATTCTTCGGGAGACGATCAAACCATTTCTCGGCATGATGTAATAGAGTATGTGGAAAGAGTTGTAGGCGAAGTTCATCCATTGTGGCACCAGCCAACTTCATGCTCTGGGTGATAGTAATGAACTTGTCGAGGTGTTTGTTGGCATCATCATCAGGCAATCCTCTAAATGGGTTTGTTTGTACTTGCTGAATCATGTGGTGCTTCAACGAAAACTCAGGAGCGTTGATTTGCATCGGCGCAATCGGTCCTCCTCGTCCAAACATTGTTGGTTGACAAAGTTCTTCCATGGTCCGAAGATCGGGCTGTGGAAGAGCATTGTTGTTATTGTTATTATTCACGTTCGGTGGAATGTTGTTGTTAACACCTGCCATATCTAAATCTTCTTGAGGCTCGGGCTCTTGATAATTAGAAGATCTAGTACGCATACACCTGAAAATGCAAAAGAAAACAAAACCAAAAACAAAGACAATATATATACACAAGAAAGATAAAATCTTTTTGGATTTTTGAAATTTTTAATTTTTATGGTTTTTTTATCAATTTTTAATTTTTATGATTTTTTATTTTTTATGCAAGAAAAATAACGTTCACAAGTGAACGGATCCCAAAAAGCAACGTGTCTCTCACAGAAAACTATTGATCTTAACGAAAAGAGCCGGCAGCGGCGCCATTTAATAACTGGCTTTTGACACCCCGTATAAAAATTATATGTTCAGTTCGTTGTGTTGGTCTAATCGAATTGATCTTAGTTTTCTATGTGACTCAGTTTTATTTTGGTGGAAACAAATATTTTTGGTTGGTTTTTAAATTTAAATGTGCAAGACTTAAAAGTAAATGTCGTTAAGTAAAGGGCAAGTAATTTAAATCTAAGTCTAATTAAACAAAAGGGTGCGATATTTAAAAATGTGACGAAAAGTAAATTAATTAAATGACTAAAACTAAAAGTGTGACGAGAATTAAAAATGGACAAGTATTAAAAACGTAAGCTAAAAATTAAACAAGAAAAAGTATGGAAAATCACCCCAGTCGGAATATATTCCGATCACACCGATCGGAATATCAAAACCAAACCTATCGGAATGTCAATTAACACCTGATCGGAATATCAAGAAGGAGACCAATCGGAATACTGTCACTTACCTCCAATCGGAATATTCAGAAAAACCCCAATCGGAATGTAGACCAACCTCTGATCGGAATATGGCTAGATGCTGGTCGGAATGATGCTCGGATCCTTTGATCGGAATACTGTCACTATTTCCAATCGGAATACCAAACATGCACCTCAATCGGAATGAGGAGTGAAGAACCAATCGGAATGTTGTCACTTGCACACCAATCGGAATAACCACTTACCTGTTCTGATCGGAATACCAAAACACCCTCCAATCGGAATAATGAATCCCTTTTCAGATTGAACCAATCTGAATGTAAAACCCTTTTCCGATTGGACCCCAATCGGAATACGGAGAAAAGTACCAAAAATAAACTTAACAATTAAGCTATAATCCTAATAAGCACTAGACGAAAAACTAAGGTAAAACCGTGTAAAAATAAGCTATAAAACTGAAAGTTAACAACTCTTAAAATATGAAAAAGATAAACTTTAAGAAAAACAACTTTTTATATAAAAATAACTTTTGTAAAAACTATATAAACTTGAAAAATAAATCAAATAAGCTATGAAAATAAGAAGTTTAAAACAATCAAAAGCATAAAAATCAAATCTTTAACAAATCAACGAATTAAAAACGTGTAAATCAAAGAAAGGTAGAAGGAGATTAAAATCAACAAGATAAAGTAAAGGTGCAAGAAATTAAAGAAACACTTACTTGAAAATTAAAGGTAATTAAAAGTGCAAGACAAGTAATTAAATGTGCAAGTAATTAAATGTGCATAAAATAAAGATGGAAGAACTAATTGTCACGATTAGTCAACAAAATGAAAAGTAATTAGCTAATGACTATATATAGGGGATTAGGGAGGAGGTTAGAGGAAGCTTCCTCCTCTCCTTCCTTTCTTCCTTAATTGCATGCTTAGGTCCCTCCTCTTCTTTAATCTTTTTGTTAATTGCGCCATTAGTCCTTAAGCCTTCAAATCTTCTATAATCTTGGACTTTAACGACTTTTGGCTCGGGATTTCTTTGGACTCGTCTTTTAATTCTTCAATAAGTAAGACTTGAGTTCCTCGGCTTTAAGTAAACTTCCGTCTTTTGACTTTTTCTTCGATAAATCTTCAGAATTGGTCTTGGACTTCCGTTCTTTTTGCACTCTTGACTTCTTGGCTTCGTCTTTCATCCTTTTCTTCAATAAAAGTCCGTAAATACCCGTGAATGTCCGTGTTTTCTCCACTTTTCATAATTTCATCCTAAATTACAACAAAAACACAAACCACGCATAATTCCGACATAAAAGACATAAAATACACGTTTTGGTCCGGTTATTATTGTAATTAAGTGGTAGAAAAGATGGGTGTTTACACACCTATCAAATCCCCTACACTAACTGGCTTTTGACACCCCGTATAAAAATTATATGTTCAGTTCGTTGTGTTGGTCTAATCGAATTGATCTTAGTTTTCTATGTGACTCAGTTTTATTTTGGTGGAAACAAATATTTTTGGTTGGTTTTTAAATTTAAATGTGCAAGACTTAAAAGTAAATGTCGTTAAGTAAAGGGCAAGTAATTTAAATCTAAGTCTAATTAAACAAAAGGGTGCGATATTTAAAAATGTGACGAAAAGTAAATTAATTAAATGACTAAAACTAAAAGTGTGACGAGAATTAAAAATGGACAAGTATTAAAAACGTAAGCTAAAAATTAAACAAGAAAAAGTATGGAAAATCACCCCAGTCGGAATATATTCCGATCACACCGATCGGAATATCAAAACCAAACCTATCGGAATGTCAATTAACACCTGATCGGAATATCAAGAAGGAGACCAATCGGAATACTGTCACTTACCTCCAATCGGAATATTCAGAAAAACCCCAATCGGAATGTAGACCAACCTCTGATCGGAATATGGCTAGATGCTGGTCGGAATGATGCTCGGATCCTTTGATCGGAATACTGTCACTATTTCCAATCGGAATACCAAACATGCACCTCAATCGGAATGAGGAGTGAAGAACCAATCGGAATGTTGTCACTTGCACACCAATCGGAATAACCACTTACCTGTTCTGATCGGAATACCAAAACACCCTCCAATCGGAATAATGAATCCCTTTTCATATTGAACCAATCTGAATGTAAAACCCTTTTCCGATTGGACCCCAATCGGAATACGGAGAAAAGTACCAAAAATAAACTTAACAATTAAGCTATAATCCTAATAAGCACTAGACGAAAAACTAAGGTAAAACCGTGTAAAAATAAGCTATAAAACTGAAAGTTAACAACTCTTAAAATATGAAAAAGATAAACTTTAAGAAAAACAACTTTTTATATAAAAATAACTTTTGTAAAAACTATATAAACTTGAAAAATAAATCAAATAAGCTATGAAAATAAGAAGTTTAAAACAATCAAAAGCATAAAAATCAAATCTTTAACAAATCAACGAATTAAAAACGTGTAAATCAAAGAAAGGTAGAAGGAGATTAAAATCAACAAGATAAAGTAAAGGTGCAAGAAATTAAAGAAACACTTACTTGAAAATTAAAGGTAATTAAAAGTGCAAGACAAGTAATTAAATGTGCAAGTAATTAAATGTGCATAAAATAAAGATGGAAGAACTAATTGTCACGATTAGTCAACAAAATGAAAAGTAATTAGCTAATGACTATATATAGGGGATTAGGGAGGAGGTTAGAGGAAGCTTCCTCCTTTCCTTCCTTTCTTCCTTAATTGCATGCTTAGGTCCCTCCTCTTCTTTAATCTTTTTGTTAATTGCGCCATTAGTCCTTAAGCCTTCAAATCTTCTATAATCTTGGACTTTAACGACTTTTGGCTCGGGATTTCTTTGGACTCGTCTTTTAATTCTTCAATAAGTAAGACTTGAGTTCCTCGGCTTTAAGTAAACTTCCGTCTTTTGACTTTTTCTTCGATAAATCTTCAGAATTGGTCTTGGACTTCCGTTCTTTTTGCACTCTTGACTTCTTGGCTTCGTCTTTCATCCTTTTCTTCAATAAAAGTCCGTAAATACCCGTGAATGTCCGTGTTTTCTCCACTTTTCATAATTTCATCCTAAATTACAACAAAAACACAAACCACGCATAATTCCGACATAAAAGACATAAAATACACGTTTTGGTCCGGTTATTATTGTAATTAAGTGGTAGAAAAGATGGGTGTTTACACACCTATCATATATATATATATATATATATATATATATATATATATATATATATATATATATATATATATATATATATATATATATATATATATATATATATATATATATATATATATATATATATATATATATATATATATATATATATATATATATATATATATATATACATATATATATATATATCTATATATATATATATATATATATATATATATATATATATATATATATATATATATATATATATATATATATATATATATATATATATATATATATATATATATATATATATATATATATATATATATATATATATATATATATATATATATATATATATATATATATATATATATATATATATATATATATATATATATATATATATATATATATATATATATATATATATATATATATATATATATATATATATATATATATATATATATATATATATATATATATATATATATATATATATATATATATATATATATATATATATATATATAGGAGGGGCGCTATTTGAAGAACCACTTTCTTGATACAGAACCTACATAACTAGTTTTTTACTACTCATAAAGCATAGTGTAAATGATATTAGTGCAAGATGGCATTTCTAATAATATTTACCACTCATTTTAAAAAAAGAAATTAAAATACAGGGGCAAAATAGGTATTTTATTACTAAAAAAATTTAACTTTTTTTTTAATTTTTAATAAAACAAACAATTTTTAAACATTTAATTTTCGATTTTTTTTTTGCAGTTTTAAGTTTTTCCAAGGTCACGCTTTTTTTTACAAAAAAAGTGCATATTTGTTAGTTTTAAATATTATAATTTTCCACAAGTTTTTTATAGCATACATGTTTCTTTAAAATTATAACATAAACAGACATGTTTCTTCTAATTTATAACATAAACATACATGTTTCTCTAAAATTATAACAAAAACATACATGTTTCTCTAAATTTACACAACATAAGAAATACATAAATACAATACAATAAATTTGGTCTCTAAATTTATAACAAAAAACATAAACGGCCTGGAGAACATATATAGATGCAAAATGGTACAATAGACCAAATTTGATATCAATAAGTATACAATTCAAAACAAATGCCTTTTTTTAAATATAGATACATCAATAGCTACAAAAAAACATGCACGTTTCGAGAACAGAAAAAATGTATGTTCGGCTTCAAAAACATACATGTACGGCTTCGAAAACATATATGTTCGACTCAAGAATATATATGTTCGGCTTCGAGAACATATGTGCACGCTATCTAAACCATAAACGTATCCATTAATCATCTTTAGCAAATACCATCATTTCTATGATTGCGCCATCCCTGAAACAAATATACAAAAAAACAATATTATTAACTAAAAGAAAACAAATATGCGTAGACCTTTTTACTCATTTATTTAGTTAATATAGACAATTTTAGTGGGTCATATACACAATTAAACAAGTATGGCCATATATCTGCGCGAATTCTTAAAACATTAGCAACAAAAATCTACTTCGTAACTACATTGGACCATAATTGTTAAAAGTTTAATATTGCGTACGACATGTGGTTATTATATCGCAGTAGGTAAGGTAAGATATAGCAACACATTTTTCCTAAAATGCCATAACTTGGTTTTCCTGTTGCAAAGTATTGAGGCTATTTTTTATTAGCAACAAAAAACTAAACTAAATTGGACCAAAATTCTTTAAAAAATTAATAGCTTTATATATCTTTATTACTACTTTATATGCGCTGCTCCCATACTAACTAAAAGAAGTACAAATAAATTAAAAATTCAACTTTATTGATGGACCTACTTTGGCTTAAATATCATCTAATAATACAAGATCTATGACGAAAAGAAACTAATGTGGACCATAAACTTAATTTTTGAAAATCGGATAAACACAGGTTAATTAAGTAATTGTTCATTTGCGAAACATGTATGTACTTTGGCTTATATATCTATGCTATGTATATCAACTCAGATAATCTCAATCTACGTCTGGACCAACCTCTTTTTAATAGATCTGGAAAAATGATGAACACTCCAGCGTCAAAACTCGATGCCGGTTTGAGAAACGACGAGGCAGTTGGTTAAAAACATGTATGTATTTTAATAATACCTGAAAAATACATACATGTCTTTAACAAAGTATACCTGAAAAAATAACATCGAAATATTATACTTTTTTAAGCCATCAAAGGCCTCGAACCACTGATGCAAATAATCACCACCTGAACCACCTTGACACACCACAAAAACAATGTAAAAACAAGATCTTTGGTCGAATAAAATATAGATCTGAAGAGTAACGGATTTTTTAGCTGCGGTAGCTTTTTTTATGATAGGGTTTTGATGGGTGACAGAAAAAGAGAATGACAGTCGGTGGTAATGGAGGAACTCGTGGTGACCGCCGGAGACGTCAGATTGGTTGTATATAAGGATATGACATATCGGTAGTTTTAGAAATGGAGTGGTAATAATAAGTTGTTGTGATTTTTGACTTTTTGTGAAGAAGATGAATATTAAGAGAAAAGTGGTTTCAAATTTTGGAGTCTTGTGATGAGTGATTTCAAAATGTACCGTAACTGATTAATTTTTTAGGATCGAGGCCTATTTTTTGGATAGTTAAAATCCCTTATTTGCCCATTAATTTTTTATTTATTTTTAATTGAGTAGTAGATATTTAACAAACTGCCATTTTGCTTTAATATAATGTACATTATGATTTATTAGTAGTACAAAGATGGTTCTGTAGGTTCTGTACCAAAAAACAGGTTCTGCAAATAGCGCTACACTATATATATATATATATATATATATATATATATATATATATATATATATATATATATATATATATATATATATATATATATATATATATATATATATATATATATATATATATATATATATATATATATATATATATATATATATATATATATATATATATATATATATATATATATATATATATATATATATATATATATATATATATATATATATATATATATATATATATATATATATATATATATATATATATATATATATATATATATATATATATATATATATATACATATATACATATATATATAGTGAGAGTGACGTAATTATGGTGACCGTCCTTAAAATAAAAACAATAAGAACTGATCTTAACTGTTAGATATAATTCGATGACATCATTTATTCATATTAAATTAGATGACAATTTTGTAATTACTAAAGAAATATTGTCAAATTCGTCAACCTAAATTTTAAAATAACGCTCATTGTATCTTTTTTTATCAACGCTCATTGTATCTTTTTTTATCAACGCTCATTGTATCCTAACTATCTAGATTTTGGGCATCTCCGTTAGGATTATTTTATTTTGTATATTTTACATAAATATTGTGTTGATATCTATTTTAAGTCAATGTCATTTTATATCTATTTTATACAAGTATAGTTACGAAAATATGGTATACATGTCTGTCAAATTTGTTAGTGACACATATCGTATATTATTGTATTTTATAGCAATGCCTTTTTAAAAACACACAATCAAGTACAATATATTTAAGTGGCACGTAGTTGAAAAACGGGAACAGTACATATCTGTAAAAATATATATAATTAGCAAAAAAAATCAAGTGATACATATCCGGAAAATACACAAGCAACTAAAAAATATTTATGTGATACGTATCCGAAAATAAAAACCAACTAAATTATTCATATGATACACAACTAAAATACACGAGCAGTACGTATGTGTAAAAATATGGAGTACTATATTGTTTTTTTGATACATCTTTTTGATATTTTTAAAATGCTTTCGAACCGACGCATTTGAAAGAACTATGAAGTACGTACTATATTCTTTTTTTATACATCCTTTTGATATTTTTAAAATGCTTTTGAACCGTCACATTTGAAATTAGTAATGACACATATTTAGAGACAAAATATATCTTTTAACACATATAAATTTATAATATATATTTAGTGACACAATACTTTTTACATATTCTTTTTTGTGACACACATGAATAAAGCACATGGGATCTCCATTGACTTCTTTATCTTGTTTGTTTTTATATATTTTTAACGGATAATTATTTTTATTACACTCATTTTTGGAACGGTTTATTATACATGTACATACGTAACATGCATTATGTATAGACCACATAACATGGGTAAAATAGTTAACATCGATTAATACCGATTGCCGAAGATACCGTATACAATCTTTTTAGTGATATGTATCATAGAAGAAAATCGATAAAAAAAATTTAAGTGATACGAATTTAAAAATATATATATTCAAATATAAATACCAAAGTGATGTATATTTTAGAAATACATAACCAATTTAAAATACTTAAATGATACATATTCAAAGAACTACACAAACACTTAAATACCAAAGTGATACGTATTAAAAAAATATGCAACCTACTAAAAAAGACCCAAGTGAAATAAAAAAATACTCACATTTATCCCTAAAAATTTGCGAATTTACAAAAAAAAGACCCAACTGATACGTATCTGAAAAAAGACGCAACCTACTAAAAAAGGTACAAGTGATACATATCCAAAAAATACACGCTCAACTAATAAAAAAGACCCGAGTGATACATGTTCGCAAAAATATACAGCCAATTAAAGAATACGCAAATGTTAGGAATCCTAAAAAACTACTCGGTTCAAATAAAAAATGATTAAAAGATTTGGTTCGATACAACAATTTAAAAAAATACGCAAATGACCTGAGGAGTAGATTGCATTTGAAAATGTGTGAGAAAAAGAAATGCCATTGATTTTGAGGTAAATGAAAAACATTTACGTAAGGTAATTTTGAAGGGAATTAATTAAGGTTTATTAGGCATTAATGGGACAACTAATTGTCTAAACTACCCTCTTTAATTAACTAAATATTTAAAATTAAATTTAATAGTAAATATTTACATATACACTAATAATGCCACATGTCTATTTCTCATTGGTTGTTATTGTTTTTATTTTAAGAATAGTTCTTACATGAACGCAAATATATATATATATTATACATATATATATATATATATATATATATATATATATATATATATATATATATATATATATATATATATATATATATATATATATATATATATATATATATATATATATATATATATATATATATATATATGTGTGTGTGTGTGTATGTGTGTGTGTGTTATTATAGATTAATTGATATATATCTAAAAACGTATTAATGTTACCATATATTTTTTATTTGTGTTAACAGTGAAAAATAGGCATAGACGATAATCCAGACGAATTCCCAAGCTTTGTTTCAGATTTTTGTTTGAATCACATTAACAAAGCTACCGGAACATATGTGAACGAGGCGGCTTCTGCTAAGCATGTAAGTTACATTTATATGCTTTAAATTGCCTGGATATGTTGTTTATGATGCAAAAGAGTTGTTTGTTTGTATGAATTAGGTTTATGTTTCGCCATGTTTTCAATGTTTTCACGAGTGTATTGAAGATAACTTGACTTTAGTATTTTGTTTTTGTTCTTAAACTGATATTGAAATTAATACTATTATACTAAGGACTTAGCAAAACTTTAGATTCATATCCCAATATGTTATTCAATCCAACATGCTTTCTTATGATGATATTAACCAAAAACACCCTTTATGTTTCAAAATGGGTGTTTGGCTACTATTTTAACGGCAACCAAAAACACCTTTTGCAGCATAAAGTGTGCAATAGTCAAATATCTCTTTTGCAGCAGCAAAAATATACTGCGTTCTTGTGTTCTTTATACTTATTATTACTAATTATGATGTATTTCGTATTACACCCATATATTCTTCTTTATATAATATTTTTTCAACTTTCAGAGAAAGAACTTCAAGACACCCTTAAGATCAACCAAGAGAGCGGGGAGAATGTTCCAGAAAAAGAAGTAGTGAAAAAAGTTTTAGGAACACGGAGTGGGCACACCCGTGGAGTTGGTCGAAAGCTTAAAGGGGTCTCAATTTCCTCTTCGGCTACATCATCTGCAAGCTACTATGTTAGTTCAAAGACGCATACACAAGATGAAGTAAATGGCCTAATAAAAAGGAAGGTAAAATCCTTGGTAAAAAGATTGGTTAAAAGATTGCAAGTTCTTTTAACAAGAAACTTGAGAACATGTTGACACAATTAGCCGGAAAAGGTATACCTTTGGATAAAAGCTCCTTGGTTGGTGAAGAGGATGAAGAACTCGAAGAAAGTGAAGATGAAGAAATGGATGTTGTAGATGAAGAAATGAACGATGGAGATGTAAGAAATATGTCATTATGTCCCATGAATCAATTTTATGTTACATATGTTTAAATCATATGTTACTATTATTTTAATGGTATGGTTAATATCATTTGATGATACATTGAGTCTTGACTGTTACATGTTTAGTATTGATGGAGATACTAATCTTAAGACCTATATATACACTAGTCCCCTCCCTACCCAAAACACACACAAGTAGAATAATATAGCTATCCATCAAAGCTCTCTACACTTAACTTGAGTCAAGAGAGAGAAACTAGTCGTGTTCAAAGGGTTGCACATATCATGTCAACATCCGGTAGGGCTTCCGGTATGTTGTTCTTGTCTCGTCTTATTGATGTGGTTATTATCATATTCTAAGATATTGTGGCATAATAGTTTAATGTGTTTAGCATGAATATTTGGTGCTAATGTTTATATTTATTAATATGCTTACATGTGGTATCTAGAGTCAAAGTTTTGAGTAAGATAATAATCCGATATTTTATCAAAATTAACATGCGTATTTTCCGAATGATTGTTTGTGTCACCCTTCTATGATGTTATAAAATTTTCTGTGCTTAAATTTATATTTGTGAAAGTGTCAAGACTTGTTACCATAAACACATTATTCATATTGCATGTTTTTTATCCTTCTGAAATCCATCTGAATGGTTGTTTGTATCTTCCGAATGGCACGTGGGATGAATATGTGTTAAACTAAAAATAAATATATTTTTTTGTCACAAGATAATATCTCGATTGAATGTTAACATAACATATTGTTTGATTGTATCAACTATTTGTTTTTCACTCTTATTTTGTAATTAACTTGCGATTGTGTACACTTTACTTGCACACATCATACATTTACGTTTACTAATAGATAAATAAGTAAAGTTTAATACATAATTTTTTAAATGTTATCTCTCATGATATTTATCGCTTCTGCTATCGAAATTGTTTTTCAAATATTTTATGTTTTATAAACTTGCATTTAAATGTTTGGTTTTGAATGTTTTCCTCTTGTAAAATTTTATACGCATTTTTAGTATTATGAATATGTAGAGTCTATGTTATGTTTTTTAGACTTTTAGTCAAGTAATAGGTTTATTTACGTTATTGTAATATGGTGATGTTCTATGATTAATTATTCTATATGATCAAATGTTTAAATGTGACAATTAAAGTCTTGGTAACTACATGTCATAATAATTATGGAATAACTAATTTAAATTGCCATATTAGTTGTCGTTTTGAGTTAGTAATGTATTTATATCCAAATTAATTGATATGTTAAAAAGGTTGAATGCTAAATTTATAAAAATAAAAATAAAGATTGTAACGGTTACTTTTAATAATTATTTTAAATTGGCAAATTCAATAGATGGATGTTACAAAATTTAATAAATCTTCATCAATGTTTTCTTTTATTCATTTATTTATTAAATTAAAGAAATTGATTTTGTCATAATTGCTTTTAAGTTTTTGATGTTACAAAAGTGAAACATGTATAGCATTTATGTGTTTCAAATATTATTTTTTAAACAGAAAGCATTTATTTATTATATGATATTAAGTGAGAGTTAGTTACAAAAGTAACCAAGTTAATTTGAAACTTTAAACTTATAGTCATATAACAAAGTTTAAAGAATATTCATTATGTGGCATTAAGATGAGATTGAGTTGTTAGTCATCAAAGTGGCCAAGTTGATTTCTAGTTTTAGTCATATGATGTTATTTTATATAAAGAATGATATTATTCATTTTATTAGTTGATAGAAATTATAAATTTTGCCAAAAGGAAAAATTGTTCTTCTATAACCAATAAAATTAAAAGTGGAAAATGATAGACTTTTGTCATGTGTGTAGTTATCTAAAGATGCTTCATACATTTGACTAAGTTTATTCTATTTTGTTGTAATGTTTTATTGCATTCCAACAATGATTATGCTATATTGTTGTGTTTACCCAAAAGAGATCGATAATATTTTACTTATTTATCTCGTATGAATTTTTAACTAGTGAGCATATACATTTTGCAGCAATTAACCTTCACTCTCAAGCTTCTTTTGTTACCTTATTTACGGGTGTGAATTTCTCTGAATGGAGTGAAAAAGTCACTTTCCACTTAGGTGCTTTGGATCTTGACTTGGCTCTATTGGAGGATATGCCTGCTGACCTTACTAATGAAAGTACATAGGCTCAAAATACCATATGACATGGACAAGGTCTAACAGACTATGCTTGAACTTAATGCGGATTTCAATACCAACAACATTATGCCTAGTCTTCCTGACATTGAAAATCAGAATGCTAAAGATTTTCTTAAGCTAGTGGAAGAGAAATTACGTTCTGCTGACAAAGCACTAGCAGGGACACTTATGGCTGAACTCGCCACCATGAAAGTTGAGGGTTCAAAGAGTATGTAACAATATGTACTTGACATGACAAATAACGTGGCAAGACATCATACACTGGGTATGAATGCGGATGACTCTTTCTTGGTGCAATTCATTATGAATTCACTTCTTCCTGAATATGGACCGTTTCACATCAATTATAACACAATGAAGGATAAGTGGAATATTGATGAACTATCTAGTAAGCTCATTCAAGAGGAATCAAGACTAAAGAAACAAAGAGTTCACTCCGTTAACTTGGTGAATCAAGGAGTTGACAAGAAGCTCAAACCAAAATCCAAGAACTTTAAGAAGAAACAACATGCTACAACCTCGAAGGTTTTTATTGGTGAAAAAAGAGGAACAATGGGACAACAAACGCAAATTTTTCAAGAAAAAAGGGCATTTCTAAAAGGATTGTCTCAAGTGTAAGGCTTGGTTCGAAAAAGAAAGGTATACATTATGTTTATGTATGCTTTGAATCAAATTTTTCTGAAGTTCCTTCTAATTTGGTGGTTTGATTCTGGTGCTATTACTCATGTTTCCAATATTATGCATGGATTCCTTACAATCCAAACCATAAGCCCAACTAACAACTTTCTCTATATGGGGAACCGAATGAAGGCCCCGATTGAAGGCATAGGGACTTTTCGTCTGAAGTTAGATATCGGGTTTCACTTGGATCTAATGAATACTCTCTATGTACCTTCAATTTCTAGAAATTTACTTTCTATTCCAAGACTTGATGTTAGTGGATATAATTTGGTGGTGGAAATGGACGTTTTAATTTATATAAGAATAAATACTTTACTGGTTATGGTATTCTTATTGATAATTTATATAAATTAAAGCTTGATGATGTTTTATCTAAATCTTTATATACTGTTAAACATAATATTGGAATAAAACGTAGTATGGTGAATGAAAATTTTGCATTCTTGTGGCATAAACGTTTGAGTCATATATCCAAAGAAAGATTATAAAGATTGGTGAAGAACGAGTGATGAGGTATAGTCTCACCCCCATGCTTAAGGTGAAACAAAGATCAACTAATCCCTAATGCTCCATGAGCAAAACTATCTTAAGCTAGAGTAACTCACTGGAGTAGCTAGGGTGATGAGGATCACTCTAGGTCCAGAGACAAGACTAGCTTCAGACAAGGCTAGCAGCCCCAGACAAGGCTAGCAGCCCCAGACAAGGCTAGCAGCCCCAGACTAGGCTAGCAGCCCCAGACAAGGCTAGCAGCCCCAGACAAGGCTAGCAGCCCCAGACAATGCTAGCCCAGGCAGGGCTAGTCCTATGCACATGCTCCATCGGAGGAAGGACGATTACACTTAGCCTACGTAGTACCATAATGTACGAATGGTACAGACACCTGGACCACGACGAGTACTAGAGGAGCATGAGGACAAGTCTGACCACGAAGGACAAACCTGGTGCTCATCAGCTATTTAGGCGCTGCTCCTACAAGACAACATCGACTCCACAATTCGTGTGTCTTGGAGCCACCTCCAAGTAGTATAAAAGGAGAGGTTCCTCCAGGAACGAAGGTTAAGTTTCACACACACACTTCACTACTTACTCTCTCTCTCTAGAATTATCTCTCACTAGAACCACATACTTACTCTCACGCCGGAGTTGGTCTCGGATTCAAACCCCGAGGCGAGCTAACGGTGTTCTTTCTTATTTCAGCCTAAGTGACTGAGGGCTAGACTAAGGAACTCTGAAGAAGAGAGCCAGAGCTTCACAAGGAGGGAGTAGCCACGAGATACTCCGAAGGAGCAAGCTAGGGCTTCATTAGAAGGAGTAGCCTTAAGATACCCGAAGGATCAGGGCTGAAGAAGCTTCTCCGGAAATTTGCTTCAACATCTGGCGCCATCCGTGGGACCGGGAATACCAATCTACCAAAAAACTAAGTGATGGAAGACGGTGACCAAGGTCGTACACTGGGGCTAGGCCTAAGCCTGAACTCGGGGACACCTGGGGACGAGAGGGCTCCTCCGGAGGTAACCCCTCCTCCCCCAGACCTGATCAGGGACGCCTCACCCCAGCGTATGTTCAACAACACATCGAAACACTAAAAACCATAATGAAGGAAATTGATGAGCAAAATCGTGAGAAGATGACTCCCCGAAAGCTTTTCAACAAGGAGGCTGAAGAGATAGGGTCAGGAAACTCGCGTGGGAGCCCCTCAGTGAGGGAAGGAAGAGGGTACTCCTCAGACAGCTCGTCCAAGTCTGGAAACCAAGGTCGGTCGAAGTCTGCTCGAAGACGTCATAGAAGTCCTTCACGCAGGAAATCTATTACTAAGTCGCATCGCTCCAATAGGATGAGCAAGGCCAGGAGTGCCAGGACCAAGTCACGATCAGCTAGGTCTTCCCATAGGAAGGAGAGCTCAGAGTCCGGGTATGACTCAAGGTCAGATAGTGATTCGGAGGATCTGAGCACACCATATAGGCGACCTAAGCCCATGCCTTTCACCTCTCGGATCACGCGTTTCAGATATCATAGGCGAGCCAAGCTCCCTGCTAATGTCCGTGTCTATGAGGGAAACAAAGACCCAGAAGATCACCTCAGTATCTTCTCTGCTGCTGCTGAACAAGAAGAGTGGCCCATGCCAGTGTGGTGCAAGATGTTTCGTCAGACTTTAAGTGGCTCAGCAAGGAACTGGTTCGATAGCCTAGACCCAAAAAGTGTAGATGGGTTTGAAGAATTGAGCAGCAAGTTTTTAGAGGAGTTCTCGCAGCAGAAACGGTATGATAAAGACCCCACCGAGATACATGGGATCAAACGGAAGCCTAACGAGAGCCTCCAGGCATTCATGGATCGCTTCAAAGCTGAAAGCTCACACATCAAGGGTGTGCCCCCGGTGCTAAGGATTTCGGCACTCATGCATGGGCATGGACACCCAGAACGAGCCAAGAAACTCAACGATAAGATCCCAAAAGCAGTGGATGAAATGTGGGAAATGGTCAGAGCCTTTATCAGGGGAGAGACGGCTGCTGACACCACAACCATTGTCAAGGCTCCACAATGGGATAGGGGGAATAACAAAGCTGGTTGGACAGGGAACCTAGGTGGATCTAGGAACAGAAACCAAAGGAGGGGCCAAGGAAGAGACATGGGGACATGCCCTCCCTACGCTAGGAAGGAAGTGTTCACACTATTGACAAAGACTCCAAAAGAAATCCTAACCACGAAAAACATGAATTTCCCACCCCCACCTCCCATGGTAGGAACTCCTAAAAAGAGAAACATGAACAAGTTCTGTGACTTTCACCAAGATCAGGGTCACGACACGAACAATTGCTTTAACCTCAAAAAGCGAATTGAAGAAGCAGTAGCCTCAGGGAGACTAGCACACTTGGTGAAAGACATCAGGCAAGGAGTCCAGAAAGACAAAGGACCAGCCAAAGGGAAGGAAAAGATCATAAACATGATGAGATCTCAAGGATATCGGAAGAGACCTTATGAGAGAGTAGAGAGTTGGATGGACAACGCCATAACATTCCCGTCGGTACCGCGCTATCAGCTGAGGGATTGCCCAGTGATAGTGGACGCCATGATCGAAGGGTACATGGTAAGAAGAGTATACGTCGACGGGGGCTCCTCGTCAGAGATAATGTACGAGCATTGCTTCAAAAACCTAAGCTACCAAACAAGGTCAAGGCTAAGGGAATCTAGGATACATCTGGTAGGCTTCTCAGGTGAAGTTCATTACCCTCTAGGTGTCATTGACCTAGAAGTCACAATGGGAGAATACGGGAGAACCAGAACGGTAATGATGGAATTCGCTATAGTCAAAAGTCCCTCAGCGTACAATGCTTTGCTCGGAAGAACGGGATTGAGAAGCTTAGGAGCTGTAGCCTCCACCATACATTCAATGGTTAAGTTCCCAACGTCAAGTGGGATATCGACTTTGATCACAAGCAGAGAAACCTTGAAAGAATGCAGACTCATGGAGGAGGCGCAATCGCGAGTTCTGAGAGCTGCACAGAAGAGATAGCCCAGAGGGGTGCTCCAGGAAGGATAGCCCACGGCGCTCCTCCCCCACCACCACTAGATGAAACTTACACCAGAAGGCCAGGGAAGGAGCCCATGGAGCAAAGGGAGGAGGAAGAACCACAACCCACTAAGAGGATGAAGCCATCTAGGCCAGGGTCAGCACCCATACTAAAGCCTGATGAAAAAATAGTGGTGAACGATGACTACCCTGATCAGCTAGTCACGATAGGAGGAAACCTCTCCCCAGAATGTCGAATAGCACTCATAAGGACCCTCAAGAACAATGCTGATGTTTTTGCATGGACACCAGCCGATATGACGGGCATACCCCGAGCAATCATAGAGCATCGTTTAGACACCTATCCTCACAATGAGCCTAAGGTACAGAAGAAGCGAAGTCTGGCACCGGATAGAAGGAAGGTAGTCACAGACGAGGTTAACAAGTGGCTCAAGGCTGGGATCGTGAAGCGAGTGCGATACCCTTCATGGGTCGCTAACCCAGTCCTAGTAAAGAAAGTCGACGGAAGTTGGAGAATGTGTATTGATTACAAGGATCTTAACAAAGCCTGCCCTAAAGACCTGTACCCCTTACCAGAGATTGACTGGAAGATTGAATCTCTGTTAGGATACAAACACAAGAGCTTCTTGGATGCTTACAAGGGATATCATCAGATCCAGATGAGTAAGAAGCATGAAGAAAAGACAGCCTTTCACTCAGAAGAAGGAGTCTTTTGCTACACCAAGATGCCGTTCGGTCTTAAAAATGCGTGGGCAACATACCAAAGGTTAGTCGACTCTGCCTTCAAGGAGCAGATTGGCGTAAACCTCGAAGCATATGTGGATTACATGGTAATCAAAAGCCGGACCGAGCAAGACATCATTAGAGACGTGGAGCAAACCTTTTCCACCCTCAGGAGGATAAACATGAAGCTCAATCCCAAAAAGTGCTCTTTTGGAGTAGAAGAAGGAAAGTTCTTGGGCTACATAGTCACCTCGGAAGGAATACGGGCTAACCCTGAGAAGACAAAAGCGGTCACAGACATGTCTTCACCCAAGACCCTGAAGCAAATGCAATCCCTCAGCGGGAAGCTGGCAGCATTGAACCGTTTCTTGTCCAAGTCGGTCGAACGATCCTTGCCCTTCCTTGACACCCTAAAGAAATGCACTAACAAGAAGGATTTCAAGTGGACGGAGGCTGCAGAGGCAGCATTCCAAGAAATGAAAGAGCTAGTATCACAGCTGCCTACGCTCACCACACCAAGGAAGGGAGAAACCTTGATGATGTATCTATCAGCTGCTGAGGAAGCCGTGAGTGCGGTCCTCCTAACAGAAAGACAGGGAAAGCAGATGCCTATCCACTATGTCAGCAGGTCCTTGCAAGGAGCAGAAGTAAATTATGCCCCGATTGAGAAACTCACCCTAGCCTTGGTTCACGCTGCCAGACGGCTGAGGAGATATTTTCAGGCTCACCCAATAAAAGTCATAACTGACAGCCCGATCAAGCAAGTGTTGAGCAAATCTGAAGCGTCAGGGAGACTCGCAAAATGGTCTGTTGAGCTAGGGACATATGACATAACTTACATACCAAGGGTAGCCGTAAAAGGGCAGGTACTAGCAGACTTCCTAGCAGAGTCACCAGTGGAGAGAGCGCTGGTCCCAGCAGCGGCTCCAACACCCATGGTGGAAGACATCCTAGAGTCCTCCAACTCCAAGGAAGATCTAACTCCAGGCCCGAGAGCATGGAGGTTGTATACCGATGGAGCCTCAAATAGTGGAGGATCAGGGGCAGGACTCATCCTGATCGCCCCGGATGATATAGAATACTCCTATGCACTCAGGCTAAACTTTCCCAACTCAAACAATGACGCCGAATATGAAGCATTGCTAGCAGGGCTGCGAATAGCAACCGAAATACGAGTAAAGGACATACATGCCTTCGTAGACTCCAAGTTGGTAGCTAGCCTGGTAGAGGGCTCATACGAAGCTAGAGGAGAGAAGATGATAAAGTACTTAGAGAAAGTCCTATAATTGGCGGGCACATTCAACAGATTTCAGATATCCCACATCCCGAGAGCCGAGAATAGGAAGGCAGACGCCCTCAGCAAGCTAGCTGCAGTGCAATTCGATCACCTATCCAAAGAAGTGCTAGTGGAAGTGCTAAATGAGCGCTCAGTTGAAACGCAAGAATTAACATGGTGGTCGAAGAGGAAGGCCCAACATGGATGACTCCTATCAGGGACTACTTGGAGACGGGAAAGTTACCAGAAGACCCGGCGGAAGCTAGGTCACTAATGGAAAAAATTGACAACAAAGTCATGGTAGCATATGGAGAAATATAAAGTACTCAAAAGCCCAAAACAGGGAGGGCTAACAATACAAATAAAAACAAAGTACAAAGCACAAGTTACATCAAACAGCTGAAGAGGATCCTGGTCTCGATGACTTCTTCTTCTGGCGGTAGGAAACGGTATGGCCGAAGGTGGGAGGAGCTGGAGCAGCGGGAGACTGGCCGGGAGGATCCACGGGATCAGGCCTAATATGAGCAATCTCTGAAAGAGTAGCATCAGCACTTCGCCCCACCTTACCAAAAAAGGGGAAGCGACAACCAGGGAAAGCTTCTGAAGCAGCAGCAAACTGAGCCTTCGCGTCAGGGATAAATATCTCAACCCTTTGAGAAATCTCTTTAAATTCCTCCTCAGACCTTCCCATACGCAAACCTCGCTCGAGGCTAGTACTAACAGCTAAATCCAACACTCGGGCAAACTCTTGGTTGAACTCCGAACTACCAAGAAAACCTCTAAGCAACGGCTCAAAGCTAGACTGAAAAAGGAAGTGACCCCATCCTGAACCGATCAAAGCCGCACATCCATATCAGCAATCGTGTCATTCTTCGAAAGTATGTCATTATCGCGGATAGTCAACATATGATCCAAGTCTTTCACCTTAGCAGCATGTTGGGATCTAGCAGTCACAAGCTCACCCTTAAGACTCCTCACCTCAGCTCTAAGAGCATCCCTCTCTGACCTGTACCTCTTTAACTTCTTCTCCTGATCAGCAAGACCTTGACTCATACCCTTAGCTGACTCTTCAGCACATTTGGTAAGCTGAGTCTGATGCCTAAGAGAATCAGCTCTCTCAGAAAGAACGCTCTCCAAATACTTATGCCTAGTAAGGAGCTGCTTATAGTTCCTGTCAATAACCATGTATCGGTTTGACAACTCGTTCCCGCGCAAAATCATCTGACACTGAAGCACACTCATCTGCTCCACCAGCCAGCGTGAGGAAAGCTGTGATGTCCGGTAATTCTCGGCTGCGGTAGGAAAGTTATCCCTCATACTCCTGCAAACCTTAGGATCCTGAAACACCTCATCTGAATAAATAACAAAGTCAACAATATGCCTCTTTTCCCATTCCTCTCGAGTATATGGAGGAACATGAACAACATCCTCATCATAAGGGTAGGACAAGCGACAAGCCTCAGCCTGTGATGAGCAACCTCCCCTATGAAACTCACCAGTAGTAGCCTCACCATGAACTACGCTATCAGGAAGAGCGGTATCATCCTCAACATCATCATCACCAAAGACTAAGTCATCATGGTGGCCAGCACCATCCTGATAGTCATCCTCGTCAATATCAGCATGATCACCAATAGCAACATGAGCGTCAGGATCAGCTAGGTCAGTAGAAGGCACCTGAGCGGCTACCCTAGCAGAAAGATTTGTGTCATCAGTAGTACCTGCAAAACCCAAAGAAAATAAAGTCAAATAAGAGATTACGGTCATAAAAAGGGAGTCCAATGACAAAAACTTACCATGAGACACATGGGAACTAGCCCTAGTCGACACCTCACGGACCCCTGACACCTCAGCACTGAAGGTAGCAGGAACTTCCCTGCCTGGAAGAACAATAGGAGGATAAGACACATCTAGTCCAGTCCCTGAGTCGAAAGATCGAAGGGGTATAACGGTTAAAAACTCACCAGGAGAGACACGACCAGACTGCTCGATCACATCATCAAGATCGTCAGCCGCGACATCATGATCGACATCACCACCATCATCAATAGCTAACTCATACTCACCCTCAGCTATTTGATCACTAGACCCTGCACCAGCCCGCTCCTTACGCGCCTTGGTCTTCTTAGCTCCTTCGGTGGGGGCGTCTGCTGAAGTAGAGGCTTTGCGCTTCGCAGCGCCCTTAGCCTTCTGAAGGACCTGAGGATTTGGGCGAGTAACATCGATCTCCTCATCAGTAGCAGGAGGAATGCTAGCACCAGCAGGCGCATGCACCGTAGTGTGAGCAGTAACCCGCTGCAAGATAGACGTATCCTGCTCATGAGGCTCAGCTACAACAACAGCTTCCTTCAAAGTGGGCAGGCGAAGAAAATCAAATATACTCATAACTGCAAAAGAGAAGCGAGTGTTAGATATATACAATAAAAAGTGGAGGAGAAAAGATGGCTAAACAAGAATGTATCAAGTAAAGGAAGCCCCTCATACAGGTGCCATCATAATGTCTAATAACCGGATCACAGGAGGAGTCACCCCACACTCTGCTAATACCAGAACGGACCAACACTCCCTCAGGAATGTCACGAAGTCTAATAGTATGGGAACTCAGTCGGTTCACATGATCCTGATTAAACAGCGCAGGAACCCTGTTCGTAATGCGAGAATTCGGATGCCTCCAAGGCATATAGAAGGGAATAGCCCTACGATCTATCAAGAAAAATTTGTTCTTCCACTCCTTAAGGGAAGTCTTAGTATCTTCCATAACTGACAAATCACCCCTACGTTTTGCAAAGGAAAACCAATCTCCTTGCTTTGAAAGCGTTAAAAATACCCGAAATAATGTGACTGTAGGCTCTATATCCAGGCTACGGCAAAGAACCTTAAAAGTGGTAACCTTGCACAAACCCAAGGGAACCAGCTGGGATATATGAACCTTATAATGTCTAATAACATCTAGAAGGAAAGTCGAGAAAGGGATCCTAACGCCTGATAAGTCAAAAATCTTATGGTAAATGCCAATAGCGGTATCTCCAGCAGGAAGGTTTATCATCCGAAAGTTGGGGTCAGGCAAACGAGGGTGCAAGCTCAAAGGGATTTTATACTTAATAACTAAGTCTGTAAAATCTTTTTTCCCTAACTCAGAAGTATGAAGGTGCATATCCTTCTTAGCCATAAGTAAAGAAGAAAAGGAATGATGAAAATACCTAGAGGAAGCTCCCTTATCGTTCTGGACGTGCAAAATAAACCTTGAACGAAACCGGACGAGTCGATAACTCCAAACGAACCAAGTATAAGCCAGAGGAGTGTGCACCTGATGAACAGGCGCCGAATGAGCGGGCGCCGAATGAGCGGGCGCCGGACGAGCAGGCACCGAATGAGAGACCAGAAGAGCACACACCGGAAGAAGCTACCTGACAAGCAATTACCGGACGAAGCTACTGGACGAAACCCTCCAACTAAATGAAGCCAAGTATCGGGCGAAGCTCAACCGGTCGAAACCCGTAAGCCGGATGAAACCTCCAACCGAAGGAAACCAACTACCGGATGAAGTCCTTATACCGGACGAAGCTCTTACACCGGACGAAACCCCCCTCGTCGGACGAAACCCCTCTCCGGATGAAACCCCCACCGGACGAAACCCCTCTTCGGATGAAACCCCTCGCCGGACGAAGCCCCTCGCTGAAAGAAACACCCACCGGACGAAACCCTTCGCCGGACGAAACCACCGCCGGATGAAACCTTCGCCGGATGAAACCCCCTCACCGAAAGAAACACTCACCGGACGAAACCCCTTCGCCGGATGAAACCCTCGCCGTATGAAACCCCCGCCGGAAGAGCAGCCGCTGGAGGAGCAAATAAAAAATGGGGCATGGGAAAAGAGATAGATGCTAGGTTTTGCGAAATGAGTATGTGAAAAAGTAAAAGTGAATGCTTGTATTTATAAAGAAAAAGAAGGATGGTTAAAATAGGCTAGGGGCCCACGAAGAGGAGTTAGCCGTTATAAGTTTCTTGCAAAATAGAAGAAAAAGACGAAGCTCGAAAAAAAAAATTATATATATATATATAATATGTCTTTACTGTGAGTCTAGCATTAACTAAAGTTAATACTAGACTGGGGGGACATGATGAGGTACAGTCTCACCCCCATGCTTAAGGTGAGACAAAGCTCAACTAATCCCTAATGCTCCATGAGCAAAACTATCTTAAGCTAGAGTAACTCACTGGAGTAGCTAGGGTGATGAGGATCACTCTAGGTCCAGAGACAAGACTAGCTTCAGACAAGGCTAGCAGCCCCATACAAGGCTAGCAGCCCCAGACAAGGCTAGCAGCCCCAGACAAGGCTAGCAGCCCCAGACAAGGCTAGCAGCCCCAGACAATGCTAGCCCAGGCAGGGCTAGTCCTATGCACATGCTCCATCGGAGGAAGGACGATTGCACTTAGCCTACGTAGTACCATAATGTACGAATGGTACATACACCTGGACCACGACGAGTACTAGAGGAGCATGAGGACAAGTCTGACCACGAAGGACAAACCTGGTGCTCATCAGCTATTTAGGCGCTGCTCCTACAAGACAACATCGACTCCACCATTCGTGTGTCTTGGAGCCACCTCCAAGTAGTATAAAAGGAGAGGTTCCTCCAGGAACGAAGGTTAAGTTTCACACACACACTTCACTACTTACTCTCTCTCTCTCTAGAATTATCTCTCACTAGAACCACATACTTACTCTCACGCCGGAGTTGGTCTCGGATTCAAACCCCGAGGCGAGCTAACGGTGTTCTTTCTTATTTCAGCCTAAGTGACTGAGGGCTAGACTAAGGAACTCTGAAGAAGGGAGCCAGAGCTTCACAAGGAGGGAGTAGCCACGAGATACTCCGAAGGAGCAAGCTAGGGCTTCATTAGAAGGAGTAGCCTTAAGATACCCGAAGGATCAGGGCTGACGAAGCTTCTCCGAAAATTTGCTTCAACAACGAGATTCTACCAAATTTAGACTTCACCGATATTGGCTTGTGTGTGGAATGCATTAGGGAAAGCAAACCAAACATAGGAAGAAAGGTGCCACAAGAAGCAACTATCTCCTTGGAATTACACACACTGATATTTGTAGACCATTTGATACTCCATCCATTACTTGAGAAAAATATTTTATCACTTTTATAGATGATTTTTCACGTTATGGATATGTCTATTTATTGCATGAAAAATTTCAATCTATAAATGCCCTCAGGGTGTTTACAAATGAGGTTGAGAGGCAACTAGATAGAAAAGTGAACATCATAAGATCTAATAGAGGTGGTAAATATTATGGAAAGTATGATGAATATGGATAATGTCCTGGTCCCTTTGCAAAATTCCTCGAAAATCGTGGCATATGTGCTCAGTATATTAATGGAGATGGTTCGGATCATGATCACTAAATCATATTTACCCAAAAGGTTGTGGATATATACACTTAGAACTGCAGTGTATCTAGTTAAAAGGGTTCCTAGGAAGTCATCCCAATACTTTGAGTTATGGACTGGAAGGAAACCTAGTCTGAGACAACTACAGGTTTGAGGTTGTCCATCAGAGGCACGGGTTTACAATCTACAAGAAAATAAACTGGATTCTCGAACTGTAACGGATACTTCATTGGTTACCCAGACAAGTCCAAAGGGTATAGGTTTTATTGTCCCAACCACAGTTCTAGAAGTGTTGAAACAAGCAATGCCAAATGTCTAGAAAATGGTGAAGTTAGTGGGAGTGTTGAAAATCAAGTTGCGGATATTAACGAAATAATGGATGATGATCCATCTCCCATGAATGTTTATAAATCCACACCTACACCAAATGTTTTTCATCAAGAACAACATTTGAATAATGAGACACACTCCATGAAGAAAATAACTAGCCAACTCAAACAAGTGAACCAGTTGGAATAACATTAAACAAACCTACAAGGGTTAGAAAATCAGTTGTTACTGATGATTATATTGTTTACTTGCAAGAGACAGGTTTTGATATTAGTATTGATAATGATCCTGTATCATTTTCACAAGCCATAAAAAGTGATAAGTCTGAATTACGGATTGACACTATGAAATAAATGTTAAAATCAATGGCTCAAAATAAAGTCTGGGATCTTGTAAACTTGCCCGAAGGTTCTAAACGAGTTAGGTGTAAATGGGTCTATAAGACAAAACGCGACTCTAAAGGCAATGTTGAAAGATATAAAGCTAGACTTGTAGCAAAATATTGTACTAAGAAAAGTGATGTTGATTACCATGAGACTTTTTCACCCATATCAAAGAAGGATTCCTTGAGAACAATATTGGCATTAGTGGCTCATCTTGACTTAGAGCTACATCAAATGGATGTGAAAACCGCCTTTTTGAATGGAAATCTTGATGAGGAAGTTTATTTGGAACAACATAAAGGGTTTTCCGTTGATGGTAAACAAAATATGGTGTGTAAATTAAAGAAATCAATATATTGACTTAAACAAGCTTCTAGACAATGGTATATTAAGTTTAATGATACCATTACATCTTTCAGTTTTGAATATATCATCGTTGATCGATGCATATACCACAAGATCAGTGGGAGAAAGTTTATATTTTTGGTTCTATATGTTGATGATATATTTCTTGCGACTAATGACTTTGGTTTATTGCATAAGACTAAGAATATCTCTCTAAAAATTTTGAAATGAAAGATATGGGTGAGGCGTCCTATGTGGTTGGAATTTCAGTATTCCGTGATAGATCTCAAGGTATATTAGGATTTTCTTAAAAAGCCTATATCGATAAAATTCTTGAGAGATTCAATATGAGCAGATGCTCTGATGGTATAATCCCTATTCAAAAGGGAGACACGTTTAGTCTTAAACAATGTCCAAAGAATGATGTGGAACGAAAAGAAATGGAAAGCATTTCATATGCTTTAGTTGTGGGTAGCTTAATGTATCTACAAACTTGCACAAGACCCGATATCAGTTTTGCGATCGGGATGCTCTATAGATATCAAAGTAATCCCAGTATTCATCACTGGAAAGTTGCAAAGAAAGTATTGAGATATCTTCAAGGAACAAAGGATTATATGCTTACTTATAAGAGGTCTAATCACTTGGAAGTGGTTGGATATGTTGAATCTGATTATGCTGGATGCAAGGATAGTGGAAAGTCAATGTTTGGCTATATGTTTCAAGTGGCTGAAGGAACAATTTCCTGGAAAAGTGCCAAACAATCTATCATTGCTGCCTCTACCATACAATCAGAATTTGTATCTTGTTATGAGGCACTACTATTCATGCATTATGGCTGCGGAACTTTATTTCAGGGCTTGGGGTTGTCGACACTATAAGCAAGCCGCTGAAAATATACTGTGTTAATACCCAGCAATTTTTATCTCTAAGAACAATAAATACTCTAACGGTGAAAACACATGGATATAAACTTCTTTATCGTGAAAGAGTAAATTCAGAAACAAAGAGTGTATTTCAAACATATTAGTACGGATCTAATGATTGCGGATCCTCTTACCAAGGGTTTACCACCAAAGTCCTTTATGCAACATGTTCTTATGTTGGGTCTTAGTTGTATTGATAACTAGTTATGATATTCTAACACTCTTGAGCTCAATATAAATGTTTCTGATGTTGTGTCTTATTCATTATGTTAAGCATGCATTTATGTTTGGAATAAGAAACTTATGTATTTTCATAACAAGTATGTGGACTGTATGCTATTTGTATATAACTTATGAATCTAGCATGATGAGCTCATAATGTTGTGATATATGGAAGGAAGTATACGAGAAATGTTGTGTATGACCGCCATAATCCACATTATGTGGTTTTTGTGTTTAGATACTTATGAAGTTAAACGGTTAATATGGTTTAATTTGTTAGCTTTATGTAAATCATTAAGTGATGTAATAAAACATCATGCCAAGTGGGGGAATGTAAGAAATATGTTATTATGTCCCATGAATCAGTTTGATGTTACATATGTTTAAATCATATGTTACTATTATTTTAATGGCATTGTCAATATCCTTTGATAATACATTAAGTCTTGACCGTTACATGTTTAGTATTGATGGAGATACTAATCTTAAGACCTATATATACACTAGTCCCCTCCTTACCCAAAACACACACAAGTAGAATAATATAGCTATCCATCAATGCTCTCTACACTTAAGTTGGGTCAAGAGAAAGAAACTAGTCGTGTTTAAAGGGTTGCTCATATCATGTCAACATCCGGTACGGCTTTCGGTATGTTGTTCATCTCTCGTCTTATTGATGTGGTTATTATCATATTCTAAGATCTTGTGGCATGTTGAATGTGTTTAGCATGAATATTTGATGCTAATGTTTACATTTATTAATATGCTTACAGGAGAAGATTGTGTTGAGTATCTAGGTGATGTAATTTGGTGAAACGATTTAAGCTATAAGTATCGTAGTATTTTTGGTAAAACGCTTTAGGCTAGAAGTATGGTAGTGTTTTGGTACGTGAACATTGAAATGATGTAGGATTTATGAAACGATGTAGGATTTGTCTAATGTATTTATGCTAATATGAAATATGTTGTAGTATTGTTGTATGTTATGGATTATGGACAATAGTGCGGGTACCTGAAAAACTGCAGGTACACGGTGCTGAAACATCAAATCTGTTGCAGAATAGCGGACAAGTTTAGCCACGACAAGGCGTAAGTAAAGGTTCATCCATGTTTAGTTATATATAAACTTATAACCACGATATGTCATGACTAAAAGATTCATTATATTTTTATTAGTACATTTTTTGTCACGGTTTATCGTGGGTGAATGTTTAATTATATTTTATACCTAAACTATTGTCACGACCAGGCGTGGGTAAAGCTGAAAAGAAAAAATAGTTTTAATTTTTTAGTCACGACTTACCGTGGGGGTAAGTTTATTGTTAATTTATTATGATATCATTTCGTGTTCTGTTTGCCACGACTATCGCGGCTAAATAGCGTTGACCATCGTGGCTATAAGTCGTCGTGGCTATTGAGCTAAATGGGTCGTGGTAAAAAGCTTCTTGGCACGGGGTTATATTCACGACTCAATAGCCATGCTTTGTCGTGGCAAGAGTGATTTACTCACGTTTTTGCTTCTTTTAACCCGACTTTTGGTGGTGGCTAAAAGGGTCGATTCTTGTAGTGTATGCTGATCATGATGAATGGAGAAGAAAATAAATAGTAATTAAGTCATTTAGACCTTTAATATCATGTTTCAATTTTTAATAAAAAGGTACACTCATAAGTTGAGCTTTCGATGGTTGAGCACCTTTAGTTGATCATTAAAGTACCTTTTGTTGGACACTTGTCACATTGAGTGGTGATGACCAAATCTGTCAAATTCTTTCTAAATGACAAAAGATTGATTATAAAGTGCTCAAAATTACGAAATCTGTTTTTATCCCGAACATTATGTTGATTATTTATAAAGTACCTTTATTGGACACTTGTTACATTTTTAGTGATGATGACCAAATGTATCAAATTCTTTCCAAATGACCAATGATTAATTATAAAGTGCTCAAAATGACCAAATCCGTCTTTTTCCTGAACATTATTGCAACAAAATCTGTTTACATGCTTCATTAAGAAAGGGTTGATGGAAAATTATTCTCAAGGGGCTCCAATTTGAACACGCCTGATGCACTGATCAACCAAATATGCAGCTCTTCATGTATCTTATACCCAGTAAGAACAAATTTTGTTATACATGTGTGACCTCCTTACATTCTCAAATTTTGTTATGCATGTGTATAAAGGGTAAGTACAGTCGTTTCATGTCATAAGAATGATTTACATAAATGATAAGTGTGACTCGTTCACGCAATTTCTCAATCTATTGAATGAGAATGAAAGATATCAGCATTTATTATTGTTGATTACTCCATTGAAGAATTGAGTGCACCAATTGTTGGATTTAATCGGTTATAAATCGGTTAACGTATGCATGTCATGGCTAGTTCTACGTATCAAGTCAAGTATGTTTCTAGATAATAATTTAGTCTGAATTGGTAAACGGTTGTGACCGAATATTATGTATTCACGTAGGGTAGAAGAGGTCAATGTTTTACCATTTCTTTAGGATAGCAGTAGCATTTTACTATTTTAGTGGCAGTGTACTTTACCCACGTTTCTTACTTTGTAAGTCTATAAATAGTCCTTCCACATATGAGTAATAAACAGGGAGTTTGGTTGTAGTTTTCTCCAAACGTATTTTCATAATCTACATTTGGTATCAGAGCGGAGTTCGATCAAACATCGGGTTTAAGAGTCGGTTCGAGAGAAGGGTGCAACCCTTCGCTGCAGGGCGAAGCAGAAAGAGGGTCTGGTTGCAACCCATGTAATCTGGCAGAAAAAGAAAGAAAGCAAGAGAAAGAAAGAAAGAAAGAAAGACAGAATGAAAGAAAGTTGGGTGTCGTAGAAAGTTCGATGCCGTAAAGGAAGAAAGAAAGAAAGACAGAAAGAAAGAAAGTCGGGTGTCGTAGAAAGTTCGATGCCGTAAAGAAAGAAGAAAGTAAAGTCAGGTGCCTTGAGAAAGAGAAAGAAAGTCAGGTGTCGTGACTTGAATAAGAAAGTGTGAGACCGAGAAAGAAAGAAAGACCGAAGTTTCAACAGTTGAAGACCGAAAGATACTGTTGATTGAAAATACCGAAGACCGAAGGTCAATGACCGTGAAGCCCAAAGACCGAAGACAAAATACTATTGAATCATAGGACCGAAGATTCACCGAAAGACCGAACAAAGTTTTCTTTCAAGAGAAAAACAAGAACGAGAATGAAAGCAAAAAGAATAACCAAAAAAAAGGGAAGATGGCAAGAGGATGAAGATTACATCAAGAGCAAGTATCGTGGAACATGAGGACATCAAAGGCAGGAGGTTTTGTTTTGGTTCGTTTTGCGGATAACCGGAGAGAGACTTCACCACAGGTGGTGCTGAATCAGGATGTGTCGGGAATGATCGAGAAGCAAGATGGTTCGAAAGAATGTTTAGGACGTGACCAGGGTGCCATGAATAACCGATTAAGGGGGTGATTGTTGGATTTAATCGGTTATAAATCGGTTAACGTATGCATGTCATGGCTAGTTCTACGTATCAAGTCAAGTATGTTTCTAGATAATAATTTAGTCTGAATTGGTAAACGGTTGTGACCGAATATTATGTATTCACGTAGGGTAGAAGAGGTCAATGTTTTACCATTTCTTTAGGATAGCAGTAGCATTTTACTATTTTAGTGGCAGTGTACTTTACCCACGTTTCTTACTTTGTAAGTCTATAAATAGTCCTTCCACATATGAGTAATAAACAGGGAGTTTGGTTGTAGTTTTCTCCAAACGTATTTTCATAATCTACACCAATAACTACCACATTAAAAAAATGAATTATGAATCATAAATTTCATAGCAATACCTATGGAAATAGGTCACCGTCACCGATATGCTGCATATAGACCATCAACAGCCTGGACATATGCAAAACCTCAACATATATTATAAATTTCACAGCAGTAACTATGGAAATACATCACCGATATGCTGCATATAGACCATTAACAGCCTCGAGTCCAATAAGCAAAACCTCAGTAAGCTAGTAGCAAAACTAGATCAAGGCTCAAAAGCATATTAACATCTTCAGGAAAAAGACAGGAAACATCAGCATATCTTTCATTTATAAGGTCTGGTAGCTAAAGTACAATAGCAAAAAAAAAAAAAAAAAAAAAAAAAAAAAAAAAAAAAACCAGGTTCCTTCAATACTCTATCTAAGCTTTTCTGCATCCTCTCACTAGCTTGAGGATCCAAACATGGATGACTCACTTTCACATCTGTAACCTTTTGAATCCGTTTGAAGTGCCCTCGTCACCAACATTATCTCGTGAAAGTACACCTAAAGCAAGAACCACACTTTTCAATTCTCTTGCCTCTGAAAATGGTTCATAGTTCTGGGACTCGTAGGGTGTGAACCAGGAGGAAGTTTCACAGCAAGAAAAAGCGCCGGACAGTTAGAGCACTTAATATCTTTATTAGCTAGAGCACTGGAATACTGAAACTGAAACAAGCATCCAGGACACGGTCCAGAATGTATTAGTCAGAAAGCAAAATGCCTCTGATAGAATTTCCAGTGCTCCTTTTGCACCATTCACATTATCTTTGACGGACTTAATATCATGGTTTAAGTTAAAATATTTCTCACAGATTTGCTCATGTGTAGCTGGTTTTTCTAGTCCCACAACCCCATACCAATCGGGTATTTCTCGGGATATATAAATATATCAATGATATACAGTAATAAACAGTTTTATGAAACTGAGCCCAAGAAACATATCTTTTGCTTTGTGAGCTACATATCTTGCCCCAACATAATCTTTTTCTGTAAATCTATCCTCAGCAAGCCACTTGGTTCTCATAGCAATGTCTTTGTTAAGTTCCATGATTTCCTGATATGGAACTTATGTATACGTTATTCCCTGTGCAAGCCCTAGTGCATGTAATAGACGACTCGGTCGGTCTGTAAATGACAAAAAACAATAATTGTAAAAATGAATTCCTGAAAATGACAAGATATATTTAAGGAAAGCAACCGTAAGCATGTTACGTGAATGGTATTTCAAAAGATTGAATTGCATAGTTTTCTTTTTGTAACGTTGAATATTTAACGTACCATTAAAAACCCTAATGGTCTACTACAGAAAAAAGAGGCAAATAACCGCTTTCTAAACCATTGAAAATCTAAAGCAGTTATGAAGCTGTGAAGCTAAAATCTTCACAAGAAAGAAGAGAGAACTCTTCTTTTTCGCTTTCTTTAGCACATATGCTCTTACCCTGAAAATTCCAAAGTAGCACGGCCATAACAAAGCCACGAGTAAGATTAAATAGCATATTTAGAAATGGAAACGTAAACAAGCTTCCGGTTAGCCTTTGGCGCCATCTAAGCGAGAAAAAGAAAATGGCGTTAATCTAACATGACCAAATATTATCCTAGGTAAAAATAAAGTTTATGAGTAAGAAAAACGACGGTGGACCAATGCTCTCTAATATCCTTGAGATAAAAATCTATATGATACACAAACAGAAGCTAACCGATAAATGATCCTCAAAGAACCAAACAATCCATATGTCATATACTATGGGAGTGTTTGTTTAAGCTAAATTTTGGGCTTATGTTCTTATTTGACTCTCCTTATATATGATAAGCCCATATTTTTTACTTATTTATTAGTTTATGGCTTATTTTAAATCATAATACGTCGGGTCAAAAAACCTCAAATATCACCTGTGAGAGAAGAAAAACACAACATTGTGAACGCAAAGTACATAATATATTCTCTACACTATGCATGTATTTTTGCACTAGTTACCTATGCCACTTCCGGCAATATCAGCTGCTGGCTTTGTCCTGAGATTTCAGTAACTCCACCTTTTGTTCAGTTGTCGTTAGTGCTTTCCCGTACATGCATATCAACTGCAACGGAACAAATTATCAGACAACTAGCCGTAGAAACTTAATTATGCATGAATGTATAGTCCTCTAAAAGTTGTTAAAATGTACCTCGTCAAATTATCCAGGGTGACTATAAAAGATGGAGACATCATTATGTTGTCACCAGCAACGCACACCAACATACCATGTTCCCCACACTCAGCTCCAAAATATGCGCCTATCTCTAAACTCTTGTATCATAGACGTTAGATATACTAATAATAAAACTATATTGACATTTCAGATGTGGAAAGATTTAAATATTTATATATGCAAAATAAAAAATAATAAATGGAAAAAGATATCCAAAACATTCTGGCAATAGAACTGCCGAGGTGCCATTCACAGAGTCTTCCAGTATCACACTCATGGGTGTAAAAAATGTAATTTCACGTATAAATTAAAACACCATTTTTTGATCATTTCTACCATATATATTCTTAAATGGTTTTAAACTTATTTTTTTAACCAAAAGACTATCTAGCTGAATCGATCAGAATCATCAGACTATATGGCGGATATTCCGGTCAGAGTGTGAGAATGTGTGTGGCCTTTCTTTCAAAAATAGATGTATATAGTGTCATGTAACACCACTTTCTAATAAACCTTAGAACTAGATAGTACACATCTATGAAATAAACAAAGTAGAACATATATTCTTTTAGATTACAAAACACGAAAACACAAATCTGTGTCCCTTAACGGTGTGTGGACGTAAGGATATTGCAAAACATGAGTACTGTTAATCTAACGCGTTCGAATCGCCATCTGAATTTCATGAAATTCTTCCATCAAACACTTCACTTAAATTGCAATAGTTAACAGCACTGATGAAATCACCATCCTCTTCAAAGACAAACATCTTATTCTTTGGTCAAATAGTCATCTAGAGTAATTTCATATTTTACACAAAATACTGAAAAACCTATATACTACCATTATCCCAACTCGATCTATCAAATGGGAACAAGTTGGGGCGCATCCAAATAACACTCGTGTTACTAGCTTTTATACCAAAAGATGCATATATTCACACTAAATTACGACTAAAAATTACCTTAACTAAATACATCATCTGCATAAATTAACTTAAAGTTTTCTTTTTTAATATACTATACATTCTTCAAAACATTCTTCAAAAATACACCACCATAATAATTTTAGAAGGCGTTTGGATCATCTGCAGCCCGAGTCTACAGATTCAGGTGTTTAATAGAAACCACAGACTCAAAAATTAAGCAAAATGTAACAGCAGAATAGCATCTGCGGGATACAACCATTCACATATGCAAAGTCACCATAAGTTCATTGTTAACTAACAAGGTAATAAACATTCAAGATGCAATACCAAAGAAACACTTCATGAAGTTGCTTCGTCATATTATTCAGGTTTTATGCATCATTGTTACACACTAATTAATAGCATATGAAGTCCTTATACTTTGACGGTCGCACACTACTCCTTGAACTCTTTCTAATCTTGTGAGGGTGCTCTTCAAAACAAAAGTACTCACCACAGCCACGACAAAAAATATTTTTTTTCAATATTATTTCCTCGTAATAGCTAAAATTATGCATGCAATTGGGACACTGAATCCAAGAAGATCTTCCGGTTAGAGCGGCACAAGCCTCTGCTAAAATTTCCTTGGCTCCTAATACACCAATCACCGAATCTTCCCCAAGCTTGATATCATTACATAATTTATTATATCTTTCCACTATTTTCTTAGCTGTAGTAGGTGATTTTTCCAGCCCAAGAATCCCGTACCAATCTGGTTGGCCATCGAGTATTTTCTCTCAAGAGAGAAATATATCTATAACAGTAATAAAAGTGGATAATAAGTTCATCCCGGGGAATAATTCTAATGCCCTTTGGGAAAATTTCTTTGCTTGAACATAGTTGTATTCGGCAAATTTCATCTCAGCTAACTCCTTGAACCTAATGCCCATGTCCTTGGAATTGTCCATTATTTCCTTGCTGACACATGATACAAGAGTGATGATAATTGTTAGGAAGATCACAAAACAAGTGAATTTAACTGTTGTGGTTTATGGATTGAAACTCAATAATTAACCCTAAAACTTACAAATGTCAGATCAAGGTAAAAAAATGGAAATCTTGCTTTATAACTACACGTAGGAAAAAGTACCAAAAAAAACACATGTTACAAATCTATACAGATTGACTATAACCAAAGCAATAATGATCCTTAAGTTGATCCAGGTAAAAAAAAGGGGCACAAAAAGCCCCTCAAACAAAGAAAAAAGAAATCTAGTTTTTCTAACTCAGGAAAAGGAAAGGCCGGTTCGAATTTGTTCTTTTTTATACATTTACTGTACCAAGAGTTTTATAAAATAAAAGATTACCTGAAATTTTCAAGTGACTGAAAAAAACGGTTTTGGCCTTCTTTACCTCCTTATCGATATATTCTTCACAGACAACTCTATGCAATTGGAAAACCCTGCAAAGTGTGTAAATAGTGCAACTTTAACCAAATTAAGAGCTAGATAACAAAAAGCAAATGTAACCGAAAAAAATTAAGAGCTAAAAAACAAAAAGAAGTAACTATTTGTTTTTATCTCAACCTAGCTTTCTCGCATAAGAACCAAGATGATATTCAATATTAGTTGTGGTTCATGAACCTATCAACTTTTAAAGATTGGTTAAGAGAATTACTTTAAATGATGTTGCAATTCTTAATGTGTTTTAAGTTTCCTTACAAATCTCATGTAGCATGAATGTTGTGTATACATATAGTCAGGAATGGAATACAATTTTGCCTTAAACTTTTTTGATATGTATACTTATTACTCCATAAATAACTTTGCATTTACATCTTTTTTTCATTAATTGTTGCTTTTATTACACTATTGCAGTGCAAAATTACATAATCAATGATGAGGTAATATATATAGAATCCTCATTATTATGTCCAAAATCGATTTTATAAGCACGCATTCTTTTTACTTATTTAATTTTAATGTTAAAATCTACGCGGTAGTGAAAACCACCCGATCTACTTAGCTACCAAGGTATGTTCTTGCATCCGCAGTCAGATGAAAAAAATATAGGTTGATGAGATCTTCAAAAGCAAGATGAGAAACAACTCTCCTGTTTCGCTTTCTTTAGCTGATATGCTCTTCACAACCAATTCCGAACCCAATGTAGCACAACCTTAACAAAGTTAAGAGCTAAATAACAAACAAAAAACATAAATAGCAAAATAAAGAGCTAAATAACAAATGTAATTATTTACTTGGCTTTATTCTCAACCACTTTTTCATATAATAGCTAAGATATTACTATGGATAATGATCCTCTAATATGAACTTTAGAGGTAAAGTTTCCTCACAAGTTCATGAACCTATTAAATTTTCTAACGTTGGTCAACATAAAAATCTCAAATGATAAAGTAATTTTAAATGTTTTAAAAATTTTATAAATTTTCTAACAGATTATGTGGTGCATTTCAAATGCATATATTGGTACATAAAGAGCTTTGGATTATTACATTAACACATGAAACATTATACAACTACCTGATTAATCCTGAGTTAAAAATAGAATTCTTATTATTTTGTTGGCATTTTATTTTATGTTCACATTCTTTTACCTTTTTCCTCTTAAGTTAGGAATATGTGGGTTGTCGAAGATTACCACCAAATCTGATTACGGTCACATGTATGTGCATACACTCGTAGTTTAAAATGAAACCGAAAACAAGAGTTGTTGTTTTCTAATTTGAGGATTGTGTAAATTGATACTCATGATAACTTTCATATGTCAATCCATTTGTATCTTATTCTTAACATAAATAAGCATTAATGCATTGCCAATATAGAAAAGATCTAAAAACTCAAGGAACTTAATCCTAATAGCCAAAAATAACTTTAATTCTTACCAAATAGCAATTTTGTAAATTCTAACACATAGATTGATCGCTTCACAACAAAAGTATATCGATTATAATGGTTCCTTATGTGTCTAATCGGGTGTCTATATAGTCGTATTTAAGGTGCGGGTGCAATTAGGAAAAGGTCTTTTAGTATCCCTAAGGATTCGCTAACAGTATATACATGCATGGTAATCAAAATCCAACTTTATACAGGGTTGTTTCTTTTAATTTCAGGATTAAGTGAATTCCTATATCACAAGACTTTCTAGATGTAAGAAACCAACTTCTGTGTAATTCTTAAGCATGAATTCATTGTTGAATTTAAGGATAATGACTTATAAAGTCATCTAATTTGACACTTATTGTCGTTGTGTGTAGCCATCTTTATATTTTCCTATTCTCTCAACAAACTTTCAAAAGTTGACCATAGTGTGTATCTTGTGAAAATTTTACCCTAACGTGTTCTGAATTTCGAAAGGTAAAATAGTCATTTTACATGACAAATTGTCATAAAATACACACAATGATAGACTTTTGTGGATATGATGACATAATAAGAAAAAATAACTATGGATACACACAAAGAAAAAAAGTTTCAAGTTATATGAATTTAAGTCATTGGACATTGAATTTACATTAGTATTTCCATTTTTCTATCCTAACAAAGTCATCCTCTAAGAACAGCATTTGATTTCATCACACAATTAACGTATATCACATATAACGGATGTATGTCTAAAAACCTATAAGCTTGCAGGAAGCAAATAGAATTCATAAACACCATATATAATCAATGAGTTGAGACAGTACAATGACTATTTTATGTTATTTGTTGGGTGTGTAAATCCAATATCCCATCTCGGTTTAAATATAATATTAAATTCAACATATAAGTTTGGTGGGCTACTCCTTCTATCAATAATTGGTTTTAGAATAGAACCTCAGTTGGGCTTATATGTTGGACTTGGTGAGATGTTGGGCCAAGGATTCCTATAAATGGTATTAGAGACATGTTAGGCTCAGTGGTGATGTGGGTTAGGCTCAGTGGTGATGTGGATGGTGTTCCTTTGGTTAAACCCCGGTTTGACGGTGTTAGTGGATCCTGGTAAGCCTTGTACCGAAAGGAAGACGGTAAAAGGCGGGGTGTTCCGATGGTCAAGGTCGGCGGTATTAAAAAGGTGGGATCGTGGCTATAGTTGAAGGGGAAGTCCATGGTGATTTTGGTTTGAGGGAGGTATTGTTGAGTGTACAAACTCAATACCCCACATCGGTTGAGATATAATCTCAAAGTCAATATATAAGCTTGGTGGGATACTCTTTTTATCATCAATTGGTTTTAGAATGGAACCCTAGTTGGGCATATATGTTAGACTTGGTGAGATGATGGGACAAGGATTCCTACAATTGGTGATACACCCTTGTTGTATAATACCGACAACAAACTCGAAGTTTAATATCACGGACCACTAGATCGCGAATTGTATCGAGCACAAGTAGCGAACATTAGAGACTACAAAGAACCGACCATAATATATACATACGATATACCCTCAAACCCCCCCCCCTTTATTAATAACCCTAATAAAGATTACATTGAGGAATAAGAATGTATCAATTAGTAATCCCCCTCCCTATTTATAGAGATGAGGGATAGGCAACTCCTTAAGTCTAATAGGAAACTTCTCACAAACCAACTTAAGGAGGTTAGCCTATATAATTCCTAAGACTAGTCTATTCCTAATCTATGTTACAAAGTACACTTAAGTCCCTAAACTATATTTATGTTTGCTCCTAAATTTCAAAAATTTTCACCTTAAGAGTAACACTTAAACATAACCGATACTCAACACCTTTTACCGGTGTTAGAACCTCAAACTGAGAACCACCTTGTTGACCAGGCATTGTACTTTAGTAATTTCCACATATTAGCTTTCTTAGACTACTTATCTTTCTTTAACTTTTCAACAACATTACCCTCTGCACCTTCTTGACCAGGTACTCCAGTTACCATAATGTTTGCATCCACCTATATACCAAGGTGTATTTTTTCCTGCTCACTCACCAAGCAGCCTGTGTTTGTCTTTTCTTCAGGTAGTTTGTCCACCAACCATCTTTGAGCCACTGCAGCACGATCGTTACTAACTTAAAAAACATCAGCTTCACGATCCCCTTAAGCACCCAATAGTTCCACCTCAAGCCAAACACGTTTATCAGCTTGTATACCATGGACCCCTGTTTTAACACCACGATCAAGTAGTTTGAACCCAACTTGCTTAGAACCTACTTGCTTTAATCCAACTTGTTTTGAACCTACATTATTTATACACCAAAATTTGTTACTTTTGCTTTCAAAGTATACACACAACTCCTTTTCTTGATCTCAGTCATCATAACCCAACATCCTTTAATCACCTTGATTTTACCCATTTGCATCTTCATGGTATAACCCTTTTTCTCAAGAGTACCCAATGAAATCAAACTTCCTCTTAAATTTGGAACATACTTGACATATTCCATTATAAAGTTTGATCCATCATGTAACTGTATGTTAACCTTTCTTGTCCCTTTGATAGTGCATGTCTTTTTATCACCTAATTGGACCGAACTGCCATCAATAACCTTGAAGTCATACAAGAAATCCCTCCTTGGTGTCATATGATAGGTCCCACCTGAATCCATTACCAATTCTACCATCTCATCATTCCCGACTACCGCCAAGGCTTCTCCAAAGTAGGTGTTACCCTCGTCATTAGAAGAATCAGAATCCTGATCATGTTTTCCCTTCTTGACGAACCCACTTGACTTCTTTAATGGACATTCTCTCTTCAGATGACCCTCTAAATGACATATGAAGCACTCGAGTTTACTAATTATACCCCTTGAATTAGACCATGCACTTCCACAAGAATGAGCTTTCCTTGAATGATCTGACCTTCCCTTTACATATAACCCGTCATAAGTCTCTTCCTTTGTGCCTTCGGTTCTTTTCTTCAACTCTCTTTAATTGAGAGTTGCTAGAACATCCCCCATTGTCAAGGATTCTCTCACATAAAACAATGTCACAGCAAAGCTTTCATAAGACGATGGTAAAAACGTAAGTAACATAAGTGCATGATCTTCATCCTCAATCTTGATATCAATATTCGCTAAATCAAGTATCAATTTATTAAACTCATTTAGATGATCATCTAGTTTCCAACTTGGACTCATATAGAATGTGTACAGCTTCTTCTTTAGATACAACTTGTTTGCTAATGACTTAGTCATGTAGAGACTAGTCAATTTCATCCGAATTCCTGCATCAAATGTTTCCTTGGTAACTTCCCATAAAACACGGTCACCAAGCATAAAATCAAGGTACTGTATGCCTTCTTCATCAAAGCAGCCTTTTAAGTTGCTTCCATGTCCGCGGGTAATGTCTCTAATGCAACATCACATCCCTGTAGCATGCACCTTTATTTTCCATATCCCGAAGTCATTCTTCCCATCGAATTTTTTGATGTCAAACCTAGTTGTAAAACTAGCCATTCTTCTTTTACCTTGCTACAAACCTTGTCAAGTTGTTTCTAAACCAACTTTACTAACAAGCCTCACAAGTCGTATGCAATATAGCCGTTGTTGCTAAAACCCTTTCTTGCAAATCAAATTAATTATAATAACCGTAAAACCTCGATTTCGAACAAGAAAACACGATCGTTAACTTGAAACCCAAGCAAACCACGATCAAACTTGAACATAAAAACCTGCAATAACGGTCTTTGTTATACTACATCTTTTAAAGCCCAAAGACGAACGAACGAATCGAATATTAAATCGTAAATAATATCTGAATCTTTGCACTGGTTAATATTTATGTTTGTAGTATGCTAGTTATCATATGCCATAAAAAAACAAACCTATTAATGGTTTTCTTTTCTTTATTCATGTGACGCGTAGAAAAACGAATCCTAAGTTTTTCTCTTTCTCGTCAATCGCTAATTTAACAGTCGATTTGAAACCCGTACCTCGATACCGAACTTCGATAACACAATACTTTAACCAACTCGTAACCTCGATCTGGCACTCGATCTTTAAAGACCACTATACCCATGTCTCTGATAACACTTGTTGTATAATATCAACAACAAACCTGAAGTTCGATCGCAGACCACTAGATCGCGAATTGTATCGAGCACAAGTAGCGAACATGATAGACTACAATGTTCGAACAATAATATATGCACATGATATACCCTCAAACCCCCTTTATTACTAATCCTAATAAAAATTACATTGAGGAAGAAGAATTAATCAATTAGGATCCCCCTCGTCTCTATTTATAGAGATGAGGGTAAGGGTGTAGGCACCTCCTTAAGTCTAATAGGAAATTTCCCATAAACCAACTTAAGAAGGTTAGCCTAAATACTTACTAATACTAGTTTATGTCTAATCTTTATTATAAAGTACACTTAAGTCCCTAAAATATATTTAAGTTTTCTTCTAAATTTCAACATTATCTTAGGTGCAAAATTATTCCTCAGGCATTATATCTTCTAAAAGATAATATAGTTACAGCCAAATGCAGAACGAAACATAAAAGGAGCAAGAAGGCGATAACTTTATCAAAATGTTATTGGCACCATTAGACTTAGAATGATGAAGTTACAAGTGAAATCCTCGGTTACGTTGCTGTGCAAAAAGCTAAGGATGTTTTCAATATTAAGCTTAACAAAATAATTAATCAAGCAAATATTAGTAATATGAGTTCTATAGAACATGGGGTGTTTGGCTAAATGTTTTGGGTGGGTGGGTCAGATTTTGGTCCTAGTCTATCTAACCTACGGTGGATTGTTGGTAGAGTTCAAGGTTATGGTGGATTTTTTATGTAATAACAACTTGCTTTACAATACTTAAACCATGTATGCTAATGCATGATTCATTTATTGTTGAAGGATGTAATTGGTATAGTTTTTAGCGTTTTTATTTTGCTTGTTTGGGCAACTTCATCTCAAGCATGTTTATGTCATTTCTTACTTGACAATGGCATTCGTTTTTTTCTTTTGGTCTTTTGAGCTAGATATATTTGTATAAAATTTCAATCACAAAATTTTATGACATCAATAATATGATACAACTGTTGCAACTACAAATTATCCATCCTACATATTACAAACAAAATCTAGTAGTGTACAAAAGAATGTATATATAAAGCCAAAAAGGCTCTATGTAGTGGGATAAAAATCTTCTGAATCCTAAATGTTTGGTACCATGATGGCACAATTAGGCCCTCGAGTTCAAAGCTGAGCGTAGACTCTCTTAGTCCTATAAATAACAGTCATACTCATGAAAAATGCAATGAGATAAAGAACCAACAATATCCCACAAGTGATTGAGTAGCATATGGTTCCATAACAAGTGAGTGCTTTATTGTTTTCAACCAACTAAATTATTAAAAATTTAAAATATTAACAAGATAATGCGTCCATAAGGAGATGTTAGTTAGTAAAGTTATACTTATATGTAACAAATGTACATGAGATTTTTAATTTTATTAAGGAGCGTCATGTAAAATTTTAAACATACTTTTCTATATGTTAACAAAAAATAGTTTTACGAATATACATCTTGTAATGTGAAATATATATATTTATAAACATGTTTATATTAAGAACTATGTTTGTGGAACTTTTCCAAATAGATATAAGACATTAAGAACTATGTTTGTAGAACTTTTCCACATAGATATAAGACATAACTAAAAATTGTTTATAATGCAAAGAAAATTTAAGAAACCATATGGATATAAATATAGACATTATAATTATTAATATATTATAATTATTAATATATTATAATTATATTAGCACTTAGCACTTTGCACATTTGTATCATTTATCTCCAAACAATTATCTCGATTTTTTTACGAAAGATCAGTTTTTTTGGCTTTTATAGTTAATGTTTATGCGTCACATAATAAAAATGATAAATTGTTGAATCAGGGTATAATAAAGAAATGATCATAGTCCGACATGATTCACCCGTTTATGCCGAGTTCGCCCGGTTATCTCTGTTTCATTTTCGCACGGCTTGTATTGGCTACCTGAACAGGTAGCCACTCTAGTTTTCGATTAAACCTGTTGGTTTGGTCCGGTTTTTAAACCATATATACCACCAACTTGTAGATTATATGAATCTTTTTGTGTTTTATTGGTCGTTCAATATATATAATAAGATGTAATTTTTATTTTAGGGATAATTTAATGATATTTCTAGTTAGGGTGTTTAATATATTAGTTAATGTGTGTAACATATGCTTTATAACATGTTTTAATTATAATTAATTTTATAAAAGTGAGGGTAATGCTTAATTGACTTGTACAATATGCTTTAATATTTGTATTACTTAAAAGTTTAATGATAAGAAGTGCATAAGATGGTTTAAGAGACACGCATAATTGACTTGTATAATATGCTTCAAAATTTGTATTGCTTAAAAATTTAATGAAGAGAGAGTGCATAAAATATTTTATAAGATAGTACGGTATGATATAATATGATATGATGTATGATATGTATAAGTTGACAAAAATTATAAATTGTGATTTCACATCTTTGCATCATTTTTCTTCAAAAAAGTATCCCGATTTTTTATGAAAGATCGTATTTTTGTTTTTGTGGTTAATGTTTATGTGTCACGTAATAAAAATGATAATTGTTGAATTGGAGTATAATAAAATAATGATCATAGTCCGACACCCGTTTATGCCGGGTTCATCCGGTTATCTCCGTTTCCTTTTCACACGGCTTATATTGGCTACCTGAATCGGTGGCCACTCTAGTTTTTCGATTAAACCTGTTGGCCTGGTTCGGTTTTTAAAACCATATATACCACCAACTTGTAGGTTATACGAATCTTTTTTTTTTGTTTTATTAGTTGTTCAATATGTATAATAAGATGTAATTCTCATTTTATGGATAATTTAAAGATATATTTTTAATTAGGGTGTTTAATATATGAATCAATGTGTACTTATAAAATGTGCTTCAGAACATGTATTAATAAAAATTAATTTTGTAAAAGTGACGGCAATGCTTAATTGGCTTGTATAATATGTTTTAGTATTTGTATTACTTAAAAATTTAATCATGAGAAGGTGCATAAGATGGTTTAAAAGACATGTTTAATTGACTTGTACAATGAGCTTTAAAATTTGTATTACTTGAAAATTTAATGAAGAGAGAGTGTATAAAATGTTTTATTAGATAGTATGATATGATATGATATGATGTATAATATATATAAGTTGAAAGAAATTATAAATTGTGATTTCACATCTTTGTATCATTTGTCTTCAAACAATTATCTTGGTTTTTTTTATGAAAGATGTTTTTTGGCTTTTGTGGTTAATGTTTATGTGTCACATAATAAAAATGATAAATTGTTGAATCGGAGTATAATAAAAAAAATGATCATAGTCCGACTTGGTACACCCGTTTATGTCGAGTTTGCTCGGTTATCTCCGTTTTGTTTTTGCACGGCTTGAATTGGCTACGTGAACCGGTGGCCACTGTAGTTTTCGATTAAACCTGTTGGTCTGGTCTGGTTTTAAAACCATATATACCACCAACTTGTAGGTTATATGAATCTTTTTTACTTTTAGTATGTATGTTTTTTTGTTTGTACAAATAGGATTATATATTGTAACTTGAAAAATTCAACTATTCTAAAGAAATAAAACAAAAAAAGATACTATGATAATAAGATACTATGATAACCTCTTTAATAAAACAAATAGCTAAAGTAAGCATGAAGTCGTTGTAGTATAGTGGTAAGTATTCGCGCCTGTCACGTGGTGACCCGTGTCAGATCCCCGTTAGCGGCATTTAAGTAATTTTTTGAATTTATTCAATTGAATCATTTATTAACGGAACAATGCATATCTAGAGAAATTTATATGTCTGCACTTAATCAGAGTATTAGACTACTTTTATTATCTACTGAAATAGTGAAATACCACTCCCGGTTACTGTTATTATGCTAAGCAGAGGTGCCAAAATGGCACTGTCTGGGACGAGTAGAAACTCGGTATTACCATTATTGTAAGCCTTATATAATCACTTTTCTTAATTCTAACCAAGTTTGGCATATACATAAGATGGGAGGATGTGCATTTCGAGCATAAGACAAATCAATTAGATTTGAGTCAAAACGCATATCAACAATTGTGTTACTATGTGGTTCAAGAACGTACACACTGAATCAAGAGAGGGCCAAGTGATCTTACAATACTTTTTTAACTTCACATATAATAGGCCTAACTAAATCTAGCGGCAGATCACATTAACGACTTCATGATTTATTTACGTTCACTAAATAAACCAGCATACATATAACAATAAGAACGTCGATTCATGAGCAATAGCACTGTTCTTGCCACTGCAATAGCTTTTTAGCATCGTGTAACCCAAAATTTGAGATTATTAGAGCATTGACTATGACAATTTTGTACAGAAATAGGCAGGCTTATAAAAAAATACAATGAGATCAATAATTATTGAGCAATGCTAAATCCTCCTACAATATCTTCCTACTTATCCTCCTACCCACATGAAATTAAAACATGTGTAATCCACTAATTCTCTTTCTTAATTTCATCCATTGATCAATCCATTTGTCATAATTATAAGAGTAGGAACATATGTATGCATATCAAGTAGGAGGATAAATCATTTTCCATAATTATTTGAACTCGTTTTTCATTCTTATGAGACAGGATAACTTCTTAAATTAGTACTTCTGCACACAACCATAAACGTGGTCGTGTGAGCTTTGGAAAAGGATTTTCAAACATCATGGCAAAAGATTGAAATATAGTCCTGCAAATGCAAAAATACCGCAAACACTTTGCGTGAGTTCTCCACTTCAAATATCGCATCAAGAAATTGGAGGTACAATTTGACCAAAATTTCCAAACTTGTGTTTAATGAGTATACATCAACCAATAAGAATGAGGTGTCTATTCTCGAAGAAACCTTTGACATACTTCACTAGAATGTGTAAAACGTTCTATGCTATATACCAAGATCTGTTATCACAACAAAGTCCAATACACGAATGCAGCCTATATGTGTATGGATATGTTACCTGTGTTGAAATTGGCTAAATAGTATCTTATTTGCGAGAAAATACTATCAGGAAGTTTTAATTTGTGTACTTCATGGCGGTATAAGCAGCCGTTATCTATTTTCTCGTTGCATTAGTTAATGGACCTGTATCCTATCTCTTGTCGACTGTGATATTTACCTTCCACCGATGAACTAGTACAATACCTATGTGTTGTCGGGCATAACGATTACAATAATTTACAAACTATATTAATGAACTTTTTTGAGTTTTAGCTAATGTGATGCATTTTGAAATGCTTTTAGGAATTTCATATATCAACCCAACAGAGAAACTATTGATTAAAAACCATATAAAACTTGAACATCATCTACTACTCTGTATAGGTGCTCCACCTAATTTCACAAAGTTGAAAAGACACTGTGTTCAGTACTTCCGTAGTTGTACTCCATACCGTTACTTGATTACTATACAACCACATGGTGCTAAAGATGTTATGAGATAACAATGAGTATAAAAGCATTTTTCCTTTTCACGTCTTGATCAAAAGTCGTGTATCTTAAGAGTGTAGATTCATGCCATTTTTACCTTTTTGAGGGAGCAATATTATTCCAGCGAATCTGCTTACATGCTTAATTTAGAAAGGGTTGATCGATAATTATTCTCACGGAGCTCAAATTTGAACTTGCCTGATGCACTGATCAACCAAATCCGACAATCCTGACAAATTTGTATAGGTGCATCAATATGCAGCTCTTAGTATAGAAACAAGAACAAATTTTGTTATGTGTGACCACCTTACAATCTTAAATTAACCAGAACACCTCTAGATGTTTTCTTATTGCTGTGTATAAAGGGTAAGTACAGTCGTTCCCTGTCATAAGAATGATTTACATAAACGATAAATCTTACTCGTTAACGCGATTTCTCAATCTATCGAATGAGGATGAAAGATATCACCAATTGTTACTGTTGATTACTCCATTGAAGAATTTAGTGCACCAATAACTACCACATTAAAAAATCTAATTATATATTATAAATATTTCACAGCAGTAACTATGGAAATACGTCACCGATATGCTGCATATAGACCATTAACAGCCTTGAGTCCAATAAGCAAAACCTCAGTAAGCTAGTAGCAAAACTAGATCAAGGCTCAAAAGCAGATTATCATCTTCAGGAAAAAGACAGGAAACATCAGCATATCTTTCATTTACAGGGTCTGCTAAGTTACCAAACATTCAAAGTACAATAGCGAACACGAAAAATAATTAAACAACACAAAAAAAAAAACCAGGTTGCTTCAATACTTTATCTAAGCTTTTCTGCATCCTCTCCCTAGCTTGAGGATACAAACATGGGTGACTCACTTTCACATCTGTAACCTTTTGAATCCGTTTGAAGTGCCCTCTTCACCAATATTATCTCGTGCAAGCACACCTAAAGCAAGAACCGCACTCTTTTCTTGCCTCTGAAAATGATTCATATTTCAGGGACTCGTCGGATGTAAACCAGGAGGAAGTTTCACAGCAAGAAAAAGCGCCGAACAGTTAGTGCACTTAATATCTTTATTCACTAGAGGACTGGAATACTGAAACTGAAACAAGCACCCGGGGCACTCGGTCCAGAATGTATTAGTCAGAAAGCAAAATGCCTCTGATAGAATTTCCAGTACTCCTTTTGCACCAATCACCAGTAACTGCCAATCACATTATCTTTGACGGACTTAATATCATGGTGTAAGTTAAAATATTTCTCACAGATTTGCTCATGTGTATCTGGTGTTTCTAGTCCCACAACCCCATACCAATCGGGTATTTCTCGGGATATATAAATATCAATGATAGTAATAAACAGTGTTATGAAGCTGAGCCCTGGAAACATATCTTTTGCTTTGTGAGCTAGATATCTTGCCCTAACATAATCTTTTTCTGTAAATCTATCCTCAGCAAGCCACTTGATTCTCATAGCAATGTCTTTGTTAAAGTCCATGATTTCCTGATATGGAATTTATGTATACGTTATTGTGAAAATAATAACACCACAACGATTATGCACACAACCAACCACCCCTTGTGCTTTTATTATCAACAGAACGATTCAGATAGTCCCCAAATGGGTGCTATCAACATACAAAAGAAAAGGTTGTCCCCAAATGGATGCAACCTGATAATACAAGATCAAAACAAGCTAAACTACACCTAATCTATTAGATTTAAACGTTCAAAAACGTTTACATCTTTTATTTAGAGAGAAGAAAACTGAGAGAGAAACGGCGGAGAGAAAAAGGATGCAACCCTAGCAAATGAAGAATGAGATGAATATAAACTCGTCCAAGAATCCAAACTTGCCACATCCAGTCCCTGCAAATACAAAGAACAAACAAAAAAGGAAAAGACTAAAAGAGTTACAGAAGTAGCCCTTATAGTTAGAAAAAGATTGTAAATAAGATCCAATATCCAACACCCCTCCTCAAGCTTTTTCGCCAAACAAGTTACTCATGTTCAGAAGTTGAACCATTTTGTTATGCTGATAAGATCCCAAACCTTTAGTCAAGATGTCAGCAGTTTGATTATCAGTATCAATCTTAACAGTTTTAATCAAACCTGAGGCCACCTTTTCTCTGATAAGATGTACATCAAGATCAAAGTGTTTGGTTTTTTCATGCATAACAGGATTAGCAGCAATCTGAATAGCAGAGCTATTATCACAAAATAGAAGAGCAGGAATAGCATTAACAATGTTCAAATCCTTAAGGATCTTGACAAGCCACATAACCTCACAAGTAACAGAAGCCATAGCCCTGTATTCTGCTTCAGCAGAAGATCTGGACAGAGTGCTTTGCTTCTTGCTTTTCCAAGACACAAGATTGTCACCCACAAACACACAATACCCAGTAACAGATCTTCTGGTAAGTTTGCACTTAGCCCAGTCAGAATCAGCATAGGCTTTTATAAGACTACAACCATTAGTCTTCTTGAAGTTAATACCAGTACCAGGACCACACTTCAGGTATCTAAGGACTCTAAAAGCAGCCTCAAGATGAGATTGAAGAGGAGCATGCATATGCTGACTCAAACAATGAACAGAATAAGAAATGTCAGGTCTAGTGTTGCAAAGATAAATCAATTTTCCCACAAGTTTTTGATAGACAGTAATATTGTTGAGATACTTGTCATCAAAAGATTCCTTATGATTTAGAATCCCATTTTCAGGCATAGGTGTGTTAACAGGTTTACAAGCAAGAAGGCCATACTCATGTAATAATTCAATACAGTACTTTCTTTGATTTAAACTCACACCATTTTGAGTTCTCAACACTTCAATACCAAGAAAGTATTTAAGATCTCCAAGATCTTTGATTTTGAACTTATCATTGAGAATATCCTTAACTTTATCTATTTCAGACAAGTTGTTGCCAGTTAACACAATGTCATCAACATAAACAAGCAAGGCAATGAAAACATTATCACTGCTTTTAACAAACAAGGAATAGTCATTTTGACTTTGCCTAAAACCAGAATCACAAAGAACTTCAACAAGCTTTTTATTCCATTGTCTAGGGGCTTGTTTTAAACCATAAAGAGATTTTTTCAATTTGCAAACTCTTTTCTCATTCTTATCAAAAAAACCAGGTGGAGGAATCATATAGACATCTTCATCAAGTTCACCAAACAAGAAGGCATTATTAACATCAAGCTGAAATAAGTTCCAACCTTTTTGAACTGCTAGATTGATCAACATTCTAACAGTCCCCATTCTAACAGTTGGACTAAAAATTTCATCATAATCAATGCCCTCTTTTTGACCACAACCCTTAGCAACAAGCCTAGCCTTGTATCTCTCAATCTCACCATCAGATTTGTACTTAATCTTATAGACCCATTTGCTAGCAATGGCCTTTCTGTGAGGAGGGAGGTGAGTAAGGGTCCAAGTATCATTCAGATAAAGGGCTTCCATTTCACTATTCATAGCTTGGACCCAATTAAAGTCTTTGACAGCCTCATTAAAACAGCTAGGTTCATAAGTCTTGTTTAAATTAGAGATAAAACAAGCATTATAAGCAGAAAGCCTAGTATGATTAGCAAACCTATTCAGACCATATTTAACCTTATTGTCAAGAACAAACTCATTGAGTTTAGCAGGTAACTTGGAGGTCCTATTGGACCTTCTAACAGAAGGTTCAGCATCCTCATCAATTGTCTCAAGACTGGTATCAAACATAAGAGTAGGAACCTGATTTTGACAAGAGTTGTTGCCCTCAGAACTGGTTGTTTCACCTAATGATGAAGCAGTATGAATACAATCAGATGACTGCTCCTCTGCAGTATCATCTGAGTGTTCCATATTTACCTCCCCTGCTTCATCAGGTGACCCCCTTCCATCATCATAGGGACTTTGGTCATCAGACTCACAAAAATTGAAAAAATTTTTATTTTCAAAATCATTTTTATCAAAAACTGAAAGAGGCTGTTGAACAGCTTTTATCTTGTAAGGAAAAATAGATTCATAAAACTTGACATCTCTAGAAAATAAATAACTTTTATTATGTAAACTAAGTAGCTTATAAGCTTTCTTGGAAGAAGAATAACCAACTAAAACACATTTTTCAGACCTTGAAGACAATTTATCATTATTATTTAAAACTGTTGAAAAACAAAGGCAACCAAATGACCTTAAATGGGAAAGGGAGGGTTCTCTCTTATAAAGCATACAAAAAGGTGATTTACCAGCAAGGACAGAAGATGGGAGCCTGTTAATGAGGTAAGCAGCAGTAAGCACACAATCAGACCAGAAACACAAAGGAAGACCACCTTGGAAAAGTAAACTTCTAGCCACATTAAGGAGATGCCTGTGCTTTCTCTCAGCAATACCATTTTGCTGAGGAGTGTAAGCACAGGAAGTTTGATGTATGATTCCTTTTTCTTTGAAAAACAGATTCATTTTTTGGTTAACAAATTCAGTCCCATTATCAGATCTTATGATCTTGATATTTTTAAGAAACTGATTAGAGATAAGATTATAATATTCCACCACAAAATCAAAAACCTCATCCTTGGTTTTAATGAGATAAATCCATACAGCCCTGCTGTAGTCATCAACAATGGTCAAGAAATACCTGAAACCTTCTCTTGTAGTGACCTTGTAAGGACCCCACAAGTCCAGGTGTATAAGATCACCTAGATTAGTGGAAACATGGTCACTCAAAGGGAAAGGTTCCCTGGTCTGTTTAGAAAAATGACATACATCACAAGGTTCATTGTGGTCAGGTTTGGTCAACTTCAAAGAGTGTTTCAGGACACTTAAAACTTGGTCAGAGGGATGACCAAGCCTATTGTGCCACACACTTTTGGACACATGGCAACACATAATAGAGAAGTTACTTTTAAACTTAGGAATCTTACAATCAGTGTCAAATAAGTACAAACCACCACATTCTCTACCAGTCCCCATGATGTTCTCTTTTTTCAAATCCTGAATAATACAATCATACTCATTAAACCCAACATGCAGTTTACTATCTTTTATCATTTTGTTGACAGATAAGAGACTGACAGTATATTCTGGTATGACCAACACATCAAACAAAACAATATTACTGGTTAATCTTAAGGTTCCAACATGTCTGATTTTAGCAATAGTACCATTGGGATGTCCCACAGTTATGTTTAAATCAGAAACATCAACTAAGTCAGTCATATTCTTAGTAGTAGAGGTAATGTGTTGGTTTGCCCCAGAATCAATAATCCACCCAAAATTAAACACAGATTCACCAATTCTCACATTAACATTAAAGCATTTGTAAAAATGGTTATTAAAAAACACATTGGCATTAAAGAAGGTACAACTAATACCTGCCATATTGGACTGCACACCAGAGTTATTGGAAGAACTCTTTTCACCAATTAAGTTCATCAATTTAGCAATTTGATCATTAGAGAAAGGTGTGAAAACATTATTAACAGAACCATTAGAGCTAGTGACATTAGAAACATCAACATTGTTACTATTAAAGCTTTTGTTATTCCCTTTGTTATTAGAAAAACCCTTGTTTTTGGAGTTCTTCTTATAACCAGGAGGATAACCAATTAATTCAAAGCACCTATCAATGGTATGACCTTTCATACCACAATGATCACATTTCAAAGAATCATAAGAAGGTCTATTACCATTAGGAGAGTTCCCATTAAAAGAGGCATTACTACCAGAAGTATTGTTATTTCTATTAGTGCTAACTCCATAACTTGTGTTATTGGTAGAATTACCATAACTAAAGTTATTGGAACTGGAATTTCTATAAGGAGTAGCACCTCTAGACTCAACACTTTTGACAGCAAAAGCACTGACCTGTGGTTTGGGAGCCACAGAATTAGTGCCCAAACCCCTATGAGACTCCTCACGACAAACAATCACAAAAGCATCTTTAACATCAGGCAATTCAGTTTGAGTAAGAAGAGTACTTCTAATAGGTTGATAAATATCATCTAATCCTATTAAAAATTGCATTAGTTTCATGAGTTGACTATGTTTACCCAATTCAGATCTAGCAAGACAGGTACAAGGAGTCAATTTGGTCAACATATCAAACTCCCTCCATAAGGAGTTAAGCTTATGATAATACTCAGAAACAGATAAACCATTTTGCTTGAAGTTGTTAATTTTTTGCACCAAATTAAACAGAATAGACCCATCAAGTTTGTCATAGGTTTCTTTAAGCTCATTCCAAACCTCAGCAGCATTATCAGCATAAACAAGACTCAAATAAAGGTCCTCAGAAATACTATTTAACAACCAAGATAGCACAACAGCATTACATCTATCCCACTGAGAAGTGAGAGGACTACTAGACTCATAAGTATCTCTTAAGCAAGTACCATCAACAAAACTCATTTTGTTTCTAGCATGAAGAGCAATTTTCATAGCATTAGCCCAAACTCTATAGTTCTCACAACCAGTCAATTTAAAACTAATCAAAGAGCCACTGTTACTATCATTAGTTTGCAAATGAAGAGGATTACTAGCATCAAGCCCATTAATAACATTGGTAACACTGTTACCACCACTGGTCTCAGTAACTTCAGGTGCCATAACCACAATAATAATAGAAAAACAATCAACCCAAGCAAGCAAATAAGAAAACCTATGCGTTCAGCCAAGAACCCTAGTTCAATACCTTTCACCACTTAGTTCTCAGGATTCCAAACCACTCAAGGTGGTAGGTCAAGAGCAAGTGAAAGACGGTGAACGAAATAAAAAAACAACAAACACACAAAAGTAAATAGAAGGGTGCGAGAGGTTTTACACCACCAACAGCAACCAGCAAAGCAGCGGAAGAGAAACCCTAGGTCACTCTAGATTCAAGTCTAGAAATAACCAAGAGCAAACCACACCACCAGACAAGGTCAATCTAGATTCAAGTCTAGAAGTAACCTTGACCAATAAACCAATAAATCAACCAATCAAGCAATACAAGCTTCCAATCGAACACCTGCAGGGTTAGAATCAACAAATAAACACTAGACAAGCAAAACCCCCAAATTTTTGAAAAAAATAGGGTTTCAAAAAAACTTTGTAACTTTTAAAAACCAATGAGACCAAGAAGGAGAAGAACTTCTAGATCATGAAAACCTTAAACAAAACTGATTTAGAACAAAAAACTTTAAAGAAGACCAAAAAAGTTTTATTTTCAAAAACTTTGTAGATCCAGTAATAACAAGATAAGATAAACCCAAAAATCATAAAACCCCCAAAAATGATTTGTCAAAAAAATTTTAGGTCAAAGATCCAAACTGGAGCTCTGATACCATGTGAAAATAATAACACCACAACGATTATGCACACAACCAACCACCCCTTGTGCTTTTATTATCAACAGAACGATTCAGATAGTCCCCAAATGGGTGCTATCAACATACAAAAGAAAAGGTTGTCCCCAAATGGATGCAACCTGATAATACAAGATCAAAACAAGCTAAACTACACCTAATCTATTAGATTCAAACGTTCAAAAACGTTTACATCTTTTATTTAGAGAGAAGAAAACTGAGAGAGAAACGGCGGAGAGAAAAAGGATGCAACCCTAGCAAATGAAGAATGAGATGAATATAAACTCGTCCAAGAATCCAAACTTGCCACATCCAGTCCCTGCAAATACAAAGAACAAACAAAAAAGGAAAAGACTAAAAGAGTTACAGAAGTAGCCCTTATAGTTAGAAAAAGATTGTAAATAAGATCCAATATCCAACAGTTATTCCCTGTGCAAGCCCTAGTGCATGTAATAGATGACTCGGTCGGTCTGTAAATGACAAAAAACAATAATTGTAAAAATTAATTCCTGAAAATGACAAGATATATTTAAGGAAAGCAACCGTAAGCATGTTACGTGAAAGGTATTTCAAAAGATTGAATTGCATAGTTTTCTTTTTGTAACGTTGAATATTTAACGTACCATCAAAAACCCTAATGGTTTACTACAGAAAAAAGAGGCAAATAACCGCTTTCTAAACCATTGAAAATCTAAAGCAGTTATGAAGCTGTGAAGCTAAAATCTTCACAAGAAAGAAGAGAGAACTCTTCTTTTTCGCTTTCTTTAGCACATATGCTCTTACCCTGAAAATTCCAAAGCAGCACGGCCATAACAAAGCCACGAGTAAGATATACATTTCCCATACATGCATATCAACTGCAACGGAACAAATTATCAGACAACTAGCCGTAGAAACTTATGCATGAATGTATAGTCCTCTAAAAGTTTTTAAAATGTACCTCGTCAAATTATCCAGGGGTGACTATAAAAGGTGGATACATCATTATGTTGTCACCAGCAACGCACACCAACATACCATGTTCCCCACACTCAGCTCCAAAATATGCGCCTATCTCTAAACTCTTGTATCATAGACGTTAGATATACTAATAATAAAACTAAATTGAAATTTCAGATGTGGAAAGATTTAAAAAATTCATATGCAAACATAAAAAATAATAAATGGAAAAAAGATATCCAAAACATTCTGGCAACCGGACTGCCGAGGTGCCATTCACAGAGTCTTCTAGTAACACTCATGGGTGTAAAAAATGTAATTTCCCTAAAAATTAAAACACCATTTTTTGATCATTTCTACCATATACATTCTTAAATGGTTTTAAACTTATTTTTTAACCAAAAGACTATCTAGCTGAATCGATCAGAATCATCAGACTATATGGCGGATATTCCGGTCAGAGTGTGAGAATGTGGGTGGCCTTTCTTTCAAAAAAAGATGTATATAGTGTCATGTAACACCAGTTTCTAATAAACCTTAGAACTAGATAGTACACATCTATGAAATAAACAAAGTAGAACATATATTCTTTTAAATTACAAAACACGAAAACACAAATCTGCGTCCCTTAATGGTGTGTGGACGTATGGATATTGCAAAACATGAGGACTGTTAATCTGACGCGTTCAAATCGCCATCTGAATTTCATGAAATTCTTCCATCAAACACTTCACTTAAATTGCAATAGTTAACAGCACAACAGCACTGATGAAATCACCATCCTCTTCAAAGACAAACATCTTATTCTTTGGTCAAATAGTCATCTAGAGTAATTTCATATTTTACACAAAATACTGAAAAACCTATATTACCACCATTATCCCAACTCGATCTATCAAATGGGAACTAGTTGGGGCGCATCCAAATAACACTCGTGTTACTTTTATACCAAAAGATGCATATATTCACACTAAATTAGGACTAAAAACTACCTTAACTAAATACATCATCTGCATAATTTAACTTAAAATTTTCTTTTTTAAAATATTATAACATGTTTGTTGGTCAGAGGTTACAAAAACATTATTCAAAACTACACCACCATAATAATTTTAGAAGGCGTTTGGATAATCTGCAGCCCGAGTCTATAGATTCAGGTGTTTAATAGAAACCAGACTCAAAAATTAAGCAAAATGTAACAGCAGAATAGCATCTGCACGATACAACCAAACACATAAGCGAAGTCACCATAAGTTCACTGTTAACTAACAAGGTAATAAACATTCAAGACGCAATACCAAAGAAACACTTCATGAAGTTGCTTCGTCATATAATTCAGGTTTTATGCATCAATGTTACACACTACTTAATAGCATATGAAGTCCTTATACTTTGATGGTCGCTCACTACTCCTTGAACTCTTTCTAATCTTGTGAGGGTGCTCTTCAAAACAAAAGAACTCACCACAACCACGACAAAAAATATTTTTTTTCAATATTATTTCCTCGTAATAGCTAAAATTACGCATGCAATTGGGACACTGAATCCAAGAAGATCTTCCGGTCAGAGCGGCACAAGCCTCTGCTAAAATTTCCTTGGCTCCTAATACACCAATCACCGAATCTTCCCCAAGCTTGATATCATTACATAATTTATTATATCTTTCCACTATTTTCTTAGCTGTTGTAGGTGATTTTTCCAGCCCAAGAATCCCGTACCAATCTGGTTGGCCATCGACTATTTTCTCTCTACAGAGAAATATATCTATAACAGTAATAAAAGTGGATAATAAGTTCATCCCGGGGAATAATTCTATTGCCCTTTGGGAAAATTTCTTTGCTTGAACATAGTTGTATTCGGCAAATTTCATCTCAGCTAAGTCCTTGAACCTAATGCCCATGTCCTTGGAATTGTCCATTATTTGCTTGCTGACACATGATACAAAAGTGATGATAATTGTTAGGAAGATCACAAAACAAGTGAATTTAACTGTTGTGGTTTATGGATTGAAACTCAAAAATTAACCCTAAAACTTACAAATGTCAGATCAAGGTAAAAAAATGGAAATCTTGCTTTATAACTACACGTAGGAAAAAGTACCAAAAAAACACATGTTACAAATCTGTACAGATTGACTATAACCAAAGCAATAATGATCCTTAAGTTGATCCAGGTACAACAAAGGGGCACAAAAAGCCCCTCAAACAAAGAAAAAAGAAATCTAGTTTTTCTTACTCAGGAAAAGGAAAGGCCGGTTCGAATTTGTTCTTTTTTATACATTTACTGTACCAAGAGTTTTATAAAATAAAAGATTACCTGAAATTTTCAAGTGACTGAAAAAAACGTTTTGGCCTTCTTTACCTCCTTATCGATATATTCTTCACAGACAACTTTGTGGAAATGGAAAACCCTGCAAAGTGTATAAATAGTGCAACTTTAACCAAATTAAGAGCTAGATAACAAAAAGCAAATGTAACCGAAAAAAATTAAGAGCTAAAAAACAAAAAGAAGTAACTATTTGTTTTTATCTCAACCTAACTTTCTTGCATAAGAACCAAGATGATATTCAATATTCGTTGTGGTTCATGAACCTATCAACTTTTTAAGATTGGTTAAGAGAATTACTTTAAATGATTTTACAATTCTTAATTTGTTTTAAGTTTCCTTACAAATTTCATGTAGCAGGAATGTTGTGTATACACATTTAGTCATGAATGGAATACAATTATGCCTTAAACTTTTTTCATATGTATACTTATTACTCCTTAAATAACTTTGTATTTACATCTTTTTTTCATTAATTGCTGCTTTTATTACACTATTGCAGTGCAAAATTACATAATCAATGATGATCAAGTAATATCCTTATTATTAGGGCATCTATGATGAACCTATGTAAAAGTTTATAAAAGTGGCACATCTTACAATTACATTAAATCATAAAACATTTCATATTACAAACCTATTCTCACTATGGTTAAACTTTTGTGGTTTACATTTCTTTGGAAAGCATTTATTAAAAACAATGTCTTGGACCTCTTCATAATCCTAAACCTCTTCATGCCACATAAGAATAAAATGGTTTCTGGATAAAAAAAATTTAGACCTCTTTATAAAATGTTAGACCTATGTTTGAAATATCATAGTGGACGATGCTCTTATGTCCAAAATTGAATTTCTAAGCGCACATTATTTTTTCTTAATCTCTACTATATATTAAAACAAAACTTTTTTTCTAATTATATAATGTTACAAAAATCAACTTACTAATTCTAATGCATCATGTACAAATTAACTTAGCTTCAAAACCGAAAATAGAAATATTAAATATCATTTAATACTCATTATTAAAAATAATCAATACATAATATTAACACTCATTAATACATAATTTAATATTCAGCTTGAAACTAATTAATACATATGAATTAATACATACCTAAAAAAATTAATACACCCCATTACTTAGAAATACTATTATATATTCACATTGTAAAACAATTAAAAGCATACATATCTACAAAATTATACATATTGTCTACCTAAAATGATGAGGTTCAACAGGCAACCGGAGTCGCTGTCAGCTCAACTAGCAAGATAACCGTCCGAAGACGACGAAGAGTACATATCGAAACTGATAAAATCGGCACCGTTAAATTAATTTGTACTACTTTTTTAACAATACATGAATCTGCACTACTTATAAAAGAGATTTTACTGTCTCTCTCCAAAATTTTAAGTAGTACGACGTTACAAGGTTTTGATACAAACATTTACAACACAAAAATTACATAAATTTATTTCTATATTAATTGGTGGGCAATAAACATTGAATGACAAAATTAATATAAAATAATATGCAACATGTACAAATAATATTGCTATAAATTATAAAGTTTTAGATAAAATTATTTAAATTGTTCACTAATGTAAGTTTAATATCAAATTTCTATTTTGATTTGAAATTTGAACCTCTCAATTTGTTTTTCATAAATTTGCATTTTTGAAGACATATATCGTCTATATATGCATTTTAGTACAAATTTTGTGAAATACGTATCATTTTGCTAATGAATTCGATTAAATCGTATACATCAAAGTAAGAAAGTTTTAAGGTCATTATGATGTATGAAAATGTGTAAACATATAAATTAAGAATATTTTTTATATTTATATGCTATATAATATTATGAAGAATGTTACACGTATTTACAAATGCTCTTCACTATCAATTATCACAATCCCGTAATACTATTATATATGAAATGATTTATTATTGATTAAATTTATCTCAACTTAAAGTTATTGTCATTATTAATAAATATAGTATAAAACATCGCGATTGCATAATTTTAGTTACAGAGTAGCGGCAACCGCAACACGCGGGTACCCTTCTAGTTTATTTTAATGTTAAAATCTGTGCGGTAGTGAAAACCACCCGATCTACTTAGCTACAAAGGTATGTTCATGCATCCGCAGTCCGATGAAAAAAATTATTGACTGAGATCTTCAAAAGAAACAAGAGAAACAACTCTCATTTTTCTCTTTCTTTAGCTGATATGCTCTTCACAGCCAATTCGAAACCCGATGTAGCACAACCTTAATAAAGTTAAGAGCTAAATAACAAACAAAAAATATAAATAGCAAAATAAAGAGCTAAATAACAAACGTAATTATTTACTTTGTTTTATTATCAACCACTTTTTCATATAACAGCTAAGATATTACTATGGTAATGATCCTCTAATATGAACTTTAGAGGTAAAGTTTTCTCACAAGTTCATGAAACCATTAAATTTTAGAAAAATCTCAAATGATAAAGTAATTTTGAATGTTTTGAAAATTTTATAAATTTCCTAAGAGATTGTGTGTTGCATAAGTTTCCAAATGCATATATTGGTACATAAGAGCTTTGGATTATTATATTAACACATGAAACATTGAACAACTACCTGACTAATCATGAGCTAAAAATATAATTTTCATTATTTTGTTGACATTTTTTTATCACTTTCTTTTACCTTTTTCATCTTAAGTTAGGAATCTGTGGGCTGTCGAAGATTACCACCAAATCTTATTAAGGTCACATGTATGTGTTAGTTTGTGGACGTATTTAAATAATCGTGTGTTAGGATCGAACTCGAGACTATGAGATTGCACACAAACGTTTAGATTTATCTAATTAATTAATTATGTTTTATTTAAATATAGTTAATTAGTTGACGAGTGTTAAAACTGTGATTAACGACCGTTAAGTATTTAATAGAAAATGACTACCGGACGTTAAATGTAAAAGTGGTAACTAACGATTGTGTCCTAAAGTTATTTTGGGAGTAACATATGGCTGGCCCCTATATGGGGAATATATGTGTTTTGGTCTTCGTTTTTAGACTAGAATATATTCTCTGTAATTAGTTCTAGCCTAAAACCTAAGCTACCTTGACACTATAAATACAAGGCTCTAGGTATTGATTTTTTTATTCATTCATTGTGAGAAAAACTCAAGCCTAAACCTTGCCATAGCCTTATTCGGTCGAGCCCTACTCTGGGGTTGTTCGGTTTGAATTTTCCACTTTTACGACACGGTTCTGCTCGTGTAAACCTAGCTTGTCAAGTAGCTTGTTCGAGACGTGTGTACATGAACATAGATTCAACCTTTGTTAGGTTGATCTTGGATTGGTGATTGTGTTCTAGTTATTGGAAGCATTGCAAGGTAAACTCTCGTTTATTTTATGTTCAGTTAATTATGTGTATGTTATGATTATATGATCCTGAATCACTTCCGCATATGCTATGATGTTTATATGGTTTTGTTTATCAAATAAATGTTATGTTAGATCTAACAAAACAACAGTGGCATCACGAGCCATTTTAACATTGTAATAACTATTGAACACCTATGATCTTAATATTATATTGTTAAAATATGAGATTTAGGGTTTAAACATTTTTTATTAAAAATTCGGACCAATTTTGCTTGAATCACACGTTGTTTGTGTTATTGCTAAATAAAGAAAAGATTTTCTTGTAAACCCTATATTTATCATGTTAGATCTTAGGATTTAATTACTTGATTAAATGTTAGATCATGTAGTTAATTATTCGGGTAACGATCCTACATAATAATCTTTACTTGTATTAAGTGATTATATGGATAAAATTATAATCTTTACTTGTTTTTTTAAGTGATTATGTGGATCCATGATTTACATGCATGTTGTCCTGGATCAAACTTGCCATGTGGTAAATGTTACGAATATTTGGCATATCTTCTTATTTTTGAATGAGATCATAAAATCTTTAATTAGGGAAGACTTAATATTCTATTAAAAACCCTAGATTTAAAAAGATTTTATTACCTAAATAAATGCATATGGCTATGTGATTTATTTTTAGCGCATATATTTTGTATATTTGTGCTTAATAGTTATTTTTTGTCTAATATATTTTTGATATATGTCATGTGTTTAACTTTTTTTTTGTCTAAAATGTTGTAGACAATGGGTATATTTTCCAAAAAATATAAATTTGACTAAATAACTATATAAAACTAATAGATTTGTTAAGAATTTTAAATGAGACCTATTATTGAATGTATCTAGTGCTTTCATTATAAGTTAGTATCCTTATTCGTAGAGTGTTCCATCTCGATATTTCATCTTGGCTGAGTGTGCTGGGTTTACGAATTAAAGTGCCCTCGCTCCCCAAATGATTATAGAATGGCGTCGATGAATAATGGTTACTAAAAAAATAATCTGGCACTCTGTAATTCTTTAATGTGGTCATTTAATCTTCAAGAAAATGTCTATAAAAAGTTTTATAAAACTTATGCTATGGAGTTGTATGCATGCTTCTCCATACATAAAAATTTTTATTTAACACATCAAAATAATACCCACAATTTAAGTTGAATGCCATCTAATTGAGAACACTTGAAGTTTCATTTTTAGTCAAGTAAGAGCCTTGGATTAAGATTGTGATGGAAAGAAAACTATTCAAATGAGTGAGATCTCGATTGAAAGTTTTACGTTCAATAGATTAGAAGACTTAATTGAGTTAGTTAGTGAGAACTAGAAACTCAAGGCATTAGAAAGGGACTAAACATGTTTACAATGCAAAGTTATTAAACTTGCAATGTAAGTCCTTTAAAATACTAGAATTGCAAAATGGGTTTTTCAATTAAATTGTTCGACAAGTTTCCATGTTGAATACTGATGAGACTGCTTTTATACATGGTCTCATCATCAAAAACGGCCTTTAAAATGCATAAAATATCATAAAATAGACCAAATATATGCTCGTGTTCGTTACTTGTGTATTTTTAGGTACGGATATTGAGGAATTGGCAAAAGATCACAAGAATCAATCAAAAACGAACACGGGAAACGAAGTCGCACAATGAACCGGGCCCAAGTTTGGAATTTTGCAAAAAGACCCTTGAAGAATTGAAGATTGGCAAAATTAGTCCCTCATCTTTGAAGAACTTGTCACAATTGACCCTCCAAATGTCAAATGTACAAGTATGGTCCTTAATGTTTGAAGATTATACAAGATTAGCCCTTGGAAAATGAAGAAAATACAAAAGGAGCCCTTGTTAAAAGTTTTTGAAGAAGTTGTGCCAAAAATGACAACTTGGCAAAAGTTGATAAGGCAAAAGTAGGCGCTGATGGGATTTTTTACAAAGTAAAAGAAGTGTGATAGCTTGGGGACTATTTCTGCCCAACAGCCAAACCTCCTTCACCCAACCAGCTCTTGCCATGTCACCCCACTCAACCATTCCACCAACCACAACCCTCCACTTCACCACCCCCTCCACGTCTGAATCCCACCACCAAACTAATTAGTTTAATAACTAATTTTTTCCCACCAAAACACCTTTTTAAACCCATTAATTCCCCAAAACGGATTAAACCCCCACATTAATCCACCATAAACCCTAAATTTTCCCAGCTTAAATTACCTATAAAACAAAGGGTTTCTTGCTAATTTTGTCCAGATCCTTAATTAAGGACACTCTAATCCTATCCCACACAAAACCCCTTTCCCCAACACAACCATGTGACCTATGGACCCCTCCCCTGCAACGTCACTCTCACCCAAAACCCTAAACCCGACCAAATGGACGACTCAGATGATCCCCTTGGTCCCCAAGCACATTTAGACGACCATGATCACTTCTTTACAGCTGGAATGTCACTCTCCATCACATGGGCACAATTTGACCACTTTGAAGATTGAAGACCAAGGGCTTTTTAGGAATTCTGCATACTAGGGTTTTAGTTTCTAGTATTTTCCATTTCATTGTATAAATAGAGACGACCTGTGTCTCTATTACTCTTGTTCCAGTTTTTAGCAATCTCATTGTAATTCCTTTTTTATAAATTATTAAAGTTTGGTATTTTTGATATAAATTGTAATTCCTTTTAATTAATTATAAAAAGTTTGTGTGTTTGGATTGCTAACTCTGAGTTCCAATTTGAAAGATTTGTTTGAGTTTTCAAAATTCAAAAGATTTTGAAAAGTGTTTTAATATTCAGAAAGTTTAAAGGAGTTGGGAAGTGAAAGTGGACCAATCCTTTTGATTTTCTGAGATTGAGTGTTTTTAAATCATGTGTGTTAAGTTTTAAAAAGGTTTTGTGAAAGTTTTTAAGAAAGAAAAAGTAAAACAGTATATAAAGATTATTGCCTGTTTTTCTTTGATCTTTTCTTAACAGGGTACAAGTTGTTTGTTGATCATTGTTCTGCATATGCCCGGGCATATAGGAGGTGGATTAACTATCCACAAGGGATTTGGATGTAAATCCCTTGGGTAAGAACTTTTTACCTTTTCATTTTTAATTAAAAAGTGAAAAATTATGTGAATTTGCATGAAAGGTGGAAAGTGTTGTTAAGATTGATTGATATTTGCTCATTGTGTGACATATGCATGTTAGATGCCTATTTGATCAGTTTGTAGAAGTTTTAAAGTGATTTGGTTAGTATAAAACGTTTTCAGAAGTTTTAAAGGGTGTTTGGATTTGAGTTTTATAGATATAGCTTGTAAGATTTTGAAGATTAATAGGTGTTAGAAGTATCAAATAGGGTTGTGTTAGGTTTCAGTTTAGTATTAGGGTGAATTGGTAAAGGTTTGAACAAAGTTGAGTGTTTAAAAGTGGAAAAGTATAGCTAAAAATTGCATCATCAATTTTTCTGCTTATTTGTTCAAAATTTTCTTGAATCTTTTGAAATCTGTTAGAATTAAGGTGGATTTAGGATTTGAGTTTGTTTGTGTGCTATTGGGAGTGATTGTGTGCTCAACTTGGACGTTTGAAACTCATTTTGGTGCAAGCTGTTAGCAACAAAGGCCACCAGACCTTAGCTAAGACCTCAGCAACTTCTATTTGCTATGTGTGATTGAATTTGTGAGACTTCGTGCTAATTGTGGTTTGATTTCTGCTTGTTGTGACTCCCTTCACTCAGAAAGAGTGAAGGGGTGCCTTTGTCCCATAAAAATCATCACCAAGTAAGCAAGCCAAGCCCTCTTGGCATTCTTTGCACAAGTGAACACAAGCACAAGCTTGTGTTCTTTCAAGAACAACTGGCCACGTTTTTGTTTAAATTTTGTTCTAATATTGCTTAAAAAGGTGTTGGATTGTGTTTTCAAGAAAGAACTAGGGTCACTGTTCAAGTTTTAAAAGAAAAAAAAATTTTTTTTTATAAAAAGCATACCCGCACCGGACTCGAACATGCGACCCCTCGCTGGGGGACTAAGCGTGCTTACCAGATGATCTAGATAGCTTTTTACGTTATCCTCTCATTTCATTAAGTATATAAGCACGTTTTTGTTTTGGCTTATTAAAATAAGCCGTGGGCTTTTGGCTTATTCCTGGCTTGTTTATTAAGCACTTTTGCTTCTTTCCATTTTTCCTAGGTTAATATTAGTATTGTTGACTTTTCTGTTTTAAAATTTTATTTTTTCTATTATTTAATTAATTTTTAGGATTATTTCTAGTTTTATTTTTAGAAAGTATTTTAAAAATAGTAAACAGTAATTAAAAAATACAAAAAATAGTTTTTAGGTTTTAATCTGTATTTTTGAGGTTTACGTATCATAAAGTTTTCAAAAACTTTAATTTTTAATTTTATTTAATTTTAAGGTTTTTAGACAACTTTAAAAATTAATATAAAATTAACTAAAAGGTTTTAGGAGCTTTAATTTACATTTTCTTCTTAGTTAAAATATTTAGGATTTTTGAGAATTTTTTGGAATTTATTTAAGAACTTTTAATTTTTTAGATTATTTTATTATTATTTTATTCATAAAAATAAAAAGTTTTATTTTTATTTCTTTTTCATTTTTCTTAGGTTCTTTATCATTAATTAGGACTCTTACCATTTGTAGAATAATTTTTAGGCTTTTCAATTAATTTTTAGAATTAATTTAAGATTTAATAGATTTTAATAGTTTTTAGGAGTTTAAAAATAGTTTAATCTGGTTCTAAAATTTTTAAAAATAGTTTTTAGTTTAATTAGGTCATTTTTGAGGTTTACAAACTATAAAATCTTGTTTAGGGCCTTTTAATATTTAAAAGTGATTTTTAGGGCTTTAATTAGCATTAAAAAGTCATTATTAAATTAATTAAAAGGTTTTGGCAAGTTTGGATTTTTTGTAAACTCTTAGAATTTTATTGTGGATTTTTAGTAATTTTTAGGAATTTTTAGATTAAAATTTTAAATTTTGCACTTTTTACGTTCTACGTCGTAACTTTCTAGTAGTGTTTTTGCCTTATTTTTCTATTTTTTTTCGTCTTCGTCATTTTCTCTTCTTTTCTTCTCATTAATAATCAAAAACAAAATCAATCATTCATTACACAACACACGTGCCTCCTCGAGAGAACGAACTCACTTTTAGGGTCTTTCACACACGGTTTTCCTAAATCGTCGTGCACGCTTACCCTATTTTATTGCTCTTTTCCTAAAGGGTAGTAAAAACACTACATCAAATTTTTGGCGCCGCTGCCGGGGATACTTTATTCTAGCATTGCGTGAGGGCACGGCAACGGTTTAGTATGGGGGAGTGATGAGACTGCTTTTATACATGGTCTCATCATCAAAAACGGCCTTTAAAATGCATAAAATATCATAAAATAGACCAAATATATGCTCGTGTTTGTTACTTGTGTATTTTTAGGTACGGATATTGAGGAATTGGCAAAAGATCACAAGAATCAATCAAAAACGAACACGGGAAACGAAGTCGCACAATGAACCGGGCCCAAGTTTGGAATTTTGCAAAAAGACCCTTGAAGAATTGAAGATTGGCAAAATTAGTCCCTCATCTTTGAAGAACTTGTCACAATTGACCCTCCAAATGTCAAATGTACAAGTATGGTCCTTAATGTTTGAAGATTATACAAGATTAGCCCTTGGAAAATGAAGAAAATACAAAAGGAGCCCTTGTTAAAAGTTTTTGAAGAAGTTGTGCCAAAAATGACAACTTGGCAAAAGTTGATAAGGCAAAAGTAGGCGCTGATGGGATTTTTTACAAAGTAAAAGAAGTGTGATAGCTTGGGGACTATTTCTGCCCAACAGCCAAACCTCCTTCACCCAACCAGCTCTTGCCATGTCACCCCACTCAACCATTCCACCAACCACAACCCTCCACTTCACCACCCCCTCCACGTCTGAATCCCACCACCAAACTAATTAGTTTAATAACTAATTTTTTCCCACCAAAACACCTTTTTAAACCCATTAATTCCCCAAAACGGATTAAACCCCCACACTAATCCACCATAAACCCTAAATTTTCCCAGCTTAAATTACCTATAAAACAAAGGGTTTCTTGCTAATTTTGTCCAGATCCTTAATTAAGGACACTCTAATCCTATCCCACACAAAACCCCTTTCCCCAACACAACCATGTGACCTATGGACCCCTCCCCTGCAACGTCACTCTCACCCAAAACCCTAAACCCGACCAAATGGACGACTCAGATGATCCCCTTGGTCCCCAAGCACATTTAGACGACCATGATCACTTCTTTACAGCTGGAATGTCACTCTCCATCACATGGGCACAATTTGACCACTTTGAAGATTGAAGACCAAGGGCTTTTTAGGAATTCTGCATACTAGGGTTTTAGTTTCTAGTATTTTCCATTTCATTGTATAAATAGAGACGACCTGTGTCTCTATTACTCTTGTTCCAGTTTTTAGCAATCTCATTGTAATTCCTTTTTTATAAATTATTAAAGTTTGGTATTTTTGATATAAATTGTAATTCCTTTTAATTAATTATAAAAAGTTTGTGTGTTTGGATTGCTAACTCTGAGTTCCAATTTGAAAGATTTGTTTGAGTTTTCAAAATTCAAAAGATTTTGAAAAGTGTTTTAATATTCAGAAAGTTTAAAGGAGTTGGGAAGTGAAAGTGGACCAATCCTTTTGATTTTCTGAGATTGAGTGTTTTTAAATCATGTGTGTTAAGTTTTAAAAAGGTTTTGTGAAAGTTTTTAAGAAAGAAAAAGTAAAACAGTATATAAAGATTATTGCCTGTTTTTCTTTGATCTTTTCTTAACAGGGTACAAGTTGTTTGTTGATCATTGTTCTGCATATGCCCGGGCATATAGGAGGTGCATTAACTATCCACAAGGGATTTGGATGTAAATCCCTTGGGTAAGAACTTTTTACCTTTTCATTTTTAGTTAAAAAGTGAAAAATTATGTGAATTTGCATGAAAGGTGGAAAGTGTTGTTAAGATTGATTGATATTTGCTCATTGTGTGTCATATGCATGTTAGATGCCTATTTGATCAGTTTGTAGAAGTTTTAAAGTGATTTGGTTAGTATAAAACGTTTTCAGAAGTTTTAAAGGGTGTTTGGATTTGAGTTTTATAGATATAGCTTGTAAGATTTTGAAGATTAATAGGTGTTAGAAGTATCAAATAGGGTTGTGTTAGGTTTCAGTTTAGTATTAGGGTGAATTGGTAAAGGTTTGAACAAAGTTGAGTGTTTAAAAGTGGAAAAGTATAGCTAAAAATTGCATCATCAATTTTTCTGCTTATTTGTTCAAAATTTGCTTGAATCTTTTGAAATCTGTTAGAATTAAGGTGGATTTAGGATTTGAGTTTGTTTGTGTGCTATTGGGAGTGATTGTGTGCTCAACTTGGACGTTTGAAACTCATTTTGGTGCAAGCTGTTAGCAACAAAGGCCACCAGACCTTAGCTAAGACCTCAGCAACTTCTATTTGCTATGTGTGATTGAATTTGTGAGACTTTGTGCTAATTGTGGTTTGATTTCTGCTTGTTGTGACTCCCTTCACTCAGAAAGAGTGAAGGGGTGCCTTTGTCCCATAAAAATCATCACCAAGTAAGCAAGCCAAGCCCTCTTGGTATTCTTTGCACAAGTGAACACAAGCACAAGCTTGTGTTCTTTCAAGAACAACTGGCCACGTTTTTGTTTAAATTTTGTTCTAATATTGCTTAAAAAGGTGTTGGATTGTGTTTTCAAGAAAGAACTAGGGTCACTGTTCAAGTTTTAAAAGAAAAAAAAAAGAAATTTTTATAAAAAGCATACCCGCACCGGACTCGAACACGCGACCCCTCGCTGGGGGACTAAGCGTGCTTACCAGATGATCTAGATAGCTTTTTACGTTATCCTCTCATTTCATTAAGTATATAAGCACGTTTTTGTTTTGGCTTATTAAAATAAGCCGTGGGCTTTTGGCTTATTCCTGGCTTGTTTATTAAGCACTTTTGCTTCTTTCCATTTTTCCTAGGTTAATATTAGTATTGTTGACTTTTTTGTTTTAAAATTTTATTTTTTCTATTATTTAATTAATTTTTAGGATTATTTCTAGTTTTATTTTTAGAAAGTATTTTAAAAATAGTAAACAGTAATTAAAAAATACAAAAAAAAAATAGTTTTTAGGTTTAATCTGTATTTTTGAGGTTTACATATCAGAAAGTTTTCAAAAACTTTAATTTTTAATTTTATTTAATTTTAGGGTTTTTAGACAACTTTAAAAATTAATATAAAATTAACTAAAAGGTTTTAGGAGCTTTAATTTACATTTTCTTCTTAGTTAGAATATTTAGGATTTTTGAGAATTTTTTAGAATTTATTTAAGAACTTTTTATTTTTTAGAATATTTTATTATTATTTTATTCATTAAAATTCAAAGTTTTATTTTTAACTTTTTTTCATTTTTCCTAGATTCTAGACATTAAAATAGGAACTTTTTCACTTTCCAAATAATTTTTAGGCTTTTCAATTAATTTTTAGAATTAATTTAAGATTTAATAGATTTTAATAGTTTTTAGGAGTTTAAAAATAGTTTAAATTGGTTTTAAAATTTTTAAAAATAGTTTTTAGCTTAATTAGGTCATTTTTAATGTTTACAAACTATTAAATCTTATTTAGGGCTTTTTAATATTTAAAAGTGATTTTTAGGGCTTTAATTAGCATTAAAAAGTCATTATTAAATTAATTAAAAGGGTTTTGCAAGTTTGGATTTTTTGTAAACTCTTAGAATATTATTGTGGATTTTTTTAGTAATTTTTAGGAATTTTTAGGTTAAAATTTTAAATTTTGCACTTTTTACGTTCTACGTCGTAACTTTCTAGTAGTGTTTTTGCCTTATTTTTCTATTTTTTTTCGTCTTCGTCATTTTCTCTTCTTTTCTTCTCATTAATAATCAAAAACATAATTCAATCATTCATTACACAACACACTAGCCTCCTCGAGAACGAACTCACTTTTAGGGTCATTTACACACGGTTTTCCTAAATCGTCGTGCACACTTACCCTATTTTAGTTGCTTGTTTTTCCTAAAGCAAGTATCTAATTTTACAACTATCATCAACCATATTAAGAATATCCTATGGATTCGATGTGACAATTTTCGTACCACTTGAACTAGCCTTTTCATATAGTTAACATTACTCTTAAGCTTTTTAGAATTCATATCTTCTGCTTGGACAACCTATTATCCAACCACAAGTAATATTGATAATCATCTTCGTTCTTTTGCGAAAAAGTGGTTGGGGGTAAAAACAAATAGTTACATCATTTTTTGTTTTTTAGCTCTTAATTTTGTTTCGGTTACATTTTTTTTGTTGTCTAACTCATAATTTGGTTTAAGTCGTGATAGTTATGCATCTGTAGTATCTTTGAGACCCATAAAGTTGGTTGTAAAGAACATATTGATAAGAGGGAAAGAAGGCCAAAAAAGCTTATTTTTCTGTTGAAACTTTCACGTAAATTTAGAACTCATAAAATTCTTGCTACGCAACATGTACATATTTTTTTCTTTGTTTAAAAGGGCTCGTTGTCCATTCTTTTATAAGTGCATAATTCTAAGGATCCCTACTGTTTTGGTTACTTTCAATCTGTATGGTTTTTGATACATGTATTTTTTCGTACGACTTATATTTTGTAATTATATGTGCAGGTCCATATATTCCACATGGATGTGGTATTTGTGTTGGGAATAAAATTAACAAAGTCACTAGCGGCTGACAAGAGGATTATAGCCGCTGACAAGAAGAATCAAGGCGCTGACAACCAAGACGTTGACAAGGAGAACTCAAGCAACTGTCAAAGTGTATTAGCTGTAGAGATCAACACATTTTGTTTAAGTTAGGAAGATTTGTTCGAATATTATATTTTCTATATGTATCTCTTTGATATCTTCCTAGAATAGTTGATCTTAGCTTTTTGTTCAAGGCTCCTTACGCTATAAAAGGAGACCTTAGGGTTTATTGTTGAGATGTGCTTTCAATACTTTTGTACGCCGTGATTATTATTAAAAGTTGAAAGTTTTGGTAATCGTTTGTTCTTTGTTCTAAGTATTAATTCCTCATAGTACTTAGATTGTTTCAAACACAAGGTTTCTCTATGTATTATACTTGATCTAATCTCGATAATACAAAGCTAAAACTGATCTAAGTTTGTGATCAACAAGTGGTATCAGAGCTTGTTGAGGAACTTTGATCTAAAGAACATAAACCCTAAATCGCACTAAACCCTAATCGCAAAAACACCATGTCAACCTCATCTGAAATCCCACCTTCATCCACCAATTACAACATCAAACTCCTGCTAGACCCCGACAACTTTGAACTATGGAAATTTAGTTTTCAACAATATCTCTAAGTTGACAATTACGTCCTCTGGGAGATTATTGAGTATGGAAACAGTTTTGATAAGGAGAAGAAGATTGAATATGCAAAAGCTCAAAGAATCAAAGATGGAGCTAGGCTGATGAACCATAAAGTCCTCAAGATGGAAGAGCTACTTCGGCTGCAAAAATAGCTAATAGAAGGAATGACATGAAAGCATTGAGTTGTCTTAAATTGTCTCTTGGTCCAAAGGAGCAATTTAAGTTTAGAAAGTATGCATCTGCTAAAGAACTCTAGGAAGCCATTGAAACAACTTATGGTGGTAATGATGACAATCAAAAGGATAGGCAAAAGCAACTTGTAAAGGAGTTTACTATGTTTAAAGCTTTTCCTAATGAAAAGTTAAGTGAACTCAGAAGCCGTATTCAAGACCTCACTAGCAAACTGTCATTCATGGGAGTGAACTTTGAAGAAGAAGATATTAATGCTGCTTTTCTTGGATCTCTTGGTGAAGCTTGGGATATCCATACCAAATCAATTACTGCCACCAAAAGTCACAAGATTACATCCTTCGATGACATCTATAATCAATTGAAGATTATGGAGCCAGAAGCAATGCTAAAGCATGGAAGTTCATCTACGTCAACATCTGGAAACATGGATTTTGTTTCAAACCATGAAACTTCAGTCGCTGATAATACTTCACATGTCAGCGAATCATCCTCAGCCATTGACACATCCAACATTGTTTCATCAGGCCTCAAACCAGCTGGAATAGACTTGGACACTGTGTGTGCATATATTACTTCTTTTTCTAATGGATCTAAAATTTTCTATGAAGATCTTGAGCAGATAAGTGATGAAAATCTTGAAGAGATGGACATCAAGTGGAACATGGCTTTTAGCAGCATAAGATCTAACATGTTCTACAAGAAGTTTGGAAAAAAAGGCTTACATTTAATCAAGGTGAATCAACTGGGTTTGATAAATCTAAGGTTGAGTGTTTCAATTATCATAGAATAGGACACTTCAGAAGAGAATGCAGATCTCTACTTAGGAATGATGATGGCAAGGGAATAGTACGTACTTCTGTCAAGATTGAGCATGCTGACTCAAAGGATATGGTAGCTATGCAGAACATTGATGGCATTGGATGAGATTGGAGCTATCTAGAAAATGAGGTGACGTAGAATCAAGCTTTGATTATTGAAAAGGAAGAGAAACATGTCCACTCTGCTCTTATGGCCAAATCGTCTTCTTCATCAGATAATGAGGTATATGATGATGCTTTTTGTAGTAAAGGTTGTAGGAAAAACACTAAAAACCTTAAGAAGGAAGTTTCAAATTCAAAAGAAAAACTCTTAGACATAGATGCCACACTAAGAAACTACAAGAAGGGACTTGCACAATCAGATGGGATGGTGCAAGATTATAGGAAAATGGAATTTGATCTTAAGGATCAAACTAATGTTCTAGAAAGAGATCTAAGACTTAGTAATGAGTCTAAAGCTTATATAATGGAATCTAGAACTGAATAACAACTTAAGCTAGATGAGGCCATTAAATCTAATGAAAACGTAGGTCTTAAAAATGAAACTTTGAAAAGGCTAGTGTTATCTTAGATAAATGTGTGAGAGAGCAAAGAAACCCCAAAGATATGTCTGGGATAGGGATGCATGCAAAGGAATTTGTTGCTGTTCCACCTCCCCTAGGTAATTTCTATCGGGTATCTAAGAAACAAGATTTGTCTTGGACTGGTATCCCAGAATTCTAAGAGCATATTTTTCTCCTCCACCATGTGTGCTTCATCCTGTAGATGAATATGAGAAGAAATTGGTTGACCTAGAACAATGGAAGGACGCTAACCCCTTTCTCTTTGTTAAAGGAGGTCTACTTAGTGATGAATCTTTTGATGTTAAGCCCAATGTTGTGATCAAATGGTAAACCTATTGAACTTGGCTCATCTCCTAAAACTAAGTCTAGTGTTAAATATGCTGAGATGTATAGGAAACCTAGATTACCTCAGAGCCACGCCAGCGTAAATGGAAAAGGTTTTTATCAATCTAGACCTAAGATTGTGTCTAAAAAGGCTTGTTTCACATGTGGGAGCTTCTCACAGTTGGCCTATAACTGTGTCAGTGGATACACCCAATCCACTGACAAAATGTCAACTATGGTCAACCCTCGACCATTTTCTCACCCAAATCCTGAGGCTACTAGACCAGATCCTTTCTTCTCTAAGGGAGATAATACCCATAGACAAAGACCCTTTCAAAAGACCAACACTTGGTCTAACAGACAATGGGTTCCTATAACAAGCCCTAATTTAGATGCTAATAGGAACAATCTATCCACTGAGAGGGCAAGACAAGTTGCTGACAACCCTAGATTTGGCATGACTATTGATGACATATAGTCCCTAGTCGGGATGGATAGTCTGACTCACGGGTACTACCCGTATCCATCAGGAATAGGTTGATACTTATGTGATGTGCGCACAGCCCAGGAGGCACGGTAAGTCGCTGTCGCACATATGGTTCATTGTTTAACCATGTCCTCATCGCGCTGCGACAGGATCATACAAGATTATAATCTATCTTATGATTATATTCGCCTAAGGAAGAGAGGATATACACTTACCTCATTTATGCGATAAGGATCAATCTATTTTGAATCATTATCTCTCCATTAGGCCGCAAGAATGAGCCCAGCCTAGACTCTCTCGAGTATAAAAGGAACCCTCATGGTTCCACAAAGGTACGATACGCACAATACCCTAAACCCTAATATACTCAAATCGATTACTTACTCTTACGCCGGAGTCTAATCGTGGGTCACAAACCCACGGTAAGCTTAACGCTGTCTGTTTAGTGCGCAGGGTCCTTAAAACAAGTTTCACTTGGTGCAAGATCCGGAGTCCACAAGACCGCGAACTAAGCCTAATTCGGGTCAAGCTCGGTCCATCCAACGTTTGTATCAACAAGTTGGCGCCATCTGTGGGACCTTACACTAAAGCTCTAAGCAATGACGAAAAACGGTATGAACGAAGGCCATCGAAGATCCTCGATGATAGATGGTCACATTGCATCCGTGAATGTTACTCCTCTGAAAGCAATCTATCAAGATCGAGTGATAACCACCCTACAAAGCGCAGGCATGAAGGTTACTCCTCAGATGACCAAGGCTTCTCACAACCTTGGAGAAGAGCCAGGAAAAATGCTTTCATGAGATGCATACAGTATTATGTGGATACAAGAAAGCGCCGCATGCCAGCAAACGTAAAAACGTATGATAGCACCTCAGATCCGGAAGACCACTTAAAGGTCTTCGAATCCCAAGCAGGCATTGAGCAATGGCTAAAACTTGTATGGTGCAATATGTTCAACTCTGCACTGGTAGGAAACACGCGGATCTGGTTTGACAGACTTCCGCCACAAACAATTAATAGGTATGAAGTATTGCGGAAAGTGATAGGTGTGAAAACACCCATCCTTTTACCACTTAACTACAATAATAACCAAGTCCAAACGTATATTTAATGTCGTAAAAGTTAGAATTATGCGTTGTTTGTGTTTTTATTGTGTTTTAGGACCAAAAGATGAAAAAGGAAGAAAACACGGGCTTTCACGGGCTTTTATTGAAGAAAAAGACAAAAGACGAAGTCAAAAGATCAAGAGTGCAAAAAGAACGGAAGTCCAAGGCCTATTCTAAAGATTTATCGAAGAAATAGTCTAAATACGGAAGTTTAACAAAGTCGAAGAACCAAAATAGAAGACGAATTCATTTCATATCGACTAATCCCGAGACAACGTCGAGAAAGACGAAGAATTTAAAGACGAGAAGAAAGAAGAAAGCATCAACACATTTTCCTCCTCTTATATATAGTCCTTAAACACTTCATTAAGAGTAGTAGTCATTAGTTTAATTTTTGTAAGGTAATTAGGAGTAGCTTAATATTACTTTCTCTCTCTAGCTTTTCTTTCATGTTTTAAGTTTTTTTACATTAATCTTGTATTTGAATCCTTAATCTTAATCTTAATTTCAAGCTTTTCATTAATCATTCTCATTTACCTTTCTTTAATTTTAATCTTGTTTAATTTTGATAATCATGTAGTTTGTTAATCATGTTCTTGATTGATTGACGTTTTAGTTTGATTGTTATTATTGGTTTTGATGTGTTTGATTTTTTATAGCTTATAGTGTTTAGTGCGTATTGTGCTATTTTTCTTATTTTTAATTAAGTGCTTATTAGTTTATTTTTATAAAAAGTTGATTTTAAATATTTTGATTATTTAGTGTTTTTAAAAGTTTTTAAATTTTAGCTTATTAGCTTTTTCTTAAACTTGATTTGGTTAAGTTTTTAGATAAGTGCTTATTGGTTTTTAGCTTAATTTTAGTCTGCCTAATTTTTGTTTAATCCGGATTCTCAAAACCCTAGTATCCCGACTTAGATCTTGCTTATCTCGAATTAAGTGTGGTTTTGATTATCCCGACTTAGGTTTAGTTTATCCTCATTCCGAATTAGTTTAGGATCTTGCTTCCCGAATTAGTAGTAGAATTGTGTATTCCGGATTGTGTCACAAACGTGGATTCCGAATTAGATGCTGAATTTGCATTCCGGATTAAGTACAAAATACGGATTCCGAACTACATGTAGGATATACTTTCCGAATTGAGTCAAGGATTGTTATTCCGGATTACACCTAAAACACTGATTCCGGATTAGGTAGAGCACACGGACTCCGAACTAGGTCTAAAATAGGATTCCGAATTAGATTGTTTATCTTGATTCCAAACTAGGTCCATGATTATGGATTCCAAATTAGCTTTTTAAAGTGAATTCCGACTTATGTTTAGGATTTTGTTTCCCGACTTAGGTTTTGTTCCTTGTTTTTAGTATTAGTTTTAAACCTTTATTTTTCCCGCCAATTTTCTTAAGAGTTATTTAAATTGTTTTATTTTAGACCTATTTTCAAGTTTGCGTTTTTATAAAGTTTTAAGTTTTAATATTTACTTTTTGTCTAGTTTTAAATTCTCATCATTTATTTTTAAGTATAAATTTTAAGTTTAAATTTTTAAGCTTCCAATTTTACTCAACGATATTTACATTTTACTTTTAGTTTAAAATAGGTAATCACATTTCTTCATTTTCCACCAAGAACAATTGAGTCACACATTAATCCGTGATCAATTCGATAATACCGATTTCAACAAACTTTATTTTTATACTTGGCAAATCCATGTATTAAATGGCGTCGCTGCCGGCTCTTTTCGTGAAGATTAACGGTTTTCTGTGAGAGACGCGTTGGATTTTGGGATCCGTTCACTTTTGAACGTTATTTTTCGTGTTTAAATTTTTCAAAAAATCCAAAAAAATAAAAAATTTCAAAAATCCAAAATCATTTAAAAGATCATAAAAAGCATTTCTTTTGCAAAGTTTTGCAACAAAAATATTTTCTTTTCACGTTAACTTTATTTTTCTATTTCTTTGCTATTCTTTTCTTGTGTAGGTGTATGCGTACTCGTTCACGCAAAAGGAAGTCCATTTAAACCGTTGTTATTGATCCTCCTGTTGTAGAGCCTCCCGTTATCAACACAATGGAGAACCGTCCAATGATCGAGCTCTTACAATCACACGTCGAAGGAAACGATGATGCGATTGTGGTGCCGGCTATTGACGCCAACAACTTCGAGCTCAAGTCCGGTTTCATTCAAATGGTTTCCGCAACATCTTTCTTAGGTCGCACTCATGATGATCCACACGATCACATTAAAAGGTTTGTACACTTATCCAATACTGTTAAGTACAATGGGGTTTCACAAGAGGCAATTCGTTTGCTCCTCTTTCCTTTTTCCTTCGAGGGACAAGCCCGGACTTGGCTTGATAAGGAACCACCCCAGAGTATTGTCACATGGATGGACCTTGAGACCAAATTTATCAATTACTTTTTCCCACCCTCACGTACTACCGCTTTGTGGAATGACATTAGCAACTTTGAACAAAAGTACGGTGAGACATTTAGTGAATCTTGGGATCGTTTTAAGGAACTTTTAAGAAAGTGTCTACAACACGGTTTTACAAAGGTACATCAAATTAATACTCTTTATAATGGATTAACTTTGAGTGACCAAGATTCACTAAATAGTGCTTCGGGGGGGTAATATTCTTGTCAAGACTATGAATGAGGCTTGGGCTATTATTGAAAACAAGGCCAAAGTCGAAACCAAGAGTGTTAGGGCTACCATGGCTAGTGCCAGTGAGAATGACTTGACCAATCATCTTAAGGAACTTACTTCAGCTATAAAGCAACTTGTTCTAAGAGATCACCCTCCTAATCAACATGCCCATGCTCTCAATATTACTTATGAAACTTGTGGTGGGCCACACTCTTATGCTAATTATGATAAAGCTTATGATCAATCTCACGGGGAAGTGTATGCTTACAACAACACCGAGAGAGTTCATTTCAAGCCTAATGTCGATGTTAATCACTTGTCTTACAACTCGACAAATTACTTGGCTCCACCCGGTTTTCAACAAAGACCTCACCCACCCACCCATAATAACCAAGGGCCACCAAGAGCAAATGTTCAACAAAATGCTAATGTGAGGGGCTACAATGGAAACCAAGGTAATTATCCAATGCAAAACCAAGGCTTTCAAAACCAAGGTTTCAATCCGCAAGGTTTTCCACCATATAACAAATACCCAAACCAAGGTTTTCAACAACAAGGGTTCAATTTACCTCATCCACATATGGACTTGATTCTACAGAAATTAACCGATCATGAGAAAACCATGAAGGAAATGCAAGAGTCCACGGATAGGAAATTCGTTCAAATGTTTCAAACCCTTTGTCCTCGAGGTGCTCTTCCTTCTACAACCGAAACAAACCCTAGAGCTAATGTGAGTGCTATTACTACACGCAGTGGAGCAACTTTAGTAGGACCTTCTACCCCTCCTCCTGTTACTCCATCTGCACCTCCTCCACCTCCATTTATCCCTCCTACTTCCACGCCTAGTACTAGTTCTCCATTACCGTCTCCACCTCTTAATGAAGAAGTACCCAAGCAAAACCCTTCACCAACCCCACCTCCCACCTCTAAACCTTCTACTTCTCAACCCTCAACATCTCAACCTTTACCTGCTACACCTACACCACCTAAACCCAACATCCCTTATCCTTCTCGGTTAGACAAGTGCAAATTGCTTACTAAAGAGGATGCTCAAGTTACTTCCTTTTTGAAGATGATTACACAAATGAATTTCAACATTAGCCTTGTTGAAGCACTTGTCCAAATGCCGAATTTTTTCAAAGCATTCAAGGAATTGCTTAATAAGAAGGAGAAGATGGCTGAATTTGTCAACACACGCTTAAATGAAAACTGTTCTGCAGTCCTTCTTAGAGAACTTCCGGAAAAACTTAGAGATCCCGGTCGTTTTGTGCTACCTTTCATTTTTAACAAAGTTGAAGAATTTACTGTCTTAGCCGATCTCGGGGCAAGTATAAATTTGATGCCTTTAAGTGTTTGGAAAAAGCTATCATTACCCGACCTTACACCGACAAAGATGACTCTTAAGCTAGCAAATCGAACTCTCGCTTACCCCGTTGGTATTGCCGAAGATGTTTTCGTAAAAGTTGGTACCTTCACTTTTCCGGTCGATTTTGTTGTTGTTGATTATGAAATGGACCCTCATATTCTGTTAATACTTGGACGACCATTCTTGAGAACCAGAAAATCTTTAGTCGATGTTGCCGAAGGGGAATTAATCTTAAGGGTCGGGAATGATGCCCAAGTTTTTAAGATGGGGAAGATTACAAGTAAATCAAATGGAAAAGAATCAGTGAAAATGATTGATGTGCTTCAAGAAGAGCTTACTACTACTTTGGATAGTATAAAGCTTAATGATTTTGTTGTATATGACAATCCTCTTTTCGAGTCTTGCTAAGATAATCCATTTTTCCAAGACGATGTGGATGATTCTGATGATTCTCTCTCCAATTTGTATCCTCCACCAATTTATGAGTCTCCACCGATCTATGAGTTCCGATGTGGATGATTATGATGATTTTGTTTCAGAGTATAAAGACATGTTAACTTATGATGATTTTGATGATGTTGATACTCTTTCGAGTGATTCTTCAAATGATGACCTTGCTCCTACTTTTGATGAAGATCCTCCACCAACAATGCTTGATCCTACTTTGGATGACTACTCATTTGAGGAAGATTTTGCTACTTTTCTCAATACATACTTCGCCAATGAGAATGATTCTCCTCCATTGGACTTTGATTTTGGTCTTTATCCTCATTTGGATATTAAGAAACCCGTTTCAAAGGAGAAGAAACCGGAACACACCAACATCCGTAGTACTTATGCCTTGACACCTCTCTATCCACCTTCTTCGGATGAGATTGTGCGTTTTATGGGCGAATCTTCAAGGTATACCGAGTCTAAGTCTTATTTTCCCCTAAAGGAAAAGGTGTTCAATCCGGGTATCATGATTTCTAAGCCATCTCAGTATCCATCTGATGCAATAAAAGGAAATACTTTTGGAAACAATGGAGATATGCTTGCACTTCATCATACTTCCTACCACCGTGCTCAACAACTGCTTAAGGGAACCTCGCCTACTCTTCTTTGGCTTGTCTTGTTCACCTTAAGCTTGTGCTATTTGATGGACGAAAACCATGTATTGATCCCCAGTGGATGTTCTTCAAGGTTCTTACAATTCTAATCAAGGTCGAGTCAGGATCACGACTCGGTGAACATAAACAAGCGCTCCTCGGGAGGCAACCCGAGTATCTATCCTTTTTATCCGTTTTTATAATAAGTGTAGGGGGAGACCCTAGTATGTGTTTGTTGTTTTCTTTCTTATGATGTGCAGGGATTCGAGCTTTCAAAGATCTATTCTTGATGAATTTTGACGACCCGTGATTCTGTGTCCCATCTTCCTGGTTTTATCCCAAACTCTTTTGATTCACTATTTTATATTCTTCAATATTAAAATAGGAATCACTTTAGTTGTCTCTTCCTTAGAAAGATTTAAACAACGTACACAATATCCTAAGTGTAGGGAAGTTTACTCTCACATGCAATCCCTTACACTTGACCATTGCAATGTCCTCATGCAATGCATTAGTTACAAAGCACGTTTACACTTTTCATCATAATTAATCCGCGTTGGCCTTTATTAAAGAAATAGAAAATTAAAAACATACAAAATAAAGAAATCAAAAGCATACCTTAGGTTTTGGAAATGTCATGAATAATCATCATTCTCAAGTTTTCACTTTCTCCAAACCAAGCTTAAAAACGAGATCATTGTTATTATAAGTTAGCAAACTATCACGAACTCATGTGGGCCAATTATTCACTTAGACTCCCTTATTCCTAGGTGTATCTCTTATATTTTATTATTGTCTTGAATGATCACGAGGATGCATTTTTGACTTATTTCGATAGTTATTAAGTCTGAAAATAAAGTGAACGATTTAATCAATAGTTAGCTAAAGGACAAAATCTTTTAAAACTGCTTCTCGGGACCTCATAAAGTTCATATCTTTGCATAACTCGCTTCGCGATTTGAGACCTTTCTCGGACCGATATTTGGCAGCGACTTCATACTTCAAACCTTGAGAGACGTTCATGAAATTATGGTCTTCTCTTCATAATGGAATTTCTTCACTTGAAGTTTTGAGAGATTCTTACTTGGACCACGACTTCTTCATTTTTCTCCAATCTTTATTTTGGACTTTGATATACAACGATCCGCCTCCTTTTATGACTTGGATCTATTTATCCTCATACCTTGTTAGGGTCTTTTCGGATACACTTCTCCATGACTTTTGGGAGTTTTTGCTTTTCGTCGTGTGTCTCGATCCTTCATATTGATTTTCGATAAATGATTCTTCACATCACTTTGGATCTTTAGAAACAAAATATAGCCCTCATGCGTTGTTAGGGCCTTTTCGGACTCGCCAATCTTCACAGCCCGCTTCAATAAGTTATGCCTTGGCTATGAACTCTAATCCATACCGAGCAACTTTTAAACGATCTTGGGCTAGAAGCTAAGTAACTTTTCAAATCGTACAACCTTATTTATTAGCAGATAAATTTATTAGCAAGCGATGGGAGAATAGGCTTATAATTAACTCACATAAATTCACGAAAGAATACCGAACTTATAATTGGCTCTATCATCTCTCATTCTCCACAGTTTAAAATCTCAAGTAATGAGACTCGTGGATGCTTAGCCTATTAAATCAAAGTTTTAGGTTTTCGAGTCGCCTATAGGATCTTGCAAATTCTTAGACTCTTTCAAGTTTAGAAATTGCATTTTAAAGTTCCCTTGATAAACGACTCTCTAGGATCAATTATAGGAACTTGCGAAAAGTTCTTGTTCTTAACCCGTGAGAGTTAAGACTTTCGCGTTTTATAGCTCCCTATATAAAAGCCTAGCAAAACTTGACTTAAACACGTTAAGGATACTAGCTAGAGTAACTTAGATAAGTAAACTCGGGTTGAGTCAAAAGATTCACAACGTTTGAAAATTAAAACCACTTTATTAAACATTTATTCTAATAAGGAAAGAAAATAAACTATACAAAAGGAAAAACTAATAGGCCAAAATAGATCAAAAATTTTGAAAAATGTCGAAAAATTGATTTTCCGGTTAAAATGAGGACAAATACAAGGAAAAGACCACTTAACTTCGATAGAAGTCCCCCCTACACTTAAGATAAACATTGTCCTCAATGTTTAAGCATGTGGGAGTAAATTCCCCTACACTTAGGACATTGTGCACTTTGTTTAAATCTTGCTAAGGAAAAGACAACTAAAGAGATTCCTATTTTAATATTGAGAAAATATATAAAATAGTGAATCGAAAAGAGTTTAGGATAGAACCGGGAAGAAGTGAACACGGAATCACGGGTCGTCAAGAATCATCAAGAGTGGATCATTGAAGCTCGAATCCCTGATTAAGAAGTGAGGAGAGGAAATAGCAAACCAAAGGGTCTCCCCTACACTTATGGTAAAGAAAGCGAAAAGATAGATGCATGGGTTGCCTCCCAAGAAGCGCTTGGTTTTTGTTAACCGAGTCGTGAGCCTGACTCGACCTTGATCATCAACGGAAGAAGCATGAAACATATCCACCAGGATCAAAGACATAGTTTTCATCCATCAATAAGCAGAAGCTTAAGGCGAACAAGGCAAGCCAAATAAGAAGTGGCAAGGTTCCCTTAAGCAGTGACGGAGCATGGTGGAAGCAAGGTTGAAGTAGTGCAAGCATGTCTTCAAAATTTCCAAAGATTTTTCCTTTTATTTCATCAGGTGGATACTGAGATGGCTTAAAGACTTCAATATCGGGGTCGAACACCTTTTCCTTTAAGGGAAAATAGCACTCAGGTTCAGCCGAGTGTGAAGTAGATCCGCAAAGAAGCACAACCTCGTCCTCAGAAGGGGGACAAAGAGGTGTCAAATCATATGTGCAACGGATTTCGGTGTCGACCGGTTTCTTCTCCTTTGACAGAATGTTCTTCAAATCCAAAGTAGGATCAACACGATAATCTTCAAAGTCATAAGGAGGAGCATCACTCTCATGAGGGAAGTAAGTGTTGAGAAATTCAGAGAAGTCTTCCTCAAATGAGTAATCGTCCAAAGTAGGACCGAGTGATGGCGGAGGATCTTCATAATGTGAAGAATCGCTCGAAAGAGTATCGGCCTCATCAAAATCATCGAAAGTGGGCAGCTCGGGATACTCAGAAGTACAATCAAAATCATCCGAATCTGAGCTAGAATCATCATCATCATAAGCATCAAAGACCGGTGGAGAACGTGTTTAAGTCAAGTTTTGCTAGGCTTTTATATAGGGAACTTTAAAACGCGAAAGTCTTAACTCTTACGGGTTAAGAACAAGAACTTTTCGCAAGTTCCTATAATTGATCCTAGAAAGTCGTTTATCAAGGGAACTTTAAAAGGCAAATTCTAAACTTGAAAAAGTCTAAGAAGATGCAAGATCCTATAAATGACTTGAAAACCCGAAACTTTGATATAATTAGCTAAGCATCCACGAGTATCATTCCTTGAGATTTTAAATTGTGGAGAACGAGAGATGATAGAGTCAATTATAAGTTTGGTTTTCTTTCATGAATTTATGTGAGTTAATTATGAGCTTTTTCTCACATCGCTTGTTAATAAATATAATTGCAATAAGTAAGGTTGTACATTTTGAAAAGTTACTTAGCTTCTAGCGCAAGATCGTTTAAAAGTTGCTCGGTATTAATTAGAGTTCATAGCCAAGGCATAACTTATTGAAGCGGGATGCGAAGATTGGCGAGTCCGAAAAGGCCCTAACAAGGCATGAGGGCTACATTTTGTTGCTAAAGATCCAAAGTGATGTGAAGAATCATTTATCAAAAATAAATATGAAGGATCGAGACACACGAAGAAAAGCAAATACTCCCCTAAAGATCATGGAAAAGTCTATCCGAAAAGACCCTAGCAAGGTATGAGGATAAATAGATCCAAGTCCTAAAAGGAGGCGGATCAATGTATATCAAAATCCCAAATAAAGATTGGAGAAAAATGAAGAAGTCGTGGTCTAAGTTTGAAGAATCTCTAAAAAACTTCAAGTGAATAAACTCCTATTATGAAGAGAAGACCATTATTTCAAGAACGTCTCTCAAGATTTGAAGTATGAAGTCACTGCCAAATATTGGTCCGAGAAAGGCCTCAAATCGTGAAGCGAGTTATGCCAATATATGAACTTTATGAGACCCCGAGAAGCAGTTTTAAAAGATTTTGTCCTTTAGCTAACTATTGATTAAATCGTCCTACTTTATTTTCGGCCTAAATAAGCCATAGAAATAAGTCAACAATGCATCCCCGTGATCATTCAAGACAACAATAAAATATAAGAGATACACCTAGGAATAAGGGAGTCTAAGTGAATAATTAGGCCACATGAGTTTGTGTTAGTGTGCTAACTTATAATAACAATGATCTCGTTTTTAAGCTTGGTGTGAGGAACGTGAAACTTGAGGGTGATAAACATTCATGACAACCAAAGCCCTAATGTAAGTCTTCGATCTCTTTACTTGTTTTCTTCCTTTAAATATTTTGTAATTTTCTATCTCTTTAAGCTTCCTTAATGTCTTATGTTTAATAAAGGCCAAGGTGGGTTAATTATGATGGAAAATGTAAATCTTGCTTTGTAACTAATGCATTGCATGAGGGCATTACAATGGTCAAGTGTAGGGGAATTGATAGGTGTGGAAACACCCATCCTCTTACCACTTAACAACAATAATAACCAAGCCAAAACGTATATTTAATGTCGTAAAAGTCGGAATTATGCGTGGTTTGTGTTTTTATTGTGCTTTAGGACCAAAAGATGAAAAGAAAGAAAACACGGGCTTTCACGGGCTTTTATTGAAGAAAAAGACAAAAGACGAAGTCAAAAGATCAAGAGTGCAAAAAGAACGGAAGTCCAAGGCCTATTCTGAAGATTTATCGAAGAAAAAGTCTAAAGACGGAAGTTTAACGAAGTCGAAGAACCAAATTAGAAGACGAGTTCATTTCATATCGACTAATCCCGAGACAACGTCGAGAAAGACGAAGAATTTAAAGACGAGAAGAAAGAAGAAAGCATCAACACATTTTCCTTCTCCTATATATAGTCCTTAAACACTTCATTAAGAGTAGTAGTTATTAATTTAATTTTTGTAAGGTAATTAGGAGTAGCTTAATAATACTTTCTCTCTCTAGTTTTTCTTTCATGTTTTAAGTTTTTTACATTAATCTTGTATTTGAATCCTTAATCTTAATCTTAATTTCAAGCTTTTCATTAATCATTCTCATTCTACCTTTCTTTAATTTTAATCTTGTTTAACTTTGATAATCATGTAGTTTGTTAATCATGTTCTTGATTGATTGATGTTTTAGTTTGATTGTTATTATTGGTTTTGATGTGTTTGATTTTTATAGCTTATAGTGTTTAGTGCTTATTGTGCTATTTTTCTTATTTTTAATTAAGTGCTTATTAGTTTATTTTTATAAAAAGTTGATTTTAAATATTTTGATTATTTAGTGTTCTTAAAAGTTTTTAAATTTTAGCTTATTAGCTTTTTCTTAAACTTGATTTGGTTAAGTTTTTAGATAAGTGCTTATTGGTTTTTAGCTTAATTTTAGTCTGCCTAATTTTTGTTTAATCCGGATTCTCAAAACCCTAGTATCCCGACTTAGATCCGACATTCATTTATTCCGACTTATATGCATATTTTGTTTATCCCGAATTGTGATTTTGATTATCCCGACTTAGGTTTAGTTTATCCTCATTCCGAATTAGTTTAGGATCTTGCTTCCCGAATTAGTAGTAGATTTGTGTATTCCGGATTGTGTCACAAACGTGGATTCCGAATTAGATGCTGAATTTGCATTAAGTACAAAATACGGATTCCAAACTACATGTAGGATATACTTTCCAAATTGAGTCAAGGATCGTTATTTCGGATTACACCTAAAACACTGATTCCGGATTAGCTAGAGCACACGGATTCCGAACTAGGTCTAGAATAGGATTCCGAATTAGATTGTTTATCTTGATTCCGAACTAGGTCCATGATTATGGATTCCGAATTAGCTTTTTAAAGTGTATTCCGACTTATGTTTAGGATTTTGTTTCCCGACTTAGGTTTTGTTCCTTGTTTTTAGTATTAGTTTTAAACCTTTATTTTTCCCGCCAATTTTCTTAACAGTTATTTAAATTTTTTTATCTTAGACTTATTTTCAAGTTTGCATTTTTATAAAGTTTTAAATTTTAATATTTACTTTTTGTCTAGTTTTAAATTCTCGTCATTTATTTTTAAGTATTAATATTAAGTTTAAATTTTTAAGCTTCCACTTTTACTCAACGATACTTACATTTTACTTTTAGTTTAAAATAGGTAATCACATTTCTTTATTTTCCACCAAGAACAACTAAGTCACACATTAATCCGTGATTGATGAGACTGCTTTTATACATAGTCTCATCGTCCAAATCGGGCTTAAAATGCATAAAATATCATTAAAATACCCAAATATATGCTCGTGTTTGTTGCTTGTATATTTTAGGTACGGATATTGAGGAAATGACAAAAAGATCACAAGAATCAATCAATAACGAACACGGGAAACGAAGCCGCACAATGAACCGGACCCGAATCTAGAAATTCCAAAATGGTCCTTGAAGAATTGAAGATTGTCAACATTGGTCCCTCATTTTTGAAGATTTGGCAAGATAAGCCCTTGAAGAAATCATCATTTGGCAACAAAGGTCCTCCATGTTTGAAGATTATACAAGTTTTACCCTTGAAGAATCCAAAAATATGCATTAAAGGTCCTTGTTACAAGCTTGAAAACATTTTGTGCCAAAAATGTCAAACTGCCCAAACTTAAATACAAAGGAATGGAAGATTGGTGCTGTTATTTACAAAGTAAACACAAATGAAGACTTCAGGGACTAAAGTGGGGAGACACACAAACTTATTCCTCCAACCAGAAACTGACACCTCAGCTTGACCCACCCATTTACCCATTTACCCTACCCAACCCGTCCAAAACCCAACCCAAACCCACCAGGTTTATTTATAAACCTGGTCAACAAATCCAGTCAAACCCCACAACTTTCCCACCATAACACGTTTTTTAAATCCTATTTTCCCCAAAATGGATTAAACTCCCACTAATCCCCCCCCATAAACCCTACTTCATCCCAGATTCAATCTAATAAAAAACAAGGGGGTTTTGTTCATAAGCTTCCAGAATGTTAATTACCCTTATCCTCACCAAAACCCACTCACTCAAACCCTTCCCAACACACCCATGTGATCACCCCATGGTCCCCTGCACCCGTCCCTTTCCACAAAACCCAATGGGGGACAAGATCAACGCTCCAAACGATATTGCTTGTCCTCCACACCAAATGAAGGGTCCAAGATCGAAGTTACAAGCTGGCATGTCAACATCCTTCACAAGATACCACTTTGACTGAAAATTCAAAGTTCAAACCAAGGGCATTTCAGGGAAATCAAGAGCTAGGGTTTCACATTGTTTTAAGATTCTAGTTTGTTCTATAGCCTAGTATAAATACACCCGTATGTGGGTTGTATTTCCTTGTTCCAGTTTTTGGCTTTCACATTGTAATTCCCTTTTAGTGATATAAAAGTTTGGTGTTTGTGATGAAACAATTTAATTCCTTTTTATAATTATTAAAAGTTGTGTGTGTGTTGAAAGCCTAGCTGAGTTCCACTTTTCAAATTGTGTAAACACTTGTGTGTTTGAAATTTCAGTTTTCAAAGGTTTCAAAAAGTTTTTAAGTTTTCAGAAATCCAAGGTTCATGAAGTGAAAGTGGATTGAACCATTGGATTTCTGATATTTTACTTGTTTCATAAGTTTTTCATTGGTTTCAAAGTTTGGTGAAAAGATTTTTAAGGAAGAAAGAAAAATCAGAAAGTTAGTATTTTTGTGTGTTCATTGATCTTTGTAGGTTTTGAGTAGAAGCATTGTTTGTTCAAGGTCCTGCACAGGCCCGGGTCTGTTTGGAGGTGACATACAGTCACTGTTGGGCCTGGATGTAGGCCCAACAAGGTAACCCCCTTGTTTCATTTTCAGTTTTCTGAAAACTGCCATTTATGTGATATGCTTGAATTTGCATGAAAGTTGTTAAGTGATAGTTTAAGTGTTGGATATTGTTTGTTTAAGGTTATTATGCATGTTTAGGACTAGTAGAATCATATTGGTTGAGTTTGTTATAGATTTGCTTTGAAAAAAATCATTTTCAGAACTTAAAAGGGTGTTTGGATTATGATTTAAGTTGGTTTAAATGAAGTGCATCTTGGTTTGAAACTTGTTAGAATCACTCACTAGGCTGTTAAAAGGTTGTATGATATGTTGGATTTCAGTTTGGATGAGTTTTAAACACTTGTGCATGATAAAAAATTGGGAAATAGCATAAAAATCCAGTAACTGCTTTTGTGTCTTATTTTGTGTTGATTTTGCCTTCAAATCTTGTTGACTGTTAGGAGATTGGTTATTTTAGGGTTGTGAATTGCTTATATGTGATTTTGTGGATTTGTATGCAAGCCTTTTGGGTTTGAAATCTCTTTTTTGTGCCAAGTAAATCAGCAAATCTCTCTCAGAAACCACATAGGCTTAATCAGTCATCTTTGTGTGCATTTTGTGCTTGTTTCTTGTTTAGACCTTGTGTTTTTGAGCTATATTTGACTCCCTACACTCCAACTGAGTGTAGGGGTGCCCTTCCTATCCAATCAAACACCACAAAAAGGCCAAAATCAAGTCCTCTTGATTATCTGCACAAGTGAAGATAACACCTTGTGTTCATCAGAAACAAAAATCAATCTGGGCACGTTTTTCATTTTCTAGGGTTTAATTTGGATTGACTAGGATTTGTTTTTGTGTTTTTGTGACTAAAATAGTTACTGGATTGAGTTTTAAAAGTAAAAAAAAAAGTTTTCCAAAAAGCCTCCACAGCCTGGGCTCGAACACTCGACCTGTCGTGCAGGAGTGAAGTGTTTTACCAGTGATCTATGTGACTTTCTATGTCACATGGTCATAAGGTTTAACATTTAAGGAGTATCTGTTTTTAGCTTATTAAACTTTTCAGCTTAGAAATAAGCTGATTCCAGCTTATTTCTTTAAGGTTTTTACAAGTTAGGATTTTTCTTTTGTTTTTATTCAGTTTTAGCACTTTTTGGTTCAAAAAGATTATTTTTCCCGTAAGTACTTAATTTTTTAGGATTATTTTTAGTTTAAATTTTAGAAAGTAATTTAAAAATAGGAAAAAGCATTTTAAAAATCCAAAAAAATAGTTTTTAGGTTTTATTAAAGTATTTTGAGGTTTACAGCTAAGAAAGTTTTCAAAAAGTCTTATTTTTGATTTTATAGGATTTTAGGGTTTTTTACCAACTTTAAAATTTAATATAAAATTATAAAATAGGTTTTAGAAATTTTTAATTGCATTTCTATCTTAGTTATAATATTTTAGATTTTTGGTAATTTTTTAGAATTTTTTTATGAACTTTGAATTTTTTTGATTATTTTATTATTATTTTATTATTAAAAATTGAAATTTTGTTTTTTCTACTTTTTTCATTTTTCCTAGATTGTAGACACTAAATTAGGAATTTTGTAACTTTCCAAATATTTTTAGTACTTTTCAGTTATTTTCTAGAATTAATTTAAGTTTTAATTGATTTTAATAGTTTTTAAGTGTTTAAAAATAGTTTAATTTGGTTTTAAAATTTAAAAAAAATACTTTTTAGCTTAATTAGGTTATTTTTGAGGTTTACAAACTTCAAAATCTTGTTTGGGACTTTTTAATAATTAATTATGATTTTTAGGGCTTTAATTAGCATTAAAAAGTCATTATCTAATTAATTAAAAGGTTTTAGCAAGTTTGGATTTTTTGTAAACTCTTAGAAGATTATTGTGGATTTTTAGTAATTTTTAGGAATTTTTAGGTTAAAAATTTAATTTTTGTACTTTTTACGGTTTTACGTGATCGCCTTTTTCGTTTTAGTTTAATCCGTCTTCGTCATTCTCTTCTTATCCCATTTCTATTTTCTTTTCTTCTCAATAAAATCACAATCAAAATCAATTCATTACACAACACACTAGCCTCCTCGAGAGAACGATCCCCACTTAAGGGTCATAAGTGTTTACGTTTTCCTAAACGTACGCTTAATACTTACCGCTTTTGTTGCTCTTTTTCCTAAAAGGGTATACAAAAATACAAATATCATTTTGGCTCCGCTGCCGGGGAGGTGTGTTGTGTTTTGATTGAACAATTGTTGTTTTTATACTAGCCATAATTAGTATTTGTATTAGTAGCACTCTACTAATACGTATTATCGTTTTTCGGTTTTTGTGTGAATACTATTAATATATTGTATACGTAGAACAATAAATTCACAAGTACTCCAAATACGTGAGAAATCACAACCTTGACTTGGGAGGTCATTACCCAATCATTGTATTCGAATCTCAAACCAAAGAAAAAAGGCAAAAATAGATAAATACTTTCGAGAAGCTCGATTTTGAAAAATACAAACTATAAGGTGGGTATAAGGCGGTTGTATTTCACGACCTAAAGGGAAAAGGCTCTTAAGTGCTTCGCGCCGCCTCGTTTCTTCCGCTTGCTTGTGCGTATTTGATTTTGAGAGTGAATCGAGGGTTTTGCCGCCCAAAGTATTATTACATATCATATATATTTTCTTGGTTTCATTTGATTAAACCCTCTTGAACGATTTGGTGTTCCACCATCGTTCTAAAGTCATCGAAGGCGTTCACTTCACGTGATCGTTTTCATTCCTTAAGGCTTCTTTAATCGAGAGATTTGATTAAGGAGGAGATTTGTAGATTTTTGTCTACTTAATACATTTCACCAATTTCCAAAAAAGTTAATACCATCAAAAACCACAAAAAATTGAAAAATACAAAACACCAAAAAGAATCTTCTTTGCTCATCCCCTCGTTGTACGTGACGTTTTATGCTTACTCGCAATCAAGCAAAACGTGCACGTAAACGTCGAAATCGAAAGGAGGCAACACCTACTCCTAATTTTTCTAGTGAAGAGACTCCAAGTGAGGAACCTATTGTAGAACAAGAAGCTATCATGGCTAATCGTACTATGATGGAGTTGCTTCAAGCACCCACCGAGGGTTTTGGAGAAGCCATTGTGATTCCCGCCATCCTTGCGGAGAACTTCGAGATCAAGACGGGTTTAATGTCTATGCTTCAAGCAAACAAGTTTCGCGGTCACGAAAAAGACAACCCACGTTATCACATTAGGCAATTTAATCGTCTCACCGCGACAAGCAAGTTTAAGGATGTACCACACGATGCCATTAAGATGATGTTGTTTCCCTACTCGTTAGATGGACCCGCCAAGATATGGCTTGAGAAAGAACCGCCAAATTCGATTTTGACAGGGCCGATCTCGTGTCTAAATTTGTGAATCAATTTTTTCCACCATCTAAAACAACACATTTGAAAAACGAGATTTCACGATTTACACAAAGATCTAATGAAAGTTTTTCAATGGCTTGGGAAAGGTTAAAAGAAATGTTACATGAATGTCCACACCATGATTTTTCCGAATTGCATCAAATTGACACTTTTTATAATGGGCTTAATGATCATGAACGAGATTACTTAAATGCCGCCGCGGGTGGTAATTTTTTGTGCAAAACAACCGAAGAGGCTTTGAAAATCATTGAAAATAGGTCTAAGGTTTATAGCCCTCGTAACACACCGAGTGTTGCCAATTTGGGCTCGTCATCGTCTCGTTTCATTAATGCCTTGCAAGATGAAGCAAATGAGGAGAATCGGTTTTTCGACAGGTTTTCGACTCTTATGTCTCATTGGAAAGCTCAAGAAGCTTCGAATTCCGCTTCGGTTAAAGCGGTTGCTAAGAGTTGTATTTCGTGTGGTGGAGCTCATGATTTTTCCGAGTGCATTACCGCGGATGGTAACACTTCGAATGCTTATGTAGCCACGGGAACTTATAACCAAAACGGTCAAGGTTCCCGCCAAAATCAAGCTCCACAAAATCAAAATGCTAATAACTATCGAAACAATCAAAGTGGTGGTTACCAAGGAAATCAACGTAACTATAATAAGGGTAATTATCAAAGTGGAAATGGGCAAGTTTCTAACCAAAATAAAAACCGTGATCTTCAAAACACTAACCAAAGTTTTCAAAATGCTCACACCAAAAATCTTAGTGGAGAGTTCTTAGATTATGCTAAAGCTAATGATGCTAAGTTTGATAACATGCAACGTGAGATGATTAGCTTAAGATCCGAGTTAAAAACCGAGCTTAAAAACGAACTTGCTAATGAATTGAGAAATAATTCTAATAAAATGGAAGGAAATGTCCAACGTCTCCAACAAAACCAACAAAAAATGGAGCAAGGGCAACATGAAATTAAGCAAGAGTTGTTAAAAGCGGATGCTAGGCAATCTAAGTTTGAAGACCGTATGGGAAAAATGTTTGAAGCTATCATGTGTAAGCCCTCTTCTTCGGGTGGTCTTCCTAGTGATACCATCGTGAACCCGAAAGGAGAATTGAAAGTTGTTACTACTTGTAGTGGTAAAACTTTCAAAGAACTCATTTCTCGTCCAAGTACTTCTATGGAGAAGGAAAAAGAGAAAGAACCCGAGGTGGTGGTAGAAAAGGAGCAAATTCCAAGCCCACGAAGTACCTCTCAAACCACACCTACGGTTGAACCTACACCAATCATGGAACCCGAGATTCCAAGGCCTTTGCCTACTATGCCCCAACCCACACCACCCTTACCTTACCCTTCAAGACAAGACAAGGAAAAGGCACAAGAACGAAATAATTATCAATTTGAACTTTTTATGAAAATGTTTCGTGACTTGCATTTCAATATAAGTTTTGCCGACGCCTTAGTCATGATGCCTCGATTTGCCGCGAACTTCAAAAGTATGTTGAATAACAAAGAGAAATTGCAAAAATCGTCTAGTTGTTCATCGGTTTTTCTAAGCCGCATACCTCAAAAAGTCGGTGATCCTGGCAAGTTTTTAATCCCATGTGCTATACAAGACATGGAAGAATGCCACGCCTTGGCCGATCTTGGTGCTAGTATTAATTTGATGCCTCTTGAGATTTTTAAATCGCTCAATCTTCCCAATCTCACTCCTTCACGAATGTCAATCGAGATGGCCGATCATTCTACGATTCTAGCTTGTGGAGTAGCCGAGGACGTCTTTGTGAAAGTTGGAAAGTTCTACTATCCCGTAGACTTTATTGTTGTTGACATTCCCATCGATCCTAAAGTTCCTCTAATTTTAGGTCGATCTTTTTTGGATACCTCGAGAGCACTTATCGATGTGCATGCAAGGAAAATCACTCTTCGTTTCAATGAGGAAGAACTCGTCATTAATGCAACCCAAAACTCCACATTTACTCATGTGTATTCGATCACGTCTTTGTATAATGTCAATCCCATCAAAAACATTTGCAAAAAGATTTCAAAAAGAGTTTTAGGAGTTGTTGAAAAAAATGAAGTTCCGTCCCCTCCGCCGGTGTAGGTTAAGAGTGTTAAGCCTACGATTCCAAACTCGAGTGATTCTTCGGATGATGAATACGTTGATCCCGATGGGGGAGTTTTCTTTGTCGACAAACGTTTTGAAAACTTACCACCACCTTTACCAAAACGGTTTCAAAATGTGAGAATTTTTAGTGTGACTAACATTGCTTTAGATACACCAAATATTTTTGACATAATCAAATCGGGTTTTCACAAGGAGAGTGTAAAAGATGAAAAAGGAAAAGATTTTGAATTGAATTTAAAAGATTTTTCTACAATTCTAACTCCATCATCACCGCGTGTTTTGAGTACTACAAGCTCGTCTTCTCCTTTTGACGATGCTTTGTGTGGACTTAGTGTGGGGGAATCCCCTTATGTTCCCTTCCCTTTCTCCACCGAGGACGAGATATTTGATCCTGGAATTGCTTATAAAGGGAAATCTCGGTCTTCCACCGATGCAATAAATGGAAAATCTTTTCATTTGATTGGTGCGAGTCTACCTCGAGTAGCTCAATGTTTTCATGACTTACCCATTGTCCCACCCTTCTATTTCTTCTCTCCTATTTTCTTGAAACTCTTTGAGTTTTTGTTGGCACACGATGAAGTGGCGTTGATTTGTTTTTCCAATGAAAACGAGAACGCCATCTTCGACCCCGGTATTTTGCACCATCAAAGGACTTAGTCCTTAATACCGGTTGTTTTTGGGCCTTGTTTATCATGTAAGCCCCACCAAAAATTAACCATACCATGATTATCCCTAAATGATCACATTTATGGGGATTCGAGTCGAGCTTTTGAGTCGGTTATAAAAAACAAGGTGCCTCGAGGGGGAGACCCATGCTTATCCATGTACATATTATTGCTATCTAATTAGTTTAATGAGAGGGGATTTGTGCCCTTCCAACCTTTGTTCCGTGGTTGTTTGTGCATTGTGGTTTTTAGATCATGATCTTCACGATTGGAGCCTCTCGTGTTCGTTTTATGGGAGTACTCGATCGTTTGCTTTGAAGACATTTCTCAATATCCATGATATATCCTTTTGATGTTCTAACCTTAGGTTTTTAGCACACTTCATAAACGGCTTTAAATTTATTGGTTACACCCTTTCCATGCTAGATTAGGCATTTGACTACGTCTCTATTATGGGGGTGTTTGCACCCCTAGACTCGAAACATTGAGGACAATGTTTAACTTTAGTATGGGGGGGGGGGGGGGTGAATAGATACTTGCCTTGCCAAACCTTCATGCTTTCCAAAGTTTATCTTTTTGTTTATCGTTTTTGTTGCAAAATAAGGCTAAAAATGGCCAAATTTTAAAATTTTTCTATGTTTTATAAGTGTTTGAAGACACGAATGTAGGTTTTCCGATGGTGAGAATAGAGTAATTTTTGACTCGACCGTGCGTGTTGAGCACTTAGCTTTGATTCCTTAACTACACATTAGGCTAAGTCTCTTAAATGAGGACGAGAAATGATAGAGTTAATTATAAGTTACTATGCTAAACGTAGAGTACTCGTATTCTTTCAAAAACTCATGTGTTCTCGTTGTTTGCTTATTCTCCCTTCGCATGTAAATATTTTTTGCTTAATAAATATTGACTTAGCGGTTTAGTTGGGATTGTTGGGTTTCTAGTCTTTTCTAGTAGCTTCCGTGTAATCAAATTGGGAAGACATTAAGGTATCGCCAGCGTCACGGTTTTGAAGTATTGGCACCCTAATAATCGAAAGCTTCACCCAATAATAAGATTTCAAGTGCTCACCTAAATCTAGCAAACAATTTGAAGCCCCACAAGGCCTAAAATCTATGCAAAATTGAAAGTGAATCAAGCCTTAATCTTCGAAGCTTTAAAGATCCAAAATTCGCTTTAGCGTGAGGATATACGTCTTTGGCTAATAAAACCACCGATGAGGCGGATAATAAAAGGCAAGGCAAGACCGAAGTCATAATAAAAGCTTCATGGCGAAGTTGAATAAAAGATGGAGGTAAACCAAAGATAATAAGGCCCTTCCGTTAGGGGGCGTATAAAATTCTTGGTATTAAGTCTCATGTTCAAAACCGTTATAAAACCATGTTTATCGATTCTTCTTGTCAACTTAATTTTTTAACATCGTTGTCTATTAGGAGGGGTTATTGATTTGATGGTCTTAGTTACACCGTTAGGACTCTATTTTTAGACCTAAATCTCTATTATCACATAAGTCAATGATGTATCCTCGTGATCATTAAGACAAAATAAAATATAAGAGATACAACTTAGGAATAATGGGAGGATAAGTACGTGATTAGGGCATATGAGTAGTGTTAGCATTACTAACTTACAATGACAATGATCTCGTTGCACGCTTGGCATGGAATTAAGGTGAAAATCGAGGACGATGAAATTATTTCAAACGAAGCATTCACGTGTTCTTATTCTATGAAACTAAACGTCCCATTTTGCGATGAAAATCATACATTATGTCTAAAACGCAAGTAGTAGTAATAGTAGTAGAATAGCTAGTTTATCATTCAATAAAGTAAATAAAATTAAATTTTGGAGGTGCTACGATACTTTATTCTAGCATTGCGTGAGGGCACAACAATGGCTTCGTATGGGGGAGTGATGAGACTGCTTTTATACATAGTCTCATCGTCCAAATCGGGCTTAAAATGCATAAAATATCATTAAAATACCCAAATATATGCTCGTGTTTGTTGCTTGTGTATTTTAGGTACGAATATTGAGGAAATGACAAAAAGATCACAAGAATCAATCAATAACGAACACGGGAAACGAAGCCGCACAATGAACCGGACCCGAATCTGGAAATTCCAAAATGATCCTTGAAGAATTGAAGATTGTCAACATTGGTCCCTCATTTTTGAAGATTTGGCAAGATAAGCCCTTGAAGAAATCATCATTTGGCAACAAAGGTCCTCCATGTTTGAAGATTATACAAGTTTTACCCTTGAAGAATCCAAAAATATGCATTAAAGGTCCTTGTTACAAGCTTGAAAACATTTTGTGCCAAAAATGTCAAACTGCCCAAACTTAAATACAAAGGAATGGAAGATTGGTGCTGTTATTTACAAAGTAAACACAAATGAAGACTTCAGGGACTAAAGTGGGGAGACACACAAACTTATTCCTCCAACCAGAAACTGACACCTCAGCTTGACCCACCCATTTACCCATTTACCCTACCCAACCCGTCCAAAACCCAACCCAAACCCACCAGGTTTATTTAATAAACCTGGTCAACAAATCCAGTCAAACCCCACAACTTTCCCACCATAACACGTTTTTTAAATCCTATTTTCCCCAAAATGGATTAAACTCCCACTAATCCCCCCCCATAAACCCTACTTCATCCCAGATTCAATCTAATCAAAAACAAGGGGGTTTTGTTCATAAGCTTCCAGAATGTTAATTACCCTTATCGTCACCAAAACCTACTCACTCAAACCCTTCCCAACACACCCTTGTGATCACCCCATGGTCCCCTGCACCCGTCCCTTTCCACAAAACCCAATGGGGGACAAGATCAACGCTCCAAACGATATTGCTTGTCCTCCACACCAAATGAAGGGTCCAAGATCGAAGTTACAAGCTGGCATGTCAACATCCTTCACAAGATACCACTTTGACTGAAAATTCAAAGTTCAAACCAAGGGCATTTCAGGGAAATCAAGAGCTAGGGTTTCACATTGTTTTAAGCTTCTAGTTTGTTCTATAGCCTAGTATAAATACACCCGTATGTGGTTTATATTTCCTTGTTCCAGTTTTTGGCTTTCACATTGTAATTCCTTTTTAGTGATATAAAAGTTTGGTGTTTGTGATGAAACAATTTAATTCCTTTTTATAATTATTAAAAGTTATGTGTGTGTTGAAAGCCTAGCTGAGTTCCACTTTTCAAATTGTGTAAACACTTGTGTGTTTGAAATTTCAGTTTTCAAAGGTTTCAAAAAGTTTTTAAGTTTTCAGAAATCCAAGGTTCATGAAGTGAAAGTGGATTGAACCATTGGATTTATGATATTTTACTTGTTTCATAAGTTTTTCATTGGTTTCAAAGTTTGGTGAAAAGATTTTTAAGGAAGAAAGAAAAATCAGAAAGTTAGTATTTTTGTGTGTTCATTGATCTTTGCAGGTTTTGAGTGGAAGCATTGTTTGTTCAAGGTCCTGCACAGGCCCGGGTCTGTTTGGAGGTGACATACAGTCACTATTGGGCCTGGATGTAGGCCCAACAAGGTAACCCCCTTGTTTCATTTTCAGTTTTCTGAAAACTGCCATTTATGTGATATGCTTGAATTTGCATAAAAGTTGTTAAGTGATAGTTTAAGTGTTGGATATTGTTTGTTTAAGGTTATTATGCATGTTTAGGACTAGTAGAATCAGATTGGTTGAGTTTGTTATAGATTTGCTTTGAAAAAAATCATTTTCAGAACTTAAAAGGGTGTTTGGATTATGATTTAAGTTGGTTTAAATGAAGTGCATCTTGGTTTGAAACTTGTTAGAATCACTCACTAGGCTGTTAAAAGGTTGTATGATATGTTGGATTTCAGTTTGGATGAGTTTTAAACACTTGTGCATGATAAAAAATTGGGAAATAGCATAAAAATCCAGTAACTGCTTTTGTGTCTGATTTTGTGTTGATTTTGCCTTCAAATCTTGTTGACTGTTAGGAGATTGGTTATTTTAGGGTTGTGAATTGCTTATATGTGATTTTGTGGATTTGTATGCAAGCCTTTTGGGTTTGAAATCTCTTTTTTGTGCCAAGTAAATCAGCAAATCTCTCTCATAAACCACATAGGCTTAATCAGTCATCTTTGTGTGCATTTTGTGCTTGTTTCTTGTTTAGACCTTGTGTTTTTGAGCTATATTTGACTCCCTACACTCCAACTGAGTGTAGGGGTGCCCTTCCTATCCAATCAAACACCACAAAAAGGCCAAAATCAAGTCCTCTTGATTATCTGCACAAGTGAAGATAACACCTAGTGTTCATCAGAAACAAAAATCAATCTGGGCACGTTTTTCATTTTCTAGGGTTTAATTTGGATTGACTAGGATTTGTTTTTGTGTTTTTGTGACTAAAATAGTTACTGGATTGAGTTTTAAAAGTAAAAAAAAAAAAGTTTTCCAAAAATCCTCCACAGCCTGGGCTCGAACACTCGACCTGTCGTGCAGGAGTGAAGTGTTTTACCAGTGATCTATGTGACTTTCTATGTCACATGGTCATAAGGTTTAACATTTAAGGAGTATCTGTTTTTAGCTTATTAAACTTTTCAGCTAAGAAATAAGCTGATTCCAGCTTATTTCTTTAAGGTTTTTACAAGTTAGGATTTTTCTTTTGTTTTTATTCAGTTTTAGCACTTTTTGATTCAAAAAGATTATTTTTCCCGTAAGTACTTAATTTTTTAGGATTATTTTTAGTTTAAATTTTAGAAAGTAATATAAAAATAGGAAAAAGCATTTTAAAAATCCAAAAAATAGTTTTTAGGTTTTATTAAAGTATTTTGAGGTTTACAGCTAAGAAAGTTTTCAAAAAGTCTTATCTTTGATTTTATAAGATTTTAGGGTTTTTTACCAACTTTAAAATTTAATATAAAAATATTAAATAGGTTTTAGAAACTTTTAACTGCATTTCTGTCTTAGTTATAATATTTTAGATTTTTGGTAATTTTTTAGAATTTTTTATGAACTTTGAATTTTTTTGATTATTTTATTATTAAAAATTGAAATTTTGTTTTTTCTACTTTTTTCATTTTTCCTAGATTGTAGACACTAAATTAAGAATTTTGTAACTTTCCAAATATTTTTAGTACTTTTCAATTATTTTCTAGAATTAATTTAAGTTTTAATTGATTTTAATAGTTTTTAAGTGTTTAAAAATAGTTTAATTTGGTCTTAAAGTTTTTAAAAAAATACTTTTTAGCTTAATTAGGTTATTTTTGAGGTTTACAAACTTTAAAATCTTGTTTGGGACTTTTTATTAATTAATTGTGATTTTTAGGGCTTTAATTAGCATTAAAAATTCATTATCTAATTAATTAAAAGGTTTTAGCAAGTTTGGATTTTTTGTAAACTCTTAGAATATTATTGTGGATTTTTAGTAATTTTTAGGAATTTTTAGGTTAAAATTTTAATTTTTGTACTTTTTACGGTTTTACGTGATCGCCTTTTTCGTCTTAGTTTAATCCGTCTTCGTCATTCTCTTCTTATCCCATTTCTATTTTCTTTTCTTCTCAATAAAATCACAATCAAAATCAATTCATTACACAACACACTAGCCTCCTCGAGAGAACGATCCCCACTTAAGGGTCATAAGTGTTTACGTTTTCCTAAACGTACGCTTAATACTTACCGCTTTTGTTGCTCTTTTTCCTAAATGGGTATACAAAAATACAAATATCAGTGATCAATTCGATAAGACCAATTTCAACGAACTTTATTTTTATACTTGGCAAATCCATGTATTAGAAAGCATTCAAAAGAAATTATGTGCAACAGAAAAGACATGATAGGAGTGCTCTATCACTCGCCAGAATCAAGCAGAACCAGGGCGTATACCTGGAGGATAAGAGCGAGTGTCTTCTAATAAAAGAATGCCCAGAGATCTTGAAAGTATCTTGCTTCATGGCAGGTATATGCAATAGTGATCTAATAAAAAAGCTGAATGAAAAAACACCAGAAACCTTTGATGGAGTACTACGACGAGTAAGATCTTTCATACAGGGGGAATCAGCTGCCTCAGAAGTCATACGAAACGCCCATGGTTATAGATCTCGTGAAGCGCCTAATAAAGGGTCTAGCAGGCAAAGCAGGCCTGGAGGCCTTGATTACCAAGGAAATAAAAGAGAGGGGTGAGCAAGTAACTTCAGGTTTACTCCCCTTATGTTAACTCCAAGGGAAATCCTCATATTAGTAGGTGCGAACTTCCCAAGACCATTTCCAATGACCACCCCGGTAGAAAGGCTCATTGGCAACAACTATTGTGAATATCATGATGAGAAGGGACACGCTACGAATGAATGTATTCAGCTGCAAAAACATATCGAGAATATGGTAAAAGAAGGCAAACTAAAACACCTTGTCAAAGGAACCATGGAGGACGAGAAACCAAAAACCGCTAACGCAAATGTTTACATGGTAGAAGCATGGCAGCGAAGGACAAAACAAAAGGTGAGCAAAAAATTTTCGAAAGGGAATAGACATCTCCTCCCCCCCTCAGCGCGAGGAATGTGACAGAAGGCCCGTTAGTGATAGAAATACATCGGTGAACATAGTATACATCGTATGTATGTCGATGGAGGCTCATCAGCAGAAATAATGCATGAACACTGTTTCCTGAAACTCAGCGCATAAGTAAGGAACCAAATGGTACTTGCAACCTCCCTGCTCATTGGATTCAGTGGGGAAGCGGTGTGGCCTTTGGGCCAACTAAACCTAGTAGTAAAGGTGGGAAACGACAAACATTCGACAAAAGTCCCAATGAACTTCTTGATCATACGGTCGCCATCGTAGTATAACGGAATTATTGGGCGACTTGCTATACTAGCAATGCGAGCAGTACCTTTTACGGCCCATGACATGATGAAGTTCCCAGTGGAGGGAGGAATCATAACGATCTTTAACACATCGATAGCACCCCCAGAGTGCAACACGATCGCGAAACCCCCTCGGGTTACAATGGAACCCAGGATAGACTCGCCGCCGAACCTAAAAGTGGCAGTCCATCCGCAATATCCAGATCAAGAGATAACGATCAGGGGGACATTGTCTAACGAAGGAAAGGCTGACATGTTTCTCCTCTTAAAGGACAACCTAGACGTCTTCACGTGGGAACCTAAAGACATGACGGGGGTACCAAGGTCAATTGCTGAACACAAGCTTCAAATCCGCGAAGGATACCCCCCAGTTAGGCAAAAGAAAAGAGGACATGCCCCAAAACGCAACAAGGTGATACTTGAGGAAGTGAAGAAGCTGGTAGACGCATGAATCATGAGGGAGGTTTACTACCATGATTGGTTCGCTAACCCAGTAATGGTTAAAAAACATGATGGCAGCTGGCGCATGTGTGTTGACTTCCAGACCTCAATAAGGCTTGCCCCCAAGACTGCTATCCACTCTCAGAGATAGATTAGAAAGTAGAAACGTTGTGTGGATATCCTTTTAAATGCTTCCTGGACGCATACAAAGGATACCACCAGATACAAATGGCAGAGAAAGATGAAGAAAAAACAACATTCCATACCAGCCACGGTGTGTATTGCTACACAAAAATGCCATTCGGACTTAAGAATGCAGGGGCCACGTACCAACGGTTGGTTGATAAAGCGTTCAAAGGTCAAATAGGGCTAAATTTGTAGGTGTATGTTGATGACCTGGTAATAAAAAGTTACACAGAGAGTGAACTTATCCGGGATATAGAGGAAACATTCTCAACACTTAGGAGAATAAACATGAAGTTAAACCCAAAGAAATGCACTTTTGGGCCAACAGAAGGCATGTTCCTAGGATACATGATCGACCCTAATGGCATCAAACCCTGCACGAAAAAGAAAGACGCAGTGATTCAGGTTCAAAGCCCAAAGACAAAAAAGGAAGTGCAATCGATAAATGGGAAGCTCTCAGGGTTGAATAGGTTCATGTCCATATCCGCAAAGAAGTCGCTCCCTTTATTTAAAACACTCAATAAGTGCAACAAGAAAGGAGACTTCAATTGGACAAAGGAAGCTGAGAAAGCCTTTGAGGAACTAAAAACACATTTATCTTCACTCCCTATGTTAGTCGCGCCACGCCCTAGAGAAGAACTGATAATGTATTTGTCAGCTACATACGGAGCAATCAGCGCGGTGCTAATCACGGATAGGGAAAATGTGCAAACACCAGTATACTTCATAAGCAGAGCATTACAAAGCTCGGAACTAAATTATACCCCAATGGAGAAATTGGTACTCGCACTAGTATTTGCAGCGAAAAGGTTGCGCAGATACTTCCAAGCACATCCTATAGTGGTAATAACAGACCAACCCATAAAACAGATAATATCAAAATCTCACGTCGCGGGTAGATTACAGAAGTGGAGTGTTTTACTGGGGGAACACAACATTACCTACAGACCACGCAATGCCGTAAAAGGACAAATTCTGGCATATTTCATCATCGAAAAACCAGAAGAGGACGTTCAGGAGCCAAAACAAAAGGAAGAAGGCCAAGACCCATGGATCTTATTCACTGATGGGTCCTCTTGCACTGATAGATCTGGTGCAGGGCTCATACTCACCAATCATGAAGAAATGGAATTTACATACGCACTGCGCTTTGAGTTCACAACCACAAATAACGAGGTGAAATACGAGGCGCTTATAGCAGGACTAAGAATTGCAGCCCGAATGGGCGTGCGCAATCTCGAAGCAAATGTAGATTCTCGCCTGGTAGCAAACCACATACTTGGCGAATATGAGGCAAAAGAAGAAAACATGGCACAATACTTGCAAAAAGGCAAGTCACTGATTGAAGGATTCAAAAAGTTCCTAACACGCCAAGTACCTAGAGGGGAGAACAAGAAAGCAGACGCACTTAGCAAAATAGCGTCCAACAGCTTTGCACACCTATCAAAACAGGTCCTGGTAGAGATCCTTAAAGACAAATCAATCAAAGAGCAAGAAGTCACATCGGTAGTAGAGGAGGAAGGTCCTAAATGGATGATTAATAAGTGTGAAAACACTTATCCTTTTACCACTTATTTCCAATAATAACAAGACCAAAACGTGTATTTTATGTCGTAAAAGTCGGAATTATGCATGGTTTGTGTTTTTATTGTGTTTTAGGACCAAAAGATGAAAAAGGAAGAAAACACGGGCTTTCACGGGCTTTTATCGAAGAAAAACGAGAAAAGACGAAGTCAAAAGATCAAGAGTGCAAAAAGAACGGAAGTCCAAGGCTTATTCTGAAGATTTATCAAAGAAAAAGTCTAAAGACGGAAGTTTAATGAAGTCGAAGAACTCAAGTCTAATTATAGAAAAAAATTAGAAGACGAGTTCAATTTACATCGACAAATCCCGAGACGACGTCGAGAAAGACAAAGAATTTAAATCGAGTCGAGAAGAAAGAAAGGAAGAAGGAAGCACATGCACCTCCCCATTTCCTATAAATACCCTCCTAATGACACATTAGGAGGGTGTTAGCTAGTTTATTTTCCTTTTTGTAGTTTTATTTTTAGAGAGAGAAAAGTGTTTAACTTTCTCTCACTAGAACTTCATCTTCTCTTTTCTTTTCATGTTTAAAGCTTTGATTTGATCTTGTATTTTGGAATCATTAATCTATAAGTTCAAGTTAACCTTTTTATCTTTAATCTCTTTCTACCTTTCTTGATATTTACTTTAATTTTTATCTGAAATCATTTTTCATATTGTTTCATCTTGATGTTTATGAGATTAAAAAGTTTATCTTTTTGATTTGATCATATCTAAGTTTTTGTGAAAATTAAGCTTTGAGCTTATTATGCTTATTGGCTTATTTGGTACTTAGCTTATTTACTTTTTAAAAGTTTTCTTAAAGTTTAAATTTTTTTAAAGTTTGATTTAAAAAGTTGCTTATTTAAAGTTTTGATAAGTTCTTATTTGTACTTATTTAGCAATTTCCTTTAAAAAATTGTTTAAGTTTCGGATTGTGCTTTTTAAAATAGGAGAAGCTTATTTGATTTGCTTATTACGGATTACTTCCCATCGGAAAGCTAAACCCTTTTGCGACGGGTATTCTGACGCAACATTGCGATCACTACATCGGAATAGGGTTTTGTATTCAGACGCGTATTGCGATTGGGATTGCGATGAGATTCCTTTTGGTTGTATTCCGATAGGACCTAGTTTCATTATTCCGACGGGATTAATTTAATACATTGCGACGGGATTCCTTTTGATTGTATTCCGATAGGACCTAGTTTCCATTATTCCGACAGAGATTAGTTTGATACATTGCGATGAGATTCCTTTTGGTTACATTGCGATAGGATTTCCTTTGACATTCCGATCATATTCCGATTGCCACATTCCGACGGGATTCCGATAGGGCATTCCGACGGGGTTAATTGTTTATTTTTAAATTCACTTTTAAGTTTTCAAGTTTTAAATTCATTACGTTTTAAGTTCCAAAGATTGCACGCTTCCTGAAATTTGTGTTTTTACCAAGTGTTTTTCTAGTTTTAGAGAGAAAAAGTGACAGTTTTTCTAGATTTGCTGTTAGCATATTTTAATTACGTTTCCGATTTACTTTTTAATTAGTTATAGACAACGACAACCTTTTTATTTTCCACCAAGAACAACTGAGTCGCACTAATTAACGGTAATCAATTCGAAAAGACTGGATTAACGAACTTTCATAACTGAGTAAAACCTAGTTATTAAATGGCGTCGCTGCCGGCTCTTTTCGTTAAGATTAACGGTTTTTAGTGAGAGACGCGTTGGATTTTAGGATCCGTTCACTTTTGAACGTTATTTTCCTTGCTTTTAAATTTTCAAAAATTAAAAAAAAAATAGAAAAACATAAAAAAACCAAAAATGTTTCTTGTCTATTTTTCTCTTCCTTTTGTAGGTGTGTATGCGTACTCGTGCTCGTAAGAAGAAAGCAGCTCAAGCCAAAGTCATTACTCCACCTATTGTCACCATGGACAATCAACCAATGATCGAGCTTTTGCAATCGCAAGTAGAGGGCAACACCGATGCTATTGTCATACCCGAGATTGGAGCCAACAACTTTGAGCTCAAATCTGGTTTCATTCAAACGGTCTCTGCTCAACCATTCTTGGGGCGTACACTTGATGATCCTCACAACCATATCAAACGTTTTCTTCAACTCACTAATACGGTCAAGTATAATGGGGTTTCACAAGAGGTAATTCGCTTACAACTTTTTCCTTTCTCCTTAGAGGGACAAGCCCGGCATTGGCTTGATAAGGAAGCACCACAAAGTATTCTTACGTGGTCGGATTTAGAGACTAAATTCATCAACTACTTTTTCCCACCCTCACGTACTACCGCTTTGCGGAATGAAATCATTACCTTTGAACAAAAGTACGGTGAGACATTTAGTGAATCTTGGGACCGTTTTAAGGAACTTTTAAGAAAGTGTCCACAACATGGTTTCACAAAAGTACATCAAATAAATACTTTTTACAACGGGTTAAGCATGAATGACCAAGATTCACTAAATAGTGCCTCGGGGGGTAACATTTTGGTTAAGTCTTCTAATGCCGCTTGGGATATTATTGAGAATAAGTCTAGAGTGCAAACCAAGAGTGTTCGGACTAATGTGGCGAGTGCTAGTACTAGTGACGCCGACAAGAGAATTGATAAGCTTACTTCGCTTGTTGAAACACTTGCTCTACAAACCGCTAACAATACCAAATCCATCAATGCGCAAGTTAATGCTTTGAGTCAGTCATGTGAAATATGCGGGGGATCTCATTCATACACCGATTGTCCTTCGACTCATGACAATCCGGAAAATGTGTATGCTGCCAACGGTAAATTTTATACGGGAGGCTATCAAGCACGTCCTCAAGGTGACCGCAATTTGCTCAGTTATCGTTCAAACAACTTTCTTTCACCACCCGGTTTTCCCCCTCAAAACCCAAAGAACCTCAATCGCAACCATCAAAATCAACCACGAGCTCCAAATCAATATCAAACCCAAAGAAACCCATATTCACCTCAAGGAAACAATCAAGTTCACCAACAACCCGCTTATCAACCACCTGCCTACCATGCTTTTCCTCCCACCCAATCTACTGCATTTCATCAAGAGGTTGACACTTACATGAGGACTAATGATGCGATAGAGCAGAATCTTCAGCGGCAAATGGCCAACTTGAAAGGAGATATGGTGAAACAAGGGAATGATCTTCGAGCCGATATGCGAAACTCTTTGAGCAGTCAAACGAATGACTTAAGGGATATGATGGCTAGTTTCTTCCAAAGTAATCAAGCCTCTGGTTCGGGTTCTCTTCCGAGTAACACCGTTGCTAATTCAAGAGGGGAGATGAAAGCAATCACCACTCGAAGTGGAAAAGGTTTAAAGGAACCCGAGCTTCCTACACCTACACCGGTGATTGTGACAAAGGAAAATGAGTCCCCTTCTCCAATCCCTCCACCTTCTATTTCCCCAATTCCTCCACCTTCTACTTCCACCACTCCACCACCCAAGGATGTGAGTGAGAATTCTATTCCAAAGCCTTCATCGCAACCAAATATACCTTATCCCTCAAGGTTGAGGAAAGAGAAGTTGAAGAACAAGGATGATATTCAGGTTTCTAACATTCTCAAAATGTTTAAAAAACTGAATTTCAACATCTCCTTTGCCGAGGCTCTCTCTCACATGCCAAAGTATGCTAAAATGTTTAAAGATCTTCTCAGTGATAAGGAGAAACTTCTTGATATCGCCCAGACCCAACTTAACGAGAATTGCTCCGAAGTGCTCTTAAGGAAATTACCAACCAAACTTGGTGATCCGGTTCGCTTTCTCATTCCTTGCAACTTCCCCGGGGTAGAGAATTGTATGGCCCTAGCCGATCTAGGTGCTAGTATAAACTTAATGCCTTTAAGCGTTTGGAAACAATTATCTCTACCCGAGCTAGTCCCCACACGAATGACATTGGAATTAGCTAACCGTACGGTTGCTTATCCACTGGGGATAGCCGAAGATGTCTTCGTCGGTGTCGACAAATTCACCTTTCCGGCGGATTTTGTTGTCGTTGACTACGAGATGGATCCCCGTGTTCCATTAATCGTTGGACGTCCATTCTTGAGGACCGGTCACACTCTCATTGATGTAGCCACGGGCGAATTAATCATGAGAGTTGGTGACGATACAATCGTCTTCAACATGGGTAAACTTTCTAAGCAGCCTTCTGAAAACGAGAGTGTTAATTTCATTGACGTTCTTGATGAGGCTTGTGAAGAACATTTCAAAGACGCTTGTAAAAGTGGTTCTTCTTCTCTTCCCATTGTTGAGACCGTTGCCTCTATTGCTCCATCACTAACTCCATTTGGAGAAAGTGATTTCATTTCAAAAGAATTTGAAGCAACTTTGGGAGATGTGGAATTACAATATGACGATTCTCCCTCCAATTACGATGAAGACATTCGTACCATTGAGAAACTTCTCAATGAGGACCATATTTCTCCACCATCTCCTAAGGAAATCTCTATCGATGATCCGTATTTGACTACGTCTTCCATCGAAAATCCTCCGGATTTAGAGCTTAAGGATCTACCGTCTCATCTCGAATATGTTTTCCTTGAAGACAATAAGAAGTTACCCGTCATCATCGCTAAGGATTTGAAAGAAGATGAAAAATCTCGACTTATCGTCGTGCTGAAAAATCACAAGAAAGCGATTGCTTGTGAAGGTCTACGAAAAACTTGGCCTATTCTACATGATTGATTAGATTAATTAGGTGGATTGAATTGATTAATAAAATAAAGAAGATGAAGGGAGATGAGGGTGTAGAGAGAGAAAGGAGAGAAAAGAGAAGAGTAGAGAGAGAAAGTAAAGATTGATTATAAGAAATATGAAATCACAAACCCCTCCTAACATGCTAGGAGGGGTATATATAGCCCACCCTACATGTGGGCTATATGGACTATATATTTACTAAATAGATCACGAGCCCATTACATTAATATATCGTTGGAGCGACCGATCCTTCATAAATACGTAAAACGTATTTCCAACAATCTCCCCCTAAGGGAGGTCGCTCCAAGAGACAAAGTTCTAAATAGTTTATATCTCGTGATCTATGCTAACTAAGATGTGACCGAGACTTTATTGGGAAAAAACGTATTTCCAACAATCTCCCCCTAAGGGAGGTCACATCGTTTTACAAAATCTTAAACCTAGCATCTATGCTTGAGTCTTCGATCTTGTTCTTGTGAATATGCTTGATGTGATCTTTGACTTAAGTCTTGAGCATGTTTTCTTGCCTTGACCTTGTGCATTCGTCACTTGTGACATTCGCCTCTTCGTGACTTCATGTTCCACATACTTATACCTTTAAATTCTTGAAAGCTTCAGAGTTTGATACAGCGCAAGACTTGACCTTCAGACTTTCTTAAATTTGTTGAAGTACTAATTGTATGTAGTATAAGCATGTGGTGACCACTTCTTCTGGATTGTACACCGCAATGCCACCTTCTTGTTACGCTGCATAAGACAGTTAGCAACAAACAATATACACGGATGAAATGACCTTGAACATTTCATTCTAATTCGGTAGCATTTTACCTCCGGTCGGTGAAGACCATTGGACGATATTAAATATCGTACTTGTGGCAGGTAGTTTCAATAAAGAACCTCCTTGACAAGATTTCGCGGGTAAACCCGTTCTCTTTACTCGACCGTCCAAAGCTGACTGCGAACGTAAAGAGTGAATCATTTGGATAATATTATCCGCATGATTTGAAGCCGTCAATTCATGTTCCTGGAACAAGTGAAGTTCAATTAAGAACCGCACCATCGTTGCTTTCCAGTTGTCACTAGCTTGATTCATATAGAATCTTGCAAGTTACCTACCAAGTGCTGTTTGATGTTAACACTAGAAGGATTTCCATTCGTCACTGTAAATACTTAATAGTATTACTCTGAATGTTCTGGCAAGATCACTAAGATATTGCGTAGAGGCCTGGAACGTGTTTAAATTCATTTAAGAATTAAACAACTATTGCTTTCCAGTTATCACAAGTTTGATTCATAAAGAATCGCACAAGTCACCTACCATGAGCTTTTTGATATTCGCTCAAGAAGGATTTCCATCTTCATTGTAAATACTTTCGTATTACTCGGATGTTCAGGCAAGATCATGAAGATTTTGCGTAGGACTCTTAAGATCTTTCTTACTTTTCACAGTGTGTGAAGAAGCAAGGAAATATGAAAGTGTGTCCTAATGAGATATTTGATGATCTCAAATGGCTCTAGACTCGATCGTACATTTTGGATTTTTAGTGATTGGAGGCTGGAGAGGAGTGCCACCATTTCAATACCAATTTATTCGGAGTGAATAAATCAATAGATAATGTGTTGTCTCCGTGTGATTAAAACAAATATCTTTTAAGAGATATCTGAGTTAGCTGAGATGGGTTGTGCCTTGCATCACTGGGTCCATGATGTCTGTCTTCAATATCAAGAATCATTAAACAATGATCTTAATAGCATATGTATTGACCCGGTTTCTGCCTAAGTTGTAAGGAGGGCTTCTTTCTTTACACCCTTTATCTTTACAATTCTTTTTCATTCTTCAACCCCTTCAATGCTTACCAATACGTCATCACTAGCACCTTGTTGTGATTGTTCCAGTGCTAACTTAAGTACTTGGTCGGCATTCAGCTACATTCACAATATTTCTCCATCTTTCCTAAGGACTACTATTTCTAGCTATGGAATGTCCTTGGGAAGATTCCTCCGGTTCTAGAGGAATCATTGGACTTTAACCTATCCTACCATCCTTATGTCACCACAATCTTCATCATCATGAATAGAGATGTTTTGGGTAAGTGTATGTCACCATGAAATTCATTTTGAAGTGCAAATCCATTTTGCTACCCCTTAACATATGCCACGATATCCGAAAACATTTCGCACATGTCGGGATGAGCTAGCACGTTAAGTCAAACCATTTGTGATTAATCATTTCCCATATTAAATCACATTTTCTCCCCCCATATTAAAAATATTAACTCAATCAATGTTTTTAACATCAATTGATTTAATAGCATTTTAAGAAAATTTGGGAAGAAAAATGCAAATCCAATTATCTTCATGAATTACACAAGCTCCCCCTCAAATTAATGAGGGTGTACTTGAAACGTAAATTAAATACCTTTTAAACACAAGTGTAAGGTATTTAACACATGCAAAGATCATATATGATAATGAATTCACAATATTAGCAATTTACGAGGTTGGACCTGAATGATGGAGAACATCATATGAAAGAAGCACATGGTTCTTATTCACGAATGTTGGTCTTCCTCGTAACTTCTAAAATTATCTTCCCCTTTACACCACATGGACAATTGATATCGTTGTCTTGACGCCAACTTGTGAACTATGGCAATTTCGGCATCGAAGATTCTGAATGCTGTACAATTACTCCCCCTCAATTGTTGACCCGTGTTCTACTTAAAGAGCTGTAGTCGTTGTTTGAGCAGTCGCATCGTCTAGTATGTAGATATCAATTGCAACGAACTTCGGATTGTGGAGTTGATAACTTCAGATTCGGAAGTCAAAGCTTTCCGGTGAAATGCTTGACTTCAATTTGAAAAGCGGGTTACTATCGGAAATAATAGCAAACCATATGGAGCATGTTTTAAAAACATTTAAACTTCTGCTCGAACTTTATTTACAACCCCATGTCATTATTGAATGACATTTCTAGGTTCGTAGATATTATCAATTCCAGAAGACATGCTCGTTTTATCAAAACATTTTGAACACACAATTTTGAAAGATTTAGAAAAATCTTTTGAAAAAAATTCTTGAAAAATTGTGTTCCAAGTTTTGAAAAACAATTACTTGAGCTTAAGATGTTGAATATCTTACAAAACGAGCTCAAATCCGAGAAGTTGTAAACTTCCCATTGTTAAGGATAAGTTACCATCGGCGATAAAATTTCCTTTTATCTGAAGGACGAGTCCTAAGCTGACATTTACTTAGAAGTCGTTTTCATGAGCTTGAAAACTTTGACTGTTTTAACGGAAAGCTCATGACCGAGAAAGGTTAATTTCTTGTTATGAGGAAAAGTTCTCTTATTTAAAAGATACACTTTCCTTTCTGAGCTTAAAACTTCGAATGTTTTAATACAAGCTCATGACCGAGAAAGGTGAATTTCTCGTTAAGAGGATAAGTTATCATAAAAGATAATCTTTCCTTTATTTTAAGTTCGAGTTACAGTCTGACATTTAACTGTAAGTCAAACTTCGAATGTTTTTAATATTAGCTCATGCCCGAGAAAAATTAATTTCTCGTTGTAAGGATAAGTTTATCATCAGCGATAAACTTTCCTTTTAATTGAAGATCAGGTCATCATCTGATATTTAATGATGAGCCTTATACATTAAGCTTAACCATGAATCCCCTGAGACACTTGTTTCTCTGATATCTGCTTCTTCAGCAACCAAACTCTGAGAGTGTCCTTAGTTGAACGGTATACAATGATTGGACCGCTTCGTTCTTTTGGAACATCAACTTTGGTACCTGCATTCTCATTAGGAGTTTGTATACTTTGACATGGGTTAACGATATCTATCTTAGAAGCATGTGGGGGTTCACAGTTGGTTTTACTTGTGTCAGAGGCGACTTGAGTAGATGATTCACTTATCTTAGCTGGCAAACGTTTCCTTTTATAGAAAACCTTAAGTTTAGGCTTAAGTCTGTATCATCTTTATCAATTTCCTCCCTAGGAGTCTTAGTAGAATCGGAGACTATCCTAGTTAAAGGACACTCGTTTCCTACAAGAATGAAAGTTCTACCAGTGGGGCGCCAAACTTTACTAAAGGGTTTGATTTTAGCTATCCACTGGGACTTAATTCTAGCACGGGAGTTTACCTCATCAAGTAATTTCTTGACACAAGATTCATGATTTGCCGTAAAGACACATTTTCTACATGTTTTACAAGTAGCATATTTAATGTCCGAGTAATTCCTAGATGATTGATCGATACTCCTAGGAGACGTCATGCTACGGTTAGCAGTGTTGGGTAATCTAGAAGGCATCTAACTAGGTTGGACATTGCTATCTCTTACATGTGTCTTTGGAATAGCTTCCCTTTGACCAAAATCATGGCACACATCATTTGAACTCGTTCTAGACGTGTTCTTTGAACTATTCTTAGAGAAACTAGAGGCAATCATATGATTAGGTCTTGCTAAAGCTGTTTTGGTCATATTGGGCCTAGTTGCTGGAGTGACTGGTCTAGAAGGATGAACCAAATCAACTTGGGAGGCAAACCGCGGTCTCGAGGATTGTGGTCGCTCGGATCTAAATGCAGTAGGTTGTCTAACCGACTGAATTTGAGGCGGTTTCCCCAAGATTGATAGTTTTTCAAGCTTAGTATCCACACTAGTTCCTTTAGTTTTCCTCAATTCGTTTTTCAACGCAGCTATAGCAAAGACCTTTTCTTGTACTTGAGCTTTTAACGTTTCATTTTCTTTGAGCAAACTATCTTGGGATGCCAATTTAGACTCTAGTAACTGAATTTGTTTCAAAGGATTTTCCTTTTCAGCTTTAGAATCTAAAACTTTTTGATCCAATTTTCTTTCAAGAACAACGTTTGACTTTTCAAGTTTTTCAAAGTATGTTTCAAATTTGTCCGTTTTCTTAGAAAATTCAAGTTTGGCATTCTTAAGATTTTTTGTATGTTGAGCTACAATCGTTTCGAGCTCTCTAATCTTAGAATCAGAAGCAGTCAATGAGGCAGTCAAAAGACAATTATCATGATGTTTAGCATTTTGAACACTTTCTCCCCCATTATGACTCACATCGGATGGATCAGAAGTGGTATTTCTATCACTCTTTTTCATCCCATGTTTGTCATAATTAGGTTCAGAATGCTCAATACGCGGTATGGCATCAGCATATACATCATAACCAACATCACATTGTACCATGTTTGCAGGCTCTTCGTCATAAACGGGTAAGGTGTCATCACAAGAGATCTCGTGAAAATTCCCTGACGTGCCACTGGTATCATGTTGTCCTCCTGATTCCGTGCTCTTGCCATCGTTAGGCTCCAAGTTGTCAACCGTATGACCATTCTCCTCTTGCATCTGCATCATAGATTCTTGCACTCCATTATCATACGCTTGCTGAAGTCGAGATCTTTCATAAATCAAAGACGAGACCGATGTCATGAGTTTCAATATTGTACCACGGAAATCTCGAAGCTCGGTATGTGTATCTCGAATAAATGATTGGCAAATCACTGAACTTTCAGACTTGATGATATTGAATTGAAGGAAAGGCGTGAGTTGTGTCACAAGAGTCTTATATGCAAGTGACGATGCAGAGTGATTAAAGTTTACATTGTTGAGTTGCTCGGCGAGTTGGGTCAAAGTGGTGAAAATTGAGTCGATGAATATATGACGATCTTGACCAAAGATTGTCTCAAATTCGCTCCCTCCTTGAATCGATGAAAGAGTGACAAGATGAGACTGAAGCATTCGAAATGAAGTAATGCCACTTTCTCTAACTTTGTCTTGCAAATTATGCGATTCTCCCTCATTCGATGTCGACTTCAAAAGATCCATTGAATTTTGTGGTTGTTGTCGTGATTTTGCAGTTCTTGAAGAAGTGTACAGACAGAAATTCACGGAATATGACAAAACCAATGAAAAATCTGGTAAAAAGTCTTAAAAATCCTCGTTTAATAATATATATCTTTTTATACGGCTCAAAAGTTGTTGTCGGCTCAAACGATGATAAAATAAACCCGATCACAAATCCATAGCCACAAAAAAATAAATCCCGTCACTTTGACTCGTCACTTTTGACTTCAAATCCGGCCACAAAAACACTTTTAACCCGTCAAATATTTTTCCACGTTAATACTTTCAAAATACCCGCCTCAACACAATTTGCTAAATCCAAGGATATCAAGTGACAAAATATACAAAATAAATTTAACTAAAAAATGAACTTTGAAAATATAAAAAGATAAAAAAAATGAACTTTTAAAATATAAAAAAAATCTGAAAAATTATACTATGTGATAAGGATATAAAACGTGTAGTACACAGAGTGACCACGTGGCTTCCCAAAACTTAAAAACTTTGTAAACTCCGCTTGTCTCTTTCTCCTATATATAAACCCAATTCTCTTTAATCTCTCTCTCTCCTCACTTTACAACTCCTCCGTCTCTTCAACTGTTTTCTCTCAAAACAATCAATCGTTTAAACCCAAGACCCAACCTACTCCAATACACCAAATAATCACCAAACTATTAAACTGGAAATCACAAACCCTAAATTTCGAAACCCCACTTATCTCAATTAATCACAATCGTCGCATGCAACATCTCAATATATAAACAAGATTTGTTACAAGATGATTCATCCTCTCATCTCATCCCCAATAAACAAGATGATTCGTCTTCCAGATCTGTTACAAGGTCTCGGGTAGGTACTAACTCTTGGTATATTTTCTTGTTGATCGAAGGTGTCAGTTAGTTAACGAGAGGTGTGAGTTCGAGGGTGGGTGGTGAGTAGTGTTAATTTGTTGAGTCTTGGTCGAGTCAGTTTGTGGGTGTCGGAGTCGAGAGAGTGTTTGTGGGTTTTTTGGATATCGAGAGTGAGTTTGAGGCTGTGTGTGACTTTGGTTTGATTGGAGTCCCAGGTTTGTGAGGTGTTCGAGTGTGAGGGAGTCTCGAGGGTGTACGAGTGGTGTCTGAGAGGGTGAGGGTGAGGGAGTGCGAGTCTTGTGTTTGTGTCTGTTTTTTGAAAAAAAATTGAGTCAAATGAGGTTGATGTGAGTGAGGCCTGCGAGGGGGAGAAAGAGTTTTCGAGACTGAGTTTAGGTGTCAGTTTGTGTGTTTGTGTGTTGTGGAGTCCTCAGTTTGTGTGTTTGTGTTTTGTGGAGTCGAGGTGATGTGGGTGATGTTTAGTTTTGTGTTTGATAAACCCAAACAGTGTGTGTCGAGGGTGTTGTAAAGGTCATTGTCAAGTGAATGTAGAGTCCCGTTATGTTTGAATAAAAAATTCTTCGTTCGGAACAGGTTCGTTTGGAACAGGTTCGTTCGGAACAGGTTCGTTCGGAACTTTTTCGTTCGAAACTTGTTCTTTCGGAACTTGTTCGTTCGGAACTTGTTCGTTCGGAACTTGTTCGTTCGGAACTTGTTCGTTCGGAACTCGACGGCTCTGTGTGACGATGAATGACAGTTGGACAGAAAGATGATGAATGACAGATAGCCGTGATACTTTCCACAGTTTTGACCAAAAAGGAAAAACAGAAAACTGATAAAAGATTGAGAAACTGATTATATAAAAGAAATTTATAAAAAATGATTATATAAACTTAAAAATAAAAACTTTAATAAAAGTGAAAATAAAAAATAAAACTTAGACAGACGTTTACTTTCCACTTAATGAAAGATAAGAAAAATTTTAAAAAAAAATTCAATCAAAAATTGAAAAAAAAAAAAAATGGAAAGAGTTTTTTCAATAAAAATACAAAATCAAAAAAAGAAAACACAAACTTTTTATAAAAACACAAACTTTTTAAGATTTGATAATAAAAGTTTTTAATTTTTGTATAAAAATTTGTGATTTTTATCTAAAAAGTAAGTAAATCTAAAGATTTGACTATGATTTAAAGCATAAAAATACAAACTTTTTTAAAATTTAAGCTAAAAAAAATCAAAAACCCACCAAAATCAATTAAAATAAAAGCAAGAATAAACCAATCTAACCTTGGCTCTTGATACCAATTGAAGGTCTACGAAAAACTTGGTCTATTCTACATGATTGATTAGATTAATTAGGTGGATTGAATTGATTAATAAAATAAAGAAGATGAAGGGAGATGAGGGTGTAGAGAGAGAAAGGAGAGAAAAGAGAAGAGTAGAGAGAGAAAGTAAAGATTGATTATAAGAAATATGAAATCACCAACCCCTCCTAACATGCTAGAAGGGGTATATATAACCCACCCTACATGTGGGCTATATGGACTATATCTTTACTAAATAGATCTCGAGCCCATTACATTAATATATAGTTGGAGCGACCGATCCTTCATAAATACGTAAAACGTATTTCCAACAGCTTGGAAAATCTCCGATATTCGTGGAGTCACTTTTGCACACATAAAATTCTCATGGAGGACGACTTTAAACCCACTATTCAAAACCAAAGAAGGGTGAATCCCAAGATCCATGACGTTATCAAAAAAGAGGTTATCAAACTTCTTGATGCGGGAATGATCTACCCTATCTCGGATTCACCATGGGTTAGTCCGGTCCATTGTATGCCTAAGAAAGGCGGAATCACCGTTGTGCCCAATGAAAACAACGAGTTGATTCCTACTCGTCTCGTTATAGAGTGGAGAGTTTGTATAGACTATCGCAAACTCAATGATGCTACGAGAAAGGATCATTTTCCCCTTCCTTTTATGGACCAAATGCTCGAACGTCTAGCGGGTAATGACTATTATTGCTTCTTAGACGGTTTCTCCGGGTATTTTCAAATTCCCATCGATCCTAAAGACCAAGAGAAAACCACATTCACTTGTCCTTATGGAACATTTGCTTACAAACGAATGCCTTTCGGCTTATGCAATGCTCCTGGGACTTTCCAAAGGTGTATGATGGCTATCTTCCATGACATGGTTGAAGAAACTATGGAAGTCTTCATGGATGATTTCTCGGTCTATGGTGATTCTTTCTCTACTTGCCTTACCAATTTGGAACGCATGCTTAAGCGGTGTGAAGACACTCGCCTTGTTCTAAATTGGGAAAAATGCCATTTCATGGTAAAAGAAGGCATTGTTCTTGGACATAAAATCTCTAAAGCCGGTCCTGAAGTCGACCGTGCTAAAGTCGATGTTATTGCTAAATTACCCACACCTTCAATCGTGAAGGGTGTGAGTAGTTTCCTTGGTCATGCGGGCTTCTATCGTCGATTCATTCAAGATTTTTCTAAAAGCGCTCGCCCGATGACCCACCTCTTGGAAAAAGATAGTCCTTTTATCTTTTCTAAAGAGTGTCTCGAATCTTTCTATCTTCTTAAGGACAAGCTAACTAAGGCACCGGTCTTGGTTACCCCTAATTGGGAGCTACCTTTTAAATTGATGTGCGATGCTAGCGACTTTGCCATTGGAGCGGTTTTGGGCCAAAGAGTGAACAAACACTTCCAACCAATCCATTATGCTAGCAAGACAATGACGGGGGCTCAATTGCATTATACCACTCCCGAAAAAGAGCTTTTAGCTGTAGTGTATGCTTTTGAAAAATTTCGCCCCTATCTTGTCCTTTCCACCACAATCTTGTACACCGACCATTCCGTGTTGAAGTACTTGTTAACTAAGCAAGATTCTAAGCCAAGACTTCTTCGTTGGGTTTTTCTCCTTCAAGAATTTAAAATCGAAATTCGTGACAAAAAGGGAGCCGAAAACCTAGCCGCGGATCATCTAAGTAGACTTGAGGATCCTTATCAAGGGGATCATCCAAATCAAGAGATCAATGACTCTTTTCCCCTTGAGGCCTTAATGTCTATCAATTCCAATCTTGATGACACCCCGTGGTTTGCGGACATTGCAAACTACTTAGCGGGTGGAATTCTCAAGGAAGGGTTAACGTCCCAATAAAAGAAAAAGTTCTTTAAAGACATTGAACACTATTTTTGGGACGACCCTTACCTTTTCAAACAATGTGTGGATCTTGTCATTCGTCGATGTGTTGATGGGCCGACAGCGTTACTAATCCTTGAAGCTTGCCATAAAGGACCCACCGGTGGTCACTTTGGTCCTAATTACACCGCGAAGAAAGTTTTTGACTCTGGATTTTATTGGCCCACCATTTATCGTGACGCTCATGAAATGGTTAAACATTGTGATGCTTGCCAAAGACAAGGCAAGATCACACATAAAGATGAGATGCCTCAAAATTTCATACAAGAATGTGAAATCTTTGATCTATGGGGTATCGACTTTATGGGGCCATTTCCATCATCTAAAGGGAACAAGTACATCCTCATAGCCGTTGACTACGTTTCTAAATGGGTTGAAGCAAAGGATCTCCCTACGAGTGATGCGAGGGTGGTTGTGAACTTTTTGAACCAGCTTTTTGCTCGATTCGGTGTTCCTCGTGCTATAATCAGTGACCGCGGGACTCATTTTTGCAATGATCAATTTGCTCGACTCATGGCTAAGTGTGGTGTCAATCACCGTCTTTCCACCGCCTATCATCCCCAAACAAATGGTCAAGCCGAGATATCCAACCGTGGATTGAAGCGAATTATTGAGCGTACTGTGGGAGAGCATTGTGCCTCGTGGGCCGATAAGTTAGATGATGCTTTGTGGGCTTTCCGTACCGCATATAAGACCCCGATTGGTTGTACACCTTATCGTCTTGTGTACGGGAAAGCATGCCACCTCCCTATTGAGCTGGAACATAAGGCCACTGGGCCTTGAAGTGGCCTAACTTCGACATCAACAAAGCCGGCGATCTTCGGAAGATTCAACTCAACGAGCTAAATGAACTGAGGAATGAAGCTTATGAGAACTTATTGATCTACAAGGAGAAAACCAAGATCATCCATAATGATAAGATTAAGAACCGAGAGTCGCCGAATTTTAAAGTGAATGGCCAGCGTGTGAAGCTGTACTTTGGTAAGGACATCTCTCATGAGATGATCCCATCCCTCACCACGTTTCCCTTGAATTAGTTCTGGGTCGAGTCAGGCTTGTGACTCGATTAACAAAAACAAGCGCTTCTCGGGAGGCAACCCGTTGATCTATCCTTTACCGTTTTCATAATAAGTGTAGGGGGTAGCCCCGTATGTGTTTGTTGTCTTGTTTCTTATCATGTGCAGGGATTAAAGCTCCAAAGACCACTTTTGATGACATTTGAAGACCGTGATCCATTGTACCTGTCTTCCCGGTTCTATCCTAAACTATCGTGATTCAATATTTCATATCTCATATGTTCACATTGAAATCACTCTAGTTGTCCATTCCTTAGCAAGATTTAAACAAAGTGCACAATGTCCTAAGTGTAGGGGAGTTTACTCCCACATGCTTAAACATTAAGGACAATGTTTATATTAAGTGTAGGGGGGACTTCTATCGAAGTAAGTGGGCTTTTCCATGAATTTGTACTCATTTTAACCGGAAAATCTAATTTTTCGACATTTTTAATCTATTTTGGCCTAGTAGTATAGTAGTATTTTCCTTTGTTATCGTTATTTGCTTTCTTTGCTAAAAATAAAGTTTAATAAAGTGGTTTTAAATTTTTCGAAGTCGTGAATATTTTGACTCAACCCGAGTTTACTTATCTAAGTCTACTCTAGCTAGTATCCTTAACGTGTTTAAGTCAAGTTTTGCTAGGCTTTTATATAGGGAGCTTTAAAACGCGAAAGTCTTAACTCTCACGGGTTAAGAACAAGAACTTTTCGCAAGTTCCTATAATTGATCCTAGAAAGTCGTTTATCAAGGGAACTTTAAAACGCAAATTCTAAACTTAAAAGAGTCTAAGAAGTTGCAAGATCTAATAAATGAATTGAAAACCCAAAACTGTGATTTAATTGGCTAAGCATCCACGAGTCTCATTCCTTGAGATTTTAAATTGTGGAGAACGAGAGATGATAGAGTCAATTATAAGTTTGGTATGCTTTCGTGAATTTATGTGAGTTGATTATGAGCTTTTTCTCCCATCGCTTGTTAATAAATATATTTGCAATAAATAAGGTTGTACGATTTGAAAAGTTACTTAGCTTCTAGCCCAAGATCGTTTAAAAGTTGCTCGGTATTAATTAGAGTTTATAGCCAAGGCATAACTTATTGAAGCGGGATGCGAAGATTGGCAAGTCCAAAAAGGTCCTAACAAGACATGAGGGCTACATTTTGTTGCTAAAGATCCAAAAGTGATGTGAAGAATCATATATCAAAAATCAATATGAAGGATCGAGACACATGACGAAAAAGCAAAAACTCCCCAAAAGATCATGGAGAAGTCTATCCAAAAAGGCCCTAACAAGGTATGAGAATAAATAGATCCAAGTCCTAAAAGGAGGCGGATCGTTGTATATCAAAGTCCAAAATAAAGATTGGAGAAAAATGAAGAAGTCGTGGTCCAAATATGAAGAATCTCTCAAAAAGTTCAAGTGAAGAAATTCCCATTATGAAGAAAAGACCATAATTTCAAGAACGTCTCTCAAAGATTTGAAGTATGAAGTCGCTGCCAAATATCGGTCCGAGAAAGGTCTCAAATTGTGAAGGGAGTTATGCCAAGATATGAACTTTAAGAGGTCCTGAGAAGCAGTTTTAAAAGATTTTGTCCTTTAGCTAACTATTGATTAAATCGTCCTACTTTATTTTCGGCCTAAATAAACTATCGAAATAAGTCAAACAATGCATCCTCGTGATCATTTAAGACAATCATAAAATATAAGAGATACACCTAGGAATAAGGGAGTCTAAGTGAATAATTGGGCCACATGAGTTTGTGTTAGTTTGCTAACTTATAATAACAATTATCTCGTTTTTAAGCTTGGTTTGGGGAACGTGAAACTTGAGGATGATAAACATTCATGACAACCAAAACCCCAATGTAAGTCTTTGATTTCTTTACTTGTTTTGTATATATTTCTATATTTTTAATAAAGGCCAAGGTGGGTTATTTATGATGAAAAATGTAAACCGTGCATTGAAATTAATGCATTACATGAGGGCATTAAAATGGTCAAGTGTAAGGGATTTAATAAGTGTGAAAACACTTATCCTTTTACCACTTATTTCCAATAATAACAAGACCAAAACGTGTATTTTATGTCGTAAAAGTCAGAATTAAGCGTGGTTTGTGTTTTTATTGTGTTTTAGGACCAAAAGATGAAAAAGGAAGAAAACACGGGCTTTCACGGGCTTTTATCGAAGAAAAACGAGAAAAGAGGAAGTCAAAAGATCAAGAGTGAAAAAAGAACGGAAGTCAAAGGCCTATTCTGAAGATTTATCAAAGAAAAAGTCTAAAGACGGAAGTTTAATGAAGTCGAAGAACTCAAGTCTAATTATAGAAGAAAATTAGAAGACGAGTTCAATTTACATCGACAAATCCCGAGACGACGTCGAGAAGGACAATGAATTTGAATCGAGTCGAGAAGAAAGAAAGGAAGAAGGAAGCACATGCACCTCCCCATTTCCTATAAATACCCTCCTAATGACACATTAGGAAGGTGTTAGCTAGTTTATTTTCCTTTTTGTAGTTTTATTTTTAGAGAGAGAAAAGTGTTTAACTTTCTCTCACTAGAACTTAATCTTCTCTTTTCTTTTCATGTTTAAAGCTTTGATTTGATCTTGTATTTTGGAATCAAATCTATAAGTTCAAGTTAAGCTTTTTATCTTTAATCTCTTTCTACCTTTCTTGATTTTTACTTTAATTTTGATACGAAATCATTTTTCATATTGTTTCAACTTGATGTTTATGAGATTAAAAAGTTTATCTTTTTGATCATATCTAAGTTTTTGTGCAAATTAAGCTTTGAGCTTATTATGCTTATTTACTTATTTGGTACTTAGCTTATTTACTTTTTAAAAGTTTTCTTAAAGTTTTAATTTTTTTAAAGTTTGATTTAAAAAGTTGCTTATTTAAAGTTTTGATAAGTTCTTATTTGTACTTATTTAGCAATTTCCTTTAAAAAATTGTTTAAGTTTCGGATTGTGCTTTTTAAAATAGGAGAAGCTTATTTGATTTGCTTATTACGGATTACTTCCCATCGGAAAGGTAAACCCTTTTGCGACGGGGTATTCCGACACAACATTGCGATCACTACATCGGAATAGGGTTTTGTATTCAGACGCGTATTGCGATTGGGATTGCGATGAGATTCCTTTTGGTTGTATTCCGATAGGACCTAGTTTCATTATTCCGACGGGATTAATTTGATACATTGCGACGGGATTCCATTTGATTGTATTCCGATAGGACCTAGTTTCCATTATTCCGACAGAGATTAGTTTGATACATTGCGATGAGATTCCTTTTGGTTACATTGCGATAGGATTACCTTTGACATTCCGATCATATTCCGATTGCCACATTCCGACGGGATTCCGATAGGGCATTCCGACGGGGTTAATTGTTTATTTTTAAATTCACTTTTAAGTTTTCAAGTTTTAAATTCATTACGTTTTAATTTCCAAAGATTGCACGCTTCCCGAAATCTCTGTTTTTAACAAGTGTTTTTCTAGTTTTAGAGGGAAAAAGTGACAGTTTTTCTAGATTTGCTGTTAGCATATTTTAATTACGTTTCCGGTTTACTTTTTAATTAGTTATAGACAACGACCACCTTTTTATTTTCCACCAAGAACAACTGAGTCGCACTAACTAACGGTAATCAATTCGAAAAGACTGGATTAACGAACTTTCATAACTGAGTAAAACCTAATTATTAATGATACCGATCATGGACTATTTGACGAAAGATTCGCTCCCGCATGACAAAATCGAAGCGCGGCGTATACGAAGACGCTCGAGGCAGTTCAAAGTCAGAGACGGGATTCTTTACAAAAGATCATTCCTTCAGCCAAAACTAGTCGCTGTCAGACCTTATTATAGACCATATAAACAAAGATACTTGGTTAATAAGGGATAAGGGTCTAAGGCATCATCTAGTTTAACTTGGAAACCTAAACAAGATCAAAACTCTATTTTTAATGGTGTTTCAATGACTTGTAATAGATTTAAATATCTTGAGAAGGTCATTACCAAACCTATTGGAACAAATTAGGGGTGTTTAGGGCACAAAGGGATGAATAGGGGGTTGTTTCAAGAAATAAGTCCATTCTTGTTGAACAACCAGTTGGATCCAAGTCTTCCAAGGCTTAGATCCCCAAAGAAAACTAATTTGTTTTCTCTATGTGCAGGGCATTCAAAAGCAGGCCAATGATCATGGATATTAGGACAGTGGATGCTCTAGGCACATGACTGGAAAGGAAGATTACTTAACAAACTTCACTCCTATCAGGAATGGTGATAAAGTGTACTTTGGTGGCAGTTATAGAACTATCTCAGGAAAAGGTACTCTAATCACTAACAATTTGAAGTTTAAGGAAGTCTTTCTGGTAAAATAACTTGGTTATAATTTATTCAGTGTGTCACAAGTATGCGACAACAAAAAATGAAGTTCTTTTTACTGACACTGAATGTTTGGTATTAAGTAAAGACTTCGAGATACCCGCTGAAAAGTTCATTGAGTTCAGAACACCTAGACATAAGGACATTTATAATGTTAATCTTAATGGGATTAAAATGAACAACAATCTGTCTTGTCTTTATGCTAAGGCTTCAATTGATGAGAGTATTGGCACAGAAGGTTAGGGCATATAAACTTTAAGAACATGAATTGACTTGTTAGGCATGATCTTGTAAGAGGATTACCCTCAAAGGCTTTTGAAATTGATCATAATTGTGTTGAATGTCTTAAAGGCAAGCAGCATAAGGCCTCTTTTAAGTCTAAGAGTATGCATTCTAGTTCTAAACCTTTTCACTTGCTTCATATGGACTTATTGTATTGATAGACTCAACCTAAAAAGCAATGGGTAACTTAGCATCTGCTAACATGGTCCTAGTTGCTTCTATGAGAGTTCTATTTCTTCTCTCAGCTACACCATTTTGCTGTGGAGTTTTAGCTTTGCTAAACTCCCAAGTAATTCCCTTCTTGACACTGACACGTTCATTCCAGCCGCTGACACATTCATTCCAGCCGCTGACAAGACAGTGCCAGCCGCTGATAGCTCTTCTTCAGACTATGACAAATTCATTCATGATCTTATGGATAATTACATACCCGAAGGTGTTGTTAGTAGTTTCAATCCATTCATTGACATTGTTTTTAATTATGAAAATGGGTATGAGAATGAAGAGAATCATGATCTTACTAATTTGGAGACAACTGTCAATGATGATTCCTTATTTGGGGGAGGAATGAATTCTCATATTACTAAAAATCATCCTCATTCTCATATAATTGGACCTTTATCTTCTCCAATTCAGACTAGAGGTAAAAGTAAGAAGCATGGTTGATTTATTGCTAATATTCATAAAAAGGTTGATAATGAATGGATTAAAGAGTGTTTGTTTGCCTATTTTATATCACAATCAAAACCCAATAAGATATTTGATTCTCTTAAAGAAGAAAGCTGGGTTGAAGCCATGCAAGATGAGCTTCGTCAGTTTGCCATACTGGATGTTTGGGAGCTTGTAGACTGTCCCAAACATGTCAGACCCATTGGAGCACGTTGGGTTCTAAGGAACAAGAAAGACGAAAGAGGTATTGTGATCAGAAACAAGGCAAGATTGGTTGCTCAGGGTTACACACAAGAAGAGGGTATTGACTATGAAGAGGTTTTTTCACCTGTTGCTAGGATTGAAGCAATAAGGATTTTCCTAGTCTATGCTTCTTGCATGGGTTTCAAAGTATACCAAATGTATCTCACAACATCTAGACCAGACATCATGTTTGTAGTATGTGCATGTACATGGCACCAAGTGATTCCCAAGGAATGTCACCTTCATGCTCCCAAAAGGATCTTTAGGTATTCAGATGCTATCCTAACGTGGGATTATGGTACCCTAAGGAGTCTCTTTTGGAGCTTATTGGCTATTCTGACAGTGATTATGGTGGTGATAATGGTGATAGAAAGTCCACAACAGGTTTGAAGACTAAGGAGTTTCTAGCTACTCCTCAAAAAATCTCTTTCACTGAATTGATGTTGTGGCAGGAGAGTGTGAGTAAAAGTTCAGTCGCTGACACGACCATTTTAGCCGCTGATACTCCTTCTATAGTCGCTGACAAGTCTTTGATTGCTTCTGGTGTATCCTAACCACCATTGAGCATTAAAGAAGTGTCTACTCAGGTACCAATTACTTTACCGAACATTGGTCCACTAGACAAGGGTAATGAAATATTGGTAGAAGAACAGGTTCCCAAGGATGCAGCACAGGTCAAGTTTGATACATTGTTGGCTTAACAATTACATAAGCAAGAGCTGAGGGGACTAAAGAAAGAAGATATAGAGGCTCAGATTATTTTTTCCGAGTCAGATAAAGGGAGATCTAGTTCTGCTGATGATAATGATGATGGAAGTTCACAAAGTGTAAATGCTGATGTGGACTATAAGAAGGAACCAAAAAAGATGGAGTATGGTTAGGATGGGGCAGCCAAAGAGAGATTGAGGCAACTTGATGTTCGTTTGCAAGTCTTAATTTTTATTCAAGATATTACCACACAAATGACTAGAAACATAAACACGGGCAAGTATACCCTTTCATGTATAACATAGCTTAATGGTAAAGTCCAGTTCGTTCCACGGGATTGTTGTTATCAAAATATTAAAACAATTACCTCTGGAGTGTCACAAGTTCTAAAGATATACTTAACAATTGGTATTTAAAGGGTGCGTTTGGCTAAGGTCATAACCATATGATAGATAGGTAGCAAGGATGAAATATAAGCACATAAACAATGTCAACATACCGATTATTAGTCGTGCATGCAACATCTAACAGATATGACAAGAATCAGGGAAGACTTTGTCATACCAATAACATTAAGATAAGTTTATGCTTGATTTTGATAACTAAGGTAGTACATGAGATTATGCAAGAGTTGGTATATGTTTTAATCCATTAATCGTTACAAAAGTGATTAACAAGATTCATTTACTAGATGACATGAAACTCATCCATTCACATGAGTACTAGTCGATGATCATGGATGAATCCAACATATAACAATGGTTTTACATAGTAACACATAATACATGAGTATCCAAACCACACTTATATTCAAGAACCCAGGTAAAAAGTGCGCCACACAAAACTAATTGTGCGCCGCACTTTGCCCCAGCAAAGCTAATATTCACATCTAATCATAAGGCTATTAAACCTTAACCAAGTGCACATCACACTACTCCATAATAAAAGTAAATAAGATCATTTCAAACATATGTAAATCAAAGTAAAAGATTGGCATAATTGAAATAAGAATTATACCACAAGGTTATTTCAATAATTGCTTCCAAAAGATCTATAAGTCTTTGAACTTATTACAAATGGCTAGCAATACTTCTGAGTTTCTTGTTTCAACACCAATACCATAAACCAACTAAGGTTTACTAACTCTAGTGACTATGATCAAGGATTTGGAGAAATCCTTGATTATTGTTTCGCCTAAACAATGGAGAAAGTGAGGAATGATATATGATTATGCCTGGCCAAGTGTCCTATTTATACTTGAAAATTCGTAGGTTAGAAACCCTGGAAGTATATCAAAGGTTCCCCATTATAGGCATGCATAATTGCACTTAATTGTGTAACTGCAGTGAAATGTGCGCCGCACTTATTCATTTGTGTGTCGCACTTCATCCAGTATAAATGTGCGCCGCACTTGCGATTTTGTGCGCCGCACTTCTTGTTATTTTCCACATTCGGGTAACTTTGAAAGTACGCCGCACTTTACTAAATGTGCGCCGCACTTCTGCTCATTTTCAGCATAATTTCTTCTTTAGCCCCTTTATTTTTTATTTCTCCATTCTTTTCCTTTATGGTTTCTTTCTTGGCTACAATACAAAAATACCTTTTATTAGTATCAATTCAACACATAATTTATTTATTTACATAGCAAACAAGGACAAATGCATCATTACAAACATGTATAAATGAGGCGTTATCACATTCCCCCATACTTAACTTCTTGCTTGTCCTCAAGTAAGGAAAAATATATTTTTGATAAGTGTCGAAAGAATAGATAAAGCTAACAATCGGAAAATAAAGATAACGCCATAAAACACCTCACGAAGAAGATATTTTTATTTCACACACTCTCCTTATTATGGGTAGATTATCGCTCATTAGCACGGTCATGAAAAGTAAATTACCATAGGCTTGTGAAAGGAACTAAACTAAACCAAATTTTGTCGTAAGCACCAAGTAGAATATCAAAAGAGGTCTTTTTCAAAAAACTTTTATTACCACCGCATGTTTTAAAGAATAATACATCATCTTTTTCATGTTATTGCTTTGCGAATAACTTGAAACTTTTTAGGCTTCCTTTTGCCTTTTATTTCTTTCTCCCTTTTTTTAAAATACAATAGACTATGCTTTCCCCTATACTTATGATATACTATCATTTCGCAATACGGTTTCCAACAATATAATTATCTTAAAACATCAGCAAAACTTTCAATTTTTTCTCTTCTATTTATTTTGCCTATCATTTGAAGTACCTTTTATCATACAAGTATGATCCCACTATGGTCTCGTAAAGATTATCAAGAACAAGTTCTAGAATTAAACTAATCATCGGCACACACAATTTTAAAATGTAAGAATGCTTACGGAAAAGATCGTCACAATTATGAATAAGGTTTTGTGTAAATAACGTTATCAATTCCGAGTCAAAATAACTTTACAGTGATAAGAATTATCAATCATTCTACAAAAACGTTTTTTTTTTAAAAAAATTGTACAAATTTTTTTCTAAAAATTCGTCCATAAAGTGCGGCGCACAATTTGGAATGCGCGGCGTACTTCTGGGTACAGAAATTTCAGAAAACTAATTTTTCAAAAACAAGCTTTTATTCGATCTTATTTTCACTCAATCACCCCCATACTTATTATAAGCATTGTCCCTAATGAAAAACATAAGGAAAAATTAAAAATTAGAGGGAAAATAAGAATAATACTCTCCTTTTATTCCAAGTCGTGAGCGAAGCCAAGATCTTCAATCTTCTCCTAAGCTCGCCTTGACTCGCTTATTTTCTATAAATTAACACAAATAATATATACAAACATATTTCACATACCATAAAAAAATAAAACCCCACACACAAAGTATTAAGTTATCCTAAATGCCAACAAAAGCATATTACAAAGCCCAAATAAAATGTTTTCAAATTATTTCAAATGTAACTAATACAAAAGTCACACACATACGAGGCTTCACATATCCTCTTCAGTTTCATCATTCCTTGGAGCTTGATATGGGTAAAAATGTGGTGGATAGGGTGTAGTAGAATGGCTCGTGGTGATATCCGGGTGGTCCATAAGGTCCACTCATCGAAACATGGTATTATTCCGCCATCCTCTCAAAAATTGGAGCGTATCGATCCATACTATAGCATTGGCGCTCCATCATAAACCCAAGTTTGTCTTGCCTAACCTTCATCCTTCCCATTCTATCACAAACATCTTGGAGTGATGCACGAGGAGCTCTCACCATACCTACACGAGGTGCTCTAACAGGCGAGTCTTCTCTCATCAACCTTCCATCCGCTCCAATCAAATCTCTCAAGGTAATTCGGTCAATGGTATCACAAACAATCGGTAGACAAAGACTACTCACAACTTGATCACTTAAAAGCCCCATTCTTCGAGCTAACCTAGTCATAAATTGTCCACACACAATCATACTACCCGCTTGCCTACCAGGACCTGTCCTTTTCATCCATTTTGCTATCACCCAAGCCACATTAGCGTATTGCTCATGGTCTTGTTCCTAAACATGCTCAATAACCACAAATCATTCTTTTGTATTTTATCGTATCCCGTGGTTCTTTGGCAAACGGAATAAGCAATTGTTGGAAATATGTTTTCCCAAAGGAAGTCTCGGTCACATCATTATTAGCATAGATCACGAGCCATAGAATAGTTAGAAGTTTGTAACTTGGAGCGACCTCCCTTAGGGGGAGATTGTTGGAAATACGTTTTACGTATTTATGAAGGATCGGTCGCTCCAACGATAATTATGTAATGGGCTCGTGGTCCACTTAGTTATGTATAGTCCATATAGCCCACATGTAGGGTGGGCTATATATATACCCCTCCTAGCATGTTAGGAGGGGGTTGGTTAATTCATTCATTTAACACTTTCATTAATCTAATCACTTTCTCTCTCTACTTTTATTCCCTCTCCTTTCTCTCTCTACACCTAATCTCCTTCTTCCCCATCTCTTCCACCAAATCCATAGATCTAATCCATCCATTAACAAATCCTTAGATATCGTAGGCCTTCAATTGGTATCAGAGCCATGGTTGAATCTTAGGATTTGCATTTTTTTTTATCTTTTGATTTGGTGGTAAAAATCCTTTCTTTTCTAATTTTCTATCCATCTTTTCATCATTCGATCAATTTTTTATCAATTTTTTATAAATTTTATCAATTTTTATTTTTTATTATCAGGTTTACTTTTTTCGTGTATCCGTTTTTTATTTATCAGTTTTTTTTTATTATCATTTTTATCAATTTTTAAATAATCAGTTTTTTTTATATCATCATTTGTTTAATCAAGTATCATTTTTTTATCAGTTTTAATCAATTTTTATCATTTTTTTTAATAATTTTTTTAATCAATCATTTTTTACTCAGTCCAAATCCGTCCTCGAGTCAAATTCGTCCAAATTTTCATCTTTTTCATATCTGTCCAAAGGTTTTTTTTTTGGTCAAAACAGTCCATGAGTCCAATCCAAAACAGTCCAAAAATTGTCAGTTCTATCAGTTTTTGAGTTTCTGTTCCGGCGATTCGTCTTTCCGCATAGGTTTTCCGAATGGTCATTTTTTCCAAATACATTTTTTCCGAATAGACCAAACTTTCCGAATAGACCAAACTTTCCGAATAGACCAAACTTTCCGAATAGACCAAACTTTCCGAATAGACCAAACTTTCCGAATAGACCAAACTTTCCGAATAGACCAAAAGTTCCGAATAGGAAAAAGTTCCGAATAGGAAAAAGTTCCGAATAGGAAAAAGTTCCGAATAGGAAAAAGTTCCGAATAGGAAAAAGTTCCGAATAGGAAAAAGTTCCGAATAGGACTTTCCGCATAGAAAAAGTTCCGAATAGGACTTTCCGAATAGACCTTTTCAAACTAAACACTTAAAATAACGGGAAGACTCAAAAAGTTTGAAACAGACCCTCTTTCTAACACTCCCTCAACAACTGATTTGGCTTGTGTGTTAGCCGACCCAAAACTCTCCCTCAAACCCTCGTCTGAATCTCGACCACTAGACTCTTCTCTAGACACACAGTCCCTCAAATTCTCGACTCACCAAACCGACCTCGACTCGACTTAACAGACAGACTCGGACTCACACACTCGAAAAACTGACTTTCATTTTTCACCCTCACACCCTGGACTCCAACCACTCAACACAGACCCACACACCCTCACCTCTCAACTGTTAAAACATCAACTTCACTCGACTCACACCTAGACTAACATTAACCCAGCCTCGTACAACGTCCAAACAACCACTCACTCCTGACTCGACTTAATTCCTCACCAACAACAGCCTCGATACCAAAAACAGAAAGCACCCATAGACCCGTTTCAAGACTCAAAATCTTAAACAAGATCTCAGTTTCAATAAAGAGAAAAACTTTCATAGATCCGACACACTCAAAACTAACATGCAATAGAATGACTCAACAGATGAAGAGAAAGACAATGATTAACAACCATAAAACATAAAAAAAAAAAAAAAAAACATAACCCTACCCGAGACCTTTTCTTAAAGATCTTGAAGACTTTTTGGATCTTGATCATTCCTGAGCATATCAAAGGAAGCGGAGGTGAGTTTGGTTATGAGATTGGTTTTGTGTTTTTGGGTAGACTGCGGTTATATTGTGTGAAGGGGAGAGAGAGAGATACGAGGGATTGTGAGGAGAGTCAAAGCTAAGTGCAGATTTTTAGTGGGGCGGATATAACAAAGCAAATAAGTGGGGGCGGTGGGATTTTTCTTTTGGGCCACGTGTTGACTGGCGGAAATAACAAGGAAAGGAATGGGGTGTTTTTTGTTAGACGGACAAAACAAGAAAAGACGCGTTTATTTTTAATTTAAGTAATTCGTTTTTAGTTAACGCAAATTAGCTTCTGTCTAAAGTTTAAAATTAATTTTCCAAAAATATATCCGACTTTTTAAATCAAATCAGTTTTTTTAGTTTTCTCTTTTTATTATTATCTTTTAAAATTTTATTTCTCTTCCTTTTTTATTTTGAATATTTTTATTTTGGATATTTTAGTTATTTTGGATATTTTTGATTATTAATTTCTATTTTGGATATTATATTTTTTAATTTTGATTATCAATTCATATTTTTATTTTTATTTAAATTTTTATTTTGAAAAATTTTATGATATTCCGTTATAGCCGGGTCAAAGTGACGTGATATAGTGACAAGAATTATTTAGCCGACGGATTGTTAAGGCGGTTATTTTGAAAGTCAAAGTGGTAAAATAGTTGATGGGTTAGACGTTTATTCATAATCTTTTGAGCCGATAACAATTTTTGAGCCGAGTCGTATTGTTCAAACCCGACAACAACAACAGCCACATCATTTTTCCTCGATTACCAATGGAATCGTTAAAATCGACACTTAAAGAGGGAGAATCGCATCAAGTGCAAGCCAACGCTAGGGAAAGTGGTATAACTTCATTTCGAATGCTTCAGTATCATCTAGTTAATCTTTCACAGGTTCAAGGAGGGAGCGAATTTGTGACAATCTTTGGACAAGATCGTCATATATTCATCGACTCAATTTTCACCACTTTGACCGAACTCGCCGAGCAACTCAACCGTGACAACTTTAATCACTCTGCATCGGCACTTGCATACAAGACTCTTGTGACACAACTCACGCCTTTCCTCCAATTCAATATCATCATGCCTGAAAGTTTAGTGATTTGCCAATCATTTCTTCGAGATACACATACCGAGCTTCGAGTTTTCCGTGATACGATCTTGAAACTCATGACCTCGGTCTCGTCTTCGATTTATGAAAGATCTCGACTTCAGCAAGGGTATGATAATGGAGTGCAAGACTCTTCGATGCAAGAGAAAACTGATCATACGGTTGAAAACTTGGAGCCTAACGATGCCAAGAGCACAGAATCAGGAGGTCAACATGATGCCAGTGGCACGTCAGGGAATGTTCACGAGATTTCTCTTGATGATACCTTACCCATTTATGACGCAGAGCCTGCAAACATGGTACAATGTAATGTGGTTTATGATGTATATGCTGATGATATGCCGCATATTGAGAATTCTGAACCTAATTATGACAAACATGGGATGGAAACGAGTGATAGCAATACCACTTCTGATTCATCCGATGTAAGTCATAATGGGGGAGAGATTATTCAGAATGCTATAGTTCATCATGATAAATGCTTTATAACTGCCTCGTTAACTGATTCTGATTCCAAGATTAAAGAGCTCGAAACGATCGTAGCTCGGCAATCAAAAGATCTTGAGGATGCCAAACTTGAATTTTCTAAGAAAACGGTCAAATTTGAAACATAGTTTGAAAAACTTGAAAAATCAAACGTTGTTCTTGAAAGAAAATTGGATCAAACTGTTTTAGATTCTAAAGCTGAAAAGGATAATCTTTTGAAACAAATTCAACTGCTTGAATCTAAGTTGGCATCCCAAGATAACTTGCTCAAAAAAATGAAACGTTAAAAGCCCAAGTTCAGGAAAAGGTTTTTGCTATAGCTGCGTTGAAAAACGAGTTAAGGAAAAGTAAAGGACCTAGTGTGGACACTAAGCTTGAAAAACCATCAATCTTGGGGAAACCGCCTACAAATCAGTTCGTCAGACAACCGACTATCAGACAACCTACTGCATTTGGATCCGAGCGATCACAATCCTCGAGACTGCGGTTTGCCTCCCAAGTTGATTTGGGTCATATTTCTAGAACTGTCACTCCAGCAACTAGGCCCAATGTGATCACTCCAGCTTTAGCAAGACCAAATCATATGATTGCCTCTAGTTTCCCTAAAAATACCAAGACCACGTCTAGAACTAGTTCAAATGACGTTTGCCATAAATCTGGTCAAAGGGAAGCTATTCAAAAGACACATGTAAGAGATAGCAATGTCCAACCTAGTCAGATGCCTTCTAGATTACCCAACACTGCTAACCGTAGCATGCCATCTTCTAGGAGCATCGATCACTCATCTAGGAATTATTCAGACATTAAATATGCTACTTGTAAAACATGTAGAAAATGTGTCTTTACGGCAAATCATGATGCTTGTGTCAAGAAATTACTTGATGAGGTGAACTCCCGTGCTAGAATTAAGTCCCAGTGGATAGCTAAAATCAAACCCTTTGGTAAAGTTTGGTGCCCCACTGGTAGAACTTTTACTCTTGTAGGAAACGAGTGCCCTTTAACTAGGATAGTCTCTGATTCTACGAAGACTACTAGGGAGGAAATTGCAAAGGATGATACATCACTTAAGCCTGAACTTAAGGTTTTCTATAAAAGGAAACGTTTGCCAGCCAAGACTAGTGAATCATCTACTCAGGTCGCCTCTGACACAAGTAAAGCCAACTGTGAACCCCCATGTGCTTCTATAATTGATATCGCTAACCCACGTCAAAGCATGCAAATTTCTAATGAGATTGCAGGTACCAAAGTTGATGTTCCAAAAGAACGAAGTGGTCCAATCGTTGTGTACCGTTCAACTAAGGACACTCTTAGAGTTTGGTTGCTGAAGAAGCAGATATCAGAGAAACAAATGTCTCAGGGGATTCATGGTTAAGCTGCACAAAGGACTTACAGTCACATAACAGACTGTAACTCGATCTCAAAAGACAGGAAAGTTCATCCCGATGATGACTTATCCTAAAAACGAGAAATTCATTTTTCTCGGGCATGAGCTTATATCAAAAACATTCCAAGTTTTTAAGCTCATGCATTATGGCTCCTCGTTAAATGACAGACGACGACCCGGACTTCAGAGACAGGGAAGTTTATCCACGCAACGATAACTTACCCTCTTAACAAGAAATTAATTTTTCTTGGACACGAGCTTATCCTAAAACCATTCAAAGGTTTTAAGCTCGTGTATAAGGTTTATAGATAAATGACAGTCTGTAACCCGTTCTTCAAAGGCAGGAAAGTTTATCGCCGATGATAAACTTATCCTTACAACGAGAAATTAATTTTTCTCGGGCATGAGCTTATATCGAAAACATTCAAAGTTTTTAAGCTCATGCACAATGATTTATAGTTAAATGTCAGACTGTAACTCGAACTTCAAATAAAGGAAAGTTTATCATTAATGATAAACTTATCCTCATAACGAGAAATTCAATTTTCTCGGTCATGAGCTTGTCTTAAAACATTCGAAGTTTTAAGCTCAGAAAGGAAAGTGTATCTTTTACATAAGAGAACTTTTCCTCATAACGAGAAATTAACCTTTCTCGGTCATGAGCTTTCCGTTAAAACAGTCAAAGTTTTCAAGCTCATGAAAACGACTTCTAAGTAAATGTCAGCTTAGGACTCGTCCTTCAGATAAAAGGAAAGTTTATCGCCGATGGTAACTTATCCTTAACAACGGGAAGTTTACAACTTCTCGGACTTGAGCTCGTTCTATAAGATATTCAACATCTTAAGCTCAAGTCATTGGTTTTCAAAACTTTGAACACAATTTTTCGAGAATTTCTCAAAAGGTTTTTTCTAAATCTTTCAAAATTGTGTGTTCAAAATGTTTTGATAAAAAGAGCATGTCTTCTGGAATCGATAATATTTACGAACCTAGAAATGTCATTCAATAATGACACGGGGTTGTAAATAAAGTTCGAGCAGAAGTTCAAACTTTTAAAACATGCTCAAAATGGTTTGCTATTTTTTCAGATAGCAACCCACTTTTCATACTCAAGTCAAGCATTTCACCGGAAAGCTTTGACTCAACAACGGGAATTAATTTTCTCGGGGACGTGACGAGGTGACCAACATTCGTGCACAAGAACCATGTGCTTCTTTCATATGCTGTTCTCCATTATTCAGGTCCAACCTCGTACATTGCTAATCTTGTGAATTCATTATTATATCTGATCTTTGCACGTAATAAATACCTTACACTTGTGTGTAAAAGGTATTTACTTTACGTTTCAAGTACACCCTCATTAATTTGAGGGGGAGCTTGTTAATATCACGAAGATAATTGGATTTGCATTTTTCTTCCCAAATTTTCTTAAAATGTTATTAAATCAATTGATATTAAAAACATCGATTGGGTTAATATTTTTAATATGGGGGAGAAAATGTGATTTAATATGGGATATGATCAATCGTAAATGGTTTGACTTAACGTGTTAGCTCATCCCGACATGTGCGAAATGTTTTCGAATATCGTAGCATATGTTAAGGGGGAGCAAAATGGATTTGCACTTCAAAATGGATTTCATGGTGACATACACTTACCCAAAACATCTCTTTTCATGACGATGAAGATTGTGGTGACATAAGGATGGTAGGATAGGTTAAAGTCCAATGATTTCTCTAGAACCGGAGGAATCTTCCCAAGGACATTCCATAGCTAGAAATAGTAGTCCTTAGGAAAGATGGAGAAAGATTGTGAACGTAGCTGAATGCCGACCAAGTACTTAAGTTAGCACTGGAACAATCACAACAAGGTGCTAGTTATGACGTATTGGTAAGCATTGAAGGGGTTGAAGAATGAAAAAGAATTGTAAAGATAAAGGGTGTAAAGAAAGAAGCCCTCCTTACAACCTTAGGCAGAAACCGGGTCAATTCATATGCTATTGAGATCATTTTTAATGATTCTTGATATTGAAGATAGACATCATGGACCCAGTGATGCAAGGCACAACCCATCCCAGCTAACTCAGATATCTCTTAAAAGATATTTGTTTTAATCACACGGAGACAACACATTATCTATTGATTTATTCACTCCGAATAAATTGGTATTGAAAAGGTGGCACTCCTCTCCAGCCTCCGATCACTAAAAATCCAAAATGCACGATCGAGTCTAGAGCCATTTGAGATCATCAAATATCTCATTAGGACACACTTTCATATTTACTTGCTTCTTCACACACTGTGAAAAGTAAGAAAGTTCTTAAGAGTCCTACGCAAAATCTTCATGATCTTGCCTGAACATCCGAGTAATACGAAAGTATTTACAATGAAGATGGAAATCCTTCTTGAGCGAATATCAAAAAGCTCATGGTAGGTGACTTGTGCGATTCTTTATGAATCAAACTTGTGATAACTGGAAAGCAACAGTGGTTTAATTATTAAATGAATTTAAACACGTTCCAGGCCTCTACGCATTATCATATGATCTTGCCAGAACACTCAGAGTGACTCTTTATTGATCACAGTGACGAGTGGAAATCCTTCTAGTGTTAACATCAAACAGCACTTGGTAGGTAACTTGCAAGATTCTTTATGAATCAAGCTAGTGACAACTGGAAAGCAACGATGGTGCGGTTCTTAATTGAATTTCACTTGTTCCAGGAACATGAATTGACGGCTTCAAATCATGCGGATAATATTATCCAAATGATTCACTCTTTACGTTCGCAGTCAGCTTTGGACGGTCGAGTAAAGAGAACGGGTTTACCCGCGAAATCTTGTCAAGGAGGTTCTTTATTGAAACTACCTGTCACAAGTACGATATTTAATATCGTCCAACGGTCTTCACCGACCGGAGGTAAAATGCTACCGAATTAGAATGAAATGTTCAAGGCCATTTCATCCGTGTATATGGTTTGTTGCTAACTGTCTTATGCAGCGTAACAAGAAGGTGGCATTGCGGTGTATAATCCAGAAGAAGTCGTCACCACATGCTTATACTACATACACTTAGTACTTCAACAAATTCAAGAAAGTCTGAAGGTCGAGTCTTCCGCTGTATCAAACTCTGAAGCTTTCAAGAATTTAAAGGTATAAGTATGTGGAACATGAAGTCACAAAGAGGCAAATTTCACAAGTGATGAATGCACAAGGTCAAGGCAAGGAAACATGCTCAAGGACTAAAGTCAAAGATCACATCAAGCATATTCACAAGAACAAGATCGAAGACTCAAGCATAGTATGCTAGGTTTAAGATTTTGTAAAATGGTGTGACCTCCCTTAGGGGGAGATTGTTGGAAATATGTTTTCCCAAAGGAAGTCTCGGTCACATCATTATTAGCATAGATCACGAGCCATAGAATAGTTAGAACTTTGTAACTTGGAGCGACCTCCCTTAGGGGGAGATTGTTGGAAATACGTTTTACGTATTTATGAAGGATCGGTCGCTCCAACGATAATTATGTAATGGGCTCGTGGTCCACTTAGTTATGTATAGTCCATATAGCCCACATGTAGGGTGGGCTATATATATACCCCTCCTAGCATGTTAGGAGGGGGTTGGTTAATTCATTCATTTAACACTTTCATTAATCTAATCACTTTCTCTCTCTACTTTTATTCCCTCTCCTTTCTCTCTCTACACCTAATCTCCTTCTTCCCCATCTCTTCCACCAAATCCATAGATCTAATCCATCCATTAACAAATCCTTAGATATCGTAGGCCTTCAGCAATCATCTTTTGAAGCACTCTCAAAAGTGGACTAGAAATTCTAGTGGCTGAGCTCCTAGATAAGCTCAATGGATCCTCATCCGGGCAAATTGATGCCCAAAATTCATTAGCATTAAAGTCTCCATGATCACGTTCCCCTCCTTGGAAATAAACCTCAAATCCTTCCGCTTTTCGCTCCTCTCTATTATACAACTCCAAGTACTTAGCAAATTATTTCAAAGTTAAAGAATGTCCCTTTCCACAAAGTCTAAAAGTCAAAATCTTCTTGGTCAATAACTCATCTCCTTCGGCATCTTCATCAAAATTAAAAGTAGAGAAAAACTGAGAACAAGCTCCGCATAGATTTTCTCCCTACAAGTAAAAGCACGAATCCAAGCATCGGATTAAAACAAGACTTCATTACCTCCAGCCTCTATCACTACTATCCTTAGCATCTCCCTTATTTGAGGTTCACAACCAAGCTCGTTGAAAACTCCAAAATCCACAATGCTAGGTGCAAAAATTTGTTTTGGCATTAAAAGACTGAGAGCATTGTTGTAGATGGTTTTGGTATCATTCGTACATCTATGCTAGTTCAAAAATTAGTGATTTGGTGTTCCCATGAGTGCGGCACTTGCCGATTCGGTAGGCCTTTGCTTCTTTCCTCGACTAGACGAGTCGGTTTTGTAATTTCCAGAACCTGGATTCTACAAAATTTTCATCACATACAAACACGTATAAACATTAGATAAGCGTTAGGGGTCAACGGTGATCCTATGATCGTGTTCTGATCATTCTGTTTGTTTTCCAGATGAAAAGTGCGGCGCACAATTTGGAATGCGCGGCGTACTTTCTGGGAAAATTTCATTGAAAGTGCGGCGCACAATTTGGAAAGTGCGGCGCACATTCTGGGTTTTTCAGCAAATGTCGGGATAACACTAGTAGCTAACCAAATCCGCAAACTAACTGGTCACAAACTAATGAAAATCGCTAGAATCGAAAACTAACCCATTCCCAATTTGTTCTAATCCACGACATTGCCTCATCTCAAATGTTTTTCAAAATCCCTCTTCTTTTTTTTCAATTTTATCTTACTATAATCTAAATCATTTCTTAATCTAATCCTATATTACTAATTCATACTTGATTTGTAATTAGTTTTCCATTTACTAAGAATCCTAATTGAAAATTAATCAAAATTTAAAAACTAATTAATTGAAACAAACATGAATTAAATATAAAAACTTACCCTAGACATGATCTCGAATGTGAAATTGGAGCAAAGACTCGAAAATATTTTTGGTGATGATTAAAAATCGTCAGATGGTTTTTGTGTGTTTTTTTTAGTTTCCAATGAGAAAAAGCGATATATACAAAAAATCCGCCCAGAAGTGCGGCGCACATTCTGAAATGTGCGGCGCACATTCTGTGCATCCAGACATGGTTTACTGTATTTTCATTTTTAAAGTATACAAAACACAAAATTTTAAAAGAAGGTCTCCAATTTCATTCGATAGAAAATAAAAAAAAACTTAGGGAGAACATTCCCTACTTCTAAGACCATCCTAAAACTTCTAGGACTCTTTGATATCATTTCATTTTATTTGATTATCTACATACAAAAGGATAAAAATGCATAAAAGTAACTAGGAGCCAATGATGCACTCCTCTTTTCTTCCTTTCCTCTTAGTTGTAGCATAAATTCAGAGGTGACATGATATCACTCTCCGTGTAACGTCCCGAGACCTCTCTATTGGTGTCCTTTGTCTCGTACACTTTTTTATACCTTTTTCCACATGGATCAACAATGACTATGGCAACATGCCATTCACTATCTCCATCTTTAGCAATATTTTCAAATTCTCGCTTGTTACCCACTTGCCAATCTTTGTATTTCAATGATACGGGAAGTACTCCAAGCATCCCCACAATCTTCTTGTACACACAAATATCAAAGAAAGGGTTATGGTAGCTCCTTTCACTTAGTGAAGCATCAAATAGTTCTTCCGGTTCCGTCCATGGTTGCAAATGTGGACCATAAATCGGCATACCATTTTCATCTCTTTTTGTGGTGTAGTACTTATGATCTTCATCATCACTATCATCATGTTCTTTTTCTTTTAGCACATTATATGTTTGATGGACAAGCCCATCAAAGCTAGTCATGATAGCTTTTCCAACATCTACCTTTGCACCAACGGTGTGCAAAAACTTTCTTCCAACCACTAGTTGAATATCTCGATCAATAGGAATATCGAGAAGCATAAAATCGGCTAATATTGTGGTTGTCCCTATTCGACATAAAACTCCAAGCAAACGCCCAAATCCCTCCGCGTAGGAGTGATCAAGCATTTTTATTCGATCAAACCTTGGTTTGACTCTTCCAACATCTAACATTTTGAAGATTCCAAGTGGCATGATATTAACATTCGAACCGGTGTTTACCAAAGCATTGTATGTAGTTTTACCTTCCAACCTTATAGGTAGGACAAAATAACCCGGATCTTCTTTTTCTTTCATTACTTTGTTTTCACGGAGCATTTGGATTGTGACATCATCATATTCCGAGGTTAATCCATCTTCAATCTTCAACTTATCAAGTAAGACCCCATCGACAATCATTTTATACTTATCACTGTATTTTAATGTTGCAATGATTGGTCGATTCATGTTTAACAACATTACTCTTTCTTCAATGTCTTCCCTTAATTCTTCCATTGTTAGTTCTTCTCTAGTTAAGGGTTTATTAATAGTAAGATAAGGTCCTTCACCATTATAGTTCAATTTGTAAGCATGAGCGGGCTGTTTTCCTTTGTTTCTTTTGCCTTTCCCCATATTATAAACAAACCTAGGAGTATCAACTCCCTCGTTTCCAATAGGTGCTAATTCATCAAAGTCGAGATTATCAAGTATCTCATCAATTTCTTCTAAGTCCAAGCTTTCATGCACTTTTGACCATAAGGTGAGTATGCCACAAGTAATGTCAATTTGTGCATTGGCTTGCTTTAGGAAAGATCTCCCAAATATTACACACGGTTCACAGTCATCTTCTTCCGGATTGATGAAGAAGTCAACGAAAAACAATTCGTCCTTGATCATAACAATGAGCTTCTTATCTATTTCTTTGTCCCCATTACGATGCTTTTTGTAGGTTAAGCCAAGCTCCACTACATGTTCATTGCTAACAAAACTCTTCTCCATTTCCATGTCAACTTGCCCATCATAGGCAAATATAACTTCCACATGACAAGGCATTGAGTACTTTTCGCTAGGTGTCAAGTCTTCCAAACGATAGAAAGTTAGGACCTTTTGAATCCCACTATCGGTTGTGTCCTTATATTCAGATCCTGTCCATTCTCCATCTGATTCAATCTTATCATTTAGGCTAATATGCTCATCTTCTCCCAAGCATAGCCTACCCAAGCTAGTGTTTGGATCCATCTTAAAACAACAACACATCAAGAGAAACATTAGTATGTTAGTGCCATAAAATCCAATTGACATTTCATATCCTGTAGTCTTAAGGCAACTCATTAGTTTTGATGAAAATCTCTTTTAAATTATGTTATAAGCAAATTCTGCGTACTGTTTTTCCAGTTGTGCGACGCACTTTTGATATGTGCGGCACACTTTTGCCCGATACTGAAAAGCCGGCGTACTTTCTAAAATGTGCGGCGCACTTTCTGCAAGAAAATTTTTGTTCATAAATTTATGATCTATATACCAATCAAACAATGTTATAAGACTTTTTTCATAATACTTCCTTAACAAGTAGTCAAAATAAGAAATAGTGACCAAATTTTGTAAGATGTTCTCAAGTATTTTGCAAGAAATATCTATTTTTTCACTTTAGCTTGTTTTCTCATTTTCTTGTATTTTAAAGTTGTTAAAAATTCCAGAAAAATTACCACAAATCATGATAAATATCAAATAAGACCTAACAAAGCAGATTATTCTACCAAAGAGTAAATTAAAGAGAAAATAAAATTTCGAAAGAAAATATTTTTGGTTTTTCTTGAAATGCAATATTAACAAACACATAAGCTCAAAAAGCATAAGCACACATAAAGCAATTCTCATGTTTTCAGCAGTAAGTGTTGAGAGTAAAAGGTTTTGGTGGTGTTTTGGGATTGTTTCTACCAACATTTTGCAAATTCGTATCAAATGTGTGGTGCACTTTTGGAAATGTGTGGCGCACTTTCTAACTTTTTCGTTAAAAACTTTTTCAGATTGCCAGAAATCTGTACGACGATTTATAATTTTTGTTTTACCAAGTATTTCAGAATGTTTCATAATAAATAATAATCAATCCCCGGCAACGGCGCCAAAAACTTGATGTTCGTTTGCAAGTCTTAATTTTTATTCAAGATATACCACACAAATGACTAGAAACATAAACACGGGCAAGTATACCCTTTCATGTATAGCGTAGCTTAATGGTAAAGTCCAGTTCGTTCCACGGGATTGTTGTTATCAAAGTATTAAAACAATTACCTCTAGAGTGTCACAAGTTCTAAAGATATACTTAACAATTGGTATTTAAAGGGTGCGTTTGGCTAAGGTCATAACCATATGATATATAGGTAGCAAGGATGAAATATAAGCACATAAACAATGTAAGACAACATACTGATTATTAGTCGTGCATGCAACATCTAATTGATATGACAAGAATCCGGCTAAAGACTTTGTCATACCAACAGCATTAAGATAAGTTTAAGCTTGATTTCGATAACTAAGGTAGTACATGAGATTATGTAAGAGTTGGTATATGTTTTGATCCACTAATCGTTACAAAAGTGATTAACAAGATTCATTTACTAGATGACATGAAACTCCTCCATTCACATGAGTACTAGTCGATGATCATGGATGAATCCAACATATAACAATGGTCTTACATAGTAACACATAATACATGAGTATCCAAACCACACTTATATTCAAGAACCCAGGGAAAAAGTGCGCCGCACAAAACTAATTGTGCGTCGCACTTTGCCCCAGCAAAGCTAATATTTACATCTAATCATAATGCTATTAAACCTTAACCAAGTGCACATCACACTACTCCATAATAACAGTAAATAAGATCATTTCAAACATATGTAAATCAAAGTAAAAGATTGACATAATTGAAATAAGAATTATACCACAAGGTTATTTCAATAATTGCTTCCAAAAGATTTATAAGTCTTTGAACTTATTACAAATAGCTAGCAATACTTCTGAGTTTCTTGTTCCAGCACCAATACCATAAACCAACTAAGGTTTACTAACTCTATTGACTATGATCAAGGATTTGGAGAAATCCTTTCTCCTAAACAAGGGAGAAAGTGAGGAATAAGATATGATTATGCCTGGCCAAGGGTACTATTTATACTTGAAAATTCGTAGGTTAGAAACCCTGGAAGTATATCAAAGGTTCCCCATTATAGCCATGCATAATTGTACTTAATTGTGTAACTGTAGTGAAATGTGTGCCACACTTATTCATTTGTGCGCCGCACTTCATCAGGTATAAATGTGCGCCGCACTTGCGAGTTTGTGCGCCGCACTTCTTGTTATCTCCACATTCGGGGTATTTTGAAAGTACGCCGCACTTTACTAAATGTGCGCCGCACTTCTGCTCCTTTTTAGCATAATTTCTTCTTTAGCCCCTTTATTCTTTATTTCTCCATTATTTTCCTTTATGGTTTCTTTCTTGGCTACAATACAAACAATACCTTTTATTAGTATCAATTCAACACATAATTTATTTATTTACATAGCAAACAAGGAAAAATACATCATTACAAACATGTATAAATGAGGCGTTATCACATTCCCCCATACTTAACTTCTTGCTTGTCCTCAAGTAAGGAAAAATATATTTTTGATAAGTGTCGAAAGAATAGATAAAGCTAACAATCGAAAAACAAAGATAACGCCATAAAACACCTCACGAAGAAAATATTTTTATTTCACACACTCTCCTTATTATGGGTAGATTATCGCTCAATAGCACGGTCATGAAAAGTAAATTAACATAGGCTTGTGAAAGGAACTAAACTAAACCAAATTTTGGCGCAAACACCAAGTAGAATATCAAAAGAGGTCTTTTTCAAAAAAAAAATTATTACCACCGCATGTTTTAAAAAATAATACATCATGTTTTTCATGTTATTGCTTTGCGAATAACTTGAAACTTTTTAGGCTTCCTTTTGCCTTTTATTTCTTTCTCCCTTTACTTTAAAATACAATAGAACATGCTTTCCCCCATACATATGATATACTATCATTTCGCAATATGGTTTCCAACAATATAATTATCTTAAAACATCGGCAAAACTTTCAATTTTTTCTCTTTTATTTATTTTGCCTCTTTATCATTTAAAATACCTTTTATCATACAAGTATGATCCCACTATGGTCTCGTAAAGATTACCAAGAACAAGTTCTAGAATTAAACTAATCATCGGCACACATAATTTTAAAATGAAAGAATGCTTACGGAAAAGATCCTCACAATTATGAATAAGGTTTTGTGTAAATAACGTTATCAATTCCGAGTCAAAATATCTTTACAATTATAAGAATTATCAATCATTCGAAAAAAACTTAAAAAAAAGACTGTACAAAAAAGATTTTAAAAATTCGTCCAGAAAGTGCGGCGCACAATTTGGAATGTGCGGCGTACTTCTGGGTACATAAATTTCAGCAAACTAATTTTTCAAAAACAAGCTTTTATTCGATCTTATTTTCACTCAATCATCCCCCCAATACTTATTATGAGCATTTTTCCTAATGCAAAACATAAGGAAAAAGTAAAAATTAGAGGGAAAATAAGAATAATACTCCCCTTTTATTCCAAGTCGTGAGCGAAGCCGAGATCTTTAATCTTCTCCTAAGCTCGCATTGACTCGCTTATTTTCTGTAAATTAACACAAATAATATATACAAACATATTTCACATTCCATAAAAAATAAAAATCCCACACACAAAGTATTAAGTTGTCCTAAATGCCAACAAAGGCATATTACAAAGCCCAAATAAATGTTTTCAAATTGTTTCAAATGTGACTAACAAAAAAGTCACACACATACGAGGCTTGACATATCCTCTTCAGTTTCATCATTCCTTGGAGCTTGAGATGGGTAAAATGTGGTGGATAGGGTGTAGTAGAATGGCTCGTGGTGATATCCGGGTGGTCTATAAGGTCCACTCATCGGAACATGGTATTGTTCCGCCATCCTCTCAAAAACTGGAGCGTATCGATCCATACTATAGCATTGCCGCTCCATCATAAACCCAAGTTGGTCTTGCCTAACCTCCATCCTTCCCATTCTATCATAAACATCTTGAAGTGATGCACGAGGAGCTCTCGCCATACCTACACGAGGTGCTCTAACAGGTGAATCTTCCCTCATCAACCTTCTATCCGCTCCAATCAAATCTCTCAAGGTAATTCGGTCAATGGTATCACAAACAATCGGTGGACTAAGACTACTCACAACTTGATCACTTAAAAGCCCCATTCTTCGAGCTAACCTAGTCACGAATTGTCCACACACAATCATACTACCCGCTTGACTACCAGGACCTTTCCTTTTCATCGATTTTGCTATCACCCACGCCACATTAGCGTATTGCTCACGGTTCTTGTTCCTAAACATGCTCAATAACCACAAATCATTCTTTTGTATTTTATCATATCCCGTGGTTCTTAGGCAAACGGTATAAGCAATCATCTTTTGAAGCACTCTCAAAAGTGGACTAGAAATTCTAGTGGCCGAGCTCCTAGATAAGCTCAATGGATCCTCATCCGGGCAAATTGATGCCCAAAATTCATTAGCACTAAAGTCTCCATGATCAAGTTTCCCTCCTTGGAAATAAACCTCAAATCCTTTCGCTTTTCGCTCCTCTCTATTATAAAACTCCAAGTACTTAGCAAATTATTTCAAAGTCAAAGAATGTCCCTTTCCACAAAGTCTAAAAGTCAAAATCTTCTTGGTCAATAACTCATCTCATTCGGCATCTTCATCAAAATTAAAAGTAGAGAAAAACTCGAGAACAAGCTCCGCATAGATTTTCTCCCTACAAGTAAAAGCACGAATCCAAGCATCAGATTCAAACAAGACTTCATTACCTCCAACCTCTATCACTACTATCCTTAGCATCTCCCTTATTTGAGCTTCAAAGGTTTTTCAAAATCCCTCTTCTTATTTTTTTCAATTTTATCTTACTATAATCTAAATCATTTCTTAATCTAATCCTACATTACTAATTCCTAATTGATTTGTAATGTGTTTTCCATTTACTAAGAATCCTAATTGAAAATTAATCAAAATTTAAAAACTAATTAATTGAAACAAACATGAATTAAATAAAAAAACTTACCCTATACATGATCTCGAATGTGAAATTGGAGCAAATACTCGAAAATATTTTTGGTGATGATTAAAAATCGTCAGGTGGTTTTTGTGTGTTTTTTTTAGTTTCCAATGAGAAAAATGGGATATATACAAAAAATTCGCCCAGAAGTGCGGCGCACATTCTGAAATGTGCGGCACACATTCTATGCATCCAGACATGGTTTTACTGTATTTTCATTTTTAAAGTATACAAAACACAAAATTTTAAAAGAAAACCTCCAATTACATTCGATTGAAAATAAAAAAAACTTAGGGAGAACATTCCCTACTTCTAAGACCATCCTAAAACTTCTAGGACTCTTAGATATCATTTCGTTTTGTTTGATTATCTACATATAAAAGGATAAAAATGCATAAAAGTAGCTAGGAGCCAATGATGCACTCCTCTTTTCTTCCTTTCCTCTTAGTTGTAGTAGAAATTCAGAGGTGACATGATATCACTCTCCGTGTAACGTCCCGATACCTCTCTATTGGTGTCCTTTCTCTCGTATACTTTTTCATACCTTTTTCCACATGGATCAATAATGACTGTGGCAACATGCCTTTCACTGTATCCATCTTTAGCAATATTTTCAAATTCTCGCTTGTTACCCACTTGCCAATCTTTGTATTTCAATGATACGGGAAGTACTCTAGTGGTTAAATATGAAGAAGATTCATGTACAGGTTTTTGGAGGTATGGACAAAGAAGATCTGGAAACTCTTTGCAGTCAGTTTATGGAAAGGTATGAGGCTGATGATCCTTCAACCCCTAGTGGAATAAAGATATGGTCAACATTCAGAAGAATGTTTGATCATGATGAAGCTAATTCAGTTTTGCTGGATCTTGTTGATACAAGTGGTTTGGAGTGGCGTCTATTTTCATGTTGGAAATACGTTTTACGTATTTGTGAAGGATCGGTCGCTCCAACGATAACTATGTAATGGGCTCGTGGTCCACTTTGTATTGTATAGTCCATATAGCCCACATGTAGGGTGGGCTATATATATACCCCTCCTAGCATGTTAGGAGGGGGTTGGTAATTCATTCATTCAACACTTAATCATTTATCTAATCACTTTCTCTCTCTACTTTTCTTCCCTCTCCTTTCTCTCTCTACACCTAATCTCCTTCTTCCCCATCTCTTCCACCAAATCCCTAGATCTAATCCATCCATTTAACAAATCCTTAGAATTAGTAGGCCTTCAATTGGTATCAGAGAGCCATGGTTGAATCTTAGGATTTGCATTTTTTATCTTTTGATTTGGTGGTAAAAATCCTTTCTTTTCTAATTTTTTTATCCATCTTTTCATATTTCGATAAATTTTTTATCAATTTTTATAAATCTTATCATTTTTTTTAATAAAGTTATCCATTTTTCTACCAATTTTATCAACTTTTATTTTTTATCAGTTTTATTTTTTTTCTCTCTTTCGTGTGTTTTTTATTATCCGTTTTTTACTATCAGTTTTTTTATCAAATTTTTTAAATCATCTAGTTTTATTAAATTTTTTAATAATCAAGTCTATCAAATCTGTCTATTGTCTATTGTCCAAATCTGTCAAATCTGTCAATTGTCCAAAAATTGTCCACTCAGTCCAAAAATTGTCAAATGTCATCAGTCCATAGTTATCAGTTTTTGATCCAAAGTTTTCAGTCCAAATCTGTCAAGTGTCATCAGTCCGGTTTGATCCATCCCGTTGTCTGATTTCAGTTTTTCCGAATGGTCATTTTTTTCAGAATAGACGTATTTTCCGAATGGTCATTTTTTTCCGAATAGACAACACTTTCCGCATGACAAAAAATTCCGCATGACAAAAAGTTCCGCATAGACAAAGTTCCGCATAGACAAAGTTCCGCATAGACAAAGTTCCGCATAGACAAAGTTCCGCATAGACAAAGTTCCGAATAGGGAAAGTTCCGAATAGGGAAAGTTCCGAACAGAGAAAGTTCCGAATAGGGAAAGTTCCGAATAGGGAAAGTTCCGAATAGGGAAAGTTCCGAATAGGGAAAGTTCCGAATAGGGAAAGTTCCGAATAGGGAAAGTTCCGAATAGGACTCTCATTTGACTCCCTCGACACACTTAACACTCTCTCAAAACCTTTAGACTTAACCAAAATATCAAGACTCGAAACTCTCTCGACTAAAACCAAAGCATCACAGACTCACCCTCTCGTTACGGCTCTCTCCCTCGCAGCCCAGACCTACTCTAATATCAACAAAGATCCCAACTCACTTTTAATAACCCCTCACTCTCGACATCACTACCTAAACCCAAGACTCGATTCGACTCCCACTTTAAACCAAGACTCGGACTCTCAAATCCAACATCACACAACTCGAAAACTGTCTCGACTCATCTGAACCAAACAGAACCCACACTCGACGCTGACTGACTTATTTCCCTCAGAAACTGACTCTATACCCACCCTCGCTCAAACCACTCTCGAACACCAATCTAACACCTTTCGACTCAAAACCCTCCTATCCCAACTCTCGACTGACCCCACTCTCAACACTCATTTACCCAGACTAACCCAAACCCCCAAACTAAAATCACTCATCAAGACTCCATTTTTATCAAGACCCACTCAAATCTTTTACACGACACCATATTTCTCTCGACACAGACCCTCACCCCAAACCAAAACCTCTCGATAAACCTCTCCAACGGACACTCATTCTCACAAACAACCTCACAGACTCTCGTCTCACCCACTCACTCTCACAGACTCACAAGAAAGACACACACAGCAGGACTCACAGAAGAAGAGAGACTCAAAAACATTAAAGAAAAGACAAAATAAACCTACCCGAGACCTTTTGTAAGATCTTGAAGCCGACCGTCATGATCTAGATGAAGGTTTCTGTGTTGCGATGGAGGCAGAGAGAATGATTAAGAAAGAGGCGGAAGGAAGGGACGGAGAGTTTAAGAGAGAGAGATAAATGTGTTGTTGGTTTATGTGATTTAGTTAAACAAAAAAACAAGTAGTGATTTTTTTTTAGGCGGACATAACAAAGTGAGTTGACTGGCGGATATAACAAAGAAAACGAGTGGGGCGGTGGATAAACATTTATTGGGCCACGTGTTATGCTTTGACGGAGAAAACAAGACAAGACTGTCCTCAATCTATCTGAGTTTATTTTTTATTTTTTATTTTAAGTAATTTTTTTTAACGCAATTTTCAAATTTATTTTACAAAAATATATCCGATTTTTTTTTTCATATTTTCAAAAATAAATCAGTTTTTTCTATTTTTATATTTTAGAAAGTTTTTTTTTTAAGTTGCGTTTTTTCTTTTATTATTTTGTATTTTCTATTTTTTGAAAATTTTATTTTTGGATATTAACTTTTATTTTTATATTCTTATTCAAATTTATTTATTTTTTTTTACTTTTAGAAAAATGGTGTGAAAAGTCAAATTTTGAAAAGTCAAAAGTGGTAAAATAATTGACGGGTTAGACGTTTTTTCTGGCCGGATTTGAAGTCAAATTTCCGAGTGAAAGTGACGGGATATGTTTTTAGCAATTACGGATTTTTGATCGGGTTTTATTCATAATCTTTTGAGCCGATAACAATTTTTGAGCCGAGTCGTATTGTTCAAACCCGACAACAACAACAGCCACATCATTTTTCCTCGATTACCAATGGAATCGTTAAAATCGACACTTCAAGAGGGAGAATCGTATCAAGTGCAAGCCAACGCTAGGGAAAGTGGTATAACTTCATTTCGAATGCTTCAGTATCATCTAGTTAATCTTTCACGGATTCAAGGAGGGAGCGAATTTGTGACAATCTTTGGACAAGATCGTCATGTATTCATCGACTCAATGTTCACCACTTTGACTGAACTCGCCGAGCAAATCAACCGTGACAACTTTAATCAATCTGCATCGACACTTGCTTATAAGGCTCTTGTGACACAACTCACGCCTTTCCTCCAATTCAATATCATCAAGCCTGAAAGCTCAGTGATTTGCCAATCATTTCTTCGAGATACACATACCGAGCTTCGAGTTTTCCGTGATACGATTTTGAAACTCATGTCATCGGTCTCGTCTTCAATTTATGAAAGATCTCGACTTCAGCAAGGGTATGATAATGGAGTGCAAGACTCTTCGATGCAAGAGAATACTGATCATACGGTTGAAAACTTGGAGCCTAACGATGCCAAGAGCACAGAATCAGGAGGACAACATGATGCCAGTGGCACGTCAGGGAATGTTCACGAGATTTCTCTTGATGACACCTTACCCATTTATGACGCAGAGCCTGCAAACATGGTACAATGTAATGTGGTTTATGATGTATATGCTGATGATATGCCGCATATTGAGAATTCTGAACCTAATTATGACAAACATGGGATGGAAACGAGTGATAGCAATACCACTTCTGATTCATCCGATGTAAGTCATAATGGGGGAGAGATTGTTCAGAATGCTAAACATCATGATAATTATCCTATAACTACTTCATTGACTGCTTCTGATTTCAAGATTAAAGAGCTCGAAACGATCGTAGCTCGGCAATCAAAAGATCTTGAGGATGCCAAACTTGAATTTTCTAAGAAAACGGTCAAATTTGAAACATACTTTGAAAAACTTGAAAAATCAAACGTTGTTCTTGAAAGAAAATTGGATCAAACTGTTTTAGATTCTAAAGCTGAAAAGGATAATCTTTTGAAACAAATCCAACTGCTTGAATCTAAGTTGGCATCCCAAGATAACTTGCTCAAAGAAAATGAAACTTTAAAGGCCCAAGTACAGGAAAAGGTCTTTGCTATAGCCGCATTGAAAAACGAGTTAAGGAAAAATAGAGGACCTAGTGTGGACACTAAGCTTGAAAAACCATCAATCTTGGGGAAACCGCCTACAAATCAGTTCGTCAGACAACCTACTGCATTTAGATCCGAGCGACTACAATCCTCGAGACCGCGGTTTGCCTCCCAAGTTGATTTGGTTCATCTTATTAGACCAGTCACTCCAGCAACTAGGCCCAATGTGATCACTCCAGCTTTAGCAAGACCAAATCATATGATTGCCTCTAGTTTCCCTAAAAATACCAAGACCACGTCTAGAACTAGTTCAAATGACGTTTGCTATAAATCTGGTCAAAGGGAAGCTATTCAAAAGACACATGTAAGAGATAGTAATGTCCAGCCTAGTCAGATGCCTTCTAGATTACCCAACACTGCTAACCGTAGCATGCCATCTTCTAGGAGCATCGATCAATCATCTAGGAATTATTCAGACATTAAATATGGTACTTGTAAAACATGTAGAAAATGTGTCTTTACGGCAAATCATGATGCTTGTGTCAAGAAATTACTTGATGAGGTGAACTCCCGTGCTAGAATTAAGTCCCAGTGGATAGCTAAAATCAAACCCTTTGGTAAAGTTTGGCGCCCCACTGGTAGAACTTTTACTCTTGTAGGAAACGAGTGCCCTTTAACTAGGATAGTCTCTGATTCTACGAAGACTACTAGGGAGGAAATTGCAAAGGATGATACATCACTTAAGCCTGAACTTAAGATTTTCTATAAAAGGAAACGTTTGCCAACTAAGACAAGTGAATCATCCCCTCAGGCCACCTCTGACACAAGTAAAGCAAACTGTGAACCCCCACGTGCTTCCATAATTGATATCGCTAACCCACGTCAAAGCATGCAAATTCCTAATGAGATTGCAGGTACCAAAGTTGATGTTCCAAAAGAACGAAGCGGTCCAATCGTTGTGTACCGTTCAACTAAGGACACTCTTAGAGTTTGGTTGCTGAAGAAGCAGATATCAGAGAAACAAATGTCTCAGGGGATTCATGGTTAAGCTGCACGAGGACTTACAGTCACATAACAGACTGTAACTCGATCTCCAAAGAAAGGAAAGTTCATCCCGATGATGACTTATCCTAAAAACGAGAAATTCATTTTTCTCGGGCATGAGCTTATATCAAAAACATTCCATGTTTTTAAGCTCATGCACAAAGGCTTATAGATAAATGACAGTCTGTAACCCGTTCTTCAAAGGCAGGAAAGTTTATCGCCGATGATAAACTTATCCTTACAACGAGAAATTAAAATTTTCTCGGACACGAGCTTACATTAAAACCATTCAAAGGTTTTAAGCTCGTGTATATGACTTACAGTTAAATGTCAGACTGTAACTCGAATTTAAAATAAAGGAAAGATTATCTTTTATGATAACTTATCCTCTTAACGAGAAATTCACCTTTCTCGGTCATGAGCTTGTATTAAAACATTCGAAGTTTTAAGCTCAGAAAGGAAAGTGTATCTTTTAAATAAGAGAACTTTTCTTCACAACGAGAAATTAACCTTTCTCGGTCATGAGCTTTCCGTTAAAACAGTCAAAGTTTTCAAGCTCATGAAAAACGACTTCTAAGTAAATGTCAGCTTAGGACTCGTTCTTCAGATAAAAGGAAAGTTTATCGCCGATGATAAAACTTATCCTTAACAACGGGAAGTTTACAACTTCTCGGACTTGAGCTCGTTTTATAAGATATTCAACATCTTAAGCTCAAGTAATTGTTTTTTCAAAACTTTGAACACAATTTTTCGAGAATTTCTCAAAAGGTTTTTCTAAATCTTTCAAAATTATGTGTTCAAAAATGTTTTGATAAAAAGAGCATGTCTTCTGGAATCGATAATATTTACGAACCTAGAAATGTCATTCAATAATGACACGGGGTTGTAAATAAAGTTCGAGCAGAAGTTCAAACTTTTAAAACATGCTCAAAATGGTTTGCTATTATTTCCGATAGCAACCCGCTTTTCATAATCAAGTCAAGCATTTCACCGGAAAGCTTTGACTCAACAACGAGAATTAATTTTCTCGGGGACGTGACGAGGTGACCAACATTCGTGAACAAGAACCATGTGCTTCTTTCATATGATGTTCTCCATTATACAGGTCAAACCTCGTACATTGCTAATCTTGTGAATTCATTATTATATCTGATCTTTGCATGTAATAAATACCTTACACTTGTGTTTAAAAGGTATTTAATTTACGTTTCAAGTACACCCTCATTAATTTGAGGGGGAGCTTGTTAAAATCATGAAGATAATTGGATTTGCATTTTTCTTCCCAAATTTTTTCTTAAAATGCTATTAAATCAATTGATATTAAAAACATCGATTGGGTTAATATTTTTAATATGGGGGAGAAAATGTGATTTAATATGGGAAATGATTAATCACAAATGGTTTAACTTAACGTGTTAGCTCATCCCGACATGTGCGAAATGTTTTCGAATATCGTAGCATATGTTAAGGGGGAGCAAAATGGATTTGCACTTCAAAATGGATTTCATGGTGACATACACTTACCCAAAACATCTCTTTTCACGACGATGAAGATTGTGGTGACATAAGGATGGTAGGATAGGTTAAAGTCCAATGATTTCTCTAGAACCGGAGGAATCTTCCCAAGGACATTCCATAGCTAGAAATAGTAGTCCTTAGGAAAGATGGAGAAAGATTGTGAACGTAGCTGAATGCCGACCAAGTACTTAAGTTAGCACTGGAACAATCACAACAAGGTGCTAGTTATGACGTATTGGTAAGCATTGAAGGGGTTGAAGAATTAAAAAGAATTGTAAAGATAAAGGGTGTAAAGAAAGAAGCCCTCCTTACAACCTTAGGCAGAAACCGGGTCAATTCATATGCTATTGAGATCATTTTAATGATTCTTGATATTGAAGAAAGACATCATGGACCCAGTGATGCAATGCACAACCCTTCCCAGCTAACTCAAATATCTCTCAAAAGGTATTTGTTTTAATCACACGGAGATCAACACATTATCTATTGATTTATTCACTCCGAATAAATTGGTATTGAAAAGGTGGCACTCCTCTCCAGCCTCCGATCACTAAAATCCAAAATGCACGATCGAGTCTAGAGCCATTTGAGATCATCAAATATCTCATTAGGACACACTTTCATATTTACTTGCTTCTTCACACAATGTGAAAAGTAAGAAAGATATTAAGGTCCTACGCAAAATCTTCATGATCTTGCCTGAACATCCGAGTAATACGAAAGTATTTACAATGAAGATGGAAATCCTTCTTGAGCGAATATCAAAAAGCTCATGGTAGGTGACTTGTGCGATTCTTTATGAATCAAACTTGTGATAACTGGAAAGCAACAGTGGTTTAATTCTTAAATGAATTTAAACACGTTCCAGGCCTCTACGCATTATCATATGATCTTGCCAGAACATTCAGAGTGACTCTTTATTGATCACAGTGACGAGTGGAAATCCTTCTAGTGTTAACATCAAACAGCACTTGGTAGGTAACTTGCAAGATTCTTTATGAATCAAGCTAGTGACAACTGGAAAGCAACGATGGTGCGGTTCTTAATTGAACTTCACTTGTTCCAGGAACATGAATTGACGGCTTCAAATCATGCGGATAATATTATCCAAATGATTCACTCTTTACGTTCGCAGTCAGCTTTGGACGGTCGAGTAAAGAGAACGGGTTTACCCGCGAAATCTTGTCAAGGAGGTTCTTTATTGAAACTACCTGCCACAAGTACGATATTTAATATCGTCCAACGGTCTTCACCGACCGGAGGTAAAATGCTACCGAATTAGAATGAAATGTTCAAGGCCATTTCATCCGTGTATATTGTTTGTTGCTAACTGTATTATGCAGCGTAACAAGAAGGTGGCATTGCGGTGTACAATCCAGAAGAAGTCGTCACCACATGCTTATACTACATACAATTAGTACTTCAACAAATTCAAGAAAGCCTGAAGGTCAAGTCTTCCGCTGTATCAAACTCTGAAGCTTTCAAGAATTTAAAGGTATAAGTATGTGGAACATGAAGTCACGAAGAGGCAAATTTCACAAGTGATAAATGCACAAGGTCAAGGCAAGGAAACATGCTCAAGACTAAAGTCAAAGATCACATCAAGCATATTCACAAGAACAAGATCGAAGACTCAAGCATAGATGCTAGGTTTAAGATTTTGTAAAATGGTGTGACCTCCCTTAGGGGGAGATTGTTGGAAATGTGTTTTCCCAAAGAAAGTCTCGGTCACATCATTATTAGCATAGATCACGAGCCATAGTATATTTAGAACTTTGTAACTTGGAGCGACCTCCCTTAGGGGGAGATTGTTGGAAATACGTTTTACGTATTTGTGAAGGATCGGTCGCTCCAACGATAACTATGTAATGGGCTCGTGGTCCACTTTGTATTGTATAGTCCATATAGCCCACATGTAGGGTGGGCTATATATATACCCCTCCTAGCATGTTAGGAGGGGGTTGGTAATTCATTCATTCAACACTTAATCATTTATCTAATCACTTTCTCTCTCTACTTTTCTTCCCTCTCCTTTCTCTCTCTACACCTAATCTCCTTCTTCCCCATCTCTTCCACCAAATCCCTAGATCTAATCCATCCATTTAACAAATCCTTAGAATTAGTAGGCCTTCATTTCAGCTGTTAGTGTGTATCATATTTGCACCACAAAGTTTTTAGAGTACTTGTTTGTGGATATAATTTATCCACTGACACAAGACACATTGAAGATGATGGTGAGCACAAAGCTGAAGGTCGATTATACTAGTGGTGTGGGTGTTGATCTTATGAAATTTCTTCACTCTGAAATTAAAGAATAAGTTTATTTGTAAGAATCCTCTTTGTATTTTGTTTTTATTCAGAAACTTGATGATTAGGGTAAATATAAAGTTTAGGGGAGGATTGTTGGGAATAAAGTTAACCAAGTCACTAGCCGTTGACAAGAAGAATCAAGGCGCTGACAACCAAGACGTTGACAAGGAGAATTTAAGCCAATGTCAAAGTGTATTAGCTGTAGAGATCAACACATTTGATTTAAGTTAGGAAGATTTGTTCGAATATTGTATTTTATATATTTATCTCTTTGATATCTTCCTAGAATAGTTGATCTTAGCTTTTTGTTCAAGGCTCCTTAAGCTATAAAAGGAGACCTTAGGGTTTATTGTTGAGACGTGCTTTCATTACTTTTGTACGCCGTGATTATTATTAAAATTTGAAAGTTTGGTAATCGTTTGTTCTTTGTTCTAAGTATTAATTCCGCATAGTACTTAGATTGTTTCAAACACAAAGTTTCTATATGTATTATGCTTGATCTAATCTCGATAATACAAAGCTAAAACTGATATAAGTTTGGGATCAACAATTTGTTACATGGTGTGAGTTTTAGGGCTTTGTCTTTACATGAAATTTGTTAGCCAATATATTTTTAGATTGAATTTATTCGAAGGGAGTATGCACAACGTCTGATTTAAAAAGTTTACCCTTATATGGTTAAGGTGCTATGTTATATTTGTTATCTATTGCAATAGCTATAATAGTTTGTCTCACAACTATGGTGCACTTTCAACAAATATAAATAAAGGAATTGAAAAGAAGGTGAACATCTAAGTATTCCTGTTAGCGAAAGATGATTCAATGTAGTTTTTTATGACAATTGGTGCGCTCTTGGATGTTTTCATAGTTTGAAAAGTTGGATTAGTTTGTATCAGAACTTATAAAAACGTTTTAGCAAATTTATCAAAATTTATCGAGTGCATTTTACTAAAATGCTCACTTTCTTTTCGATATCCTATGTCAACTCTTTTGTATTTGCTCTACTCCGTGATTTCTTCATCTAGTAAACCATAAGGTTTATTAATGGTACGTTAAATATTCAACGTTACAAAAACAAAACTATGCAATTCAGTCTTTTAAAATACCATTCACGTGACATGTTTACTACCGCTTTCCTTAAATATATCTTGTCATTTGCAGGCATTCATTTTTTACAATTATTGTTTTTTATCGTTTACAGACCGACCCAGTCGTCTATTACATGCACTAGGGCTTGCACATGAAATAACATAAATTCCATGCCAGGAAATCATGGACTTTAACAATGACATTGCTATGAGAACCAAGTGGCTTGCTGAGGATACATTTACAGAAAAAGATTATGTTGGGGCAAGATATCAGCTCACAAAGCAAAAGATATGTTTCCAGGGCTCAGTTTCATAACACTGTTTATCACCATCATTGATATTTATATATCTCGAGAACTAACCGATTGCTATGTGGTTATGGGACTAGAAAAACCAGCTATACATGAGCAAATCTGTGAGAAATATTTTAACTTAAGTCCGTCAAAGATAATGTGATTGGTGCAAAAGGAGCACTCGAAATTCTATCAGAGGCATTTTTGTTGGATATGGAGATGTTACTCTCACTAAAAATTTGCTCACAAAATATTATTACGAAAATTCTTTTGTAATATGAAACAACGCCACCAAAAATTCTTTATTTAAAAACTTGAAATATATTTATTTTTCTTGGAGGGAACTAGTACATTTGATACTAGCACTTTGTTCATGCCTTTATAAGCTTCATGTAGTATAAATGTTACAATATGGAATGAAAAACTTGGTCAAATATCTATCTCATCTTCTTGCCGTAAAACACCATTTCATGTTTACAACATGTCTTTGACTAAATGTAGAGAAAGCAAAACTATACTTCTATTGACATTAAAAGCATGTGTAAAATTTCCATACTATTCTTTTTTCAACTCTAATAATTAGGCTTGTCTTTTTTATTTTCTTTTCTATTTGTTGCATGCAAAATACATTAGTTTATATTCTCCTCGTAATGTGTTTTGGTTGAACTCTCAACTTTAGTTTCAGCTCCTAAAACTTTTCTCGCGGAAGTGATTTTCTGAAAATATCTGCTAGTTGATCATTCGTTCAATAAAATTTGACTTGCATCTCTCCGTCTTCAATTGTTTCTCTGATAAAATGATATTTTAAAGCGATACGCTTTGTGTGGTTATGATGAACCGGGTTCTTTGCGATTGAGATTGCTGACATGTTGTCACAAAAAAATAATTTTTGGCTTCAATTGCTTTTCTCCAATGTCTTTAAAAATATTATTCGTAACCAAATTGTTTGTGATGTGGCTTGAGCTGCTGAAACATACTTTGCCTCTGCTGATGATTGTGCTACCGTTTGTTGCTTCTTTGAGCACCAACTAAGACACACCTGAACCAAGTGAAAAATATATCCGGATGTACTTTTCATGTCATCACTTCATCCTCCCCAATCACTATCACAATAACCATGCAAATTTATATTTTCATTTTTTTCAAACTTGATTCCAAAATCTTTTGTACCTTGCAAATATCCTAAAATTCTTTTACCGACTCCCATATAGATTTGACTAGGATTGTGCATGAACTGTGAGAGTAAACTTGCAGCAAACATGATGTCGTGCCTTGTTCCTGTGAGGTACGATAATTTCCCCATGAGACTTCGGTAAAGTGTAACGTCCACTTTACTTGAACCGTCTTCTTTCATGAGCTTCTTATTGACAATCAAGTGAGGGTTCTTCGGTTTGCATTCCGACATATCAAAAATTTACAAAATCTTCTCGACATATTTTTCTTGACAAATGAATACGCCGAATTCATCTTGATATAATTTCCATTCTGAGAAAATGATTTAAAAGTCCTAAATCACTCATCTCTTATTTTTGCATAATCTCATGCTTGAAATCTTCGATCATTTTCTTGTTGTTCCGTGTGAACACAAGATCATGGACACATACAATTAAAATGTCATTTGTACCTTGATATTTAACATACAAGGTTGGCTCGCTCTTTCTTTGATTAAGACCTTTTTTAAATAACCATCGATCTTGCTATACCACGCTCGCGATGCTTGCTTGAGCCCGTAAAGAGCTTTCTTAAACTTGTAAACTTTTTCTTCTTTTTTTTGTCGACCTTGAATCCTTGAGGTTGATCCACATAAACTTTTTCTTTGAGTTCACCGCTTAGAAACGATGATTTAGCATCGAGTTAGTAAAGTAACAAACCTTTCTGACCTTCTAATGAAATGATTGCTCGGACCGTATCCGTGCGAGCAACTAGAGCGAATGTCTCGTCGTAGTCAATTTCGGGTTGTTGTGAGTAACCTTTTGCGACTAGTCTCGCCTTGTTTCTTTGAACGAAACCGTCTGCATTGTACTTGACTTTGTAAACCCATTTGATACCAATAATGTCTTTGTCAAAAGGTTTGTCTGTGAGCTCCCATGTGATGTTCTTTTCGATAACTTGAATGTTGTCCTCCATCGCTTTCTTCCATGATTCATCTCTGACTGCTTCTTCAAAACTTTCTGGTTCTACATGACAAAAATTAGCATTGTACATTTCCGTCAACGAACAAAATTTTCGTGGTTGTGGACGTTGAGATTCTTCATGAGGTTCTTCGATGGGTACTTCTTCGTGTGGTGCTTGATTTTCATAACTTTTCACATGTGCTTCGTCCGGATATTATTAGTGGGAAAAATTCTTTCTTCCTTCTTTTTTCTTCTTCCCAATTCCAAGAAGAATTTTAGTCAAAAATAATATCTCGACTAACAATTACAATTTTTGTTTTTAGGCTATACAATCTATATGCTTTTGACTTGCTACTATAGCCTAAAAAAATGCACTTTTTTCGCTTGTCTCATCTAACTTGTATCTTTTATGCTTTGGTATCTAAGAATAACAAACGCACCCAAAAACTTTAAGATGTCTTACTGAAGGTTTTCTTCCATTCCATGCTTCACGCGGAGTCTTGTTATCGAGGGCTTTTGTTAGATTTCGGTTCAACAAGTAAATTGCTGTGTAAACTGCTTATACCCAAACACTTTTTGGTAACTTTTCTTGTGCATCATTGATTTCTCCATTTCTACAACGGTATGATTTTTTCTCTCGACTACACCTATTTGTTGAGGTGTGTATCGAGTTGTGAGCTATCTGTGCATGCCTTCATCCTGACAAAACTTGTCAAACTCTTTTGAGTTGTATTCCTTTCCTTGATCATCTCAAAATTTTGATAAAACTTCCCGTTTATTTTTCGACAAAATTTTTAAACTTTTTGAAATTCCAAATATTTGAGATTTTTCTTTCATGAGATGAACCCATGTTATTCTACTATAAACATCAATAAATATAATGTAATAAAGATTATTACCTTGAGATGGATTCCTCATCGGATCACATAGACCGGTGTGTACTAGCTCAAGGATTTCCTTGGCTCTCCAAGCGACTCCTTTAGGAAATGGTTTCCGATGATGCTTTCCGAGCGCACACCCTTCACAGACTCGGTCAATCTCGTGAATTTGTGGCAAACCTCCAACCATATAGACTTTGGAAATTAAGATGTCCAAGTCTCCTGTGCCATAACAAAGCTTCATCTGCGGTTATGGCTTTCAAAGCAGTGTGTTATTCATATCTAAAAGTGATCGGAAAACTTTTGTTCTGCCCTATTATTATCTTCTGCATCAACTCTTTGTTTCTTCCTTCATTATAAATACTGCAACCTTCTCCTTAATAAATAACAGAGTATCCATGCTCTACAAGTTGTCCAACACTAAGCAAATTTTAAATAAGGCTAGGAACTAGTAAAACATCATTTATATATTTGATACTTGCTTTCTTCTTGACCGAGATCTTGTCTTTTCCTTCACTTGTACAACTGCTCCATTTTCCATTTTTACTTGAGAATTTCCTGCAACGTCAATATCCACCAAAATACTTTGATCGCCCGTCATATGGTTACTACAACCACAATCAAGAAACCATGTGTTAGTTCTTTGAACGTTAGTTGACTGACAAAAGAAAACATTTTCGTCTTCTTGTCTTTCTTCTAAAAATTTGCATGTTGTTTGTTCTTTTGTCGATAAATTTTTTCTAAATGACCAAATTGATTAAAATTAGTGCATTTGTACTTTCCTTTGCACCAACATTTTTTTTTCTTGATTGTCCTTCTTGCAAATGGAACACTTGTAAGAGTCTCCACCGCCAAATGATCTTTTTTCCAAATTTCCTCGATCTCTGGATCCTTCGTAACTTTTTCCACGTCCACGACCTCTAAAATTTCTACCTCCACGACCACCTCGGGATGAACTCCCTCTTCCAAAATTTGATTGTGGTATTTTGTCTCCTTGCAAGCTGGATTGGAATGCACTCTCGATCGCCTTGTCGGAGTGACGTGCATATGACTTGAGAAAACTTAGCAATTCTTGAATACCCAAATTTTTTTAATCTTTGGTGTTTTCAATGAGTGCTATGATTGGATAAAATTTTTCGGGAATGCTCATGAGGATTTTCTCAACAACCCTTTGGTCTTCAATTTCGTCTCCATAACTTTTCATCTGATTAATTAAATCGGTTAATATCGATGAATAATCATTTAGTGACTCATTTTCCTTCATCTTTGTATTCTTGTAATCTCGCCTCAAAGTTTATAATTTTATTGCTCTCACTTTCACGTCTCCTTAAAATTCTTGCTTGAGCACCTCCCAAGAATCTTTGGCCTTTTTTAGATGCATGATTTTCGGGAATATTGACGGCGTGACTCCCCGCTGAATCATACATAAAACGGCTGCATTTTGGATTCTTTTTCTTTCAAATCTTTCATTTGTTCTTTGGTTAATTTTTGTGTATCACCGGATTCTTCAAATGTGTTTTTGACATCGTCAAACACATCTAAAGAATCAAACAAAGTCTCCATTTTGACACATCAGTAATCGTAATTTTCGCCATCAAAAATTGGGACGACAACATGGCTTAAATCGAAACCTTGTCGTCGTGCCATCTATAAAAATGGTAAGAACTCGTTTAAGCCAAATGGATTCGAACAAGCTCCGATTCCAATTTATGTTGGATATAGAGATTTTACTCTCACTAAAAACTTGCTCACAAAATATTATTACGACAATTCTTTTGTAATATGAAACAATGACACTAAACTTCTTTATTTAAAAACTTGAAATATATTTATTTTTCTTGGAGGGAACTAGTACATTTGATACTAGCACTTTGTTCATGCCTTTATAAGCTTCATGTAGTATAATTGTTACAAAGTGAAATGAAAAACTTGGTCAAATATATATATCATCCTCTTGTCGTAAAACACTCTTTCATGTTACAACATGTCTTTGAATAAATGTAGAGAAAGCAAAACTATACTTCCCTTGACATTAAAAGCATGTGTAAATTTTTCATACTATTCTTTTTTTCAACTCTAATAGAAGGCCTTTTTTTCTTTTCTTTTCTAGTTTACAATTTTGTTTCTGACTAATACATTCTGGACCGAGTGTCCCGGATGCTTGTTTCAGTTTCAGTATTCTAGTGCTCTAGCTAATAAAGATATTAAGTGCTCTAACTGTTCGGTGCTTTTTCTTGCTGTGAAACTTCCTCCGGGTTTACACCCTACGAGTCCCAGAACTATGAACCATATTCAGAGGCAAGAGAAGAGTGTGGTTCTTGCTTTAGGTGTACATTCATCCTCATTTGATAGATTAAGAAATTGCGTGAATGAGTCAGATTTATTGTTTACATAAATCATTCTCATGACAGAAAACAAGTGTACTTAGCCTTATACACCGCAAGAAGAAAACAGCTAGAGGCGTTTTGGTTAATTTAAGAATGGTAGGAGGTCACACGTAAACAAAATTGTTCTTACTGCGTGTAAGATATATGCCGAACTACATATTGATGCACCTTTACAAAATTGTCAGGATTGTCGGATTTAGTTGATCAGTGCATCATAAATGTTCAAATTAACGCCCCTAGATAATAATTATCGATCAACCCTTTCTAAATTAAGCATGTAAGCAGATTCGTCCGATAATGTTGCTCCCTCAGAAAGGTAAAAGTGGCATGAATCTACACTCTTAAGATACGCATCTTTTGATCAAGACGTGAAAAGGAAACCCGCATTTATCCTCATTGTTATCTCAAGGCATCATTAGCACCATTTGGTTGTATAGTAAGCAAGTAACTGTATGCAGTACAACTATGGAAGTACTGAACACAACGTCTTTTCAACGTAGTGAAATCAGGTGGAGCACCAATACAGAGTCGTAGATGATGTTCAGTATCTGGTTTTTAATCAATAGTTTCTCTGTTGGGTTGATATATGATATTCATAACAGCATTTCATAGTGCATCACACTAGTCTAAAACTCAAACAAGTTCATCAATATAGTTTGTAAATTATTGTAATCGTTATGCCCGAGCAAAGCATGGGTATTGTACTAGCTTATTGGTGGAAGGTACATATCACAATTTACAAGAGATTGGATACAGGTCAATGCAACGAGAAAATATATAAGGGCAACTTATACCGCCATTCATAGAGGGTTCAGTTGGTGGTTTAACCGCCATCTTCAAATAAGGGCCAAAGGATCCACTTAAACAGAGGAGGATCAGTTGACCAGTCACTATCTTCAAGTAAAACATGGAATAGGGGGATAAAAGGATCCGCTTAACCGGTTGCCTTCTCATCTCATTGATGATATATGGTGTCCATGACTTCTATTAGCTTCCTGCAAGCTAAGCTTATATCTTTTTAGACATAGATCCATTATATGTGATATACATTAATTGTGAAATTATACTAAATCATATGATAATAATTTTTTAAAAATCAAATTTTGTGATGAAATTGAATGAGGCGATGACTTTGTTAGGGTATGGAAATACTAATGAAAATTGAACAATGAATTCATGCTTAAGTATCACACAAAAGTTGGTTTCTTACATCTCAAAAGTCTTGTAATATATGGATTCACTTAATTCTGATATTAAAACAAAAACATTCCAGTTTAAAGTTTGATTTTGATTACCATGCCTGTATATAACGTTAGCGAGTCCTTAGGCCACTAAAAGACCTTTGCACTATTGTACCCGTACCTTAAATACCACTATATAGACACCCGATTAGACACATAAAGAACCATTCTAATCGATATACTTTCGTTGTGGAGGGATCAATCTACGGGTTAGAATTCACAAAAGCGCCATTCGGTAAGAATTAAAGTTATTTTAGGCTTTTAGCATTAACTTTGTTACATTTTTTAGATCTTTGCTTTATTGGCAGTGCATTAATGTATTAATGCTTATTTCTGTTAAGAATAAGATATAAAGGGATTAATCAGGTAGTTGTATAATGTTTCATTTGTTAATGTAATAATGCAAGGATCAAAATACTCTCAAGTTAAAAGGTAATTTGATTGATCATATTAATCAATCAGAATTTAAATACATGTTTAAATTTTTTTTATTGAAATATAAGGGGCCATATGCATTTATCTTTATTGTGATTCAAAAGTTTACCAATCATGGTTTAACTTGAGAGGATCTTTTTCCATAATGCAAAGCTCTTTATGTACCAATATATGCATTTGAAAACTTATGCACCACACACTCTGTTAGGATAAATTTCAAAACTTCCAAGATTACTTTATTTCCAGAAATTGCACACTTCCCGAAATCTCTGTTTTTACCAAGTGTTTTTCTAGTTTTAGAGAGAAAAAGTGACAGTTTTTCTAGATTTTCTGTTAGCCTATTTTAATTACGTTTCACATTTACTTTTTAATTAGTTATAGACAACGACAAACTTTTTATTTTCCACCAAGAACAACTAAGTCGCACTAATTAACGATAATCAATTCGAAAAGACTGGATTAACGAACTTTCATAACTGAGTAAAACCTAGTTATTAAATGGCGTCGCTGCCGGCTCTTTTCGTTAAGATTAACGGTTTTTAGTGAGAGACGCGTTGGATTTTCGGATCCGTTCACTTTTGAACGTTATTTTCCTTGCTTTTAAATTTTCAAAAATTAAAAAAAAATAGAAAAACATAAAAAAAACCAAAAATATTTCTTGTCTATTTTTCTCTTCCTTTTGTAGGTGTGTATGCGTACTCGTGCTCGTAAGAAGAAAGCAGCTCAAGCCAAAGTCATTACTCCACCTATTGTCACCATGGACAATCAACCAATGATCGAGCTTTTGCAATCGCAAGTAGAGGGCAACACCGATGCTATTGTCATACCCGAGATTGGAGCCAACAACTTTGAGCTCAAATCCGGTTTCATTCAAATGGTATATGCTCAACCATTCTTGGGGCGTACACTTGATGATCCTCACGACCATATCAAACGGTTTCTTCAACTCACTAATACGGTCAAGTATAATGGGGTTTCACAAGAGGTAATTCGCTTACAACTTTTTCCTTTCTCCTTAGAGGGACAAGCCTGACATTGGCTTGATAAGGAAGCACCACAAAGTATTCTTACGTGGTCGGATTTAGAGACTAAATTCATCAACTACTTTTTCCCACCCTCACGTACTACCGCTTTGCGGAATGAAATCATTACCTTTGAACAAAAGTACGGTGAGACATTTAGTGAATCTTGGGACCGTTTTAAGGAACTTTTAAGAAAGTGTCCACAACATGGTTTCACAAAAGTACATCAAATAAATACTTTTTACAATGGGTTAAGCATGAATGACCAAGATTCACTAAATAGTGCCTCGGGGGGTAACATTTTGGTTAAGTCTTCTAATGCCGCTTGGGATATTATTGAGAATAAGTCTAGAGTGCAAACCAAGAGTGTTCGGACTAATGTGGCGAGTGCTAGTACTAGTGACGCCGACAAGAGAATTGATAAGCTTACTTCGCTTGTTGAAACACTTGCACTACAAACCGCTAACAATACCAAATCTATCAATGCGCAAGTTAATGCTTTGAGTCAGTCATGTGAAATATGTGGGGGATCTCATTCATACACCGATTGTCCTTCGACTCATGACAATCCGGAAAATGTGTATGCTGCCAACGGAACTTTTATACGGGAGGCTATCAAGCACGTCCTCAAGGTGACCGCAATTTGCTCAGTTATCGTTCAAACAACTTTCTTTCACCACCCGGTTTTCCCCCTCAAAACCCAAACAACCTCAATCGCAACCATCAAAATCAACCACGAGCTCCAAATCAATATCAAACCCAAAGGAACCCATATTCACCTCAAGGAAACAATCAAGTTCACCAACAACCCGCTTATCAACCACCTGCCTACCATGCTCTTCCTCCCACCCAATCTACCGTATTTCATCAAGAGGTTGACACTTACATGAGGACTAATGATGCGATAGTGCAGAATCTTCAGCGGCAAATGGCCAACTTGAAAGGAGATATGGTGAAACAAGGGAATGATCTTCGAGTCGATATGCGAAACTCTTTGAGCAGTAAAACGAATGACTTAAGGGATATGATGGCTAGTTTCTTCCAAAGTAATCAAGCCTTTGGTTCGGGTTCTCTTCCGAGTAACACCGTTGCTAATCCAAGAGGGGAGATGAAAGCAATCACCACTCGAAGTGGAAGAGGTTTAAAGAAACCCGAGCTTCCTACACCTACACCGGTGATTGTGACAAAGGAAAACGAGTCCCCTTCTCCAATCCCTCCACCTTCTATTTCCCCAATTCCTCCACCTTCTACTTCCACCCCTCCACCACCCACGGATGTGAGTGAGAATTCTATTCCAAAGCCTTCATCTCAATCAAATATACCTTATCCCTCAAGGTTGAGGAAAGAGAAGTTGAAGAACAAGGATGATATTCAGGTTTCTAACATTCTCAAAATGTTTAAAAAACTGAATTTCAACATCTCCTTTGCCGAGGCTCTCGCTCACATGCCAAAGTATGCTAAAATGTTTAAAGATCTTCTCAGTGATAAGGAGAAACTTCTTGATATCGCTCAGACCCAACTTAACGAGAATTGCTCCGCAGTGCTCTTAAGGAAATTACCAACCAAACTTGGTGATCCGGGTCGCTTTCTCATTCCTTGCAACTTCCCCGGGGTAGAGAATTGTATGGCCCTAGCCGATCTAGGTGCTAGTATAAACTTAATGCCTTTAAGTGTTTGGAAACAATTGTCTCTACCCGAGCTAGTCCCCACACGAATGACATTGGAATTAGCTAACCGTACGGTTGCTTATCCATTGGGGATAGCCGAAGATGTCTTCGTCGGTGTCGACAAATTCACCTTTCCAGCGGATTTTGTTGTCGTTGACTACGAGATGGATCCCCGTGTTCCATTAATCGTTGGACGTCCATTCTTGAGGACCGGTCACACTCTCATTGATGTAGCCGCGGGCGAATTAATCATGAGAGTTGGTGACGATAAAATCGTCTTCAACATGGGTAAACTTTCTAAGCAGCCTTCTGAAAACGAGAGTGTTAATTTCATTGACGTTCTTGATGAGGCTTGTGAAGAACATTTCAAAGACACTTGTAAAAGTGTTTCTTCTTCTCTTCCCATTGTTGAGACCGTTGCCTCTATTGCTCCATCACTAACTCCATTTGGAGAAAGTGATTTCATTTCAAAAGAATTTGAAGCAACTTTGGGAGATGTGGACTTACAATATGACGATTCTCCCTCCAATTTCGATGAAGACATTCGTATCATTGAGAAACTTCTCAATGAGGACCATATTTCTCCACCATCTCCTAAGGAAATCTCTATCGATGATCCGAATTTGACTACGTCTTCCATCGAAAATCCTCCGGATTTAGAGCTTAAGGATCTGTCATCTCATCTCGAATATGTTTTCCTTGAAGACAATAAGAAGTTACCCGTCATCATCGCTAAGGATTTGAAAGAAGATGAAAAATATCGACTCCGTGCTGAAAAATCACAAGAAAGCGATTGCTTGGAAAATCTCCGATATTCGTGGAATTGATCCTCACTTTTGCACACATAAAATTCTCATGGAGGACGACTTTAAACCCACTATTCAAAACCAAAGAAGGGTGAATCCCAAGATCCATGACGTTATCAAAAAAGAGGTTATCAAACTTCTTGATGCGGGAATGATCTACCCTATCTCGGATTCACCATGGGTTAGTCCGGTCCATTGTGTGCCTAAGAAAGGCGGAATCACCGTTGTGCCCAATGAAAACAACGAGTTGATTCCTACTCATCTCGTTATAGGGTGGAGAGTTTGTATATACTATCGCAAACTCAATGATGCTACGAGAAAGGATCATTTCCCCTTCCTTTTATGGACCACATGCTCGAACGTCTAGCGGGTAATGACTATTATTGCTTCTTAGACGGTTTCTCCGGGTGTTTTCAAATTCCCATCGATCCTAAAGACCAAGAGAAAACCACATTCATTTGTCCTTATGGAACATTTGCTTACAAACGAATGCCTTTCGGCTTATGCAATGCTCCTGGGACTTTCTAAAGGTGTATGATGGCTATCTTCCATGACATGGTTGAAGAAACTATGGAAGTCTTCATGGATGATTTCTCGGTCTATGGTGATTCTTTCTCTACTTGCCTTGCCAATTTGGAACGCATGCTTAAGCGGTGTGAAGACACTCGCCTTGTTCTAAATTGGGAAAAATGCCATTTCATGGTAAAAGAAGGCATTGTTCTTGGACATAAAATCTCCAAAGCCGGTCTTGAAGTCGACCGTGCTAAAGTCGATGTTATTGCTAAATTACCTCCACCTTCTATCGTGAAGAGTGTGAGAAGTTTCCTTGGTCATGCGGGCTTCTATCGTCGATTCATTCAAGATTTTTCTAAAATCGCTCGCCCGATGACCCACCTCTTGAAAAAAGATAGTACTTTTATATATTCTAAAGAGTGTCTTGAATCTTTCTATCTTCTTAAGGACAAGCTAACTAAGGCACTGGTCTTGGTTACCCCTAATTGGGAGCTACCTTTTGAATTGATGTGCGATGCTAGCGACTTTGCCATTGGAGCGGTTTTGGGCCAAAGAGTGAACAAACACTTCCAACCAATCCATTATGCTAGCAAGACAATGACGGGGGCTCAATTGCATTATACCACTACCGAAAAAGAGCTTTTAGTTGTAGTGTACGCTTTTGAAAAATTTCGCCCCTATCTTGTCCTTTCCACCACAATCTTGTACACCGACCATTCCGCGTTGAAGTACTTGTTAACTAAGCAAGATTCTAAGCCAAGACTTCTTCGTTGGGTTTTGCTCCTTCAAGAAGTTAAAATCAAAATTCGTGACAAAAAGGGAGCTGAAAACCTAGCCGCGGATCATCTAAGTAGACTTGAGGATCCTTATCAAGGGGATCATCCGAATCAAGAGATCAATGACTCTTTTCCCCTTGAGGCCTTAATGTCTATCAATTCCAATCTTGATGACACCCCGTGGTTTGCGGACATTGCAAATTACTTAGCGGGTGGAATTCTCAAGGAAGGGTTAACGTCCCAACAAAAGAAAAAGTTCTTTAAAGACATTGAACACTATTTTTGGGACGACCCTTACCTTTTCAAACAATGTGTGGATCTTGTCATTCGTTGATGTGTTGATGGGCCGTCAGCGTTACTAATCTTTGAAGCTTGCCATAAAGGACCCACCGGTGGTCACTTTGGTCCTAATTACACCACGAAGAAAGTTTTTGACTCTGGATTTTATTGGCCCACCATTTATCGTGACGCTCATGAAATGGTTAAACATTGTGATGCTTGCCAAAGACAAGGCAAGATCACACATAAAGATGAGATGCCTCAAAATTTCATACAAGAATGTGAAATCTTTGATCTATGGGGTATCGACTTTATGGGGCCATTTCCATCATCTAAAGGGAACAAGTACATCCTCATAACCGTTGACTATGTTTCTAAATGGGTTGAAGCAAAGGCTCTCCCTACGAACGATGCGAGGGTGGTTGTGAACTTTTTGAAGCAGCTTTTTGCTCGATTAGGTGTTCCTCGTGCTATAATCAGTGACCGCGGGACTCATTTTTGCAATGATCAATTTGCTCGAGTCATGGCTAAGTGCGGTGTCAATCACCGTCTTTCCACCGCCTATCATCCCCAAACAAATGGTCAAGCCGAGATATCCAACCGTGGATTGAAGCGAATTATTGAGCGTACTGTGGGAGAGCATTGTGCCTCGTGGGTCGATAAGTTAGATGATGCTTTGTGAGCTTTCCGTACCGCATATAAGACCCCGATTGGTTGTACACCTTATCGTCTTGTGTACGGGAAAGCATGCCACCTCCCTATTGAGCTGGAACATAAGGCGTACTGGGCCTTGAAGTGGGCTAACTTCGACATCAACAAAGCTGGCGATCTTCGGAAGATTCAACTCAACGAGTTAAATGAAATGAGGAATGAAGCTTATGAGAACTTATTGATCTACAAGGAGAAAACCAAGATCATCCATGATGATAGGATTAAGAACCGAGAGTCACCGAATTTTAAAGTGAATGGCCAGCGTGTGAAGCTGTACTTTGGTAAGGACATCTCTCATGAGATGATCCCATCCCTCACCATGTTTCCCTTGAATTAGTTCTGGGTCGAGTCAGGCTTGTGACTCGGTTAACAAAAACAAGCGCTTCTCGGGAGGCAACCCGTTGATCTATCCTTTACCGTTTTCATAATAAGTGTAAGGGGTAGCCCCGTATGTGTTTGTTGTCTTGTTTCTTATCATGTGCATGGATTAAAGCTCCAAATAGCACTTTTGATGACATTTGAAGACCGTGATCCCGTGTACCCGTCTTCCCGGTTCTATCCTAAACTATCGTGATTCAATATTTCATATCTCATATGTTCACATTGAAATCACTCTAGTTGTCCATTCCTTAGCAAGATTTAAACAAAGTGCACAATGTCCTAAGTGTAGGGGAGTTTACTCCCACATGCTTAAACATTAAGGACAATGTTTATATTAAGTGTAGTGGGGACTTCTATCGAAGTAAGTGGGCTTTTCCATGAATTTGTCCTCATTTTAACCGGAAAATCTAATTTTTCGACATTTTTAATCTATTTTGGCCTAGTAGTATAGTAGTATTTTCCTTTGTTATCGTTATTTGCTTTCTTTGCTAAAAATAAAGTTTAATAAAGTGGTTTTAAATTTTTCAAAGTCGTGAATATTTTGTCTCAAACCGAGTTTACTTATCTAAGTCTACTCTAGCTAGTATCCTTAACGTGTTTAAGTCATGTTTTGCTAGGCTTTTATATAGGGAGCTTTAAAACGTGAAAGTCTTAACTCTCACGGGTTAAGAACAAGAACTTTTCGCAAGTTCCTATAATTGATCCTAGAAAGTCGTTTATCAAGGGAACTTTAAAACGCAAATTCTAAACTTGAAAGAGTCTAAGAAGTTGCAAGATCCTATAAATGACTTGAAAACCTAAAACTGTGATTTAATTGGCTAAGCATCCACGAGTCTCATTCCTTGAGATTTTAATTGTGGAGAACGAGAGATGATAGAGTCAATTATAAGTTTGGTATGCTTTCGTGAATTTATGTGAGTTGATTATGAGCTTTTTCACCCATCGCTTGTTAATAAATATATTTGCAATAAATAAGGTTGTACGATTTGAAAAGTTACTTAGCTTCTAGCCCAAGATCGTTTAAAAGTTGCTCGGTATTAATTAGAGTTCATAGCCAAGGCATAACTTATTGAAGCGGGATGCGAAGATTGGCGAGTCCGAAAAGGTCCTAACAAGACATGAGGGCTACATTTTGTTGCTAAAGATCCAAAAGTGATGTGAAGAATCATTTATCAAAAATCAATATGAAGGATCGAGACACACGACGAAAAAGCAAAAACTCCCCAAAAGATCATGGAGAAGTCTATCCAAAAAGGCCCTAACAAGGTATGAGGATAAATAGATCCAAGTCCTACAAGGAGGCGGATCGTTGTATATCAAAGTCCAAAATAAAGATTGGAGAAAAATGAAGAAGTCGTGGTCCAAATATGAAGAATCTCTCAAAAAGTTCAAGTGAAGAAATTCCTATTATGAAGAGAACACCATAATTTCAAGAACGTCTCTCAAAGATTTGAAGTATGAAGTCACTGCCAAATATCGGTCCGAGAAAGGTCTCAAATTGTGAAGCGAGTTATGCCAAGATATGAACTTTAAGAGGTCCCGAGAAGCAGTTTTAAAAGATTTTGTCCTTTAGCTAACTATTGATTAAATCGTCCCACTTTATTTTCGGCCTAAATAAACTATCGAAATAAGTCAAACAATGCATCCTCGTGATCATTTAAGACAATCATAAAATATAAGAGATACACCTAGGAATAAGGGAGTCTAAGTGAATAATTGGGCCACATGAGTTTGTGTTAGTTTGCTAACTTATAATAACAATGATCTCGTTTTTAAGCTTGGTTTGGGGAACGTGAAACTTGAGGATGATAAACATTCATGACAGCCAAAACCCCAATGTAAGTCTTTGATTTCTTTACTTGTTTTGTATATATTTCTATCTTTTTAATAAAGGCCAAGGTGGGTTATTTATGATGAAAAATGTAAACCGTGCTTTGAAATTAATGCATTGCATGAGGGCATTGAAATGGTCAAGTGTAAGGGATTTAATAAGTGTGAAAACACTTATCCTTTACCACTTATTTCCAATAATAACAAGACCAAAACGTGTATTTTATGTCGTAAAAGTCAGAATTATGTGTGGTTTGTGTTTTTATTGTGTTTTAGGACCAAAAGATGAAAAAGGAAGAAAACACGGGCTTTCACGGGCTTTTATCGAAGAAAAACGAGAAAATACGAAGTCAAAAGATCAAGAGTGAAAAAAGAACGGAAGTCCAAGGCCTATTCTGAAGATTTATCAAAGAAAAAGTCTAAAGACGGAAGTTTAATTAAGTCGAAGAACTCAAGTCTAATTATAGAAGCAAATTAGAAGACGAGTTCAATTTACATCGACAAATCCCGAGACGATGTCGAGAAAGACAATGAATTTAAATCGAGTCGAGAAGAAAGAAAGGAAGAAGGAAGCACATGCACCTCCCCATTTCTTATAAATACCCTCCTAATGACACATTAGGAGGGTGTTAGCTAGTTTATTTTCCTTTTTGTAGTTTTATTTTTAGAGAGAGAAAAGTGTTTAACTTTCTCTCACTAGAACTTAATCTTCTCTTTTCTTTTCATGTTTAAAGCTTTGATTTAATCTTGTATTTTGGAATCAAATCTATAAGTTCAAGTTAAGATTTTTATCTTTAATCTCTTTCTACCTTTCTTGATTTTTACTTTAATTTTGATACGAAATCATTTTTCATATTGTTTCATCTTGATGTTTATGAGATTAAAAAGTTTATCTTTTTGATCATATCTAAGTTTTTGTGCAAATTAAGCTTTGAGCTTATTATGCTTATTGGCTTATTTGGTACTTAGCTTATTTACTTTTTAAAAGTTTTCTTAAAGTTTTAATTTTTTTAAAGTTTGATTTAAAAAGTTGCTTATTTAAAGTTTTTATAAGTTCTTATTTGTACTTATTTAGCAATTTCCTTTAAAAAATTGTTTAAGTTTCGGATTGTGCTTTTTAAAATAGGAGAAGCTTATTTGATTTGCTTATTACGGATTACTTCCCATCGGAAAGGTAAACCCTTTTGCGACGGGGTATTCCGACGCAACATTGCGATCACTACATCGGAATAGGGTTTTGTATTCAGACGCGTATTGCGATCGGGATTGCGATGAGATTCCTTTTGGTTGTATTCCGATAGGACCTAGTTTCATTATTCCGACGGGATTAATTTGATACATTGCGACGGGATTCCTTTTGATTGTATTCTGATAGGACCTAGTTTCCATTATTCCGACAGAGATTAGTTTGATACATTGCGATGAGATTCCTTTTGGTTACATTGCGATAGGATTTCCTTTGACATTCCGATCATATTCCGATTGCCACATTCCGACTGGATTCCGATAGGGCATTCCGACGGGGTTAATTGTTTATTTTTAAATTCACTTTTAAGTTTTCAAGTTTTAAATTCATTACGTTTTATTTTCCAAAAATTGCACGCTTCCCGAAATCTCTGTTTTTACCAAGTGTTTTTCTAGTTTTAGAGAGAAAAAGTGACAGTTTTTCTAGATTTGCTGTTAGCATATTTTAATTACGTTTCCCATTTACTTTTTAATTAGTTATAGACAACGACCACCTTTTTATTTTCCAACAAGAACAACTGAGTCGCACTAATTAACGGTAATCAATTCAAAAAGACTGGATTAACGAACTTTCATAACTGAGTAAAACCTAGTTATTAATGATACCGATCGTGGACTATTTGACGAAAGATTCGCTCCCGCATGACGAAATCGAAGCGCGGCGAATACGAAGACGCTCGAGGCAGTTCGAAGTCAAAGACGGGATTCTTTACAAAAGATCATTCCTTCAGCCAAAACTAGTCGCTGTCAGACCTTATTATAGACCATATAAACAAAGATACTTGGTTAATAAGGGATAAGGTTCTAAGGCATCATCTAGTTTAACTTGGAAACCTAAACAAGATCAAAACTCTAATTTTAATGGTGTTTCAATGACTTGTAATAGATTTAAATATCTTGAGAAGGTCATTACCAAACCTATTGGAACAAATTAGGGGTGTTTAGGGCACAAAGGGATGAATAGGGGGTTGTTTCAAGAAATAAGTCCATTCTTGTTGAACAACCAGTTGTATCCAAGTCTTCCAAGGCTTAGATCCCCAAAGAAAACTAATTTGTTTTCTCTATGTGCAGGGCATTCAAAAGCAGGTCAATGATCATGGATATTGGGACAGTGGATGCTCTAGGCACATGACTGGAAAGAAAGATTACTTAACAAACTTCACTCCTATCAGGAATGGTGATAAAGTGTACTTTGGTGGCAGTTATAGAACTATCTCAAGAAAAGGTACTCTAATCACTAACAATTTGAAGTTTAAGGAAGTCTTTCTGGTAAAATAACTTGGTTATAATTTATTCAGTGTGTCACAGGTATGCGACAACAAAAAATGAAGTTCTTTTTACTGACACTGAATGTTTGGTATTAAGTAAATACTTTGAGATACCCGCTGAAAAGTTCATTGAGTTCAGAACACCTAGACATAAGGACATTTATAATGTTAATCTTAATGGGATTAAAATGAACAACAATCTGTCTTGTCTTTATGCTAAGGCTTCAATTGATGAGAGTATTGGTACAGAAGGTTAGGGCATATAAACTTTAAGAACATGAATAGACTTGTTAGGCATGATCTTGTAAGAGGATTACCCTCAAAGGCTTTTGAAATTGATCATAATTGTGTTGAATGTCTTAAAGGCAAGCAGCATAAGGCCTCTTTTAAGTCTAAGAGTATGCATTCTAGTTCTAAACCTTTTCACTTGCTTCATATGGACTTATTGTATTGACAGACTCATCCTAAAAAGCAATGGGTAACTTAGCATCTGCTAACATGGTCCTAGTTGCTTCTATGAGAGTTCTATTTCTTCTCTCAGCTACACCATTTTGCTGTGGAGTTTTAGCTTTGCTAAACTCCCAAGTGATTCCCTTCTTGACACAGAAGGCATCTAAAAGATGATTTCTAAACTCACCACCATTATCACTCCTAAGGATGTTAACCTCATGACCAACTTTCTTTTCTATACGAGTGATGAAATTAATTAGAGTTTTAGTAGTATCACTTTTGTTAGCTAAAAAGAAGGTCCATGTGAATCTAGAGTGATCATTTTTTATTACAAAGCAATAAGACTTATTGTTAAGACTCCCAACGTTAGTAGGGCTATGTTCAGAATAGAGCCTTAGTCAATAAGTTTCACAATAAGACCCCTTATGAACTGTTTTGGAATAGGAAGCCTAACATAGACTTCTTTAGACCCTTTGGATGTTATGTAGTTATTTTGAATACTCGTGATAACCTTGGAAAGTTTAATTCAAAAGGTGATGAGGGATATTTTGTGGGATATTCTATGAACAACAAACGGTATAGGGTTTATCACAAGAAGAATAGGAGAATCACAGAAAACATTCATGTTGACTTCTTAGAGAATAAACCTAGTGATCTTGAATCTCGACCAAATTGGCTATTTGATTTAAAGCCTTTGTCCAGATCCATGAACTATATGCCTGTAACTAATCCAGAGGTCATGGAAGCTCCCATTGTTGATAATGCAGGTATACAAGCTAATAAGGTGACAGGATCATATGCAACTGAGCTTACTCCTTTATTCAACATTCTTAACATACCTATTTGGTAATTAAGAGTTCATTAGAGCATCTGTTGCTGAGAAAAGTGAGGAAAGGAAGGAACAAGAATAGCTGAAGAATAACGATGGTGTCAACAGCTCTAAAGACACTGACAAGTTCATTCCAGCCACTGACACATTCATTCCAGCCGCTGACAAGACAGTGCCAGCCGCTGATAGCTCTTCTTCAGACTATGACAAATTCATTCATGATCTTATGGATAATTACATACCCGAAGGTGTTGTTAGTAGTTTCAATCCATTCATTGACAATGTTTTTAATGATGAAAATGGGTATGAGAATGAAGAGAATCATGATCTTACTAATTTAGAGACAACTGTCAATGATGATTCCTTATTTGGGGGAGGAATGAATTCTCATATTACTAAAAATCATCCTCCTTCTCATATAATTGGACCTTTATCTTCTCCAATTCAGACTAGAGGTAAAAGTAAGAAGCATGGTTGATTTATTGCTAATATTCATAAAAAGGTTGATAATGAATGGATTAAAGAGTGTTTGTTTGCCTATTTTATATCACAATCAAAACCCAATAAGATATTTGATTCTCTTAAAGAAGAAAGCTGGGTTGAAGCCATGCAAGATGAGCTTCATCAATTTGCCATACTGGATGTTTGGGAGCTTGTAGACTGTCCCAAACATGTCAGACCCATATGAGCACGTTGGGTCTAAGGAACAAGAAAGACGAAAGAGGTATTGTGATCAGAAACAAGGCAAGATTGGTTGCTCAGGGTTACACACAAGAAGAGGGTATTGACTATGAAGAGGTTTTTTCACCTGTTGCTAGGATTGAAGCAATAAGGATTTTCCTAGTCTATGCTTCTTGCATGGGTTGCAAAGTATACCAAATGGATGTGAAGAGTGCCTTCTTGTATGGAACAATTAAATAGGAGGTTTATGTGATGCAACCTCCTGGTTTTGAAGATCCAGAGCATCCAAATAAAGTTTACAAAGTTAAAAAAGGCTATGTATGGCCTTCATCATGCCCCTAGAGCATGGTATGGTACTCTTTCCACTTACTTGGTGGAAAATGGATTCAAAAGGGGGACAATAGACCAAAAATTGTTTACCAAGCAGAAAGGCAAGGATTTTATTCTTGTACAGGTCTATGTTGATGATATCATCTTTGGTTCATCCAATCCAAAGATGAGTGAGGAGTTCTCCAAGTTAATGACAGATAAGTATCAGATGAGTGCTTTGGGAGAGATGAATTTCTTTATAGTTCTTCAAGTTCAGCAGAAAGAAGATGGTATCTTTATTTCTCAAGACAAGTATGTGGCTGAAAAATTGAAGAAGATTGGGTTTCCACCTCATAAAAAATGGGCAAGTACGCCCATGGGCAGAGAGCACCCTTGGGGCAAGATTAGAGATGGTAATGAAGTTGATGTCAAGCATTATAGATCAATGATTGGATCATTGATGTATCTCACAACATCTAGACCAGACATCATGTTTGTAGTATGTGCATGTGCACGGCACCAAGTGATTCCCAAGGAATGTCACCTTCATGCTCCCAAAAGGATCTTTAGGTATTCAGATGTTATCCTAACGTGGGATTATGGTACCCTAAGGAGTCTCTTTTGGAGCTTATTGGCTATTCAGACAGTGATTATGGTGGTGATAATGGTGATAGAAAGTCCACAACAGGTTTGAAGACTAAGGAGTTTCTAGCTACTCCTCAAAAACTCTCTTTCACTGAATTGATGTTGCAGCAGGAGAGTGTGAGTAAAAGTTCAGTCGCTGACACGACCATTTTAGCCGCTGATACTCCTTCTGCAGTCGCTGGCAAGTCTTTGATTGCTTCTGGTGTATCCCAACCACCATTGAGCATTAAAGAAGTGTCTACTCAGGTACCAATTACTTTACCGAACATTGGTCCACTAGACAAGGGTAATGAAATATTGGTAGAAGAACAGGTTCCCAAGGATGCAACACAGGTCATGTCTGATACATTGTTGGCTTAACAATTACATAAGCAAGAGCTGAGGGGACTAAAGAAAGGAGATATAGAGGCTCAGATTATTAGTTCCGAGTCAGATAAAGGGAGATCTAGTTCTGGTGATGATAATGATGATGGAAGTTCACAAAGTTCAAATGCTGATGTGGACTATGAGAAGGAACCAAAAAAGCTGGAGTATGGTGAAGATGGGGCAGCCAAAGAGAGATTGAGGCAACTTGATGTTCGTTTGCAAGTCTTAATTTTTATTCAAGATATTGCCACACAAATGACTAGAAACATAAACACGGGCAAGTATACCCTTTCACGTATAGCATAGCTTAATGGTAAAGTCCAGTTCGTTCCACGGGATTGTTGTTATCAAAATATTAAAACAATTACCTCTGGAGTGTCACAAGTTCTAAAGATATACTTAACAATTGGTATTTAAAGGGTGCGTTTGGCTAAGGTCATAACCATATGATAGATAGGTAGCAAGGATGAAATATAAGCACATAAACAATGTCAACATACCGATTATTAGTCGTGCATGCAACATCTAACTGATATGACAAGAATCCGGCTAAAGACTTTGTCATACCAATAACATTAAGATAAGTTTATGCTTGATTTTGATAACTAAGGTAGTACATAAGATTATGCAAGAGTTGGTATATGTTTTAATCCACTAATCGTTACAAAAGTGGTTAACAAGATTCATTTACTAGATGACATGAAACTCATCCATTCACATGAGTACTAGTCGATGATCATGGATGAATCCAACATATAACAATGGTCTTACATAGTAACACATAATACATGAGTATCCAAACCACACTTATATTCAAGAACCCAGGTAAAAAGTGCTCCGCACAAAACTAATTGTGCGCCGCACTTTGCCCCAGCAAAGCTAATATTCACATCTAATCATAAGGCTATTAAACCTTAACCAAGTGCACATCACACTATTCCATAATAAAAGTAAATCAGATCATTTCAAACATATGTAAATCAAAGTAAAAGATTGACATAATTGAAATAAGAATTATACCACAAGGTTATTTCAATAATTGTTCCAAAAGATCTATAAGTCTTTGAACTTATTACAAATGGCTAGCAATACTTCTGAGTTTCTTGTTTCAACACCAATACCATAAACCAACTAAGGTTTACTAACTCTAGTGACTATGATCAAGGATTTAGAGAAATCCTTGATTATTGTTTCTCCTAAACAATAGAGAAAGTGAGGAATGATATATGATTATGCCTAGCCAAGGGTCCTATTTATACTTGAAAATTCGTAGGTTAGAAACCCTGGAAGTATATCAAAGGTTCCCCATTATAGGCATGCATAATTGCACTTAATTGTGTAACTGCAGTGAAATGTGCGCCGCACTTATTCATTTGTGCGCCGCACTTCATCCAGTATAAATGTGCGCCGCACTTGCGAGTTTGTGCGCCGCACTTCTTGTTATTTTCCACATTCGGGTTACTTTGAAAGTACGCCGCACTTTACTAAATGTGCGCCGCACTTCTGCTCATTTTCAGCATAATTTTTTCTTTAGCCCCTTTATTCTTTATTTCTCCATTCTTTTCCTTTATGGTTCCTTTCTTGGCTACAATACAAAAAATACCTTTTATTAGTATCAATTCAACACATAATTTATTTATTTACATAGCAAACAAGGACAAATGCATCATTACAAACATGTATAAATGAGGCGTTATCACATTGCCCCATACTTAACTTCTTGCTTGTCCTCAAGTAAGGAAAAATATATTTTTGATAAGTGTCGAAAGAATAGATAAAGCTAACAATCGAAAAATAAAGATAACGCCATGAAACACCTCACGAAGAAGATATTTTTATTTCACACACTCTCCTTATTATGGGTAGATTATCGCTCATTAGCACGGTCATGAAAAGTAAATTACCATAGACTTGTGCAAGGAACTAAACTAAACCAAATTTTGGCGTAAGCACCAAGTAGAATATCAAAAGAGGTCTTCAAAAAACTTTTATTACCACCGCATGTTTTAAAGAATAATGCATCATCTTTTTCATGTTATTGCTTTGCGAATAACTTGAAACTTTTTAGGCTTCCTTTTGCCTTTTATTTCTTTCTCCCTTTTTTTAAAATAAAATAGACCATGCTTTCCCCTATACTTATGATATACTATCATTTCGCAATACGGTTTCCAACAATATAATTATCTTAAAACATCGGCAAAACTTTCAATTTTTTCTCTTCTATTTATTTTGCCTCTTTATCATTTAAAGTACCTTTTATCATACAAGTACGATCCCACTATGGTCTCGTAAAGATTATCAAGAACAAGTTCTAGAATTAAACTAATCATCGGCACACACAATTTTAAAATGTAAGAATGCTTACGGAAAAGATCCTCACAATTATGAATAAGGTTTTGTGTAAATAACGTTATCAATTTCGAGTCAAAATAGCTTTACAGTGATAAGAATTATCAATCATTCTACAAAAACGTTTTTTAAAAAAAAACTGTACAAATTTTTTTCTAAAAATTCGTCCAGAAAGTGCGGCGCACAATTTGGAATGTGCGGCGTACTTCTGGGTACAGAAATTTCAGAAAACTAATTTTTCAAAAACAAGCTTTTATTCGATCTTATTTTCACTCAATCACCCCCATACTTATTATAAGCATTGTCCCTAATGCAAAACATAAGGAAAAAGTAAAAATTAGAGGGAAAATAAGAATAATACTCCCCTTTTATTCCAAGTCGTGAGCGAAGCCAAGATCTTCAATCTTCTCCTAAGCTCGCCTTGACTCGCTTATTTTCTATAAATTAACACAAATAATATATACAAACATATTTCACATACCATATAAAATAAAACCCCACACACAAAGTATTAAGTTATCCTAAATGCCACCAAAAGCATATTACAAAGCCCAAATAAAATGTTTTCAAATTATTTCAAATGTAGCTAACACAAAAGTCACACACATACGAAGCTTCACATATCCTCTTCAGTTTCATCATTCATTGGAGCTTGAGATGGGTAAAAATGTGGTGGATAGGGTGTAGTAGAATGGCTCGTGGTGATATCCGGGTGGTCCTTAAGGTCCACTCATCGGAACATGGTATTGTTCCGCCATCCTCTCAAAAACTGGAGCGTATCGATCCATACAATAGCATTGGCGCTCCATCATAAACCCAAGTTGGTCTTGCCTAACCTTCATCCTTCCCATTCTATCACAAACATCTTGGAGTGATGCACGAGGAGCTCTCGCCATACCTACACGAGGTGCTCTAACAGGCGAGTCTTCTCTCATCAACCTTCCATCCGCTCTAATCAAATCTCTCAACGTAATTCGGTCAATGGTATCACAAACAATCGGTAGACTAAGACTACTCACAACTTGATCACTTAAAAGCCCTATTCTTCGAGCTAACCTAGTCATAAATTTTCCACACACAATCATACTACCCGCTTGACTACCAGGACCTGTCCTTTTCATCCATTTTGCTATCACCCAAGCCACATTAGCGTATTTATCATGGTCTTGTTCCTAAACATGCTCTGAAGGTCTACGAATTCTAAGGATTTGGTAAATGATGGAAGATCTATTGATTAATGGTGGAAATGAAGGAAGAAGGAGATGAGGTGTAGAGAGAGAAAGGAGAGGGAAGAAAAGTAGAGAGAGAAAGTGATTAGATTAAATGAAAGTTGTTAATGAATGAACCACCAACCCCTCCTAACATGCTAGGAGAGGTATATATAGCCCACCCTACATGTGGGCTATATGGACTATATTTAGTATAAACTGGATCACGAGCCTAATACAATAATATATCGTTGGAGCGACCGATCCTTCATAAATACGTAAAAACGTATTTCCAACAATCTCCCCCTAAGGGAGGTCGCTCCAAGTTACAAAGTTCTAAATATTCTATAGCTCGTGATCTATGCTAATAATGATGTGACCGAGACTTTCTTTGGGAAAATATATTTCCAACAATCTCCCCCTAAGGGAGGTCACACCATTTTACAAAATCTTAAACCTAGCATCTATGCTTGAGTCTTCGATCTTGTTCTTGTGAATATGCTTGATGTGATCTTTTACTTTAGTCTTGAGCATGTTTCCTTGCTTTGACCTTGTGCATTCATCACTTGTGAAATTTGCCTCTTCATGACTTCATGTTCCACATACTTATACCTTTAAATTCTTGAAAGCTTTAGAGTTTGATACAGCGGAAGACTTGACCTTCAGACTTTCTTGAATTTGTTGAAGTACTAAGTGTATGTAGTATAAGCATGTGGTGACGACTTCTTCTGGATTATACACCGCAATGCCACCTTCTTGTTACGCTGCATAAGACAGTTAGCAACAAACCATATACACGGATGAAATGGCCTTGAACATTTCATTCTAATTCGGTAGCATTTTACCTCCGGTCGGTGAAGACCGTTGGACGATATTAAATATCGTACTTGTGACAGGTAGTTTCAATAAAGAACCTCCTTGACAAGATTTCGCGGGTAAACCCGTTCTCTTTACTCGACCGTCCAAAGCTGACTGCGAACGTAAAGAGTGAATCATTTGGATAATAATATCCGCATGATTTGAAGTCGTCAATTCATGTTCCTGGAACAAGTGAAGTTCAATTAAGAACCGCACCATCGTTGCTTTCCAGTTGTCACTAGCTTGATTCGTATAGAATCTTGCAAGTTACCTACCAAGTGCTGTTTGATGTTAACACTAGAAGGATTTCCACTCGTCACTGTAATCAATAAAGAGTCACTCTGAGTGTTCTGGCAAGATCATATGATAATGCGTAGAGGCCTGGAACGTGTTTAAATTCATTTAAGAATTAAACCACTGTTGCTTTCCAGTTATCACAAGTTTGATTCATAAAGAATCGCACAAGTCACCTACCATGAGCTTTTTGATATTCGCTCAAGAAGGATTTCCATCTTCATTGTAAATACTTTCGTATTACTCGGATGTTCAGGCAAGATCCTGAAGATTTTGCGTAGGACTCTTAATATCTTTCTTACTTTTCACATTGTGTGAACAAGCAAGGAATAATGAAAGTGTGTCCTAATGAGATATTTGATGATCTCAAATGGTTCTAGACTCGATCGTGCATTTTGGATTTTTAGTGATCGGAGGCTGGAGAGGAGTGCCACCTTTTCAATACCAATTTATTCGGAGTGAATAAATCAATAGATAATGTGTTGTCTCCGTGTGATTAAAACAAATATCTTTTAAGAGATATCTGAGTTAGCTGGGATGGGTTGTGCCTTGCATCACTGGGTCCATGATGTCTATCTTCAATATCAAGAATCATTAAAATGATCTCAATAGCATATGAATTGACCCGGTTTCTGCCTAAGTTGTAAGGAGTGCTTCTTTCTTTACACCCTTTATCTTTACAATTCTTTTTCATTCTTCAACCCCTTTAATGCTTACCAATACGTCATAACTAGCACCTTGTTGTGATTGTTCCAGTGCTAACTTAAGTACTTGGTCGGCATTCAGCTACGTTCACAATCTTTCTCCATCTTTCCTAAGGACTACTATTTCTAGCTATGGAATGTCCTTGGGAAGATTCCTCCGGTTCTAGAGAAATCATTGGACTTTAACCTATCCTACCATCCTTATGTCACCACAATCTTCACCGTCGTGAATAGAGATGTTTTGGGTAAGTGTATGTCACCATGAAATCCATTTTGAAGTGCAAATCCATTTTGCTCCCCCTTAACATATGCTACGATATTCGAAAACATTTTGCACATGTCGGGATGAGCTAACACGTTAAGTCAAACCATTTGTGATTAATCATTTCCCATATTAAATCACATTTTCTCCCCCATATTAAAAATATTAACCCAACCGATGTTTTTAATATCAATTGATTTAATAGCATTTTAAGAAAATTTGGGAAGAAAAATGTAAATCCAATTATCTTCATGAATGACACAAGCTCCCCCTCAAATTAATGAGGGTGTACTTGAAACGTAAATTAAATACCTTTTAAACACAAGTGTAAGGTATTTAACACGTGCAAAGATCAATATATGATGATGAATTCACAATATTAGCAATGTACGAGGTTGGACCTGAATAATGGAGAACATCATATGAAAGAAGCACATGGTTCTTGTTCACGAATGTTGGTCACCTCGTCACGTCCCCGAGAAAATTAATTCTCGTTGTAGAGTCAAAGCTTTCCGGTGAAATGCTTGACTTGATTATGAAAAGCGGGTTGCTATCTGAAATAATAGCAAACCATTTTGAGCATGTTTTAAAAGTTTGAACTTCTGCTCGAACTTTATTTACAACCCCGTGTCATTATTGAATGACATTTCTAGGTTCGTAAATATTATCGATTCCAGAAGACATGCTCTTTTTATCAAAACATTTTTGAACACACAATTTTGAAAGATTTAGAAAAACCTTTTGAGAAATTCTCGAAAAATTGTGTTCAAAGTTTTGAAAAACAATTACTTGAGCTTAAGATGTTGAATATCTTAAAAGCGAGCGCAAGTCCGAGAAGTTGTGAACTTCCCGTTGTTAAGGATAAGTTACCATCGGCGATAAACTTTCCTTTTATCTGAAGGACGAGTCCTAAGCTGACATTTACTTAGAAGTCGTGTTCATGAGCTTGAAAACTTTGACTGTTTTAACGGAAAGCTCATGACTGAGAAAGGTTAATTTCTCGTTACGAGGAAAAGTTCTCTTAGTTAAAAGATACACTTTCCTTTATGAGCTTAAAACTTCGAATGTTTTAAGACAAGCTCATGACCGAGAAAGGTGAATTTCTCGTTAAGAGGATAAGTTATCATAAACGATAAGCTTTCCTTTATTTTAAGTTCGAGTTACAGTCTGACATTTAACTGTAAGTCATGTACACGAGCTTAAAACCTTTGAATGGTTTTAACGTAAGCTCGTGTCCGAGAAAATTTAATTTCTCGTTAATGAGGATAAGTTTACCATTGGCGATAAACTTTCCTGCCTTTGAAGAACGGGTCACAGACTGTAATTTGACTGTGAGCCATAATGCATGAGCTTAAAAACTTGGAATGTTTTTGATATAAGCTCATGCCCGAGAAAAATGAATTTCTCGTTTTTAGGATAAGTTTATCATCGGCGATAAACTTTCCTTTCTTTGATGATCGAGTTATAGTCTGTGATGCGACTATAAGTCCTAGTTTGCAGCTTAACCATGAATCCCCTGAGACATTTGTTTCTCTGATATCTGCTTCTTCAGCAACCAAACTCTAAGAGTGTCCTTAGTTGAACGGTACACAACGATTGGACCGCTTCGTTCTTTTGGAACATCAACTTTGGTACCTGCAATCTCATTAGGAATTTGCATGCTTTGACGTGGTTTAGCGATATCAATTATAGAAGCACATGGGGGTTCACAGTTGGCTTTACTTGTGTCAGAGGTGGCCTGAGGGGAAGATTCACTTGTCTTAGTTGGCAAACGTTTCCTTTTATAGAAAACCTTAAGTTCAGGCTTAAGTGATGTATCATCCTTTGCAATTTCCTCCCTAGTAGTCTTCGTAGAATCAGAGACTATCCTAGTTAAAGGGCACTCGTTTCCTACAAGAGTGAAAGTTCTACCAGTGGGGTGCCACATTTTGCCAACGGGTTTGATTTTAGCAACCCACTGGGATTTAAGTCTAGCACGGGAGTTCACCTCTTTAAGCAATTTTTTGATACAGGAATCATGATTTGCCGTAAAGACACATTTTCTACATGTTTTACAAGTAGCATATTTAATGTCCGAGTAAGATCTAGAATCCCTAGATGATTGATTGATGCTCCTAGGATTGGACATGCTACGGTTAGCAGTGTTGGGTAAACTAGAAGGCATCTGACTAGGTTTGAAATTCCTATCTCTTACATGTGTCTTTTGCTTAGCTTCCCTAAGATCAGATTTATGGCAAACGTCATTTGAACTAGTTCTAGACGTGGTCTTGGTATTTTTAGGGAAACTAGAGGCAATCATATGATTTGGTCTTGCTAAAGCTGGAGTGATCACATAGGGCCTAGTTGCTGGAGTAACTGGTCTAAAAAGATGAACCAGATCAACTTGGGAGGCAAACCACGGTCTCGAGGATGGTGGTCGCTCGGATCTAAATGCAGTAGGTTGTCTGACGAACTGATTTGTAGGCGGTTTCCCCAAGATTGATTGTTTTTCAAGCTTAGTGTCCACACTAGGTCCTCTATTTTTTCTTAACTCGTTTTTCAACGCAGCTATAGCAAACACCTTTTCCTGAACTTGAGCTTTTAAGGTCTCATTCTCTTTGAGCAATTCATCTTGGGATGCCAACTTAGATTCAAGCAACTTAATTTGTTTCAAAAGATTATCCTTTTCAGCTTTAGAATCTAAAACTATTTGATCCAATTTTCGTTCAAGAACAACGTTTGACTTTTCAAGTTTTTCAAAATATGTTTCATATTTCTCCGTTTTCTTTGAAAATTCAATTTTGGCATCCTCAAGCTCTTTGGATTGCTGAGCTAAAATGGTTTCAAGCTCTTCAGTCCTAGACACAGAATTGGTTAATGAAGCAGTCGTAAAACTATTAGCAGGATTGTTAATTAGCGCATTCATTTCAGACAACATATGAAGAATATTATCTGTACCTGACATGCTACTTGGTTCCCGTTTTCCTCCTGATTCTTTTCTCTTGTGGCTGCTTCTTGTATCGTCTTGCAATATATGCAATTTTCCCTCTTAAAAACAGCCTATTCGGAAAAAACAGCCTATTCGGAAAAAAAACAGCCTATTCGGAAAAAACAGCCTATTCGGAAAAAAAACAGCCTATTCGGAAAAACAGCCTATTCGGAAAAAACAGCCTATTCGGAAAAACAGCCTATTCGGAAAAACAGCCTATTCGGAATAGGAAAAACAGCCTATTCGGAAAAAACAGCCTATTCGGAAAAACAGCCTATTCGGAAAAACAGCCTATTCGGAAAAAACAGCCTATTCGGAAAAAACAGCCTATTCGGAAAAACAGCCTATTCGGAAAAAACAGCCTATTCGGAAAAACAGCCTATTCGGAAAAAACAGCCTATTCGGAAAAACAGCCTATTCGGAAAAACAGCCTATTCGGAAAAACAGCCTATTCGGAAAAAACAGCCTATTCGGAAAAACAGCCTATTCGGAAAAAAACAGCCTATTCGGAATAAACTGGAAAAAAATGTTTCCGAGACTTAAAAAACAGCTTTTAACTCCGATTTTTGATCCAAAACCACAAAAAGTTTTATGATTTTTACCAAAATAAGCTAAACCCAATCCTTATCAATCAATCCCAATAACAAAAACACCAAAAACAACAAGATTCAAGATTGATTTTTTCTAAAGATCACTAATTGATTCAAAAACTAAAAAAAGCAACACAATCCAAAAATAACTATATAAAATTGAAAAAACTTTATAAAATTGATAAACTTGATAAATAACTTTATAAAATGGATAGATAAAAAGATGATAAAAAAAATAGATAGACAATAAGAAAAGAAAAGATTTTTACCACCAAATCAAAAGATAAAAAGATATGCAAATCCTAAGATTTAACCATGGCTCTTGATACCAATTGAAGGTCTACGAATTCTAAGGATTTGGTAAATGATGGAAGATCTATTGATTAATGGTGGAAATGAAGGAAGAAGGAGATGAGGTGTAGAGAGAGAAAGGAGAGGGAAGAAAAGTAGAGAGAGAAAGTGATTAGATTAAATGAAAGTTGTTAATGAATGAACCACCAACCCCTCCTAACATGCTAGGAGAGGTATATATAGCCCACCCTACATGTGGGCTATATGGACTATATTTAGTATAAACTGGATCACGAGCCTAATACAATAATATATCGTTGGAGCGACCGATCCTTCATAAATACGTAAAAACGTATTTCCAACATGCTCAATAACCACAAATCATTCTTTTGTATTTTATCGTATCCCGTGGTTCTTTGGCAAACGGAATAAGCAATCATCTTTTGAAGTACTCTCAAAAGTGGACTAGAAATTCTAGTGGCCAAGCTCCTAGATAAGCTCAATGGATCCTCATCCGGGCAAACTGATGCCCAAAATTCATTAGCATTATAGTCTCCATGACCACGTTCCCCTCCTTGGAAATAAACCTCAAATCCTTCCGCTTTTCGCTCCTCTCTATTATACAACTCCAAGTACTTAGCAAATTATTTCAAAGTTAAAGAATGTCCCTTTCCACAAAGTCTAAAAGTCAAAATCTTGGTCAATAACTCATCTCCTTCGGCATCTTCATCAAAATTAAAAGTAGAGAAAAACTGAGAACAAGCTCCGCATAGATTTTCTCCCTACAAGTAAAAGCACGAATCCAAGCATCGGATTAAAAAAAGACTTCATTACCTCCAGCCTCTATCACTACTATCCTTAGCATCTCCCTTATTTGAGGTTCACAACCAAGCTCGTTCAAAACTCCAAAATCCACAATGCTAGGTGCAAAAATTTGTTTTGGTATTAAAAGACTGAGAGCATTGTTGTAGATGGTTTTGGTATCATTCGTACATCCATGCCAGTTCAAAAATTAGTGATTTGGTGTTCCCATGAGTGCGGCACTTGCCGATTCGGTAGGCCTTCGCTTCTTTCCTCGACTAGACGAGTCGGTTTCGTAATTTCCAGAACCTGGATTCTGCAAAAATTTTCATCACATACAAACACGTATAAACATTAGATAAGCGTTAGGGGTCAACGGAGATCCTATGATCGTGTTCTGATCATTCTGTTTGTTTTCCAGACGAAAAGTGCGGCGCACAATTTGGAATGCGCGGCGTACTTTCTGGGAAAATTTCATTGAAAGTGCGGCGCACAATTTGGAAAGTGCGACGCACATTCTGGGTTTTTCAGCAAATGTCGGGATAACACTAGTAGCGAACCAAATCCACAAACTAATTGGTCACAAACTAATAAAAATCGCAAGAATCGAACACTAACCCATTCCCAATTTGTTCTAATCCACGACATTGCCTCATCTCAAAGGTTTTTCAAAATCCCTCTTCTTTTTTTTCACTTTTATCTTACTATAATCTAAATCATTTCTTAATCTAATCCTACATTTCTAATTCCTACTTGATTTGTAATTTGTTTTCCATTTACTAAGAATCCTAATTGAAAATTAATCAAAATTTAAAAACTAATTAATTGAAACAAACATGAATTAAATATAAAAACTTACCCTAGACATGATCTCGAATGTGAAATTGGAGCAAAGACTCGAAAATATTTTTGGTGATGATTAAAAATCGTCAGGTGGTTTTTGTGTGTTTTTTTAGTTTCCAATGAGAAAAAGGGATATATACAAAAAATCCGCCCAGAAGTGCGGCGCACATTCTGTGCATCTAGACATGGTTTACTGTATTCTCATTTTTAAAGTATACAAAACACAAAATTTTAAAAGAAAACCTCCAATCTCATTCGATAGAAAATAAAAAAAAAACTTAGGGAGAACATTCCCTACTTCTAAGACCATCCTAAAACTACTAGGACTCTTTGATATCATTTCGTTTTATTTGATTATCTACATACAAAAGGATAAAAATGCATAAAAGTAACTAGGAGCCAATGATGCACTCCTCTTTTCTTCCTTTCCTCTTAGTTGTAGCAGAAATTCAGAGGTGACATGATATCACTCTCCGTGTAACGTCCCGAGACCTCTCTATTGGTGTCCTTTGTCTCGTACACTTTTTTATACCTTTTTCCACATGGATCAACAATGACTATGGCAACATGCCATTCACTATCTCCATCTTTAGCAATATTTTCAAATTCTCGCTTGTTACCCACTTGCCAATCTTTAATGATACAGGAAGTACTCCAAGCATCCCCACAATCTTCTTGTACACACAAATATCAAAGAAAGGGTTATGGTAGCTCCTTTCACTTAGTGAAGCATCAAATAGTTCTTCCGGTTCCGTACATGGTTGCAAATGTGGACCATAAATCGGCATACCATTTTCATCTCTTTTTGTGGTGTAGTACTTATCATCTTCATCATCACTATCATCATGTTCTTTTGCTTTTAGCACATTATATGTTTGATGGACAAGCCCATCAAAGCTAGTCATGATAGCTTTTCCAACATCTACCTTTGCACCAACGATGTGAAAAAACTTTCTTCCAACCATTAGTTGAAAATCTCGATCAATAGGAATATCGAGAAGCATAAAATCGGCTAATATTGTGGTTGTCCCTATTTGACATAAAACTCAAAGCAAACGCCCAAATCCCTCCGCGTAGGAGTGATCAAGCATTTTTATTCGATCAAACCTTGGTTTGACTCTTCCAACATCTAACATTTTGAAGATTCCAAGTGGCATGATATTAACATTCGAACTGGTGTTTTCCAAAGCATTGTATGTAGTTTTACCTTCCAACCTTATAGGTAGGACAAAATAACCCAGATCTTCTTTTTCTTTCATTACTTTGTTTTCACGGAGCATTTGGATTGTGACATCATCATATTCCGAGGTTAATCCATCTTAAATCTTCAACTTATCAAGTAAGACCCCATCGACAATCATTTTATACTTATCACTGTATTTTAATGTTGCAATGATTGGTCGATTCATGTTTAACAACATTACTCTTTCTTCAACGTCTTCCCTTAATTCTTCCATTGTTAGTTCTTCTCTAGTTAAAGGTTTATTAATAGTAAGATAAGGTCCTTCACCATTATAGTTCAATTTGTAAGCATGAGCGGGCTGTTTTCCTTTGTTTCTTTTGCCTTTCCCCATATTACAAACAAACCTAGGAGTATCAAATCCCTCGTTTCCAATAGGAGCTAATTCATCAAAGTCGAGATTATCAAGTATCTCAACAATTTCTTCTAAGTCCAAGCTTTCATGCACTTTTGGCCATAAGGTGAGTATGCCACAAGTAATGTCAATTTGTGCATTGGCTTGCTTTAGGAAAGATCTCCCAAATATTACACACGGTTCACAGTCATCTTCTTCTGGATTGACGAAGAAGTCGACGAAAAACAATTCGTCCTTGATCATAACAATGAGCTTCTTATCTATTTCTTTGTCCCCATTACGATGCTTTTTGTAGGTTAAGCCAAGCTCCACTACATGTTCATTGCTAACAAAAATCTTCTCCATTTCCATGTCAACTTGCCCATCATAGGCAAATATAACTTCCACATGACAAGGCATTGAGTACTTTTCGCTAGGTGTCAAGTCTTCCAAACGATAGAAAGTTAGGACCTTTTGAATCCCACTATCGGTTGTGTCCCTATATTCAGATCCTGTCCATTCTCCATCCGATTCAATCTTATCATTTAGGCTAATATGCTCATCCTCTCCCAAGCATAGCCTACCCAAGCTAGTGTTTGGATCCATCTTAAAACAACAATACATCAAGAGAAACATTAGTATGTTAGTGCCATAAAATCCAATTGACATTTCATATACTGTAGTCTTAAGGCAACTCATTAGTTTTGATGAAAATCTCTTTTAAATTATGTTATAAGCAAATTCTGCGTACTGTTTTTCCAGTTGTGCGACGCACTTTTGATATGTGCGGCGCACTTTTGCCCGATACAGAAAAGCCGGCGTACTTTCTGAAATGTGCGGCGCACTTTCTGCAAGAAAATTTTTGTTCATAACTGTATGATCTATATACCAATCAAACAATGTTATAAGACTTTTTTCATAATACTTCCTTAACAAGTAGTCAAAATAAGAAATAGTGACCAAATTTTGTAAGATGTTCTCAAGTATTTTGCAAGAAATATCTATTTTTTCACTTTAGCTTGTTTTCGCATTTTCTTGTATTTTAAAGTTGTTAAAAATTCCAGAAAAATTACCACAAATCATGATAAATATCAAATAAGACATAACAAAGCAGATTATTCTACCAAAGAGTAAATTAAAGAGAAAATAAAATTTTGAAAGAAAATATTTTTGGTTTTTCTTGAAATGCAATATTAACAAACACATAAGCTCAAAAAGCATAAGCACACATAAAGCAATTCTCATGTTTTCAGCAGTAAGTGTTGAGAGTAAAAGGTTTTGGTGGTGTTTTGGGATTGTTTCTACCAATATTTTGCAAATTCGTATCAAATGTGCGGCGCACTTTTGGAAATGTGTGGCGCACTTTCTAACTTTTTTGTTAAAAACTTTTTCAGATTGCCAGTAATCTGTACGACGATTTATAATTTTTGTTTTACCAAGTATTTTAGAATGTTTCATAATAAATATTAATCAATCCCCGGCAACGGCGCCAAAAACTTGATGTTCGTTTGCAAGTCTTAATTTTTATTCAAGATATACCACACAAATGACTAGAAACATAAACACGGGCAAGTATACCCTTTCATGTATAGCGTAGCTTAATGGTAAAGTCCAGTTCGTTCCACGGGATTGTTGTTATAAAATTATTAAAACAATTACCTCTAGAGTGTCACAAGTTCTAAAGATATACTTAACAATTGGTATTTAAAGGTTGCGTTTGGCTAAGGTCATAACCATATGATAGATAGGTAGCAAGGATGAAATATAAGCACATAAACAATGTAAGACAACATACTGATTATTAGTCATGCATGCAACATCTAATTGATATGACAAGAATCCGGCTAAAGACTTTGTCATACCAACAGCATTAAGATAAGTTTATGCTTGATTTCGATAACTAAGGTAGTACATGAGATTATGCAAGAGTTGGTATATGTTTTGATCCACTAATCGTTACAAAAGTGATTAACAAGATTCATTTACTAGATGACATGAAACTCCTCCATTCACATGAGTACTAGTCGATGATCATGGATGAATCCAACATATAACAATGGTCTTACATAGTAACACATAATACATGAGTATCCAAACCACACTTATATTCAAGAACCCAGGGAAAAAGTGCGCCGCACAAAACTAATTATGCGCCGCACTTTGCCCCAGCAAAGCTAATATTTACATCTAATCATAAGGCTATTAAACCTTAACCAAGTGCACATCACACTACTCCATAATAACAGTAAATAAGATCATTTCAAACATATGTAAATCAAAGAAAAAGATTGACATAATTGAAATAAGAATTATACCACAAGGTTATTTCAATAATTGCTTCCAAAAGATTTATAAGTCTTTGAACTTATTACAAATAGCTAGCAAGGATTTGGAGAAATCCTTGATCAAGGATTTACTAACTCTATTGACTATGATCAAGGATTTGGAGAAATCCTTGATTATTTTCTCCTAAACAAGGGAGAAAGTGAGGAATGAGATATGATTATGCCTGGACAAGGGTCCTATTTATACTTGAAAATTCGTAGGTTAGAAACCCTGGAAATATATCAAAGGTTCTCCATTATAGCCATGCATAATTGTACTTAATTGTGTAACTGTAGTGAAATGTGTGCCGCACTTATTCATTTGTGCGCCGCACTTCATCCGGTATAAATGTGCGCGCACTTGCGAGTTTGTGCGCCGCACTTCTTGTTATCTCCACATTCGGGGTACTTTGAAAGTACGCCGCACTTTACTAAATGTGCGCCGCACTTCTGCTCCTTTTTAGCATAATTTCTTCTTTAGCGCCTTTATTCTTTATTTCTCCATTATTTTCCTTTATGGTTTCTTTCTTGGCTACAATACAAACAATACCTTTTATTAGTATCAATTCAACACATAATTTATTTATTTACATAGCAAACAAGGAAAAATACATCATTACAAACATGTATAAATGAGGCGTTATCACATTCCCCCATACTTAACTTCTTGCTTGTCCTCAAGTAAGGAAAAATATATTTTTGATAAGTGTCGAAAGAATAGATAAAGCTAACAATCGAAAAAAAAGATAACGCAATAAAACACCTCACGAAGAAAATATATTTATTTCACACACTCTCCTTATTATGGGTAGATTATCGCTCAATAGCACGGTCATGAAAAGTAAATTACCATAGGCTTGTGCAAGGAACTAAACTAAACCAAATTTTGGCGCAAGCACCAAGTAGAATATCAAAAGAGGTCTTTTTTAAAAAAAAATTATTACCACCGCATGTTTTAAAAAATAATACATCATGTTTTTCATGTTATTGCTTTGCGAATAACTTGAAAATTTTTAGGCTTCCTTTTGCCTTTTATTTCTTTCTCCCTTTATTTTAAAATACAATAGAACATGCTTTCCCCCATACATATGATATACTATCATTTCGCAATATGGTTTCCAACAATATAATTATCTTAAAACATCGGCAAAACTTTCAATTTTTTCTCTTTTATTTATTTTGCCTCTTTATCATTTAAAATACCTTTTATCATACAAGTATGATCCCACTATGGTCTCGTAAAGATTACCAAGCACAAGTTATAGAATTAAACTAATCATCGACACACATAATTTCAAAATGTAAGAATGCTTACGGAAAAGATCCTCATAATTATGAATAAGGTTTTGTGTAAATAACGTTATCAATTCCGAGTCAAAATAGCTTTACAATTATAAGAATTATCAATCATTCGAAAAAACTTAAAAAAAAAGACTGTACAAAAAAGATTTTAAAAATTCGTCCAGAAAGTGCGGCGCACAATTTGGAATGTGCGGCGTACTTCTGGGTACAGAAATTTCAGAAAACTAATTTTTCAAAAACAAGCTTTTATTCGATCTTATTTTCACTCAATCACCCCCCCATACTTATTATGAGCATTGTCCCTAATGCAAAACATAAGGAAAAAGTAAAAATTAGAGGGAAAATAAGAATAATACTCCCCTTTTATTCCAAGTCGTGAGCGAAGCCGAGATCTTCAATCTTCTCCTAAGCTCGCATTGACTCGCTTATTTTCTGCAAATTAACACAAATAATATATACAAACATATTTCACATTCCATAAAAAAATAAAATCCCACACACAAAGTATTAAGTTGTCCTAAATGCAAACAAAGGCATATTACAAAGCCCAAATAAATGTTTTCAAATTGTTTCAAATGTGACTAACAAAAAATTCACACACATACGAGGCTTGACATATCCTCTTCAGTTTCATCATTCCTTGGAGCTTGAGATGGTTAAAAATGTGGTGGATAGGGTGTAGTAGAATGGCTCGTGGTGATATCCGGGTGGTCCATAAGGTCCACTCATCGGAACATGGTATTGTTCCGCCATCCTCTCAAAAACTGGAGCGTATCGATCCATACTATAGCATTGGCACTCCATCATAAACCCAAGTTGGTCTTGCCTAACCTCCATCCTTCCCATTCTATCACAAACATCTTGAAGTGATGCACGAGGAGCTCTCGCCATACCTACACGAGGTGCTCTAACAGGCGAGTCTTCCCTCATCAACCTTCTATCCGCTCCAATCAAATCTCTCAAGGTAATTCGGTCAATGGTATCACAAACAATCGGTGGACTAAGACTACTCACAACTTGATCACTTAAAATCCCCATTCTTCGAGCTAACCTAGTCACAAATTGTCCACACACAATCATACTACCCGCTTGACTACCAGGACCTTTCCTTTTCATCGATTTTGCTATCACCCAAGCCACATTAGCGTATTGCTCATGGTTCTTGTTCCTAAACATGCTCAATAACCACAAATCATTCTTTTGTATTTTATCATATCCCGTGGTTCTTAGGCAAACGGCATAAGCAATCATCTTTTGAAGCACTCTCAAAAGTGGACTAGAAATTCTAGTGGCCGAGCTCCTAGATAAGCTCAATGGATCCTCATCCGGGCAAATTGATGCCCAAAATTCATTAGCATTAAAGTCTCCATGATCAAGTTTCCCTCCATGGAAATAAACCTCAAATCCTTTCGCTTTTCGCTCCTCTCTATTATACAACTCCAAGTACTTAGCAAATTATTTCAAAGTCAAAGAATGTCCCTTTCCACCAAGTATAAAAGTCAAAATCTTCTTGGTCAATAACTCATCTCATTCGGCATCTTCATCAAAATTAAAAGTAGAGAAAAACTCGAGAACAAGCTCCACATAGATTTTCTCCCTAGAAGTAAAAGCACGAATCCAAGCATCGGATTCAAACAAGACTTCATTACCTCCAACCTCTATCACTACTATCCTTAGCATCTCCCTTATTTGAGCTTCACAACCAAGCTCGTTCAAAACTCCAAAATCCACAATGCTAGGTGCAAAATTTTGTTTTGGCATTAAAAGACTGAGATCATTGCTGTAGATGGTTTTGGTATCATTCGTACATCCATGCCAGTTCAAAAATTGGTGATTTGGTGTTCCCATGAGTGCGGCACTTGCCGATTCGGTAGGCCTTCGCTTCTTTCCTCGACTAGACGAGCCGGTTTTGTAATTTCCAGAACCTGGATTCTGCAAAATTTTCATCACATACAAACACGTATAAACATTAGATAAGCGTTAGGGTCAACGGCGATCCTATGATCGTTTTATGATCATTCTGTTTGTTTTCCAGACGAAAAGTGTGGCGCACAATTTGGAATGTGCGGCGTACTTTCTGGGAAAATTTCATTAAAAGTGCGGCGCACAATTTGGAAAGTGCGGCGCACATTCTGGATTTTTCAGCAAATGTCAGGGTAACACTAGTAGCTAACCAAATCCGCAAAATAATTGGTCACAAACTAATAACAATGGCTAGAATCAAACACTAACCCATTCCCAATTTGTTATAATCCATGACATTGCCTCATCTTAAAGGTTTTTCAAAATCCCTCTTCTTATTTTTTTTAATTTTATCTTACTATAATCTAAATCATTTCTTAATCTAATCCTACATTACTAATTCCTAATTGATTTGTAATGTGTTTTCCATTTACTAAGAATCCTAATTGAAAATTAATCAAAATTTAAAAACTAACTAATTGAAACAAACATGAATTAAATAAAAAACTTACCCTATACATGATCTCGAATGTGAAATTGGAGCAAATAATCGAAAATATTTTTGGTGATGATTAAAAATCGTCAGGTGGTTTTTGTGTGTTTTTTTAGTTTCCAATGAGAAAAACGGGATATATACAAAAAATTCGCCCAGAAGTGCGGCGTACATTCTGAAATGTGCGGCACACATTCTATGCATCCAGACATGGTTTTACTGTATTTTAATTTTTAAACTATGCAAAACATAAAATTTTAAAAGAAAACCTCCAATTACATTCGATTGAAAATAAAAAAAAACTTAGGGAGAACATTCCCTACTTCTAAGACCATCCTAAAACTTCTAGGACTCTTAGATATCATTTCGTTTTATTTGATTATCTACATACAAAAGGATAAAAATGCATAAAAGTAGCTAGGAGCCAATGATGCACTCCTCTTTTCTTCCTTCCTCTTAGTTGTAGTAGAAATTCAGAGGTGACATGATATCACTCTCCGTGTAACGTCCCGAGACCTCTCTATTGGTGTCCTTTGTCTCATACACTTTTTCATACCTTTTTCCACATGGATCAACAATGACTATGGAAACATGCCATTCACTATATCCATCTTTAGCAATATTTTCAAATTCTCGCTTGTTACCCACTTGCCAATCTTTGTATTTCAATGATACGGGAAGTACTCTAGTGGTTAAATATGAAGAAGATTCATCTACAGGTTTTTGGAAGTATGGACAAAGAAGATCTGGAAACTCTTTGCAGTCAGTTTATGGAAAGGTATGAGGCTGATGATCCTTCAACCCCTAGTGGAATAAAGATATGGTCAACATTCAGAAGAATGTTTGATCATGATGAAGCTAATTCAGTTTTGCTGGATCTTGTTGATACAAGTGGTTTGGAGTGGCGTCTGTTTTCAGCGGTTAGTGTGTATCATATTTGCACCACAAAGTTTTTAGAGTACTTGTTGGTGGATATAATTTATCCACTGACACAAGACACATTGAAGATGATGGTGAGCACAAAGCTGAAGGTCGATTATACTAGTGGTGTGGGTGTTGATCTTATGAAATTTCTTCACTCTCAAATTAAAGAATAAGTTTATTTGTAAGAATCCTCTTTGTATTTTGTTTTTATTCAGAAACTTGATGATTAGGGTAAATATCAAGTTTAGGGGAGGATTGTTGGGAATAAAGTTAACCAAGTCACTAGCCGCTGACAAGAAGAATCAAGGCGCTGACAACCAAGACGCTGACAAGGAGAATTTAAGCCACTGTCAAAGTGTATTAGCTGTAGAGATCAACACGTTTTGTTTAAGTTAGGAAGATTTGTTCGAATATTGTATTTTATATATTTATCTCTTTGATATCTTCCTAGAATAGTTGATCTTAGCTTTTTGTTCAAGGCTCCTTAAGCTATAAAAGGAGACCTTAGGGTTTATTGTTGAGACGTGCTTTCATTACTTTTGTACGCCGTGATTATTATTAAAATTTGAAAGTTTGGTAATCGTTTGTTCTTTGTTCTAAGTATTGATTCCGCATAGTACTTAGATTGTTTCAAACACAAAGTTTCTATATGTATTATGCTTGATCTAATCTCGATAATACAAAGCTAAAACTGATATAAGTTTGGGATCAACAATTTGTTACATGTTGTGAGTTTTAGGGCTTTGTCTTTACATGAAATTTGTTAGCCAATATATTTTTAGATTGAATTTATTCAAAGGGAGTATGCACAACGTCTGATTTAAACAGTTTACCCTTATATGGTTAAGGTGCTATGTTATATTTGTTATCTATTGCAATAGCTATAATAGTTTGTCTCACAACTATGGTGCACTTTCAACAAATATAAATAAAGGAATTGAAAAGAAGGTGAACATCTAAGTATTCCTGTTAGCGAAAGATGATTCAATGTAGATTTTAATGACAATTGGTGCGCTCTTGGATGTTTTCATAGTTTGAAAAGTTGGATTAGTTTGTATCAGAACTTATAAAAACGTTTTAGCAAATTTATCAAAATTTATCGAGTGCATTTTACTAAAATGCTCACTTTCTTTTCGATATCCTATGTCAACTCTTTTGTATTTGCTCTACTCCGTGATTTCTTCATGTAGTAAACCATAAGGTTTATTAATGGTACGTTAAATATTCAACGTTACAAAAACAAAACTATGCAATTCAGTCTTTTAAAATACCATTCACGTGACATGTTTACTACCGCTTTCCTTAAATATATCTTGTCATTTGCAGGCATTCATTTTTTACAATTATTGTTTTTTTTTATCATTTACAGACCGACCCAGTCGTCTATTACATGCACTAGGGCTTGCACATGAAATAACATAAATTCCATGCCAGGAAATCATGGACTTTAACAAAGACATTGCTATGAGAACTAAGTGGCTTGCTGAGGATACATTTACAGAAAAAGATTATGTTGGGGCAAGATATCTAGCTCACAAAGCAAAAGATATGTTTCCAGGGCTCAGTTTCATAACACTGTTTATCACCATCATTGATATTTATATATCTCGAGAACTAACCGATTGCTATGTGGTTATGGGACTAGAAAAACCAGCTATACTTGAGCAAATCTGTGAGAAATATTTTAACTTAAGTCCGTCAAAGATAATGTGATTGGTGCAAAAGGAGCACTCGAAATTCTATCAGAGGCATTTTTGTTGGATATGGAGATGTTACTCTCACTAAAAATTTACTCACAAAATATTATTACGAAAATTCTTTTGTAATATGAAACAATGCCACCAAAACTTCTTTATTTAAAAACTTGAAATATATTTATTTTTCTTGGAGGGAACTAGTACATTTGATACTAGCACTTTGTTCATGCATTTATAAGCTTCATGTAGTATAAATGTTACAATATGGAATGAAAAACTTGGTCAAATATCTATCTCATCTTCTTGCCGTAAAACACCATTTCATGTTTACAACATGTCTTTGACTAAATGTAGAGAAAGCAAAACTATACTTCTATTGACATTAAAAGCATGTGTAAAATTTCCATACTATTCTTTTTTCAACTCTAATAATTAGGCTTGTCTTTTTTCTTTTCTTTTCTATTTGTTGCATGCAAAACACATTAGTTTATATTCTCCTTGTAATGTGTTTTGGTTGAACTCTCAACTTTAGTTTCAGCTCCTAAAACTTTTCTCGCGGAAGTGATTTTCTGAAAATATCTGCTAGTTGATCATTCGTTCAATAAAATTTGACTTGCATCTCTCCGTCTTCAATTGTTTCTCTGATAAAATGATATTTTAAAGCGATATGCTTTTTGTGGTTATGATGAACCCGGTTCTTCGCGATTGAGATTGCTGACATGTTGTCACAGAAAAATAATTTTTGGCTTCAATTGCTTTTCTCCAATGTCTTTAAAAATTATTCGTAACCAAATTGCTTGTGATGTGGCTTGAGCTGCTGAAACATACTCTGCCTCTGCTGATGATTGTGCTACCGTTTGTTGCTTCTTTGAGCACCAACTAAGACACACCTGAACCAAGTGAAAAATATATACGGATGTACTTTTCATGTCATCACTTCATCCTCCCCAATCACTATCACAATAACCATGCAAATTTATATTTTCATTTTTTTCAAACTTGATTCCAAAATCTTTTGTACCTTGCAAATATCTTAAAATTCTTTTACCGACTCCCATATGGATTTGACTAGGATTGTGCATGAACTGTGAGAGTAAACTTGCAGCAAACATGATGTCGTGCCTTGTTCCTGTGAGGTACGATAATTTCCCCACGAGACTTCGGTAAAGTGTAACGTCCACTTTACTTGAACCGTCTTCTTTCATGAGCTTCTCATTGACAACCAAGTGAGGGTTCTTCGGTTTGCATTCCGGCATATCAAAAATTTACAAAATCTTCTCGACATATTTTTCTTGACAAATGAATACGCCAACTTCATCTTGATATAATTTCCATTCTGAGAAAATGATTTAAAAGTCCTAAATCACTCATCTCGTATTTTTGCATAATCTCATGCTTGAAATCTTCGATCATTTTCTTGTTGTTCCCTGTGAACACAAGATCATCGACACATACAATTAAAATGTCATTTGTACCTTGATATTTAACATACAAGGTTGGCTCGCTCTTTCTTTGATTAAGACCTTTTTTAAATAACCATCGATCTTGCTATACCACGCTTGCGGTGCTTGCTTGAGCCCGTAAAGAGCTTTCTTAAACTTGTAAACTTTTTCTTCTTTTCTGCCGACCTTGAATCCTTGAGGTTGATCCACATAAACTTTTTCTTTGAGTTCACCGCTTAGAAACGATGATTTAGCATCGAGTTAGTAAAGTAACAAACCTTTCTGACCTTCTAATGAAATGATTGCTCGGACCGTATCCGTGCGAGCAACTAGAGCGAATGTCTCGTCGTAGTCAATTTCGGGCTGTTGTGAGTAACCTTTTGCGACTAGTCTCGCCTTGTTTCTTTGAACGAAACCGTCTGCATTGTACTTGACTTTGTAAACCCATTTGATACCAATAACGTCTTTGTCAAAAGGTTTGTCTGTGAGCTCCCATGTGATGTTCTTTTCGATAACTTGAATGTCGTCCTCCATCTCTTTCTTCCATGATTCATCTCTGACTGCTTCTTCAAAACTTTCTGGTTCTACATGACAAAAATTAGCATTGTACATTTCCGTCAACGAACAAAATTTTCGTGGTTGTGGACGTTGAGATTCTTCATGAGGTTCTTCGATGGGTACTTCTTCGTGTGGTGCTTGATTTTCATAACTTTTCACATGTGCTTCGTCCGGATATTACTAGTGGGAAAAATTCTTTCTTCCTTTTTTTTCTTATTCCCAATTCCAAGAAGAATTTTAGTCAAAAATAATATCTCGACTAACAATTACAATTTTTATTTTTAGGCTATACAATCTATATGCTTTTGACTTGCTACTATAGCCTAAAAATGCACTTTTTTCACTTGTCTCATCTAACTTGTATCTTTTTTGTTTTGGTATCTAAGAATAACAAACGCACCCAAAAACTTTAAGATGTCTTACCGAAGGTTTTCTTCCATTCCATGCTTCACGCGGAGTCTTGTTATCGAGGGCTTTTGTTAGATTTCGGTTCAACAAGTAAATTGCTGTGTAAACTGCTTATCCCCAAACACTTTTTGGTAACCTTTCTTGTGCATCATTGATTTCTCCGTTTCTACAACGGTATGATTTTTTCTCTCGACTACACCTATTTGTTGAGGTGTGTATCGAGTTGTGAGCTGTCTGTGCATGCCTTCATCCTGACAAAACTTGTCAAACTCTTTTGAGTTGTATTCCTTTCCTTGATCATCTCAAAATTTTGATAAAACTCCCCGTTTGTTTTTCGACAAAATTTTTAAACTTTTTGAAATTCCAAAAATTTGAGATTTTTCTTTCATGAAATGAACCCATGTCATTCTAATATAATCATCAATAAATATAATGGAATAAAGATTATTACCATGAGATGGATTCCTCATCGGATCACATAGACCGGTGTGTACTAGCTCAAGGATTTCCTTGGCTCTCCAAGCGACTCCTTTAGGAAATGGTTTCCGATGATGCTTTCCGAGCGCACACCCTTCACAGACTCAGTCAATCTCGTGAATTTGTGGCAAACCTCCAACCATATAGACTTTGGAAATTAAGATGTCCAAGTCTCCTGTGCCATAACAAAGCTTCATCTGCGGTTATGGCTTTCAAAGCAGTGTGTTATTCATATATGAAAGTGATCGGAAAACTTTTGTTCTGCCCTATTATTATCTTCTGCATCAACTCTTTGTTTCTTCCTTTATTATAAATACTGCAACCTTCTCCTTAATAAATAACAGAGTATCCATGCTCTACAAGTTGTCCAACACTAAGCAAATTTTAAATAAGGCTAGGAACTAGTAAAACATCATTTATATATTTGATACTTGCTTTCTTCTTGACCGAGATCTTGTCTCTTCCTTCATTTGTACAACTGCTCCATTTTCCATTTTTACTTGAGAATTTCCTGCAACGTCAATATCCACCAAAATACTTTGATCGCCCGTCATATGGTTACTACAACCACAATCAAGAAACCATGTGTTAGTTCATTGAACGTTAGCTGACTGACAAAAGAAAACATTTTCGTCTTCTTGTCTTTCTTCTAAAATTTGCATGTTGTTTGTTCTTTTGTCGATAAATTTTTTCTAAATGACCAAATTGATTAAAATTAGTGCATTTGTACTTTCCTTTGCACCAACATTTTTTTTCTTGATTGTCCTTCTTGCAAATGGAACAGTTGTAAGAGTCTCCCCCGCCAAATGATCTTTTTTCCAAATTTCCTCGATCTCTGGATCCTTCGTAACTTTTTCGACGTCCACGACCTCTAAAATTTCTGCCTCCACGACCACCTCGGGATGAACTCCCTCTTATAAAACTTGATTGTGGTATTTTGTCTCCTTGCAAGCTGGATTGGAATGCACTCTCGACCGCCTTGCCGGAGTGACGTGCATATGACTTGAGAAAACTTAGCAATTCTTGAATACCCAAATTTTTTTAATCTTTGGTGTTTTCAATGAGTGCTATGATTGGATCAAATTTTTCGGGAATGCTCATGAGGATTTTCTCAACAACCCTTTGGTCTTCAATTTCGTCGCCATAACTTTTCATCTGATTAATTAAATCGGTTAATATCGATAAATAATCATTTAGTGACTCATTTTCCTTCATATTTGTATTCTCGTAATCTCGCCTCAAAGTTTGTAATTTTATTGCTCTCACTTTCACGTCTCCTTAAAATTCTTGCTTGAGCACCTCCCAAGAATCTTTGGCCTTTTTTAGATGCATGAATATTGACGGCGTGACTCCTCCATGAATCATACATAAAACGGCTGCATTTTGGATTCTTTTTCTTTCAAATCTTTCATTTGTTCTTTGGTTAATTTTTGTGTATCACCGGATTCTTCAAATGTGTTTTTGACATCGTCAAACACATCTACAGAATCAAACAAAGTCTCCATTTTGACACATCAGTAATCGTAATTTTCGCCATCAAAAATTGGGACGACAACATGGCTTAAATCGAAACCTTGTCGTCGTGCCATCTATAAAAATGGTAAGAACTAGTTTAAGCCAAATGGATTCGAACAAGCTCCGATTCCAATTTATGTTGGATACTGAGATGTTACTCTCACTAAAAACTTGCTCACAAAATATTATTACGACAATTCTTTTGTAATATGAAACAATGACAATAAACTTCTTTATTTAAAAACTTGAAATATATTTATTTTTCTTGGAGGGAACTAGTACATTTGATACTAGCACTTTGTTCATGCCTTAATAAGCTTCATGTAGTATAACTGTTACAATGTGAAATGAAAAACTTGGTCAAATATATATATCATCCTCTTGCCGTAAAACACTCTTTCATGTTACAACATGTCTTTGACTAAATGTAGAGAAAGCAAAACTATACTTCCCTTGACATTAAAAGCATGTGTAAATTTTCCATACTATTCTTTTTTTCAACTCTAATAGAAGGCCTTTTTTTCTTTTCTTTTCTAGTTTACAATTTTGCTTTCTGACTAATACATTCTGGACCGAGTGTCCCGGATGCTTGTTTCAGTTTCAGTATTCTAGTGCTCTAGCTAATAAAGATATTAAGTGCTCTAACTGTTCGGTGCTTTTTCTTGCTGTGAAACTTCCTCCTGGTTTACACCCTACGAGTCCCAGAACTATGAACCATATTCAGAGGCAAGAGAAGAGTGCGGTTCTTGCTTTAGATGTACATTCACGAGATAATGTTGGTGGCGAGGGCACTTCAAACGGGTTCAAGAGGTGAGATATGTGACAGTGAGTCATCCATGTTTGGATCCTCAAAAAAGAGGGTGCAGAAAGCTTAGATAAAGTATTGAAGCAACCTGGTTTTCTTTGTCTGTTTTTTTCTTTTCTTTCTAATATTGTAATTTGATTATTTGAATGTTTGGTAACTAGCAGACCTTGTAAATGAAAGATGTGTTGATGTTTTGCTACTAGCTTATTGCGGTTTTGCATATGTATTTGAATGGTTTCAGACCTTATATATGCAACATTTCGGTGACGTATTTCCATAGTTATTGGTGCAGTCAACTCTTCAATGGAGTAATCAATAATAATAATTGCTCATATCTTTCATCCTCATTTGATAGATTAAGAAATTGCGTGAATGAGTCAGATTTATTGTTTACATAAATCATTCTCATGACAGAAAACAAGTGTACTTAGCCTTATACACCGCAAGAAGAAAACAGCTAGAGGCGTTTTGGTTAATTTAAGAATGGTAGGAGGTCACACGTAAACAAAATTGTTCTTACTGCGTGTAAGATATATGCCGAACTGCATATTGATGCACCTTTACAAAATTGTCAGGATTGTCGGATTTAGTTGATCAGTGCATCAGAAATGTTCAAATTAACGCCCCTAGATAATAATTATCGATCAACCCTTTCTAAATTAAGCATGTAAGCAGATTCGTCCGAATAATGTTGCTCCCTCAGAAAGGTAAAAGTGGCATGAATCTACACTCTTAAGATACGCATCTTTTGATCAAGACGTGAAAAGGAAACCCGCATTTATACTCATTGTTATCTCAAGGCATCTTTAGCACCATTTGGTTGTATAGTAAGCAAGTAACCGTATGCAGTACAACTATGGAAGTACTGAACACGTCTTTTCAACGTAGTGAAATCAGGTGGAGCACCAATACAGAGTCGTAGATGATGTTCAGTATCTGGTTTTTAATCAATAGTTTCTCTGTTGGGTTGATATATGATATTCATAACAGCATTTCATAGTGCATCACACTAGTCTAAAACTGAAACAAGTTCATCAATATAGTTTGTAAATTATTGTAATCGTTATGCCCGAGCAAAGCATGGGTATTGTACGAGCTTATTGGTGGAAGGTACATATCACAATTCACAAGAGATTGGATACAGGTCAATGCAACGAGAAAATATATAAGGGCAGCTTATACCGCCATTCATAGAGGGTTCAGTTGGTGGTTTAACCGCTATCTTCAAATAAGGGCCAAAGGATCCACTTAAACAGAGGAGGATCAGTTGACCAGTCACTATCTTCAAATAAAACATGGAATAGGGGGATAAAAGGATCCGCTTAACCGGTTGCCTTCTCAGCTCATTGATGATATATGGTGTCCATGACTTCTATTAGCTTCCTGCAAGCTAAGCTTATATCTTTTTAGACATAGATCCATTATATGTGATATACATTAATTGTGAAATTATACTAAATCATATGATAATATAATTTTTAAAAAATCAAATTTTGTGATGAAATTGAATGCTGTTCTTAGGCGATGACTTTGTTAGGGTATGGAAATACTAATGAAAATTGAACAATGAATTCATGCTTAAGTATCACACAGAAGTTGGTTTCTTACATCTCAAAAGTCTTGTGATATAGGGATTCACTTAATTCTGATATTAAAACAAAAACATTCCAGTTTAAAGTTTGATTTTGATTACCATGCCTGTATATAACGTTAACGAGTCCTTAGGCCACTAAAAGACCTTTGCACTATTGTACCCGCACCTTAAATACCACTATATAGACACCCGATTAGACACATAAAGAACCATTATAATCGATATACTTTCGTTGTGGAGGGATCAATCTATGGGTTAGAATTCACAAAAGCGCCATTCGGTAAGAATTAAAGTTATTTTAGGCTTTTAGCATTAACTTTGTTACATTTTTTAGATCTTTGCTTTATTGGCAGTGCATTAATGCATTAATGCTTATTTCTGTTAAGAATAAGATATAAAGGGATTTACATTAGAAGACATTCTTGTTTTCGGTTTCAATTTTAACTATGGGTATGGACATACATGTGACCTTAATCAGATTTTGTGGTAATTTCGACAACCCACAGATTCCTAACTTAAGATGAAAAAGGTAAAAGAATGTAAACATAAAATAGAATGCCAACACAATACTGAGAATTCTATTTTTAGCTGAGGATTAATCACGTAGTTGTATAATGTTTCATTTGTTAATGTAATAATGCAAGGATCAAAATACTATCAAGTTAAAAGGTAATTTGATTGATCATGTTAATCAATTAGAATTTAAATACATATTAAATTTTTTTTTATTGAAATATAAGGGGCCTACATGCATTTATCTTTATTATGATTTAAAAATTTACCAATCATGGTTTAACTTGAAAGGATCTTTTTTCATAATGCAAAGCTCTTTATGTACCAATATATGCATTTGAAAACTTATGCACCACACACTCTGTTAGGAAATTTATAAATATTTCAAAACTTTCAAAATTACTTTATCATTTAAGATTTCTTTGTGGACCAATGTTAGAAAATTTAATAGGTTCATGAACCAACTATATTCAGGCTTGTGAGGAAACTTTAACTCTAAAGTTCATATTAGAGGATCATTATCTATTGTAATATACATCTTAGTTGTTATACGAAAAAGTGATTGAGGTAAAAGCCAAGTAAACAATTATGTTTGTTAGCTCTTTATTTTGCTATTTATGTTTTTTGGTTGTTATTTAGCTCTTAAGTTTGCTAAGGCTGTGCTACATTGGGTTCAGAATTGGTTGTGAAGAGCATATTAGCAAAAGAAAGCGAAAAAGGAGATCTCATTCTTTCTTTTGAAGATCTCAGCAAGTGTTTTTTTATGAGACTGCGGATACATGAACATACCTTTGTAGCTAAGTAGATTGTGTGGTTTTCATTAGCACGCAGATTTTAACATTAAAATTAAAAGAGTAAAATGCAGAAATCATACCCGTGGTATGTCATTTTTGCAGATTTAGTAACCGGTGTTTCGAAAGTGCAGACAACCTACTTGGTGTTTGTGTTTTGTATCATTTTCATACTTTTACTTAACGATTGTTAAAAGTTGACCGTTACAACAGAGACTATTTTGTCTTTTTTGTCTTCTACTCTTCTTCCCCCAAAACATCACAAAGACCACTTCTAACCGCCTACACCGCCATTGTCATCAAAAGACTTAGATGCCATTTGTCTTCATCACCGCCATCGCCACCACTTCCAGCGGCCAACATCACCACACCTTTTAGCCGTCATCACCACCACCGCAACATTGAACTGTCATCACCTCCATCACCACTTACAGCAAGATAACAACATCACCACCTATATATTGAATCAAGCTGGTGTTCTTTCTTGCTAACCTCATCACCGCCATTCAATAATTTTAAATAATAAGATATATGAATATAATATATATAATAACATCATATATTATACTAGTGTATACAAACATAAATGTATGTACCAAATTTGATTATCCATATATTCTTCAAGTGGGTCCATGTTGGTACGCATAGTCCAATTAAACATGGTTGGATACTGAGGTATTATGCTTAATTTAGAACATAAATCATGGATTCCGATTAATGAGATGTTGATTCCATCTACCAGAATTTACTGCCTGCAGGTTCTACTTAGCTATATGGAAGAGTGTTTGTTGGGAAGTGGTGTTTCTCGTGTTTTAGGGAAGAAGACAAAGAAAAATAAAAAGTAGTCCTTTTAGTAACGATCAACTTTTAACAATTATTAAGTCAAAGTATAAAAATGATACAAAACATAAACACCAAGTGGGTCGCCCGCACTTTCGGAACACCAGTTACTAAATTTGCAAAAATGGCGTACTACAAGTATGATGCGCTCTTATAAATTCGATTTTGGCCATAATATTGAGGATTCTAACCTCATCCTTGATTATGTAATTTTGCACTGCAATAGTGTAATAAAAGCAACAATTAATGAAAAAAAAGATGTAAATGCAAAGTTATTTATGTAGTAATAAGTGTACATATAAAGGTTAAGGCAGAATTGTACTCCATTCAATTCCTGACTAAATGTATACACAATATTCATGCTAAGTGAAATTTGTAAGGAAACTTAAAACAAAGAGAAATTAAGAATTGCAACATCAATTAAAATAATTCTCCTAACCAATGCTAAAAAGCAATTGATAGGCTCATGAACCACAACTAATACAGAATATATTGGTTCTTATGCAAGGAAGTGGTTGAGGTAAAAACAAATAGTTACATCTCTTTGTTTTTTAGCTCTTAATTTCGTTTCGGTTACATTTGTTTTTTGTTATCTAGCTCTTAATTTGGTTAAAGTTGCACTATTTATACACTTTGCAGGGTTATTAAGATCTATAGAGTTGGCTAAAGAACATATCCATAAGGAGGTAAAGAAGGCCGAAAAAGTTTTTCTCAATCTCTTGAAACTCTCAGGTAAACTTTTATTTTTATAAAAATCTTGGTACACTAAATGTATAAAAAAGAACAAATTCAAACCGGCCTTTCATGAATAAGAAAAACGAGATTTCTCTTTCTTTGTTTGAGGGGCTTTTTGCGCCCCCCTTTTTGTACGTGGATCATTTTAAGGATCATTATTGCTTGAGTTGATGTCAATATGTATAGATTGTATAGATCTAAAACATGTGTTTTTTGGTTACTATTTACTATGTGTAGTTGTATAGCAAGAATTCCATTTTGTTTACCTGGATGTGACATTTGTTACTTGTTGTGAGTTTTAGGGCATTAATTTGTTTTAATTACAATTTGTTGTTCAAAACTACTTCATTTTTGTAGGTATGCATTTTTACAAGATTCAAATTATAAACCACATCAGTTAAGCTCATTTTTTTGTGATCATCCGTTTTGTATCATGACGTGTCAGCAAATAATGGACAATTCCAAGGACATGGGCATCAGGTTCAGGGAAATGCTGAGATACAATTTGCGAAATGCAATTATGTTCAAGCAAAAAAAGTTTTCTCAAAGGGCATTTGAATTATTCCCCGGGATGTACTTATTATCCACTTTTATCACTGTCATAGACATATTTATTTCTAAAGAGAAAATAGTCGATGGCCAACCAGATTGGTACGGGATTCTAGGGCTGGAAAAATCACCTACTACAGCTAAGAAAATAGTTGAAAGATATAATAAAATATGCAATGATATCAAGCTTGGGGAAGATTCGGTGATTGGTGTATTAGGAGCCAAGGAAATTTTAGCAGAGGCTTGTGCCGCTCTGACCGGAAGATCTTCTTGGATTCAGTGTCCCAATTGCATGCATAATTTTAGCTATTACGAGGAAATAATATTGAAAAAAAATATTTTTTGTCGTGGCTGTGGTGAGTACTTTTGTTTTGAAGAGCACCCTCACAAGATTAGAAAGAGTTCAAGGAGTAGTGTGCGACCGTCAAAGTATAAGGACTTCATATGCAATTAATTAGTGTGTAACAATGATGCATAAAACCTGAATAATATGACGAAGCAACTTCATGAAGTATTTCTTTGGTATTGCATCTTGAATGTTTATTACCTTGTTAGTAAACAATGAACTTATGGTGACTTTGCATATGTGTTTGGTTGTATCCTGCAGATGCTATTCTGCTGATTTTGCTTAATTTTTGAGTCTGTGGTTTCTATTAAACACTTGAATCTGTAGACTCGGGCTGCAGATGATCCAAACGCCTTCTAAAATTATTATGGTGGTGTAACTTTGAAGAATGTTTTTGTAACATCTGACCAACACACATGTTATAGTACATTAAAAAAGAAAATTTTAAGTTAATTTATGCAGATGATGTATTTAGTTAAGGTAATTTTTAGTCGTAATTTAGTGTGAATATATGCATCTTTTGGTATAAAAGTAACACGAGTGTTATTTGGATGCGCCCCAACTTGTTCTCATTTGATAGATCGACTTGGGATAATGGTGGTAATATAGGTTTTTCAGTATTTTGTGTAAAATATGAAATTACTCTAGATGACCGCACCTCAATCTCACTGAAATCCGACCTCCAAGTTATACCATTCATAACGGGCAGGCCCCGGGACCCGAACCACAAGGGGAACCCCTAGAACTCACGGCTTCACACTAAGGAGGAAAATCATGGATTTTTGTCTCTTGCAAGACTTGAACCCATGACCAAACCCCCTCCCCAAGCTCCAGGAGGAGCCCAGGTGGCCACTGCTCTAGAGCAGTTGGTTTCTAGATGACTATTTGACCAAAGAATAAGATGTTTGTCTTTGAAGAGGATGGTGATTTCATCAGTGTTGTTAACTATTGCAAATTAAGTGAAGTGTTTGATGGAAAAATTTCATGAAATTCAGATAGCGATTTGAACGCGTCAGATTAACAGTACTCATGTTTTGCAATATCCTTACGTCCACAAACCGTTAAGGGACGCAGATTTGTGTTATCGTGTTTTGTAATTTAAAAGAATATATGTTCTACTTTGTTTATTTCATAGATGTGTACTATCTAGTTCTAAGGTTTATTAGAAAGTGGTGTTACATGACACTATATACATCTTTTTTTGAAAGAAAGGCCACCCACATTCTCACACTCTGACATATAGTCTGATGATTCTGATCGATTCAGCTAGATAGTCTTTTGGTTAAAAAATAAGTTTAAAACCATTTAATAATATATATGGTAGAAATGATCAAAAAATGGTGTTTTAATTTTTAGGGAAATTACATTTTTTACACCCATGAGTGTGATACTCGAAGACTCTGTGAATGGCACCTCGGCAGTCCGGTTGCCAGAATGTTTTGGATATCCTTTTTCCATTTATTATTTTTTATGTTTGCATATGAATATTTAAATCTTTCCACATCTGAAATGTCAATTTAGTTTGTTGGGATAAAATCTGTGTGTGTGGATCGTTCAAACTTTAATCAGGATATACCGAAATATAAATTGCATTGATATATAATAAATCTGTATCATCTGTTGATTTACAATCTTTCCTATTCTATTTATATTATATGAAACGGTACGATGAATCGATATGTCGATTCATAGTGAACCGTTGTAACGGTTGGAAGTGTATAACTGCCAATAACCGTTCCTAAAATAACTGTCTAAATAAGGGATTTGGGATTAACCCATTGGGCTAAGAGAATCGGCCCAACATAGTTTTATTATTAGTATATCTAACGTCTATGATACAAGAGTTTAGAGATAGGCGCATATTTTGGAGCTGAGTGTGGGGAACATGGTATGTTGGTGTGCGTTGCTGGTGACAACATAATGATGTCTCCATCTTTTATAGTCACCCCTGGATAATTTGACGAGGTACATTTTAACAACTTTTAGAGGACTATACATTCATGCATAATTAAGTTTCTACGGCTAATTGTCTGATAATTTGTTCCGTTGCAGTTGATATGCATGTACGGGAAAGCACTAACGACAACTGAACAAAAGGTGGAGTTACTGAAATCTCAGGACAAAGCCAGCAGCTGATATTGCCGGAAGTGGCATAGGTAACTAGTGAAAAAATACATGCATAGTGTAGAGAATATATTATGTACTTTGCGTTCACAATGTTGTGTTTTTCTTCTCTCACAGGTGATATTTGAGGTTTTTTGACCCGACGTATTATGATTTAAAATAAGCCATAAACTAATAAATAAGTAAAAAATATGGGCTTATCATATATAAGGAGAGTCAAATAAGAACATAAGCCCAAAATTTAGCTTAAACAAACACTCCCATAGTATATGACATATGGATTGTTTGGTTCTTTGAGGATCATTTATCGGTTAGCTTCTGTTTGTGTATCATATAGATTTTTATCTCAAGGATATTAGAGAGCATTGGTCCACCGTCGTTTTTCTTACTCATAAACTTTATTTTTACCTAGGATAATATTTGGTCATGTTAGATTAACGCCATTTTCTTTTTCTCACTTAATGGAGCCAAAGGCTAACCGGAAGCTTGTTTACGTTTCCATTTCTTAATATGCTATTTAATCTTACTCGTGGCTTTGTTATGGCCGTGCTGCTTTGGAATTTTCAGGGTAAGAGCATAGGAGCTAAAGAAAGCGAAAAAGAAGAGTTCTCTCTTCTTTCTTGTGAAGATTTTAGCTTCACAGCTTCATAACTTCTTTAGATTTTCAATGGTTTAGAAAGCGGTTATTTGCCTCTTTTTTCTGTAGTAAACCATTAGGGTTTTTGATGGTACGTTAAATTCAACGTTACATAAAGAAAACTATGCAATTCAATCTTTTGAAATACCATTCACGTAACATGTTTACGGTTGCTTTCCTTAAATATATCTTGTCATTTCCAAGAATTCATTTTTACAATTATTGTTTTTTGTCGTTTACAGACCGACCCAGTCGTCTATTACATGCACTAGCTTAGGGCTTGCACAGGGAATAACTGAAAGGTATTAGGGTTTTATGATATATGTTTTTAGTACATACAAATGATTTACAAGGAAGGCTATATAGCCGTGATTCACAGTTGGCTAGGAGATAATTTAGGAGCTAAACTAGCAATTACCAACTACATTATAGCTGTACATTTGACTATAATTAAATGTAAAGATTTGATTCATTCTTGTGTCTTAATACGCCCCCGCAAGATGGAGGATCCATCAGAGACTCCAATCTTGGAACGTAAACGAAGAAACGGGTTCCGACTCAGAGGTTTGGTAAGTGCATCAGCAAGCTGATCATTTGAGTTTATGTGCAGAACTTTCAAGGAACCAGCAGCTACTTTTTCACGTACAAAATGATAGTCCAAGGCCACATGCTTCATGCGAGAATGATAAACGGGATTAGCACATAGGTAAGTGGCACCTGTATTGTCACAAAAAAGTGTGGGTGGTAAGGACTGTTTAACACCCATATCAGTGAGCAAGTTTTGAACCCATGAAACTTCAGCGGCTGCATTTGCTAAAGCTTTGTATTCTGCTTCTGTGGAGGACCGAGAAACAGATTTTTGACGAGCTGATTTCCATGAAATAATATTGGAGCCGAGATAAATTATGTAAGCGGTGGTAGAACGGCCTCCATTCAAGATACCTCCCCAATCAGAGTCAGAGAAGGCTTTTAGATCAATGGAGGAACCACGTTTAAGATATAGCCCATGGTGTATTGTACCCTTCAGATAACGTAATACTCGTTTTAATGCCTGCCAATGAATCTCTGAGGGAGAGTGCATAAACTGAGCTAACCGATTAACAGCAAAGGATACATCAGGCCTTGTGAAGGCTAAGTATTGCAAGGAACCCACCAGTTTTCGATACGGTGTTGGATCGACGCTTGGTGACCCGTCCATGGGGTGGAGAACTATAGAAGAGTGTAGTGGAGTAGCCACATCTTTAGCACCATCCATACGGAATTGAGTTAGGAGGTCTTGGATATGACGGTGTTGAGACAGGAATAGACCTTTGGTGGTAGGGATAACTTCAATGCCAAGAAAATGGTGTAGGGGGCCCAAGTCTTTGATTGAAAACCGTTTTGCTAAGGTACTAATGAATTGATCAAGAAAAGTGTTGTTGTTACCTGTAAGTACAATATCATCGACATAGACCATGAAAATGCACAAGTTGCTATCATCATTATAGATGAAAAGTGATGCATCCGCTTGTGATTTTCGAAAGCCACTATTTAGAAGGAAGGATGTCAATTCCATGTACCACGCCCGTGGTGCTTGTTTCAAGCCATAAAGGGATTTCCGGAGTTTGCAAACATGGGTGGGTAATTGAGGGTGAGTGAACCCCGGTGGTTGTGTCATGAAGACTTCCTCCTGGAGGGTTCCATGAAGGAATGCATTGTTCACATCAAGTTGGCGTAGGTTCCAGTTGTGGGAGAGAGCCAACGATAGAACGATTCGAATGGTCACGGGTTTGGCAACTGGACTGAAAGTATCAAAGTAATCCTTTCCATATTGTTGTAGGAAGCCTTTGGCGACCAAACGGGCCTTGTATTTGGATATTGTACCATCTGGATTTCGTTTAACCCGAAAAACCCATTTACAGCCAATTGGGTTATGGGAGTTACATGGTACTAATTCCCATGTCCCATTCTGCATGAGAGCATTGAATTCTTCATCCATTGCTTGGCGCCACTTAGGGTCTTTGAGGGCTTGTTTATATGTATGAGGTTCAATGGTGACGGGAATTGGGTGAAGAGTTGTGGTGTTAATGAAGGAGTCATTGAAATATTTGGAGTTTTGTTTTCTTCTGCGCACGGGCTGGGCCGTTGGAAGGGTTGTGGGAGTGGCGGTAGAAGTATGAGTGGAAATGGTATTTGGTGATAGTGTAGGGGAGGCTGTTGAGAGGGATGGTTGTTGTTGGGTTGGGGTTTGAGATGGTGGGGTGGTAGAGGGAGAAGACTCCGGTGAAATTGAGTGGATAGGAGTGGTAGGCTGTGTTGTAGGTGATATTGGTCTTGTTGTGCGTCGTGAGTAGGTTAGGCGAAAGTTAGAGGGAGTTTTAGGTTGTGTTGAAGTTGGTATGGAAGAGGAAAAATGGTTTGTGGGAGAAGTGTTGGTAGTAGTGTCAGTGGTGTGTGCGGGTGATGAAGAAGTAGGATGGGGAGGAGGGGTCGGGGCACATGTTGTAGTGGTAGAATTAGTGTCTTTGGTGTTTGATAGTGATTGAGGAATGGAATGTGGTTGAGGGGATGAGGTACGGGTGAGGAAGTCATCAGGTGTAGGCAAGGGCTTGGTGAAGTCGGTTTGGGAGGGGAATACACTTTCAACAAACTGGACATGACGAGAGTGATACAGGCGATGGGTGGTCGGATCATAACATTTGTAGGCTGATTTTGAGGTAGAATATCCAAGGAAGAGACAAGGACTAGATCTTGGTTGAAGCTTGGCAGTGGTGTAGGGTCGCAACCATGGGTAACACAAGCAGCCAAAGGGTTTAAGTTTGGTGTAATTAGGAGGTTGGCCAAAGAGATGTTGATAAGGAGTTTGGTTTTTAAGAATAGGGGTTGGCAGCCTATTGATCAAATAAACCGCAGTTTGAAAGGCATGAGACCAAAAGCTTAAAGGAAGTTTTGCATGATGGAGGAGAGTGAGACCCGTTTCAACTATGTGTCTATGGCGCCGTTCAGCAACGCCATTCTGCTCAGGTGTGTGAGGTGGAGTGGTGTAGTGAGAAATACCATGTGTTTTTAGGAATGGTGAAAGACCAAGGTATTCGCCACCATTATCAGTGAAGATAGATATAATTGGTGTTTGGAAAAACTTTTCAACAAGTAGTTTGAATTGGGGAAATAAAGTGGCAACATCAGATTTCTTTTTCATTGGATAGAGCCATACATATTTTGAGAAATAGTCCACAAAAATAACATAATAAGTGAACTGGTCAATCGAACGCTGGACCGGACCCCACACATCAGAATATATCAGTTGTAATGGTTTCGTAACAACAAATGAATTGGAGCCAAAAGGCAACTTGTGACTTTTATTAATTGAACAAGATGGACAATGCATATCAGAAAGATTGGAACTCAGGCTTAAGTTTGAAAGAAGAGACTTGAAAACTTTGATGGATGGATGACCCAGGGTATGATGCCATTGAAGATGAGAAGTTTTGGTGGTAGCGTTTAGTTGCAATGTGGATGGTAGCTTGGCATAATAAACATCTTCAAAGTTCTCCCCCCGCATTAGACGCGCCCCCGTGCGAAGATCCTTCACAAAAAAATGAGAGGGAAAAAATTCAACAGAAACCCGATTAGTTTTGCATAATTTAGCCACAGAAATAAGGTTCCTCTGCAAATGTGGAACACATAGCACATGAGGTAAACGTAGTGTCTTGAGTGGTGTGCCAATGTGTTTAGAACCAATATGTGAAATTTTTAAACTGTTACCATTCCCAAGGATGATTTCATCAGGTCCGCCGTAGTCTGAGACATTTTGGAGTGTGGAACGATCACCAGTAACATGATTGGAAGCACCGCTGTCAAATAGCCATGTTGGTGAAACAGAAGGTGAGCCAGACATGGTGACATTGGCGACGGGAGCATTTGATGCATTTGACTGAGAGGTGTTGACAGTTACATTGTTTTCTCGTAAGAACCGAGCTAGCTTGCGACAATCACGAGCCATATGACCTTGAATATTACAGAACTGACACGAGGAGTTGGACCTGTTTTGTCGATTTCCTCCATAGGATGAAGAAGACCATTGAGTGCGATTGGTTGGATTACGTTGCTGATTGGAGAAGCGACTATAAGTGCCACGTTGCTGGTTGAAACCATCTGATCGCCCGGGTTGTCGGTTGGACTGTCTTGAAGTGTAATTGGCAGTGGTTAACACGGGTTCAGGGACTGCAGTTTGTTCCTTGAGAGCTCGCTCAAAATCAGTTAGTTTGTCAAATAATTCTGAGTAAGACAGTGGTGTTTCACGCACTTTGATAGCAGCAACAATAGTACCATAGTCATCACCGAGTTGTGATAGAATATGAACTAGTAAGTCTTCTTCTGTAACAGGACTTTGTGCAAGCGCTAAATCATCAGCAATGGCTCGCATATCCTGGAGATATTCAGCTATTGAACGGGTACCTTTTGGATTTTTGACAAGTTTAGACTTGAGGGAAATGACGCGAGATCTAGACCCACTGGCAAAACTGGCATTGAGTCGTTCCCACGCATCCCGTGAAGTAGTAGCTGATGAGATCAGAGGTTGAATTGAGTCCGAGCAGCAGCCGAGAATAGCACTGAATATTATTTGATCTTGGCGATACCAGGGGAGATATTCGGGGTTCGATTTAGAACCATCTTTGTCATTGAGAAATTGTTTTGGAGGTTGTTGCTTGCCAATGATGAATGTATCAAGTTCAAGCCCTATTAGGGTTGATTCAACTTGACGGCGCCAAACAGGGAAGTTGTTGGCGGTGAGTCTGATTGGAAAGTGAGTTGCAGCAGTGATTTGAGTTGTGGTTTTTGATGCCATTGGAAAGGCAGAGGAAGTGTAGCAGAGAAAGAGGATCGACTCTTTCGAGCAATTACTGCTCTGATACCATGAAAGGTATTAGGGTTTTATGATATATGTTTTTAGTACATACAAATGATTTACAAGGAAGGCTATATAGCCGTGATTCACAGTTGGCTAGGAGATAATTTAGGAGCTAAACTAGCAATTACCAACTACATTATAGCTGTACATTTGACTATAATTAAATGTAAAGATTTGATTCATTCTTGTGTCTTAATAATAACGTATACATAAATTCCATATCAGGAAATCATGGACTTTAACAAAGACATTGCTATGAGAATCAAGTGGCTTGCTGAGGATAAATTTACAGAAAAAGATTATGTTAGGGCAAGATATCTAGCTCACAAAGCAAAAGATATGTTTCCAGGGCTCAGCTTCATAACACTGTTTATTACTATCATTGATATTTATATATCCCTAGAAATACCCGATTGGTATATATGGGGTTGTGGGACTAGAAACACCAGCTACACATGAGCAAATCTGTGAAAAATATTTTAACTTACACCATGATATTAAGTCCGTCAAAGATAATGTGATTGGCAGTTACTGGTGATTGGTGCAAAAGGAGTACTGGAAATTCTATCAAAGGCATTTTGCTTTCTGACTAATACATTCTGGACCGAGTGCCCCGGGTGCTTGTTTCAGTTTCAGTATTCCAGTCCTCTAGTGAATAAAGATATCAAGTGCTTTAACTGTTCGGCGCTTTTTTTTGCTGTGAAACTTCCTCCTGGTTTACATCCGACGAGTCCCAGAAATATGAATCATTTTCAGAGGCAAGAAAAGAGTGCGGTTCTTGCTTTAGGTGTGCTTGCACGAGATAAAATTGGTAAAGAGGGCACTTCAAACGGATTCAAAAGGTTACAGATGTGAAAGTGAGTCACCCATGTTTGTATCCTCAAGCTAGGGAGAGGATGCAGAAAAGCTTAGATAAAGTATTGAAGCAACCTGGTTTTTTTATTGTGTTGTTTAATTATTTTTCGTGTTCGCTATTGTACTTTGAATGTTTGGTAACTTAGCAGACCTTGTAAATGAAAGATATGCTGATGTTTCCTGTCTTTTTCCTGAAGATGTTAATCTGCTTTTGAGCCTTGATCTAGTTTTGCTACTAGCTTACTGAGGTTTTGCTTATTGGACTCCAGGCTGTTAATGGTCTATATGCAGCATATCGGTGACGTATTTCCATAGTTACTGCTGTGAAATTTATAATATATAATTAAATTTTTTAATGTGGTAGTTATTGGTGCATTAAATTCTTCAATGGAGTAATCAACAGTAATAATTGGTGATATCTTTCATCCTCATTCGATAGATTGAGAAATTGCGTGAACGAGTAATTAGTTTTATCGTTTATGTAAATCATTCTTATGACAGGGAACGACTGTACTTACCCTTTATACACAGCAAAAAGAACACATGTAGAGGTGTTCTGGTTAATTTAAGAATGTAAGGAGGTCACACATAACAAAATTTGTTCTTGCTGCAATACTAAGAGCTGCATATTGATGCACCTATACAAAATTGTCAGGATTGTCGGATTTGGTTGATCAGTGCATCAGGCAAGTTCAAATTTGAGCTCCGTGAGAATAATTATCGATCAACCCTTTCTAAATTAAGCATGTAAGCTGATTCGCTGGAATAATATTGCTCTCCCTCAAAAAGGTAAAAAACTAAAAATGGCATGAATCTACACTCTTAGATACACGACTTTTGATCAAGACGTGAAAAGGAAAACTGCATTTATACTCATTGTTATCTCAAAACATCTTTAGCACCATGTGGTTGTATAGTAATCAAGTAACGGTATGGAGTACAACTCTGGAAGTACTGAACAGTGTCTTTTCAACTTTGTGAAATTAGGTGGAGCACCTATACAGAGTAGTAGATGATGTTCAAGTTTTATATGGTTTTTAATCAATAGTTTCTCTGTTGGGTTGATATATGAAATTCCTAAAAGCATTTCAAAATGCATCACATTAGCTAAAACTCAAAAAAGTTCATTAATATGGTTTGTAAATTATTGTAATAATCTTTATGCCCGGCAACGCATAGCTATTGTACTAGTTCATCGGTGGAAGGTAAATATCACAGTCGACAAGAGATAGGATACAGGTCCATTAACTTATGCAACGAGAAAATAGATAAGGGCTGCTTATACCGCCATGAAGTACACAAATTAAAACTTCCTGATAGTATTTTCTCGCAAATAAGATACTATTTAGCCAATTTCAACACAGGTAACATCTCCATTCACATATAGGTTTCTCGACATACATCTGTTAGGAATCCTTGTCCCAACATCTCATCAAGTCCAACATATAAGCCCAACCGGGGTTTTATTCTAAAACTAATTGGTGGTAGAAGGAGTATCCCACCAAGGTTATATATTGAATTTGAGATTATATCTCAACCGATGTGGGGTATTGGGTTTGCACACTCAACAATACCTCCCTTAAACCCAAATCACCATGGACTTCCCCTTCGACTATATCAACGATCCCACCTTTTTCATACCACCGACCTTGACTAGCGGAACACCCCGCCTTTTTACCGGCTTCCTTTCGGTACAAGGCTTACCAGGATCCACTGACACTGTCGAACCAAGGTTTAACCAAGAGAACACCATCCACATCATCACTGAGCCCAACCTGTCTCTAATACCAATTATAGGAATCTTTGGGACAACATCTCACCAAGTCCAACATATAAGCCCAACTGAGGTTCTATTCTAAAACCACCAAGGTTATATGTTAACTTTAAGATTATATTTCAACTGATGTGAGATATTGGGCTTGCACACGCAACAAATAACATAAAAAAGTCATTGTAGTGTCTTAGCTCATTGATGATATATGGTGTCTATGATTTCTATTAGCTTCCTACAAGCTAATAGGTTTTTAGAAATACATCCGTTATTTGATATACGTTAATTGTGAAGTTATTCTTAAATCAATTGATAGTATAATTTGAAAAATCGAATTGTGTGATGAAATCAAATGCTGTTCTTAGACGATGACTTTGTTTGGATAGAAACTGGAAGTACTAATGCAATGACTTAAATTCATATAACTTGAAACTTTTTGTGTAGCAATAGCTATTTTTTCTTATTATGTCATCAAATTTTCAAAAGTCAATTATTGTGTGTATTTTGTGACAATTTGCCATGTAAAATAACCATTTTACCTTTCGAAATTTAGAAAACGTTAAAGTAAAATTGTCACAAGATACACAATGATCAACTTTTGAAAGTTTAATGACAGAATAGGAAAATATAAAGATAGCTACACACAACGACAATAAGTGTCAAATTAGATGATTTTTTAAGTCATTATCCTTAAATTCAACAATGAATCATGCTTAAGAATCACACAAAAGTTGGTTTCTTACATCTCAAAAGTCTTGTGATATAGGAATTCACTTAATCCTGAAATTAAAGGAAACATCCTTGTATAAAGTTTGATTTTGATTACCATGCATGTATATACTATTAGCGAATTCTTAGAGCCACTAAAAGACCTTTGCCCAATTGCACCCGCACCTTAAATACCACTATATAGACACCCGATTAGACACATAAAGAACCATTATAATCGATATACTTTTGTTGTAGAGCGATCAAAATATAGGTTAGAATTCACAAAATTGCCATTTGGTAAGACTTAAAGTTATTTTAGGCTTCTAGGATTAACTTTTTTGAGTTTTCACATATTTGCTTTATTAGCAATGCATTATTGCTTATTTCTGTTAAGAATAAGATAAAAATAGATTTACATGTGAAAGTAATCACGAGTATCGATTTACACAATCCCCAAATTAGAAAACAACGATTCTTGTTTTTGGGTTCATTTTAACTATGGGTGTATGCATATACTGTTGTTTTGTTAGATCTAACATAACATTTATTTGATAAATAAAACCATATAAACATTATAGCATATGCGGAAGCGATTCACGATCATATAATCATAACATGCACATAATTAATTGAACATAAAATAAACGGGAGTTTACCTTGCAATGCTTCCAATAACTAGAACACAATCACCAATCCAAGATCAACCTAACAAAGGTTGAATCTATGTTCCTGTACACACGTCTCGAACAAGCTACTTGACAAGCTAGGTCTACACGAGCAGAACCGTGTCGTAGAAGTGGAAAATTCAAATCGAACAACCCCAGAGTAGGGCTCGGCCGAATAAGGCTATGGCAAGGTTTAGGCTTGAGTTTTTCTCACAATGAATGAATAAAAAAACCAATACCTAGAGCCTTGTATTTATAGTGTCAAGGTAGCTTAGGTTTTAGGCTAGAACTAATTACAGAGAATATATTCTAGTCTAAAAACCAAGACCAAAACACATATATTCCCCATATAGGGTCGGCCATATGTTGCTCCCAAAATAACTTTGGGACACGATCTTTAGTTACCACTTTTACATTTAACGTCCGTTAGTCATTTTCCATTAAATACTTAACGGTCGTTAATCATAGTTTTAACACTCGTCAACTAATTAACTATATTTAAATAAAACATAATTAATTTATTAAATAGCTCTAAAAGTTTGTGTGCAATCCCATAGTCTCGAGTTCGATCCTAACACACGACTCTTTAAATACGTCCACAAACTAACAGCTCCCACTTGGACTATTTCATAAATATCGTGATCACATCGATTAGCGTCTAACTACACGTTGATGCCTCTAGTACGATCTCGAGTAAGGTCTCCTGGACAACACCTTTTAATGATTAAACATCATTATTATTATCCTTTTGTTTCTTAATATACGTTAATAAGGATATGGATCTCAGTCATTCTTTAATTAACAAAATGCTTTCTTGTTCGTTGATTATTAAAGATTACCAAATATCAATTTGGGTGTGGCCACACATACATCTTTAACTAATCCCACGAAGGGCCCAGCTGTATTAAAAATCCAACAAAATATTGAAGGAAACAAAATCCCATTTTGACTACAAGCAAAACTCATGAATTTTGCAACACCCCTAAAATCAAATTCGTATAGCCACCAGTTACGTATAGCGTTAGATTGATTCACAGAAATGCACTAGATCCACAACGTTTCCTGGTATCTCAGGTCGAAGGATAACTATTTATGATATACTTAATGACAAAGACCCATAAAGTAATATCACTTTAGTTGGGATAAGTCCTATATCTCGAATCATCGAGTATCATCTAAATTTGGTATGTAATCACATCAAGTATTTTTTCAAGAAATACTCCCACCAAACTTTATATTTGTCTTAAGTTAATAATATTCCCATATTATTAATCGACGACAGACAATTTAAAATAGAAATAATATTCATGGATATAAACATGCAAATATAGGATACAAAATTAACTAACAGAAATAAATGTAACCCAAACTTTATTTTATCAAGGTAATAATGTTTAACACCCCTTATCCAAATACTAAATAACAGATTTACATGAAGTCACTAGCTAACATAAGTCCTATTCCCTTAGCATGCTCGGTGACTTTCCTACCAGACAATGCTTAAGTGAAAGGATCAGCTAAGTTACTATCTGTGTGAACTTTCAACAAATTAATTTCACCGGAAACAACTTGCTCTCGAACATAGTGAAATATCCTTAGAAAATGTCTGGCGCCTTTCATGACTCCAGGTTCATTGGCGAATATGATTGCGGCAGAGTTGTCGCAATACACATTAGTAGCATTCTTTATTGAAGGCATCACTCCCAGATCATCAATAAATTTCCTAATCCAAACAGCCTCCATTGCGGCTTCTGAGGCAGCTACATACTCGGCCTGGGCAGCATGCATAGCTATTGTTGACTGCTTACGGCTCTTACAGTCTACAACTCCTCCATTGACGACAAAGACATAACCAGTCTGGGACTTCGTATCATCTTTATCACATTGCCAAGAAGCATCACAGAAACCTATAACATTCAGTTTTGTGTCTGGTTTACCCCTATAAACAAGAAACATGTCTTTCGTATTCCTTAAATACTTAAGAATGTGTTTAACAGCAGCCCAGTGGAGCTTACCAGGTTTCTGCTGATAACGACTGACTAAGTTATGAGAAAACGCCACATCGGGCCTTGTGTATCTTACAGCATGCATGATAGATCCTACAACCGAAGCATAAGGAACTCTTGCCATGTATTCCTCCTCTTCAGGAGTTGATACATCTTTCTCATGACTTAAACCATGATCAACATCCATAGGTTGATAACCTTTCTTGGAGTTGTGCATGTTGTACCTCTTTAATATCTTGTCAAGATATGCACTTTGACTAAGTCCAATCAACCATCTTTTCCTATCATGATAGATCTTAATACCCAATATGTATGCAGCTTCTCCTAGATCTTTCATAGAAAAACATTTACCAAGATAATCCTTGACAGCTTTAAGACCTGGTATATGACTTCCCATGATTAATATGTCATCAACATATAAGACCAAGAAAACTACATTACTCCCACTAGCTTTGCGATATACACATGGCTCATCACGATTCTGAACAAATCCAAACTTCTTGATTTCTTCATCGAATCGTTTATTCCATTGTCGTGAGGCTTGCTTTAGACCATAAATGGATGTTTACACACACGATTTGGATATTTAGGATCAACACACCCTTCAAGTTGCTCTATATAGATGTCCTCAGCTAAGCGACCATTCAAGAAGGCAGTTTTAACATCCATTTTCCATATCTCATAGTCATAGTACGCGACTATAGCTATGAGAATCCTAATAGCTCTAATGTCGGCTACCAGCGAGAAGGTCTCGTCGTAGTCAACACCATGCGTTTGACTGCAACCCTTGGCCACCAAACGAGCTTTATAGGATTGTATCTTTCCATCCATGTCAGTTTTTAACTTGTAAATCCACTTACTTTTCACTACTTTAGCACCAGGAGGTGGATCCACTTTCGTCCAAACTTCGTTGACATCCATGGAGTGCATTTCCTCATCCATAGCGCCTTTCCACTTTTTGCTCTTGGGATCAAGCATAGCAGATTTATAATTACCAGGTTCACCGAAGTCACCTGGTTCATTATCTTCAACCTCTATGTTTAGACTTAGACGGATGGGTACTCGAATAGTCCTTTCAGACCTTCGGATAGGAACTAATTCCGGTGGAGGACCCAGACTTTCTGGCTCTACGGGAATTTCGCTAGTAATTTCAGAAGGTGATGTATCTTCATGATCATCTTCCAGATCGTAGTTCCTCCCACTGAATTCCTGAGATACAAATTCTCTTTCAAGAAAATTTCCATATCTTGCAACAATAACTTTGTTTTTAGGTGGGAAGTAAAAGTAGTAACCTATAGTTTCCTTAGGGTATCCTACGAAGATACACTTCACGGATCTTTGATGGAGTTTATCAGCTGAGTCACGTTTCACGTATGCCTCACAACCCCATACCTTAAGATAAGACATATTAGGCTTCTTGCCGTGCCATATTTCATATGGTGTTTTACTTACCTTCTTTGTGGGAACCATATTAAGAATACGAATCGCAGATTCTAAGGCATAGTCCCAAAAGGATAATGGTAGAGTAGTAAGATTAAACATGCATCGCACCATATCCAATAATGTACGATTTCTCCTTTCAGATACACCATTTTGTTGTGGAGTATAAGGAGAAGTAAGATTATGGACAATTCCACTCTTAGCAAGATAATCTTTAAACTCTTGACTAAAGTATTCTCCACCTCGATCGGATCGAAGAGCTTTAATCTTCTTTCCAGTTTGTAACTCTACTTCAGCTTTAAACACTTTGAATGTTTCAAACACCTCAGATTTATGCTTAAGTAAATAAACAAAACCATATCGTCTGAAATCATCCGTGAATGTTAAGAAGTAGCTAGCACCTCTCTTTGGCACATGTCTAAGTGGTCCACACACATCCGTATGTATAAGACCAAGTAGATCCGTAGCCCTTTCAATGTTATCATTAAAAGGTTTCCTTGTCATTTTCCCAAAAATACAAGATTCACATTTATCCAATGATTCATCATCGAAAATATCCAAAAGTCCTTCTTTCGAAAGCTTTTGCATGCGAGTCTTCCTAATATGGGCAAGTCTACAATGCCAAAGATAAGAAGAATCCAAGTCTAACTTTATCTTCTTATTGATGCTAAATTTAGAATTATTATTATCATTGGTGACATGATCATTCATATCAATTTCAAACACACCATTCACAGCAATAGCAGTAAAATAGAAAATGCCATTAAAAGAAACAAAAATTCCATTATTAGAAACAGTATGGTGAAAACCAAGGTCTATCAAACAAGAAACAGAAACTACACCTCTAACAATACAAGGTGCATAATGACATTTATTCAAACTCAATACTAAACCCGAAGGTAAAACTAGCTTAAATGTTCCTATGGCTTCAACCGCTACTTGCGCGCCATTGCCCACCTGCAGAAATTGATCACCATAAGATAGCTTCCTTTCAATATTAAATCCCTGCATGGTATAACAAAGTTAATACCACATCCAGTATCATATACCCAGGAATTAGATTTGTATGATAGATTAAATAATTCAATCACAAGTAAGTTACCTAAAGTTGACGCACCAAGCTCAAACTTCTTCTTACTTGTACGTAAATCCTCGAGGTAAAGAGGACAGTTCCTCTTCCAATTTCCATCAGCATGACAGTAGTGGTATTTTTTATCCTTTTGACAATCATCCTTCTTCTTTGGAAGATGCTTCTTAGGTTTGTTATGATAAATCACAACTTGCTTGCCCTTATCAGGTTTTCCTTTGCCTTTATCCTGCTTATTCGATTGCGGTTTTGGCTTAGCAACCCTACCCTTTTGTATTGCAAGTACTTGAGGCATAGGTGCATGTGTAGGTGCTTTGTCCTTCAAACCCTTTTCATAGTCAATGAGCATTGCGTGCAAATTACTCAATGTCTTCCCCTCGTAATGCATGTTGAAGTTTCTGACAAACTCATTAAAGTCCTTGTTAAGGGACCTATTGATCAAGTTGATCGGCATTGCATCATCAAAGGGTTTCCCTAGCACAAAAAGCTGATCCAGCATCGCTTTCATTTTCAAGTAGTGTGCACTAACGGGTTGTCCTGCTTGATGTTTGCAGCTGTGCAGTTCGTCTACAAGATCGTAGAGCTCAACAGCTGGTGTCTTTTTAAACATATTGCGGAGCTCAGCAAGCATGTCCATTGGAGTATAGTACTCGAATTGTTGCTTGAGAGAAGCATTCATTCCGCTAAGCATGATGCAGGCTACATCAGAGTACCTTTTGTAATCGGTTTTGAAAAGAGCATGGTCCTCTTCGGAAGCATCTTTAGCAGGCATGTGAGGACAAGGCCGGTAAAACAATTCAATAGTATCAGTCACCCTCAAGACAATCCTTAGGGAGGGATACCAATCATTGAAGTTCGGGCCAGTCAGCTTCTCGCCTTCAAAGAAAGTTTTGAGGGGCAGAAGACACATGTTGAGAGTTGTTTTGGGATGAGCCATTTCTACAGAAAAGGTTCATGTATTAGTATTTCGATAATCAATACTTTCAAGAAAATAAAATTACCCAATTTAATAAATTAACCATAGTATTTTCCTTGAATTACTAGTACCCATGGTGACATAAATTTAATACATCAGTTGATCTGCTAGTAATAAATGTATTCAGCATGACAACTTGTCGAACAATTTAATTGACAAACCTATTTTGCAATTCTAGTATTTTAAAGGACTTACATTGCAAGTTTATTAACTTTGCATTGTAAACATGTTTAGTCCCTTTCTAATGCCTTGAGTTTCTAGTTCTCACTAACTAACTCAATTAAGTCTTCTAATCTATTGAACGTAAAACTTTCAATCGAGATCTCACTCATTTGAATAGTTTTCTTTCCATCACAATCTTAATCCAAGGGTCTTACTTGACTAAAATTGCAACTTCAAGTGTTCTCAATTAGATGGCATTCAACTTAAATTGTGGGTATTATTTTGATGTGTTAAATCAAAAATTTTATGTATGGAGAAGCATGCATACAACTCCATAGCATAAGTTTTATAAAATTTTCTATAGACATTTTATTGAAGATTAAATGACCAAATTAAAGAATTATAGAGTGCTAGATTATTTGTTCAGTAACCATTATTCATCGACGCCATTCTATAATCATTTGGGGAGCGAGGGAACTTTAATTCGTAAACCCAGCACACTCAACCAAGATGAAATATCGAGATGGAACACTCTATGAATAAGGATACTAACTTATAATGAAAGCACTAGATACATTCAATAATAGGTCTCATTTAAACTTCTTAGCAAATCTATTAGTTTTATATAGTTATTTAGTCAAATTTATATTTTTTTGGAAAATATACCCATTGTCTACAACATTTTAGACAAAAAAAGTTAAACACATGGCATATATCAAAAATATATTAGACAAAAACTAACTACTAAGCACAAATATACAAAATATATGCGCTAAAAATAAATCACATAGCCATATGCATTTATTTAGGTAATAAAATCTTTTTAAATCTAGGGTTTTTAATAGAATATTAAGTCTTCCCTAATTAAAGATTTTATGATCTCATTCAAAAATAAGAAGATATGCCAAATATTCGTAACATTTACCACATGGCAAGTTTGATCCAGGACAACATGCATGTAAATCATGGATCCACATAATCACTTAAAAAACAAGTAAAGATTATAATTTTTTCCATATAATCACTTAAAACAAGTAAAGATTATTATGTAGGATCGTTACCCGAATAATTAACTACATGATCTAACATTTAATCAAGTAATTAAATCCTAAGATCTAACATGATAAATATAGGGTTTACAAGAAAATCTTTTCTTTATTTAGCAATAACACAAAAAACATGTGATTCAAGCAAAATTGGTCCGAATTTTTAATAAAAAATGTGTAAACCCTAAATCTCATATTTTAACAATATAAAATTAAGATCATAGGTGTTCAATAATTATTGCAATGTTAAAACGGCTCGTGATGCCACTGTTGTTTTCTTAGATCTAACCTAACATTTATTTGATAAACAAAACCATATAAACATCATAGCATATGTGGAAGCAATTCAGGATCATATAATTATAACATGCACATAATTAATTGAACATAAAATAAACAGGAGTTTACCTTGCAATGCTTCTAATAACTAGAACATAATCACCAATCCAAGATCAACCTAACAAAGGTTGAATCTATGTTCATGTACACACGTCTCGAACAAGCTACTTGACAAGCTAGGTCTACACGAGCAGAACCGTGTCGTAGAAGTGGAAAATTCAAACCGAACAACCCAAGAGTAGGGCTCGGCCAAATAAGGCTATGGCAAGGTTTAGGCTTGAGTTTTTCTCACAATGAATGAATAAAAAAACCAATACCTAGAGCCTTGTATTTATAGTGTCAAGGTAGCTTAGGTTTTAGGCTAGAACTAATTACAGAGAATATATTCTAGTCTAAAAACCAAGACCAAAACACATATATTCCCCATATAGGGGCCGGCCATATGTTACTCCCAAAATAACTTTGGGACACAATCTTTAGTTACCACTTTTACATTTAACGTCCGTTAGTTATTTTCCATTAAATACTTAACGGTCGTTAATCACAGTTTTAACACTCGTCAACTAATTAACTATATTTAAATATAACATAATTAATTAATTAAATAACTCTAAACGTTTATGTGCAATCCTATAGTCTCGAGTTCGATCCTAACACACGACTATTTAAATACGTCCATAAACTAACACATACATGTGACCTTAATAAGATTTATGGGTAATCTTCGACAGCCCACAGATTCCTAACTTAAGATGAAAAAGGTAAAAGAAAGTGATACAAAATGCCAACAAAATAATGAAAATTATATTTTTAGCTCAGGATTAGTCAGGTAGTTGTACAATGTTTCTTGTGTTAATGTAATAATCCAAAGCTCTTATGTACCAATATATGCATTTGGAAACTTATGCAACACACAATCTCTTAGGAAATTTATAAAATTTTCAAAACATTCAAAATTACTTTATCATTTGAGATTTTTCTAAAATTTAATAGTTTCATGAACTTGTGAGAAAACTTTACCTCTAAAGTTCATATTAGAGGATCATTACCATAGTAATATCTTAGCTGTTATATGAAAAAGTGGTTGATAATAAAACCAAGTAAATAATTATGTTTGTTATTTAGCTCTTTATTTTGCTATTTGCATTTTTTGTTTGGTATTTAGCTCTTAACTTTATTAAGGCTGTGCTACATCGGGTTTCGCATTGGTTGTGAAGAGCATATCAGCTAAAGAAAGAGAAAAAGGAGAGTTGTTTCTCTTGTTTCTTTTGAAGATCTCAGCCAATAATTTTTTTCATCGGACTGCGTATGCATGAACATACCTTTGTAGCTAAGTAGATCGGGTGGTTTTCACTACCGCACATATTTTAACATTAAAATTAACTAGAAGGGTACCCGCGCGTTGCGGCTGCGGCTACTCTGTAACTAAAATTATGCAATCGCGATGTTTTATAATATATTTATTAATAATGACAATAACTTTAAGTTGAGATAAATTTAATCAATAATAAATCATTTCATATATAATAGTATTACGGGATTGTGATAATTGATAGTGAAGAGCATTTGTAAATACGTGTAACATTCTTCACAATATTATATAGCATATAAATATAAAAAATCTTCTTAATTTATATGTTTATATATTTTCATTCATCATAATGACCTTAAAATCTTTCTACTTTGATGTATACGATTTAATCAAATTCATTAGCAAAATGATATGTATTTCACTAAATTGTACTAAAATGCATATATAGACGATATATGTCTTCAAAAAAAAAATTATTAAAAACAAATTGAGAGGTTCAAATTTCAAATCAAAATAGAAATTTGATATTAAATTTACATTAGTAAACAATTTAAATAATTTTATCTAAAACTTTATAATTTATAGCAATATTATTTGTACATGTTGCATATTATTTTATATTAATTTTTTCATTCAATGTTTATTGCCCGCCAATTAATATAGAAATAAGTTTATGTAATTTTTGTGTTGTAAATGTTTGTATCAAAACCTTGTAACGTCGTACTACTTAAAATTTTTGAGAGAGACAGTAAAATCTCTTTTATAAGTAGTGCAGATTCATGTATTGTTAAAAAAAGTAGTAGAAATTAATTTAACGGTGCCGATTTTATCAGTTTCGATATGTCCTTTCCATCGTCTTCGGACGTTTATCTTGCTAGTTGAGCTGACAGTGACTCCGGTTGCCTGTTGAACCTCATCATTTTAGGTAGACAATATGTACGATTTTGTAGATATGTATGCTTTTAATTGTTGTATAATGTCAATATATAATAGTATTTCTAAGTAATGGGGTGTATTCGCTATGTATTAATTCATATGTATTAATTACTTTCAAGCTGAATATTAAATTATGTATTAATGAGTTTTAATATTATGTATTGATTATTTTTAATAATGAGTATTAAATGATATTTAGTATTTCTATTTTCGGTTTTGAAGCTAAGTTAATTTGTACATGATGCATTAGAATTAGTAAGTTGATTTTTGTAACATTATATAATTAGAAAAAAGGTTTTCTTTTAATATATTGTAGAGATTAAGAAAAAATAATATGCGCTTAGAAATTCGATTTTGGACATAAGAGTATCCACTATGATATTTCAAACATAGGTCTAACATTTTATAAAGAGGTCTAAATTTTTTTATCCATAGTGAGAAACCATTTTATTCTTATGTGGCATGAAGAGGTTTAGGATTATGAAGAGGTCCAAGACATTGTTTTTAATAAATGCTTTCCAAAGAAATGTAAACCACAAAAGTTTAACCATAGTGAGAATAAGTTCGTAATATGAAATGTTTTATGATTTAATGTAATTGTAAGATGTGCCACTTTTATAAACTTTTACATAGGTTCATCATAGTAGATACCCTAATAATAAGGATATTACCTGATCATCATTGATTATGTAATTTTGCACTGCAATAGTGTAATAAAAGCAGCAATTAATGAAAAAAAGATGTAAATACAAAGTTATTTATGGAGTAATAAGTATACATATTGAAAAAGTTTAAGGCATAATTGTATTCCATTCATGACTAAATGTGTATACACAACATTCCTGCTACATGAAATTTGTAAGGAAACTTAAAACAAATTAAGAATTGTAAAATCATTTAAAGTAATTCTCTTAACCAATCTTAAAAAGTTGATAGGTTCATGAACCACAACTAATATTGAATATCATCTTGGTTCTTATGCGAGAAAGTTAGGTTGAGATAAAAACAAATAGTTACTTTTTTTTTGTTTTTTAGCTCTTAATTTTTTTCGGTTACATTTGCTTTTTGTTATCTAGCTCTTAATTTGGTTAAAGTTGCACTATTTATACACTTTGCAGGGTTTTCCATTTCCATAGAGTTGCCTGTGAAGAATATATCGATAAGGAGGTAAAGAAGGCCAAAAACGTTTTTTTCAGTCACTTGAAAATTTCAGGTAATCTTTTATTTTATAAAACTCTTGGTACAGTAAATGTATAAAAAAGAACAAATTCGAACCAGCCTTTCCTTTTCCTGAGTAAGAAAAACTAGATTTCTTTTTTCTTTGTTTGAGGGGCTTTTTGTGCCCCTTTTTTGTACCTGGATCAACTTAAGGATCACTATTGCTTTGGTTATAGTCAATCTGTATAGATTTGTAACATGTGTTTTTTGGTACTTTTTCCTACGTGTAGTTATAAAGCAAGATTTCCATTTTTTTACCTTGATCTGACATTTGTAAGTTTTAGGGTTAATTTTTGAGTTTCAATCCATAAACCACAATAGTTAAATTCACTTGTTTTGTGATCTTCCTAACAATTATCATCTTTTTTGTATCATGTGTCAGCAAGCAAATAATGGACAATTCCAAGGACATGGGCATTAGGTTCAAGGAGTTAGCTGAGATGAAATTTGCCGAATACAACTATGTTCAAGCAAAGAAATTTTCCCAAAGGGCATTAGAATTATTCCCCGGGATGAACTTATTATCCACTTTTATTACTGTTATAGATATATTTCTCTCTAGAGAGAAAATAATCGATGGCCAACCAGATTGGTACGGGATTCTTGGGCTGGAAAAATCACCTACTACAGCTAAGAAAATAGTGGAAAGATATAATAAATTATGTAATGATATCAAGCTAGGGGAAGATTCGGTGATTGGTGTATTAGGAGCCAAGGAAATTTTAGCAGAGGCTTGTGCCGCTCTGACCGGAAGATCTTCTTGGATTCAGTGTCCCAATTGCATGCGTAATTTTAGCTATTACGAGGAAATAATATTGAAAAAAAATATTTTTTGTCGTGGCTGTGGTGAGTTCTTTTGTTTTGAAGAGCACCCTCACAAGATTAGAAAGAGTTCAAGGAGTAGTGAGCGACCATCAAAGTATAAGGACTTCATATGCTATTAAGTAGTGTGTAACATTGATGCATAAAACCTGAATTATATGACGAAGCAACTTCATGAAGTGTTTCTTTGGTATTGCGTCTTGAATGTTTATTACCTTGTTAGTTAACAATGAACTTATGGTGACTTCGCTTATGTGTTTGGTTGTATCGTGCAGATGCTATTCTGCTGTTACATTTTGCTTAATTTTTGAGTCTGTGGTTTCTATTAAACACCTGAATCTATAGACTCGGCTGCAGATTATCCAAACGCCTTCTAAAATTATTATGGTGGTGTATTTTTGAAGAATGTTTTTGTAACATCTGACCAACACACATGTTATAATATTTTAAAAAAGAAAATTTTAAGTTAAATTATGCAGATGATGTATTTAGTTAAGGTAGTTTTTAGTCCTAATTTAGTGTGAATATATGCATCTTTTGGTATAAAAGTAACACGAGTGTTATTTGGATGCGCCCCAACTTATTCCCATTTGATAGATCGAGTTGGGATAATGGTGGTAATACTCTAGATGACTATTTGACCAAAGAATAAGATGTTTGTCTTTGAAGAGGATGGTGATTTCATCAGTGTTGTTAACTATTGCAATTTAAGTGAAGTGTTTGATGGAAGAATTTCATGAAATTCAGATGGCGATTCGAACGCGTCAGATTAACAGTCCTCATGTTTTGCAATATCCTTACGTCCACACACCGTTAAGGGACGCAGATTTGTGTTTTCGTGTTTTGTAATTTAAAAGAATATATGTTCTACTTTGTTTATTTCATAGATGTGTACTATCTAGTTCTATGGTTTATTAGAAAGTGGTGTTACATGACACTATATACATCTTTTTTTGAAAGAAAGGCCACCCACATTCTCACACTCTGACCGGAATATCCGCCATATAGTCTGATGATTCTGATCGATTCAGCTAGATAGTCTTTTGGTTAAAAAATAAGTTTAAAACCATTTAAGAATATATATGGTAGAAATGATCAAAAAATGGTGTTTTAATTTTTAGGGAAATTACTTTTTTTACACCCATGAGTGTTACTGGAAGACTCTGTGAATGGCACCTCGGCAGTCCGGTTGCCAGAATGTTTTGGATATCTTTTTTCCATTTATTATTTTTTATGTTTGCATATGAATATTTAAACCTTTCCACATCTGAAATTTCAATTTAGTTTTATTATCAGTATATCTAACGTCTATGATACAAGAGTTTAGAGATAGGCGCATATTTTGGAGCTGAGTGTGGGGAACATGGTATGTTGGTGTGCGTTGCTGGTGACAACATAATGATGTCTCCACCTTTTATAGTCACCCCTGGATAATTTGACGAGGTACATTTTAACAGCTTTTAGAGGACTATACATTCATGCATAAGTTTCTACGGCTAGTTCTGATAATTTGTTCCGTTGCAGTTGATATGCATATACGGGAAAACACTAACGACAACTGAACAAAAGGTGGAGTTACTGAAATCTCAGAACAAAGCCAGCAGCTGATATTGCCGGAAGTGGCATAGGTAACTAGTGAAAAAGTACATGCATAGTGTAGAGAATATATTATGCACTTTGCTTTCACGATGTTGTGTTTTTCTTCTCTCACAGGTGATATTTGAGGTTTTTTTGACCCGACGTATTATGATTTAAAAGTGGAAAATAAGCCATAAACTAATAAATAAGTAAAAAATATGGGCTTATCAGATATAAGGAGAGTCAAATAAGAACATAAGCCCAAAATTTAGCTTAAACAAACACTCCCATAGTATATGACGTATGGATTGTTTGGTTCTTTTAAGACAAATTTGTCGGTTAACTTCTGTTTGTGTATCATACAGATTTTTATCTCAAAGGATATTAGAGAGCATTGGTCCACCGTCGTTTTTCTTACTCATAAACTTTATTTTTACCTAGGATAATATTGGGTCATGTTAGATTAACGCCATTTCTTTTTCTCGCTTAGATGGCGCCAAATGCTAACCGGAAGCTTGTTTACGTTTCCATTTCTTAATATGCTATTTAATCTTACTCGTGGCTTTGTTATGGCCGTGCTGTTTTGGAATTTTCAGGGTAAGAGCATATGAGCTAAAGAAAGCGACAACGAAGAGTTCTCTCTTCTTTCTTGTGAAGATTTTAGCTTCACTTCATAACTTCTTTAGATTTTCAGTGGTTTAGAAATAGGTTATTTGCCTCTTTTTTCTGTAGTAAACCATTAGGGTTTTTATTGGTACGTTAAATATTCAACGTTACAAAAAGAAAACTATGCAATTCAATCTTTTGAAATACCATTCACGTAACATGTTTACGGTTGCTTTCCTTAAATATATCTTGTCATTTTCAGGAATTCATTTTTACAATTATTGTTTTTTGTCGTTTACAAACCGACCCAGTCGTCTATTACATGCACTAGGGCTTGCACAGGGAATAACGTATACATTAATTCCATATCAGGAAATCATGGACTTTAACAAAGACATTGCTATGAGAATCAAGTGGCTTGCTGAGGATAGATTTACAGAAAAAGATTATGTTAGGGCAAGATATCTAGCTCACAAAGCAAAAGATATGTTTCCAGGGCTCAGCTTCATAACACTGTTTATTACTATCATTGATATTTATATATCCCGAGAAATACCCGATTGGTATGGGGTTGTGGGACTAGAAACACCAGCTACACATGAGCAAATCTGTGAGAAATATTTTAACTTACACCATGATATTAAGTCCGTCAAAGATAATGTGATTGGCAGTTACTGGTGATTGGTGCAAAAGGAGTACCGGAATTCTATCAGAGGCATTTTGCTTTGACTAATACATTCTGGACCGAGTGCCCCGGGTGCTTGTTTCAGTTTCAGTATTCCAGTCCTCTAGTGAATAAAGATATTAAGTGCACTAACTGTTCGGTGCTTTTTCTTGCTGTGAAACTTCCTCCTGGTTTACATCCGACGAGTCCCAGAAATATGAATCATTTTCAGAGGCAAGAAAAGAGTGCGGTTCTTGCATTAGGTGTACTTGCACGAGATAATGTTGGTGACGAGGGCACTTCAAACGGATTCAAAAGGTTACAGATGTGAAAGTGAGTCACCCATGTTTGTATCCTCAAGCTAGTGGGAGGATGCAGAAAAGCTTAGATAAAGTATTGAAGCAACCTGTTTTTTTTTTTGTGTTGTTTTTTTTCGTGTTCGCTATTGTACTTTGAATGTTTGGTAACTTAGAAGACCTTGTAAATGAAAGATATGCTGATGTTTCCTGTCTTTTTCCTGAAGATGTTAATCTATTTTTGAGCCTTGATCTAGTTTTGCTACTAGCTTACTGAGGTTTTGCTTATTGAGAAATTGCGTAAACGAGTAAGTTTTATCGTTTATGTAAATCATTCTTATGACAGGGAACGACTGTACTTACCCTTTATACACAGCAAAAAGAAAACATCTAGAGGTGTTCTGGTTAATTTGAGAATGTAAGGAGGTCACACATAACAAAATTTGTTCTTGCTGCAATACTAAGAGCTGCATATTGATGCACCTATACAAAATTGTTAGGATTGTCGGATTTGGTTGATCAATGCATCAGGCACGTTCAAATTTGAGCTCCGTGAGAATGATTATCGATCCACCCTTTCTAAATTAAGCATGTAAGCAGATTCACTAGAATAATATGGCTCCCTCAAAAAGGTAAAAATGGCATGAATCTACACTCTTAGATACACGACTTTTGATCAAGACGTGAAAAGGAAAACTGCATTTATACTCATTGTTATCACAAAGCATCTTTAGCACCATTTGGTTGTATAGTAAGCAAGTAACGGTATGCAGTACAACTATGGAAGTACTGAACACAACGTCTTTTCAACGTAGTGAAATCAGGTGGAGCACCAATACAGAGTCGTATATGATGTTCAGAATCTGGTTTTTAATCAATAGTTTCTCTGTTGGGTTGATATATGATATTCATAACAGCATTTCATAGTGCATCACACTAGTCTAAACTCAAACAAGTTCATCAATATAGATTATAAATTATTGTAATCGTTATGCCCGAGCAAAGCATGGGTATTGTACGAGCTTATTGGTGGAAGGTACATATCACAATTCACAAGAGATTGGATACAGGTCCATGCAACGAGAAAATATATAAGGGCAGCTTATACCGCCATTCATAGAGGGTTCAGTTGGTGGTTTAACCGCTATCTTCAAATAAAACATGGAATAGGCGGATAAAAGAGGGAAGATGGGTGGGTCAAAGGATCCGCTTAACCGGTTGCCTTCTCAGCTCATTGATGATATATGGTGTCCATGACTTCTATTAGCTTCCTGCAAGCTAAGCTTATATCTTTTTAGACATACATCCATTATATGTGATATACATTAATTGTGAAATTATACTAATTCATATAGATGGTTTATGATTATCATAACAATTATAAAAACCCCAAAATGGATCAAAGAACACACAGCGGAAGCAAATTAACAAGATCTTTAATTAACATGATTATAATTAATCAAGGCTAGGGTTACATACCTTTATCCTAGCAAGATCTACAAGTTGACGGAACGGTCACCGGTAGAGATAGATCACGAACACCACCAGGATGTAATCTAAAATAAGATTACACCACGATCTTGTACACACGTGATACGGTGAGTTAACCGTGAGTCTAGCACGAACAAAACCGAGCTTCCAAGTCTATGGAAGATCTACCCAACAACCCTAGAGAGGGGCTAGGACTAGATCTAGAATAACTTATTGAAAATCAAAGAAGAACCCTAATGGGTGTTTGTTTTGGCCGGCGGTTAGGAGCAAAGAAAAAGAGATATGGAGTGAAAAATTATGAGGCATTAGGTTTGTTTATATACACCTTGGAAAACTTCTCTTCCAAGGTTAAACAAGATAAAGCCAAAAAATCTTTTCCTCCTTATCTTGTCTCCCTATTTAGGCCGGATATATACATGCTCCAAAAGAGGTTTCCGGAACTTTTCCGACTCCTTCTTTTAGCTTCTTTAACCTTCTATAACGGTCGTTTAATACTTAACTTTTAATTACTTAACGATCTTTAGCTACGGTTTGATTTAATAAATATAATAAATATATTTAATAAATAAATTAACTCTTCACGTAATGTGTGCAATCCCGTGATCTCAAGTTCGATCCTATCACACGACTATCGATTTTTAAGTCCATAAACTTTCAGCTCCCACTTGGACAAAATTCGAATATCGTGATCACATTGATTAGCGTCTAGTTACACTAACAATGTCACTAATACAACTCGAGTAAGGTTTCCTGGACAAAACCTTTTAATGATATATAATCATTATTATTACCCTTTCATTTCAAATACATTGTTAATAAGGATATGGATCTCAGTCATTCCTTTCATTAACTATTCTGTTTCTCGTTTACGGATATAGTAAGATTACCAAAACACATTTGGGTGTGGCCACACAAACATCTTACTATTCTCCCGAGGGGCCCAATTGTATTTATACTTCAAATAATAATTTGAAGGAAACGAATCCCATTTCGACTACAAGCAAAACACATGAACTTTGCAACACTTCTGAAAATAACCCTTATGACTACCAGTTACGTTTAGCGTTAGGTTACCTTACAGAAATGCACTATATTCAATGCAGTTTTCTGGCATCTCAAGTCTAAGGATAACTTTTTATGATTTACTTAATGACAAAGATCCATAAAGTAAAATCACATAGTTGGGATAAGTCCAATATTTGATCCATCAAATATCATCCAAAATTGACCAATATACTTTCAAGTATACTCTGTCACTATTTTGAATTGTCTTAATCTAATAATACTCCCATATTATTAATCGACAACGAACATTTAGAAACATCATAATGCTCACGGATTAAAACATGTAAAATAGGATACAAAATCAAATAACAGAAAAATAAACGAAATCCAATCTTTATTTCATCAATTCAATAATGTCTTACATCCTTTATCCAAATATTAATAAACAGATTTATTGCATGAATTCGCTAGCTAGTTGCAGCCCAATTGCCTTGGCATGCTTAACTACCTTTGGCCTAGACAAAGCCTTAGTAAAAGGATCAGCTACGTTATTATCTGTGTAAACTTTTATTAATTTTATTTCTCGAGCTTCCACTTGTTCTCGAACGTAGTGATATCTACGTTTAAAGTGTCTGGCGCCCTTCATGACTCTAGGGTCATTGGCGAATATTATTGCCGCATAATTGTCGCAATATATATCAATAGGTTCTTTAATTGAAGGCATCACTCCAAGATCTCCAATAAACTTCCTAATCCAAACAGCTTCCATTGCAGCTTCTGAAGCGGCCATGTACTCAGATTGAGTCGCATGCATAGCAATGGTTTTCTGCTTACTGCTCTTCCAGTTAACTGCTCCTCCATTGATGACAAACACGTAACCCGTCTGAGACTTCGTATCGTCTTTATCACATTGCCAGTCCGCATCACAGAATCCTGTTACATTCAATTATGTGTCTGGTTTACCCCCGAATACCAAAAAACATATCTTTCGTACTTCTCAAATACTTTAGAATATGCTTAAAAGCAGTCTAGTGGGACTTTCCTGGATTCTGTTGGTATCTACTGACCAAGTTCTGAGCAAATGCCACATCGGGCCTTGTGCATCTTACAGCATACATAATAGATCCTACAGCCGAAGCATAAGGTACCTTCTTCATGTAAGCCACCTCTTCAGGTGATGATGCATCTTTCTCATGACTTAACTCATGCTTAACCTCCATCGGTAAGAAACCTTTCTTAGAGTTATGCATGTTATATTTCTTTAATATCTTATCAATATAAGCATCTTGGCTAAGACCAATTAACCGTCTACTCCTATCTCGATAGATCTTAATTCCCAGAATATATGCAGCATCTCCCAAATCCTTCATAGAAAAACATTTACCAAGATAATCCTTAACTTCCTTAAGTCTTGGAATGTTACTTCCCATGATCAATATGTCATCGACATACAGAATTAGGAACACTACATTACTCCCACTAGCTTTGCGGTATACACATGGCTCATCACGATTTTGAATAAATTCGAACTTTTTGATTTCTTCATCAAATCGCTTATTCCATTGACGTGATGCTTGCTTCAAACCATAAATAGACCTTTGAAGTTTGCACACGCGTTTTGGATATTTAGGATCAACATACCCTTCCGGTTGTTGCATATAGATGTCTTCATCTAAGCGACCGTCCAAGAAGGCAGTTTTAACATCCATTTGCCATATCTCATAGTCATAGTATGCTGCTATAGCTATGAGAATCCTAATAGCTCGTAAGTCTGCTAAAGGAGAAAATGTCTCCTCGTAGTCTACGCCAAAAGTTTGAGTAAAACCTTTAGCCACTAAACGTGCTTTATAGGATTGTACATTACCATCCATGTCAGTTTTCTTCTTATAGATCCACCTATTTTTCACTACTTTAGCATTTTTAGGTGTGTCTACAAGACTCCAAACATCATTGATTTCCATGGATTTCATTTCCTCATTCATCGCAACTATCCATTTTGACTTTTCTGGATCAGACATTGCGGATCGATAGTTAGCAGGTTCACCAAGATCCCCTACTTCCTCCTCATCATCCTCTATGTATAGACATAGTTTGTCCGGCGCACGTATAGCCCTTTGAGACCTACGTGGAGGAATTAATTCAGGTGGAACAGTCAGACTTTCTGGTTCTACAGGAATTTCATCGCTAGTATTTTCAGAAGGCAATGTATCTTCTTGAATTTCTTCAAGATCATAATTTCTCCCACTGAATTCTTGATTTACAAGATCATTTTCAAGGAAGTCTTCATACCGAGCCACAACTATTTTGTTCTCAGCCGGATAATAAAAGTAGTAACCCATAGTTACCTTAGGGTAACCTACAAAGATACATTTTACTGAGCGTTGTTGGAGTTTATCTCCAGAGTCACGTTTCACATACGCCTCACAATCCCAGACTTTCAAATAAGACAAATATGGCTTCTTGTAATGCCATAGTTCATATTGTGTCTTATCAACCTTCTTTGTGGGAACCATATTCAGAATACGAACAGCAGATTCAAGAGCATAATCCCAAAAAGATAATGGTAAAGTTGTAAGATTAAACATAGATCGTACCATATCCAATAATGTACGATTTCTCCTTTCAGATACACCATTTTGTTGTGGAGTATACGGAGAAGTAAGTTTCTGAACAATTCCATTCTTATTTAAATAATCTTTAAACTCTTGACTTAAATATTCACCACCACGATCAGAACGAAGAGCTTTAATCTTCTTTCCTAGTTGTAACTCTACTTCAGCTTTAAACGTTTTGAATGTTTCAAATACCTCATGTTTATGTTTAAGTAAATAAACATAACCATAATGGCTATAATCATCCGTAAACGTCAAGAAGTAGCTAGCACCTATCCTTGACACATGTCTAAGTGGTCCACACACATCAGTGTGTATTAAACCAAGTAGTTCAGTAGCCCTTTCAATATTGATATTAAAAGGTTTCTTGGTCATCTTCCCAGAGATACAAGATTCACATTTATCAAATGATTCATCATTGATACTTTCTAAAAGCCCATCACGTTGAAGCTTTTGTATGCGAGTCTTCCCAATATGGGCAAGCCTACAATGCCAAAGATAAGAAGAGTTCTTGTCTAACTTACTCTTCTTATTCATGCTAAAAACAGAATTATTTTTTTCTCTTGGGATTTTTATCATGCATGTTAATTTCAAAAACACCATTTACAGAAATTGCATCAAAATAGAATAAACCATCTTTGAAAACAAAAATTCTATTATTATCAATCGTGTGAGTAAATCCAAGATCCAACATACAAGAAAAGGAAATGACACCCCTAACAATTGTAGGTGCATAGTGACAATTATTCAAAAACAGTACTAAACCCGAAGGTAAAACTAATTTAAATATTACTATAGCTTTAACCGCTGCTTGTGCGCCATTGCCCACTTGCAGAAATTGTTCCCCATAGGTAAGCCTCCTTTTCAACTCAAATCCATGCAAGGTATTACAAATATTAATACCACATCCCGTATCATATACCCAGGAGTTTGATTTGTATGAAAGATTAAATAACTCTATCATAAAAAAGTTACCAGAAGATGGTGCTGCAACAGCTTGCTCAAACTTCTTCTTATGTTCTGCCATTTCATGGAGATAGAGAGAGCAATTCCTCTTCCAGTGTCCAATCATCTTGCAGTAGTGACAAGTCTCATCTTTCAGAGATTTCTTAGCAAAGTTCTGCTTTGGTTTTGATGTAGTCGCAACTTGCTTGCTCTTATCAACCTTGCCTTTGCCTTTCTGCTTCTTATTCACTTGCGGTTTTGGTTTCGACACTCTACCCTTTTGTACATAAAGTACTTGAGGACTAGCAGTGGGTGCCTTATCTTTCAAACCCTTTTCGAAGTCAATGAGCATTGCATGCAAATCATTAACTGTCTTCCCCGTGCAATGCATATTATAGTTACGAACGAAATCATTGAAGTCCTTATTAAGGGACCTATTGATCAAGTTAATAGCCATATTACTACCAAAGGGTTGTCCTAGTGATATGAGTTGTTCCATATAACCCCTCATCTCCATATAATGAGCACTTACGGACTTTCCAGGAGCTTGCTTGCAACTATGTAGAGCATCAACCAGATCATAGATCTCTACAGCTTGCGGCGTTTCATACACAGCCTTGAGTTCATCAAGCATTTGCTGAGGAGAAGCTAGCTCATACTTCCTTTGAAGTGATGGAGCCATTCTCCCTAACATTACAGCAGCCACCTCATGGTGCTTCTTAACGTTAGCAGCGTGTTGAAGCCTTTCCGCATCAGTTGCTCCTTCAGCAAGATCCTCCAGAAAAGGAGTTTCTAAGATATTGATGGTACCCGCTGCTCTCAGAACAATTCTTAGTGAGCGGTACCAATCATTGAAATTAGGGCCAGTAAGTTCAGGCCGTTCAAAAAAATCTTTGAACTCCGAGCTTATTGTCAGATTGTTTCCGGGTTGAGCCATTTCTACAGAAATAAGTTCAAACATTAGTATTTTCGATAATAAAATTCAAGAAAATAAAATTACCCCGGTAATAAAACCATAGTATTTTACTTGAAAAACTAGAATCCATATTGACATAGATTTATCACATCAGTTGATCTGCTAGTGACAAATGTATTCAACACAGTAACTTGTCGAACAATAATTGCCAAAACATATTGCAATTTCTAGATATGTCAGGGATTTACATTGCCAAAAACATTTGCATTGTAAACATGTTTTATCCCTTCTTTATGCCTTAAGTTTCCAGTTCTCACTGAGTAACTCAATTAAGTCGACTAATCTAAAGAACGTAAAACCTTCATGTGCAATCTTATTCAGTCATGAAGTTTTCTCTCTATTACATCATCGTTCGATATCTTATATGACGACAATTGTAACTTCAAGTGTTCGTCAATTAGAGGGCATATGACTTAAATTTTAGGGTATAGATTTTGGTGTCAAAATCATGTACGGAGAAGCATGCATACATCTCCATAACATAAGTTTAATAAAACGTTTAGTAAACTTTTTGGTGAGACTAAAAGTTCATCATATATTTGCAAGTTGAGTTATTGGTTAAACCAATCAACCTTAAAAAATTATACCAATAACAACCGTAGGTAATTCTAATTTTGACGCACAGGCGAGCCGGGAATTTTGGTCAGCGCTGAAGCATAACACCTCCTTCCTTAACCGGGTACTTGACCAGCGGTGCGTTATATCCACTTTATAGTTTGTCAAAATTGAGTAGGTCGTTAAGTTGCTATTGCAATTCTAATCAACACAAATCATATGTAATTTAGATCTCAAAACAATTCATTAATTTTGATAAGATTTAGTCATACTATTTTTCTTAAAAAAATTACCCTTGTTTACAACATACAATGTAAAAACGCATGAAAACAAGTATTACAAAAAAAACTAAATCAAATAGCCACATGCAATAACAATTTATTCAAAGAACATTAAATCTAGGGTTTTTATGAACATAAAAAGTCTTCCCTAATTTTAAAACTTTGAATCAAATAAAGCAAATAGCAATCAAAATTATATGATCCGTAAAAACATGCATGTTTATTACGGATCTCCCACATTCTCTTAACAATTAAAAAACTACTACGGATCGTAACTACGCATAACATAACAATTAATTCACGCAAAATATCTAAAGTTTAATTACCATGTAATTTTAGGGTTTACTAAATTTTTTTTTTTTTATAAAAATTCGGCAAATCCGAATTTAAAAAACAAAAAACAAAAAAAACTAATTTTTTATAAAACCTAAAAACCAACATGTAATTATTAACACCAATCAATGTTAGTTAAAAAAACTTTAGATCTTGATAATTAACATCATGTTAAAACGGCTCTGATACCACTGATGGTTTATGATTATCATAACAATTATAAAAACCCTAAAATGGATCAAAGAACACACAGCGGAAGCAAATTAACAAGATCTTTAATTAACACGATTATAATTAATCAAGGCTAGGGTTACATACCTTTATCCTAACAAGATCTACAAGTTGACGGAACGCTCACCGGTAGAGATAGATCACGAACACCACCAGAATGTAATCTAAAATAAGATTACACCACGATCTTGTACACACGTGATACGGTGAGTTAACCGTGAGTCTAGCACAAACAAAACCGAGCTTCCAAGTCTATGGAAGATCTACCCAACAACCCTAGAGAGGGGCTAGGACTAGATCTAGAATAGCTTATCGAAAATCAAAGAAGAACCCTAATGGGTGTTTGTTTTGGCCGGCGGTTAGGAGCAAAGAAAGAGAGATATGGAGTGAAAAATTATGAGGCATTAGGTTTGTTTATATACACCTTGGAAAACTTCTCTTCCAAGGTTAAACAAGATAAAGCCAAAAAATCTTTTCCTCCTTATCTTGTCTCCCTATTTAGGCCGGATATATACATGCTCCAAAAGAGGTTTCCGAAACTTTTCCGACTCCTTCTTTTAGCTTCTTTAACCTTCTATAACGGTCGTTTAATACTTAACTTTTAATTACTTAACGATCGTTAGCTAGGGTTTGATTTAATAAATATAATAAATATATTTAATAAATAAATTAACTCTTCACGTAATGTGTGCAATCCCGTGATCTCGAGTTCGATCCTATCACACGACTATCGATTTTTAAGTCCAAAAACTTTCACATATGATAATATAATTTAAAATAAATCAAATTTTGTGATGAAATTGAATGTTGTTCTTAGGGGATGACTTTGTTAGGATATGGAAATACTAATGAAAATTGAACAATGAAATCATGCTTAAGTATCACTCAAAAGTTGGTTTCTTACATCTCAAAAGTCTTGTGATATAGGGATTCACTTAATTCTGATATTAAAACAAAAACATTCCAGTTTAAAGTTTGATTTTGATTACCATGCCTGTATATAACGTTAGCGAGTCCTAAAAGACCTTTGCACAATTGTACCCGCACCTTAGATACCACTATATAGACACCCGATTAGACACATAAAGAATCATTATAATCGATATACCTTCATTGTGGAGGGATCAATCTATGGGTTAGAATTCACAAAAGCGCCATTCGGTAAGAATTAAAGTTATTTTAGGCTTTTAGCATTAACTTTGTTACATTTTTTAGATCCTTGCTTTATTGGCAGTGCATTAATGCATTGATGCTTATTTCTGTTAAGAATAAGATATAAAGGGATTTACATTAGAAGACAACGATTCTTGTTTTCTGTTTCAATTTTAACTACGGGTATGGACATACATGTGACCTTAATCAGATTTTGTGGTAATTTCAACAACCCACAGTTTCCTAACTTAAGATGAAAAAGGTAAAAGAATGTGAACATAAAATAAAATGCCAACACAATACTGAGAACTCTATTTTTAGTTGAGGATTAATGAGGTAGTTGTACAATGTTTCATGTGTTAATGTTAATCGCAAAGACCACTTCTAATCGCCTACACCGCCATTGTCATCAAAAGACTTAGATGCCATTTGTCTTCATCACCCCCATCGCCACCACTTCCAGCGGCCAACACCACCACCCCTTTTAGCCGTCATCACCACCACCGCCACATTGAACTGTCATCACCTCCATCACCACTTGTCATCACCTCCATCACCACTTACAGCAAGATAACAACATCACCACCTATATATTGAATCAAGCTGGTGTTCTCTCTTGCTAACCTCATCACCGCCATTCAATAGTTTTAAATAATAAGATATATGAATATAATATATATAATAACATCATATTTTATACTAGTGTATACAAACATAAATGTATGTACCAAATTTGATTATCCATATATTCTTCAAGTGGGTCCATGTTGGTACGCATAGTCCAATTAAACATGGTTGGATACTAAGGTATTATGCTTAATTTAGAACATAAATCATGGATTCCGATTAATGAGACGTTGATTCCATCTACCAGAATTTTATTGCCTGCAGGTTCTACTTAGCTATATGGAAGAGTGTTTGTTGGGAAGTGGTGTTTCTCGTGTTTTAGGGAAGAAGACAAAGAAAAATAAAAAATAGTCCTTTTAGTAACGGTGAACTTTTAAGAATTATTAAGTCAAAGTATATAAATGATACAAAACATAAACACCAAGTGGGTCGCCCGCACTTTCGGAACTCCGGTTACTAAATCTGCAAAAATGGCATACTACAAGTATGATTTTTGCATTTTAGTGAAATTAAAAAAAGTAAAAATAATGCGCTCTTAGAAATTCGATTTTGGCCATAATAATGAGGATTCTATATTATCTCATCCTTGATTATGTAATTTGGAACTACAATAGTGTAATAAAAGCAACAATTAATGAAAAAAAAGATGTAAATGTAAAGTTATTTATGTAGTAATAAGTGTACATATAAAGGTTAACGCAAAATTGTATTCCATTCAATTCCTGACTAAATGTATACACAATATTCATGCTACGTGAAATTTGTAAGGAAATTTAAAACAAATTAAGAATTGCAACATCATTTAAAGTAATTCTCCTAACCAATGCTAAAAAGCAATTGATAGGCTCATGAACCACAACTAATACAGAATATCTTGGTTCTTATGCAAGGAAGTGGTTGAGGTAAAAACAAATAGTTACATCTCTTTGTTTTTTAGCTCTTAATTTCGTTTCGGTTACATTTGTTTTTTGTTATCTAGCTCTTAATTTGGTTAAAGTTGCACTATTTATACACTTTGCAGGGTTCTTAAGATCCATAGAGTTGGCTGTGAATTGAAGAACATATCAATAAGGAGGTAAAGAAGGCCGAAAAAGTTTTTCTCAATCTCTTGAAACTCTCAGGTAAACTTTTATTTTATAAAAATCTTGGTACACTAAATGTATAAAAAAGAACAAATTCGAACCGGCCTTTCATGAATAAGAAAAACGAGATTTCTCTTTCTTTGTTTGAGGGGCTTTTTGCGCCCCCCTTTTTTGTACGTGGATCATTTTAAGGTTACATTATTGCTTGAGTTTCTGTCAATATGTATAGATTGTATAGATCTAAAACATGTGTTTTTTGGTTACTATTTACTATGTGTAGTTATATAGCAAGATTTCCATTTTGTTTACCTGGATGTGACATTTGTTACTTGTTGTGAGCTTTAGGGCTTTAACTTGTTTTAATTACAATTTGTTGTTCAAACCTACTTAATTTTGTAGGTATGCATTTTTACAAGATTCAAATTATAAACCACATCAGTTAAGCTCATTTTTTTGTGATCATCCTAACAATTATCATCCGTTTTGTATCATGATGTGTCAGCAAATAATGGACAATTCCAAGGACATGGGCATCAGGTTCAGGAAATAGCTGAGATACAATTTGCGAAATGCAATTATGTTCAAGCAAAAAATTATTCTCAAAGGGCATTTGAATTATTCCTCGGGATGTACTTATTATCTACTTTTATTACTGTCATAGACATATTTCTTTCTAAAGAGAGAATAGTCGATGGCCAACCAGATTGGTACGGGATTCTAGGGCTGGAAAAATCACCTACTACAGCTAAGAAAATAGTTGAAAGATATAATAAAATATGCAATGATATCAAGCTTGGGGAAGATTCGGTGATTGGTGTATTAGGAGCCAAGGAAATTTTAGCAGAGGCTTGTGCCGCTCTAAGCGGAAGATCTTCTTGGATTCAGTGTCCCAATTGCATGCATAATTTTAGCTATTACGAGGAAATAATATTGAAAAAAAATATTTTTTGTCGTGGCTGTGGTGAGTACTTTTGTTTTGAAGAGCACCCTCACAAGATTAGAAAGAGTTCAAGGAGTAACAATGATGCATAAAACCTGAATAATATGACGAAGCAACTTCATGAAGTGTTTCTTTGGTATTGCATCTTGAATGTTTATTACCTTGTTAGTTAACAATGAACTTATGGTGACTTTGCATATGTGTTTGGTTGTATCCTGCAGATGCTATTCTGCTGTTACATTTTGCTTAATTTTTGAGTCTCTGGTTTCTATTAAACACCTGAATATGTAGACTCGGGCTGCAGATGATCCAAACGCCTTCTAAAATTATTATGGTGGTGTATTTTTGAAGAATGTTTTTGTAACATCTGACCAACACACATGTTATAGTATATTAAAAAAGAAAATTTGAAGTTAATTTATGCAGATGATGTATTTAGTTAAGGTAGTTTTTAGTCCTAATTTAGTGTGAATATATGCATCTTTTGGTATAAAAGTAACACGAGTGTTATTTGGATGCGCCCCAACTTGTTCCCATTTGATAGATCGAGTTGGGATAATGGTGGTATATAGGTTTTCCAGTATTTTGTGTAAAATATGAAATTACTCTAGATGACTATTTGACCAAAGAATAAGATGTTTGTCTTTGAAGAGGATGGTGATTTCATCAGTGCTGTTGTGCTGTTAACTATTGCAATTTAAGTGAAGTGTTTGATGGAAGAATTTCATGAAATTCAGATGGCGATTCGAACGCGTCAGATTAACAGTCCTCATGTTTTGCAATATCCTTACGTCCACACACCGTTAAGGGACGCAGATTTGTGTTTTTGTGTTTTGTAATTTAAAAGAATATATGTTCTACTTTGTTTATTTCATAGATGTGTACTATCTAGTTCTAAGGTTTATTAGAAAGTGGTGTTACATGACACTATATACATCTTTTTTTGAAAGAAAGGCCACCCACACTCTCACACTCTGACCGGAATATCCGCCATATAGTCTGATGATTCTGATCGATTCAGCTAGATAGTCTTTTGGTTAAAAAATAAGTTTAAAACCATTTAAGAAGATATATGGTAGAAATGATCAAAAAATGGTGTTCTAATTTTTAGGGAAATTACATTTTTTACACCCATGAGTGTGATACTGGAAGACTCTGTGAATGGCACCTCGGCAGTCCGGTTGCCAGAATGTTTTGGATATCTTTTTTCCATTTATTATTTTTTATGTTTGCATATGAATATTTAAATCTTTCCACATCTGAAATTTCAATTTAGTTTTATTATTAGTATATCTAACGTCTATGATACAAGAGTTTAGAGATAGGCGCATATTTTGGAGCTGAGTGTGGGGAACATGGTATGTTGGTGTGCGTTGCTGGTGACAACATAATGATGTCTCCACCTTTTATAGTCACCCCAGGATAATTTGACGAGGTACGTTTTAACAACTTTTAGAGGACTATATATTCATGCATAAGTTTCTACGGCTAGTTGTCTGATAATTTGTTCCGTTGCAGTTGATATGCATGTACGGGAAAGCACTAACGACAACTGAACAAAAGGTGGAGTTACTGAAATCTCAGAACAAAGCCAGCAGCTGTAATTGCCGGAAGTGGCATATGTAACTAGTGAAAAAATACATGCATAGTGTAGAGAATATATTATGTACTTTGCGTTCACAATGTTGTGTATTTCTTCTCTCACAGGTGATATTTGAAGTTTTTTGACCCGACGTATTATGATTTAAAAGTGGAAAATAAGCCATAAACTAATAAATAAGTAAAAAATATGGGCTTATCAGATATAAGGAGAGTCAAATAAGAACATAAGCCCAAAATTTAGCTTAAACAAACACTCCCATAGTATATGACATATGGATTGTTTGGTTCTTTGAGAATCATTTATCAGTTAGCTTCTGTTTGTGTATCATATAGATTTTTATCTCAAGGATATTAGAGAGCATTGGTCCACCGTCGTTTTTCTTACTCATAAACTTTATTTTTACCTAGGATAATATTTGGTCATGTTAGATTAACGCCATTTTCTCTTTCTCACTTAATGGCGCCAAAGGCTAACCGGAAGCTTGTTTACGTTTCCATTTCTAAATATGCTATTTAATCTTACTCGTGGCTTTGTTATGGCCGTGCTGCTTTGGAATTTTCAGGGTAAGAGCATATGAGCTAAAGAAAGCGAAAAAGAAGAGTTCTCTCTTCTTTCTTGTGAAGATTTTAGCTTCACAGCTTCATAACTTCTTTAGATTTTCAATGGTTTAGAAAGCGGTTATTTGCCTCTTTTTTCTGTAGTAAACCATTAGGGTTTTTGATGGTACGTTAAATATTGAACGTTACAAAAAGAAAACTATGCAATTCAATCTTTTGAAATACCATTCACGTAACATGTTTATGGTTGCTTTCCTTAAATATATCTTGTCATTTCCAGGAATTCATTTTTACAATTATTGTTTTTTGTCGTTTACAAACCGACCCAGTCGTCTATTACATGCACTAGGGCTTTCACAGGGAATAACGTATACATTAATTCCATATCAGGAAATCATGGACTTTAACAAAGACATTGCTATGAGAATCAAGTGGCTTGCTGAGGATAGACTTACAGAAAAAGATTATGTTAGGGCAAGATATCTAGCTCACAAAGCAAAAGATATGTTTCCAGGGCTCAGCTTCATAACACTGTTTATTACTATCATTGATATTTATATATCCCGAGAAATACCCGATTGGTATGGGGTTGTGGGACTAGAAACACCAGCTACACATGAGCAAATCTGTGAGAAATATTTTAACTTACACCATGATATTAAGTCCGTCAAAGATAATGTGATTGGCAGTTACTGGTGATTGGTGCAAAAGGAGTACTGGAAATTCTATCAGAGGCATTTTGCTTTCTGACTAATACATTCTGGACCGAGTGCCCCGGGTGCTTGTTTCAGTTTCAGTATTCCAGTCCTCTAGTGAATAAAGATATTAAGTGCACTAACTGTTCGGCGCTTTTTCTTGCTGTGAAACTTCCTCCTGGTTTACGTGTGCTTGCACGAGATAATGTTGGTGAAGAGGGCACTTCAAACGGATTCAAAAGGTTACATATGTGAAAGTGAGTAACCCATGTTTGTATCCTCAAGCTAGGGAGAGGATGCAGAAAAGCTTAGATAAAGTATTGAAGCAACCTGGTTTTCTTTTTGTGTTGTTTAATTATTTTTCGTGTTCGCTATTGTACTTTGAATGTTTGGTAACTTAGCAGACCTTGTAAATGAAAGATATGCTGATGTTTCCTGTCTTTTTCCTGAAGATGTTAATCTGCTTTTGAGCCTTGATCTAGTTTTGCTACTAGCTTAGTTAGGTTTTGCTTATTGGACTCCAGGCTGTTAATGGTGTATATGCAGTATATCGGTGACGTATTTCCATAGTTACGTACTGCTGTGAAATTTATAATATATAATTAAATTTTTTAATGTGGTAGTTATTGGTGCACTAAATTCTTCAATGGAGTAATCAACAGTAATAATTGGTGATATCTTTCATCCTCATTCGATAGATTGAGAAATCGCGTTGACGAGTAAGATTTATCGTTTATGTAAATCATTCTTATGACAGGGAACGACTGTACTTACCCTTTATACACAGCAAGAAGAAAACATCTAGAGGTGTTCTGGTTAATTTAAGAATGTAAGGAGGTCACACATAACAAAATTTGTTCTTATTGCTATACTAATGTTGGATTTAATCGTTTATACCAAGTCTTTACGTGTGCATGGTTCACATGTGCATTGTTGCAGCTTTAGAATATCTTTTGTTTTATTAGTTATTTCTTACTTAGACTTGGCAAATATGTAACCGAGTATTGTGGTAGTGCATTAGGAAATAGTCAGTAGTGTACCGATTCTATAGGATAGTTGGTAGGTAGTTTTTTACTGCTACTTTCATGTTTCCACTTAGGTTTCGTTAGGCTATATATAGGCCTTAGGTTACAATAGTATGTAGTCAGTTTTACTCATTAATAAACAGAAAGATTGAAACCCAATCTGGCCGTTTTGATTGGTGTTTGTGTTGTGTGAGTCCGGGTCCGAGGAGGCTAATTCCAACATTTGGTATCAGAGCGTGTTCGATCAACGGGTTTGAGAGTCGGTTCAAGAAACGGTGTAGCCCTTCGCTGCGGGGTGGACGCAGTAGGGAACCGGGTGTAGTGCCGAAGGGGTTGTGATATTACGATCACATGTTGTAGTCCCGAGAAAGAAAAGAAAAGACTGAAAAAGACCGACGCTGTAGAGAAGACCGAAGAAGCTCCGGCGTGAGTCCGAAGACCGTGAGACCGAAAAGACCGACGCTAGCAAGAGGAGACCGTGAGACCGAAAAGACCGTAGCTAGCAAGAGGAGACCGTGAGACCGTGAGACCGTGAGATCGTGACAGAAAAGTAGACCGAAGAGACCGTAGACCAAAGAGACCGAAAGGCCGAAGGGCCGAAGACCGAAAGGCCAAAGACCGAAGACCGAAAGGCCGAAGACCGAGATAACTGTGAACGGCGGGTTATCTAGACCGATGTTTCAACAGCAAAAGACCGAAGGACTGTTGAATCAAAAGACCGAGACCGAAGGAGGCAACATGGCCCAAGACCGTGGCCGCGTGTTGCATGAGTAAGAAACTCAGACCGAAGTTTCAACCGAAGACCGAAGGAGAAGGATACCGTTGAATCGAGAGACCGAAGACCGAATTATTGAATTAGAGGACCGAAGATTCAAAGAAAGAACAAATAAATTTGATCACGTGTGGTGGTCAAAAAGAAAGAAAAATAGCAAGGGCTGCTTAGAACAAGACAAGGCAAGAGCAAGGAAAACGCATTTGAAGCAAAGCTCGTTGAACGGGAAGACCTCAAAGCAGGCGGGTTTGATTTGTTTTTCTTGCAGATGATGGAGAGACTTCAACACAGGGGGTGTTGACTCGGTTAGACGAGATGGTTTCTGGTGTGTCCAGAAAAAGTTGAGAAACCAGATGGTGCGAAAGAAGGTGTTTAGGACGTGACGGAGGTGGCGTGAATAAACGATTAAGGGGGAATGTTGGATTTAATCGTTTATACCAAGTCTTTACGTGTGCATGGTTCACATGTGCATTGTTGCAACTTTAGAATATCTTTTGTTTTATTAGTTATTTCTTACTTAGACTTGGCAAATATGTAACCGAGTATTGTGGTAGTGCATTAGGAAATAGTCAGTAGTGTACCGATTCTGTAGGATAGTTGGTAGGTAGTTTTTTACTGCTACTTTCATGTTTCCACTTAGGTTTCGTTAGGCTATATATAGGCCTTAGGTTACAATAGTATGTAGTCAGTTTTACTCATTAATAAACAGAAAGATTGAAACCCAATCTGGCCGTTTTGATTGGTGTTTGTGTTGTGTGAGTCCGGGTCCGAGGAGGCTGATTCCAACATTTGGTATCAGAGCGTGTTCGATCAACGGGTTTGAGAGTCGGTTCAAGAAACGGTGTAGCCCTTCGCTGCGGGGTGGATGCAGTAGGGAACCGGGTGTAGTGCCGAAGGGGTTGTGATATTATGATCACATGTTGTAGTCCCGAGAAAGAAAACAAAAGACTGAAAAAGACCGACGCTGTAGAGAAGACCGAAGAAGCTCCGGCGTGAGACCGAAGACCGTGAGACCGAAAAGACCGAAGCTAGCAAGAGGAGACCGTGAGACCGAAGAGACCGTAGCTAGCAAGAGGAGACCGTGAGACCGTGAGACCGTGAGACCGTGAGATCGTGACAGAAAAGTAGACCGAAGAGACCGTAGACCGAAGAGACCGAAAGGCCAAAGGGCCGAAGACCGAAAGGCCAAAGACCGAAGACCGAAAGGCCGAAGACCGAGATAACCGTGAACGGCAGGTTATCTAGACCGATGTTTCAACAGCAAAAGACCGAAGGACTGTTGAATCAAAAGACCGAGACCAAAGGAGGCAACATGGCCCAAGACCGTGGCCGCGTGTTGCATGAGTAAGAAACTCAGACCGAAGTTTCAACCGAAGACCGAAGGAGAAGGATACCGTTGAATAGAGAGACCGAAGACCGAATTATTGAATTAGAGGACCGAAGATTCAAAGAAAGAACAAATAAATTTGATCACGTGTGGTGGTCAAAAAGAAAGAAAAATAGCAAGGGCTGCTTAGAACAAGAGCAAGGAAAACGCATTTGAAGCAAAGCTCGTTGAACGGGAAGACCTCAAAGCAGGCGGGTTTGATTTGTTTTTCTTGCAGATGATGGAGAGACTTCAACACAGGGGGTGTTGACTCGGTTAGACGAGATGGTTTCTGGTGTGTCCAGAAAAAGTTGAGAAACCAGATGGTGCGAAAGAAGGTGTTTAGGACGTGACGGAGGTGGCGTGAATAAACGATTAAGGGGGAATGTTGGATTTAAGCGTTTATACCAAGTCTTTACGTGTGCATGGTTCACATGTGCATTGTTGCAGCTTTAGAATATCTTTTGTTTTATTAGTTATTTCTTACTTAGACTTGGCAAATATGTAACCGAGTATTGTGGTAGTGCATTAGGAAATAGTCAGTAGTGTACCGATTCTATAGGATAGTTGGTAGGTAGTTTTTTACTGCTACTTTCATGTTTCCACTTAGGTTTCGTTAGGCTATATATAGGCCTTAGGTTACAATAGTATGTAGTCAGTTTTACTCATTAATAAACAGAAAGATTGAAACCCAATCTGGCCGTTTTGATTGGTGTTTGTGTTGTGTGAGTCCGGGTCCGAGGAGGCTGATTCCAACAACTAAGAGCTGCATATTGATGCACCTATACAAAATTGTCAGGATTGTCGAATTTGGTTGATCAGTGCATCAGGCAAGTTCAAATTTGAGCTCCGTGAGAATAATTATCGATCCACCCTTTCTAAATTAAGCATGTAAGCAGATTCGCTAGAATAATATGGCTCCTTCAAAAAGGTAGAAATGGCATGAATCTACACTCTTAGATACACGACTTTTGATCAAGACGTGAAAAGGAAAACTGCATTTATACTCATTGTTATCACAAAGCATCTTTAGCACCATTTGGTTGTATAGTAAGCAAGTAACGGTATGCAGTACAACTATGGAAGTACTGAACACAACGTCTTTTCAACGTAGTGAAATCAGGTGGAGCACCAATACAGAGTCGTAGATGATGTTCAGAATCTGGTTTTTAAATTTTAATCAATAGTTTCTCTGTTGGGTTGATATATGATATTCATAACAGCATTTCATAGTGCATCACACTAGTCTAATCTCAAACAATTCATCAATATAGTTTGTAAATTATTGTAATCGTTATGCCCGAGCAAAGCATGGGCATTGTACTATTTTGTCGGTGGAAGCTAAATATCACAATTCACAAGAGATAGGACACAGGTCCATTAACTAGTGCAACGAGAAAATAGATAAGGGCAACTTATACCGCCATGAAGTATTCAAAGAGGGTTCAGTTGGTGGTTTAATCGATATCTTCAAATAAGGGCCAAGGATCCACTTAAACGGAGGAGGATCAGTTGACCAGTCGCTATCTTCAAGTAAAACATGGAACAGGGGGGTAAAAGAGGGAAGATGGGTGGGTCGAAGGATCCACTTAACCGGTTGCCTTCTCAGCTCAATGATGATATATGGTGTCAATGACTTCTATTAGCTTCCTGCAATCTAAGCTTATATCTTTTTAGACATACATCCATTACATGTGACTAGCCGTGCACCCGCGCAATGCGGCGGCAAGTACCCGATAACTAATTTTGTGGTGAGAAATTGTTTTTCATGATTGTTGTGTAGTCACTTCCCTTTCGTAAATCAAATGCATCTCGCATCCTATATTGAAAGAAGAGCACAATATCACAACAAATCTTCTTTGCTTCCATTCAAGAACGAACCACTAACCACCATACCATAGACCCTATTCCTTGCGTCAACATTAAAATCTCCTGAAAAGATAAGGTAGCTTCGTTATGGACATTGGATCTTTTGTTTCAGTGGGCTGAAATAAAGAAAGAAAGTTATTTTTGAAACTTGCAAGAAGTTGTGCTTTATCTTACTAGTTTATAAAGGATTTAACTCCTTTCTATATTTAGTAGTCTTAATTTTTTAAGCCTTTAAGATTTCCTTAATAAGAAACTAATAAGTGGTTAGTCAAATTTTTTCACCATATACACTTTTGAATAGAGTCCATTTTAATGCATACTATTTTTTAGGAATAAATAATAATAGCCATTTAGAAGGATTTATGATTATATAGCAAAAATGCATGCGTTTTGTCAATGTTGGTCAATAACAGTCGTTAATAGTTATTAAAAAATAAAAGATGCTTTTAATTGTGTGTTTGTAACAACTTTAAGGTTTTATATCTCATTTAAGATGATTGTATGTAACTGCCAACATTTATGAAAATCAAACTGTCTACCACCCATTTATAAAGCCCATTCCTGCTATAACATTCACACAATCCATTATAACAGTCATTTTAATTTCAAAACGATCTCTTTCTCTCTCTCTCTCTCTCTTAAAAAACACACTTCTGCTCTCTAAAATAAAAACCCTCAGCAGCCCTACACACCAAATGGTTCCACCGTAGTTATGGTCATCTCTATCACCGCTAACTAATTTCGCCACCAACACCTCGGTGTTTTGAGCTTGGTGGTTTTAATGGCATATTTTTGTGGTTTAGGTGGTGAAGTATATGAATATACCATATTATAACAAAGTTATGTAAACAAGGGTCATGAAAAAACGTTGCTCGTTACGAAATTTGTCACTTGGTACCCGTCGCCGCATTGCGCGGGTACCCGGCTAGTATCTATTGATGGGTTTTATGTATAGTCTTCTACACATGGTCCTTTGTCTTGACGAAACGAACCTGAGATCTTGTATCTTTATTTTCGAGTCTATGTTTTCGAGGTAGAGTAATTGGAGATGAGGTCTTAGATACTCGTGGTTGTGTGTTGAGGAGGATGGGATTTGGGTTTAGCTAAAGATTTGTGTGTTTGTGTCATTTAAATCTTATAGGATCTCATCTTATAAGCTGTTACAATATTGAATATATTGAATGAATGACTGTTACAATATTGAATGACTATAATTATCTTGAATATATTGAATGGTTGTTACAATTTTAATAGTAAAGACATTTTAATATAAAAACGTATGTATTCAACATGGTCAACATGGACAACATTTGTAAATGATCAGGTTGTATATTTCTTAATAAAGAAATGTTAAGGGCTTAAATTTTTAAGACTTCCATAATTAGAAATGGTGTAAATCCTTTATAAAGTAGTATAGATATACATTAATTGTGAAGTTATACTTAAATCAGTTGATAATACAGTATAATTTAAAAAAAATCAAATTTTGTGATGAAATTGAATGCTGTTCTTAGGCGATGACTTTGTTAGGATATGGAAATACTAATGCAAATTCAACAATGAATTCATGCTTAAGAATCACACAGAAGTTGGTTTCTTACATCTCAGAAGTCTTGTGATATCGGGATTCACTTAATTCTGATATTAAAACAAAAACATTCCAGTTTAAAATTTGATTTTGATTACCATGCCTGTATATAACGTTAGCGAGTCCTTAGGCCACAAAAAGACCTTTGCACAATTGTACCCGCACCTTAAATACCACTATATAGACACCCGATTAGACACATAAAGAACCATTATAATCGATATACTTTCGTTGTGGAGAGATCAATCTATGGGTTAGAATTCACAAAACCGCCATTCGGTAAGAATTAAAGTTATTTTAGGCTTTTAGCATTAACTTTGTTACATTTTTTAGATCTTTGCTTTATTGGCAGTGAATTAATGCATTAATGCTTATTTCTGTTAAGAATAAGATATAAAGGGATTTACATTAGAAGACAACGATTCTTGTTTTGGGTTTCAATTTTAACTACGGGTATGGACATACTGTTGGAAAATATTGTTGGCAAAATAACTTTTGACCAACTTTGGACACAATTATGTATATGCATGTATCATATATATTAGTGATACTTTATAGGTCCGCGTTCTACTTGAAGAGAGCTTCGCCATGAGCCTTTATGTGTCCAAAATGAAGGTGATGTGAATGAGATATCGTGTCTCAAAGTTAGGCATTTGGTACCATGCTTAAAGAGGAAAAATAGTTTATTTTTTGTCCCACATCGGTGGGATGAGTAAACTGGAAGGGAGTCTATTGTGTATAAATAGAGGCCTAATTCCATAGTTTTTGACACACATCAAATCAATAAGTATTATTATTGATTTTCAACATATGGAGTACGCATCTGTAAAGGTGAAATTCCGGGCAGTTTTGTTAAGTCCGACTGTACAACTTACTGTTTCTTCTGTTGTACCCTGGGAAACGGACGACGAATCTGTTTTAAGGGAAGCGTGTCAAACACGTGCCTCGGCTCTTTAGTTGTAAGCATGTCTTACGCGTGCCTCGACTTGCTGGTGATTTAGTAAGTCTTTTTATTATTTTATTGTTTTTTTAATTATCGTTTATAATTTTGTCTGTATTTATTTTTCTGTTATTTATATTCTGTTATTTGTTTTATGTTAATTTAATTAATTTTATTTATTTGATTTATAAATAAAAGTGTTATAGTTTCCCTACAGTCTTAAAACAGATTCTTTGTAACAGAATTAAACACTTTTTTGCTAAAATCATATTAATTTAATTAACTTATTTTTATACAAACTGTATTCTCTCGAAACCAAGATTGTGTTTCTTTAGGAAATCAGTTTTTAAGTAAACAGAATTTTAATTAACAGATCTGGTGTTACAGATCTATAAACGATTTCTTAAAACAGTTTATCGTATCAGTTTGTTTTGAAACCATGATGAGTTTGCGTTCAAACTGATCATTTAGTTTGTTTATTACATATGTTATAGTTTTAACCTAGATTTACTGAAGCCACGATTGAGTTTCTTTGAATCAGATTTGGTACAAGTTTATATAAACCATGTTGAGTTTATTAGATACCAAATTGTTTTAATAGTTCTTAACTTGTGGTAACACAATTGTAACCCTAGTGTATCTTGTAAATATAATTGGTGCGCCAACTACAACATGATTAAAATCATGATGAATTTAGATTCATTGAAACCAAGTGGAGTTTCTTTGACACAAATCTCGTAAAATATAAGTTGCTATTTTATGAGATTATTAGAATGTATTCATTGATCTCATAAAATGCAAGTTGTTAATTTATTAGGTTTTTGGAACGTGTTCAATGAAATCAAGAAGGATTTTTTTGAAACAAGATATTGACAATGGTATGAGTTATCATTAAATATCATATTACATACAGTATTTTTATTAAATTAGTGGAAGAGTTTGTTTGACTTGTGTATTTCATTGTAAATTGGGCCGAGTTTAATTATAAACCAGATATAATTCTTGAAACCTTGTTGAGTTCATAGATATATGACTAAATTACACGGATGGTCCCTGTGGTTTGCACGAAATTGCAACTTTCGTCCCTCGAGTTTCAAAGTTTCATGGGTCGTCCCTAACTCTGAAACTAGTGACACCATTGGTCCCTCCACTAACTGACCGTTAGTTAGTCAAACAAAAACACCCATGTGCCTTGCATGTGATGGGCAGTTTGGTCTTTTGACACACATGCAGGGACTACCCATGAAATAAATTTGTTAGAATTTTTAAAATTAAAAAAAATATTTTTTAAATAAGAAAATATATTTTTAAAATTCGAAAAAATATTTAAAATTTCGAAAAAAATATTTATGATTCGAAAAAATATTTTAAATTCGAAAAAAAATATATTTAAAATTCGAAAAAATTATTAAAATTCAAAAAATGTTTGAAAAACAAATAAAAATATATTTAAATATATTTTTTCGAATTTTAAAAATATTTGTGTATTTGTATTTCGAACTTTAAATATATTTTTTTATTTGTTTTTGGAATTTTAAATATTTTTTCGAATTATAAATATTTTTTCGAACTTTTAAATATTTTTTTGAATTTAATAAATATATTTTCTTATTAATTTTTTTTTTAATTTGAAATATATTTTTTATTTTGTTTCGAATATTTTTTGAATTTTAAATATTTTTCAAATTTTAAATATTTTTTTTGTTTTTCGAATTTTAAATATTTTCGAATTAAAAATATTTTTGTCGAAATTTTAAATATTTTTTCGAATTCTAAAAATATATTATCTTATTTAAAAAATATTTTTTTCAATTTTAAATATTCTAACAAATTTATTTCATGGGTAGTCCGTGCATGTGTGTCAAAAGACCAAACTGCCCATCACATGCAAGGCACATGGGTGTTTTTGTTTGACTAACTAACGGTCAGTTAGTGGAGGGACCAATGGTGTTACTAGTTTCAGAGTTAGGGACGATCCATGAAACTTTGAAACTCGAGGGACGAAAGTTGCAATTTTGTACAAACCACATGGACCATCCGTGTAATTTAGTATAGATATATCTATAGAAACCTTGTCGAGTTTAAAGGTAAATCTATAGAAACCTTGTGGAGTTTCTTTAGTAGAATGGATCTACTGAAACCTTGCTAAGTTTCATTATAGAAATAGATCATGTGAAGTTAAGATCTTCTGAATGAAGATTGACAACATAATACTACATATGTGTTTTTTGGTAAAAACATTATGTTATAGCAGATATTTTCTTTAATTGGTTAGTCGAAAGACTTTCTTTAAAGTGGTTTTATGTAGTGGATCGTACAAAACATTAGTGGTTTGAAACAAAATTCGATTTAATTCATTTTGGATAAGAAACACTATGTGATTTAGAACGTTGTTAATAGTAACAAAAATTAGTTTCAAACTAATTATGAGACATCGGATTAACAAATTATTTGGAATGTCACAAGTGACATCTAAAGGATCTGCTCCTTTACTTGTAAAATGGGAGACCGATACTCGAGTTATGTGTACGGTAGATGCTTTAAAGCATTCAGAAGCCTTTTGTGCCGTAACTATGTGTTAAATGGCTAGAATGACATGAAAACTGAGGTCATGAGTGAATCCAACCATAGATCATGGTGCATCAGCACTTTAGTATCATGTCATGTATATTGTGATAAGAGTTCGATTAACTCTTATAATGCAGTTGAGAATGGAGAGAACGAGTTTGAGCAACTCTCCAACTGCGAATATCAAGGAAAAAGAAGATGTGATTCACATTTGAAAAAGACACTAAGTTAACCAACATTGTGAGTACCGGAGATTCGTAGGAATCATATGTCCGGATGGTTGCTTAATGAAATTTGGCTTTCATATGTGTTTGAATCAAATAAAAATCGATTTAACGAATAACATAAATTTAGTGCACACGGGTTATGCCTTTAAAATAGTTAAGTTGATTATATTTTATAATGGTCATTTTTAAATGTATGTTATGACTTACTTTGACATGTTTTAAAATTTTACTCAACATGTTGTCCAATTAAACCAAATTGGATACCTATTTTTGTATTGACACGGATTACAAAATCAAAACTTAGGTTAAAGCCAAATTGATAAGTCTTTTCTCTTGGTTGAACAGAAATAACCAAAAACCTTGATATGATTCACATGGTTTTATGTGATTTGGAATTGATACCTACTAAGGTATAGAGTATCGTGTAGTTCACCATATTGGTGTAGTTCACCATATTGGCTGAATGTGGTACAAAATATTGCTATTTACACTTACTTGAGAGTAAGGATATAGACAAGCTTGATCTATATACATAAGTTGAGAACCAACTTATTATCGATATTAAGGTGATTCGAAGTTATTGGAGGTGAATATGTGTCTCCATTTCTAAATTTTTATGCTAAACTTAGAATAAGACACAAATTTGTTGCTCTTGATATAGAAAAGAATCATGCCTTAGAAGAAATGGTTAATGCCATGTTCTTAAGTCCAGGTTTAAGCCATGGCATGTGGGGGAAAGCGACTATATCGATTACTTATCTTTTAGATAAGATCCCTTATGGATGAGAAGAAAACTATCTTATAAGTACTTACAAATGTGGGGGATATCTGGCTAAGATATCCGTATGAAATTCATGGTTCGGAAGATTGGACCTAAACCTATGGATTGGATGTTCACATGATTTGTTATGGATATCAGTGCTTATCGTTTCATTGTACATGAATCGAAAATAGACATAGTAATGGAATTAAGGAATGATTCATTCTTCAGAAATATATTCCTTGTTTACGAAGGAAATTGAAAGATCATCTAGAATAGATGACGAGGTTGTCCAAGTTCAGAGACAACGAGATGATATTGATCTCTTAGAAGAGAGACAAGATTGACCCAATAAGAGGTTAAACCTATAAGAAACAAAATGGCATGAACCGAGAGATTGGTTAGATTCGGTTTTTGTTTCTTTTATAGTAAAAAAAATGGAAAAAGGAGTCTACTTCTTACTGAGAAGCAGTAATTTCTTTGAAAGGGTATCAATAGAAAGAAGCCATTAAAAGTGAAATAGATTCTATTTTACAAAAGTAAAATTAGAAGCTCGTGGATGTACCTTAAGTTGTAAACCACTAGGCTATAAATGGATCTTCAAAAAGCAGATAAAAGTCGATGTCACCATTGACATGTGCAAAGAAAGATTGGTAATCAAAGAATTTAAAAAACGAGAAGGTCTATCTTCCTTTGATGCTTATTCGCATGTTACACGAATAACCTCAATTATGATGGTACTTTATTGCCGCATTAAGAAATTTTAGAAGTTTCTTATGTGGATGTGAAAACGATATTTCTAAACAGGGATTTAGAAAAAGGAACTATACATGAACCAGCCTGAGGGTTTCATAGTTCCTATGCTAGAGAGAAAAGTTTGTAGGCTAATTAAGTCATTATATGGTTTAAGGCAATCTACCAAATAATGACATCAAACTTTTGACCATATCATGTCAGAATGTGGATTCAAAATTGATGTATGTATGTGTGATCAATAGTAAATATGTACTCTTGTGTTTATACATGAATATACTTATCACTAGAAGTGATAATAACAAGATGAATAAATCCACTAATGATCTGTTGGAGTCAATATTTGACATGAATTTCATTAGTTGTCAGGTTTGTTGAACCCATATAGATTTGTTTTGAAGTCAAACATTAAGAAAAACAATATTATTGAGAGGTTCAATGTAGGGGATTCCGGCCTAGCTAGAGTCCAATGACATCTTTTTAAATCTATTTAAAATAGAGGTAAAATTGTTTCCCATTTTGAATACTCAAAGAATATTGGGTATCTTATGTGTCTAATGACGTTTGTATGATTTGATTTAGAACTTATAATCAGGCAAGCAGATATATTAGTAATTCAAGTGGGGACCATTTGAATAAGTATTACTTGAGTACTATGATACTAATAATATTACATTATGGAAGATATCTTACTACTATCAAGTGATAGAGTAATGCAAATATGGATTCTTACATATAAGAATATCCACTAGAGGGGATGTATTTATCCTAAGTGGAAAGTTATGTCTTAGAAATCTTGAAAGTATTTCAAAGAGACAATTATAGCTAAATCTATGATGAAATATGAATTTATTATTTAAGATAAATTTGTAGAATATGCAGGATAGTTTACGTTAATTCGTAAAGGACATACCAAGATGGCGTATACCGGTAACGGACATGTTAATAAACTGTGATAGTCAATAGAATTTGACAGAGCTCATATCACAAATGTAAAACGGTAAGTCGAGACGTATCCATCATAGATTGTGATTGTTGCGACAACTACTCCCAACTAGAGTTATCACGACTGACTACGTAACGTCAAAGGATAACATCGCGGATCCACTTACGAAAGGCTTAAGTAGAGAGTTAGTGTATCGTCTAAAGGAATGGGACTAAAGCCCTTGAAAGAATGATTTTCTATGAAGGAAAACCTAACCAAGTTGATTGGAGATCCCAAGATCTGGGTTCAATAGGACAACCTAATCATAGAAATGTGGGGGAAGTCACGTCAATGTGGGGGATTTACTTAATACAGTAACTTTCCTAGTCCATTCCTAGAACAATGTGAATTATTGAGAGGTTAAACATATGGCTTAAATGATTCAGGATGAAATCATAAAGCATGATGATTCAAGATGAAATCATAAAACATATTTTTTTAATGATTCAAGATGAAATCACCTATGTGAGAGAGAAGTAGGGGTCGCTTCGAAAGAAATTGTGATGGCGCAATTTCTAAGAGCTCTTGCAGAACCAGGCTAGTGTTCATGACCATAACGAACACGACTATAAGGACTTGACAATGTCAGGGAGAGTCTTGTGTGAGTGTGTATTGTCGTCTACGTAAACAGAGGCTAAGTTCAAAGACATCGCGTCTACTTAGATCTAGGAGACTAAGTGCATCTCACAAGGGAAGGTTCAAAGGGTCACACCTACCTATCCTATGCAAGATTCAACTGTTGGAATTTTATTGAAACTTTTGTGTATTACAACCGATCTCTATTCATGTGGGAGATTGTTGGAAAATATTGTTGGCAAAATAACTTTTGACCAACTTTGGACACAATTATGTATATATATGTATCATATATATTAGTGATACTTTATAGGTTCGCGTTCTACTTGAAAAGAGCTTCGCAATGAGCCTTTATGTGTCCAAAATGAAGGTGATATGAATGATATATCGTGTCTCAAAGTTAGGCATTTGGTACCATGCTTAAAGAGGAAAAATAGTTTATTTTTTGTCCCACATCGGTGGGTAATGTTAGGATTTTGCAATCCTATTTAAACAATGAATGTTTGTTTCTCGGTATCTTCTCGAGTTGATTTCCGGTTCAAAATGCGACTCAATAGTTTTTGGTGAAAAAGAATATTTTTGGTTGTTTTAAAATAAATGTGCAAGACGTAAATTAAAATGACGTTAATTTAAATCTAAATCTAATTTAAAATGAATGACAAGAAATTAAAGCGTGACGGGAAATTGAAAGGCACTAAAAGTAAATGACGCAAACTTAAAACTAACCTAAAGGCAAACTTAAAACGCAACTAGAAGTTGAACTAAGGCAAGGCTTAAAATAAATCTAAGGCAAGTAAACTTAAAGTGCGACTAAGTAAAAGGGCGGGAAAAATAAAGCTTAAAAATTAAAATAAACTAAAACTTAAAATAAACTAAAAATACCTTACTCGGAATAATTACTCGTTCGGAATGTCACCTTCACCCGGAATAATTCTTCTTCGTTCGGAATAATCAAGACAAAACACTTATCCGGAATAACTAAACAGAACCTTCATTCAGAATAATCAAGACAAAACCTTCATTCGGAATAATTCACTCATCCGGAATAATTGCTTATTCGGAAGAAGTTCTTCATGCGGAATATGCTTGGTTCGGAATATAGTGGCTCATTCGGAACAATTGTTCATCCGGAATAACAAGCCTTCATCCGGAATGTATTGATCCGGAATAAGTTGCTGATTCAGAATATCACCCTTATTCGGAATAATCCCTTTATTCGGAATATTGCACTGATCCGGAATACTTGTCTTTTATTCGGAATATCGGCTTTATTCGGAATATTCTAGACCAAACTCTTCATTCGGAATGTTCCGAATGAACCAACTTGATTCGGAATGATAAGCTGATCCGGAATATTCCACTGATTCGGAATATTCTCAACAAACCTTGATTTGGAACAAATGTCTTGCTTTGATCCAGAATAACCAACAGAAAGGTTGATTCGGAATAAACATGGGAAAAGAAACAGTAGCGAAGAACAAGGAACAAGAATAACACGAATCTAGACAAAACTTAATCAAATCAACCAAAAGATTAAATCAAACTAATCACAATTGATCTAATAACAATAACCTATCAATCCAAATCAACAAAACTAACAAATATAATCAAAACCCACTTTAATCAAATCAATAAAACATCAAAAACATAAACATGAACAATAAAGCATAAAGATCAATGATCAAATAAGAAAGGAAGATATGAGATCAAACAATAAAAGTAAAGATTGACAATAATTAAAAGGAAACTTACTTGAAATTAAAGGTATTTAAGGTGCAAGGCAAGTAATTAAATGACATGTAATTAAATGTGAAAAAATTAAAGTGGAAGAGCTAATTGTCACACTTAGCCAACAAAATGATTTTGTCCATATAAAAACTAAATTTCGTTGTGTTGGTCTAATCAAATTGATAACTGGTTAACTATGCGACTCAGTTGTCTTTGGTGGAACAAATAGTGGTGTCGTTGTAGTAAATTTAAAAGTGCGAGACTTTAAAGTAAATCTAACTCTGATTTAAAATAAATGACGGGATATTTAAAACTTAAAAAGTAATTAATTAAATGACTTAAAATTAAAGCGTGACGAAAAGTAATTTGACAAGTTAATTAAAATAAAAGCGTTAACAGTTAAACTAAATTTTAATAGAAGAACACTTGAAACAAAACATTAAAACTAAACAAGACAAACCTAATCGGAATCCAATCGGAATGTACACTTACCATCCAATCGAAATATGGTCGGAATAACTCACCTGTCGGAATATCCAAAAACACCTTGATCGGAATGTAATCGGAATACACACGGTATGACAAATCGGAATGAGATCGGAATCACTGATCAGAATGCTGATAGGAATCCCAATCGGAATACCAATTATAACCTCTTGTCGGAATGTGAGGAACCAACTCCTAATCGGAATGTCACAATAGTTCTTCAGTCGGAATATCCAAAAAGGAATCCCAATCTGAATAACCAAAACCCTTTTCCGACCAAGCAAATGGAGCGCTGGTCGGAAAGTAAATCCCTTTTCCGATTGGATTGATCGAAATACAGTAAATAAAAACGTAATAAGCTAGTTCTAATAAGCTATTAATCAAATAAGCACTAGACTAAAAACCTAAGTAAACACGTATAAGAAAAAGCTAATAAGCTAAAATTTAAAGACTTTTGAAAACACTAAATGAAAGAGTTAAACGAAAACAACTTTTATATAAAAATAACTTTTATAAAAACTTAAGAAACTTTAAGATAAACACAAATAAGCTATAAAATCAATAATTCAAAACAATCAACAACATAAAAAACGTGACACTTAATCAAATAAACACACCAATAAGCTCATAAACATAAAGATCAAGCAAAACAAGAAAGGTAGAATGAGAGATTAAAAATAAGAACTTGATTAAAAGAAAAGATTCGAAAATTAAAAGACTTACTTGAATTAAAAGGCAAGAATTTAAGGTGCAGGTGGAGAGCTAAGTTGTCAATTTAGCTAACAAAATGAAATGTAAATCCTAATGATCTATTTATAGGAGGATTAGGGAGGTGCTTAGGAAGCTTCCTCCCCTCTTTCTTCTTTCTTTAATTGCATGATTAAGTCCTTGTCTTCTTAATCTTTGACTTTAACGACTTTGTCTTGGGATTTCTTTAAACTCGTCTTGTAATTCTTCAATAAATTAGACTTGAGTTCTTCGGCTTTTAGTAAACTTCCGTCTTTTGACTTTTTCTTCGATAAATCTTCAGAATTGGTCTTGGACTTCCGTTCTTTTTGCACTCTTGATTTCTTGACTTCGTCTTTTGTCTTTTTCTTCGATAAAAGCCCGTGAATGCCCGTGTTTTCTCCCCTTTTCACATTTTCGTCCTAAATCACAACAAAAACACAAACCACGCATAATTCCGACATTTACGACATAAAATACACGTTTTAGCTCGGTTATTATTGTAGTTAAGTGGTAAAAAGGATGGGTGTTTACACACCTATCAGTGGGATGAGTAAACTAGAAGGGAGTCTATTGTGTATAAATAGAGGCCTAATTACATAGTTTTTGACACACATCAAATGAATAAGTATTATTATTGATTTCCAACATATGGAGTACGCATCTGTAAAGGTGAAATTCCGGGCAGTTTTGTTAAGTCCGACAGTACAACTTACTGTTTCGACTGTTGTACCCTGGGAAACAGACGACGAATCTGTTTTAAGGGAAGCGTGTTAAACACGTGCCTCAGCTCTTTAGTTGTAAGCATGTCTTACGCGTGCCTCGACTTGCTGGTGATTTAGTAAGTCTTTTTATTATTTTATTGTTTTATTTAATTATCATTTATAATTATATCTGTATTTATTTTTCTGTTATTTATATTCTGTTATTTGTTTTATGTTAATTTAATTAATTTTATTTATTTGATTTATAAATAAAAGTGTTATAGTTTCCCTACACATACATGTGATCTTAATCAGATTTTGTGGTAATTTCGACAACCCACAGATTCCTAACTAAAGATGAAAAAGGTAAAAGAATGTGAACATAAAATAAAATGCCAACACAATACTGAAAATTCTATTTTTAGATGAGGATTAATCAGGTAGTTGTACAATGTTTCATGTGTTAATGTAATAATGCAAGGATCAAAATACTCTCAAGTTAAAAGGTAATTTGATTGATCATGTTGATCAATCAGAATTTAAGTACATGTTTAAAAGTTTTTTCTTTTATTGAAATATAAGGGGCCCACATACATTTATCTTTATTATGATTGAAAAAGTTATACCTAGTTCAAAAAAAAAGATTGAAAAATTTACCAATCATGGCTTTAACTTGAGAGGATCTTTTTCCATAATGCAAAACTCTTTATGTACCAATATATGCATTTGAAAACTTATGCACCACACACTTTGTTAGGAAATTTATAAATATTTCAAATCTTTCAAAATTACTTTATCATTTGAGATTTCTTAGTTGACCAATGTTAGAAAATTTAATAGGTTCATGAACCAACTATATTCAGGCTTGTGAGGAAACTTTAACTCTAAAGTCCATATTAGAGGATCATTATCCATTGTAATATACATCTTAGCTGTTATACGAAAAAGTGGTTGAGGTAAAAGCCAAGTAAACAATTATGTTTGTTAGCTCTTTATTTTGCTATTTATGTTTTTTGGTTGTTATTTAGCTCTTAAGCTTGCTAAGGCTGTGCTACATTGGGTTCAGAATTGGTTGTGAAGAGCATATTAGCTAAAGAAAGCGAAAAAGGAGATCTCATTCTTTCTTTTGATGATCTCAGCAAGTATTTTTTTATGGGACTGCGGATGCATGAACATACCTTTGTAGCTAAGTAGATTGGTTGGTTTTCACTAGCACGCAGATTTTAACATTAAAATTAAAAGAGTAAAATGCACAAAATCATACCCGTGGTATGTCATTTTTGCAGATTTAGTAACTGGTGTTTCGAAAGTGCAGACAACCTACTTGGTGTTTGTGTTTTGTATCATTTTAATACTTTTACTTAACGATTGTTAAAAGTTGACCGTTAGAATAGAGACTATTTTGTTTTTTTTGTCTTCTTCCCCCAGAACATCACAAAGACCACTTCTAACCGCCTACACCGCCATTGTCATCAAAATACTTAGATGCTATTTGTCTTCATCACCACCATTGTCACCACTTCCAGCGGCCAACACCACCACCCCTTTTAGCCGTCATCACCACCACCACCACCACATTGAACTGTCATCACCTCCATCACCACTAACAGCAAGATAACAACATCACCACCTATATATTGAATCAAGCTGGTGTTCTTTCTTGCTAACCTCATCACCGCCGTTCAAAAAATTTAAATAATAAAGTATATGAATATAATATATATAATAACATCATATTTTATACTAGTGTATACAAACATAAATGTATGTAGCAAATTTGATTATCCATATTCTTCATCAAGTGGGTCCATGTGGTACGCATAGTCCAATTAAACATGGTTGGATACTGAGGTATTATGCTTAATTTAGAACATAAATCATGGATTCCGATTGATGAGATGTTGATTCCATCTACCAGAATTTTACTGCCAGCACGTTCTACTTAGCTATATGGAAGAGTGTTTGTTGGGAAGTGGTGTTTCTGGTGTTTTAAGGAAGAAGACAAAGAAAATACAAAATAGTCCTTTTACTAGCGGTCAACTTTTAACAATTATTAAGTCAAAATATAAAAATGATACAAAACATAAACACCTAGTGGGTCGCCCTAGTGGGTCGCCCGCACTTTCGGAACACCGGTTACTAAATCTGAAAAAATGGCATACTACAAGTATGATTTTTGCATTTTACTGAAATTAAAAAAAGTAAAAATAATGCGCTCTTAGAAATTCGATTTTGGCCATAATAATGAGGATTCTATATTACCTCATCCTTGATTATGTAATTTTTCACTGCAATAGTGTAATAAAAGCAACAATTAATGAAATAAAAGATGTAAATGCCAAGTTATTTATGCAGTAATAAGTGTACATATAAAGGTTAAGGCAAAATTGTATTCCATTCAATTCCTGACTAAATGTATACACAATATTCATGCTACGTGAAATTTGTAAGGAAACTTAATACAAATTAACAAGTGCAACATCATTTAAAGTAATTCTCCTAACCAATGCTAAAAAGCAATTGATAGGCTCATGAACCACAACTAATACAGAATATCTTGTTTCTTATGCAAGGAAGTGGTTGAGGTAAAAACAAATAGTTACATCTCTTTGTTTTTTAGCTCTTAATTTCGTTTCGGTTACATTTGTTTTTTGTTATCTAGCTCTTAATTTGGTAATAGTTGCACTATTTATACACTTTGCAGGGTTCTTAAGATCCATAGAGTTGACTGAAGAACATATCCATAAGGAGGTAAAGAAGGCCGAAAAAGTTTTTCTTAATCTCTTGAAACTCTCAGGTAAACTTTTATTTTATAAAAATCTTGGTACACTAAATGTATAAAAAAGAACAAATTAGAACCGGCCTTTCATGAATAAGAAAAACGAGATTTCTCTTTCTTTGTTTGAGGGGCTTTTTGCGCCCCCTTCTTTGTACGTGGATCATTTTAAGGATCATTATTGCTTGAGTTGCCGTCAATATGTATAGATTGTATAGATCTAAAACATGTGTTTTTTGGTTACTATTTACTATGTGTAGTTATATAGCAAGATTTCCATTTTCTTTACCTGGATGTGACATTTGTTACTTGTTGTGAGTTTTAGGGCTTTAATTTGTTTTAATTACAATTTGTTGTTCAAACTACTTCATTTTTGTAGGTATGCATTTTTACAAGATTCAAATTATAAACCACATCAGTTAAGCTCATTTTTTTGTGATCATCCTAACAATTATCATCCGTTTTGTATCATGATGTGTCAGCAAATAATGGACAATTCCAAGGACATGGACATCAGGTTCAGGGAAATAGTTGAGATACAATTTGCGAAATGCAATTATGTTCAAGCAAAATTTTTTTTCTCAAAGGGCATTTGAATTATTCCCGGGATGTACTTATTATCCATTTTTATTACTGTCATAGACATATTTCTTTCTAAAGAGAAAATAGTCGATGGCCAACCAGATTGGTACGAGATTCTAGGGCTGGAAAAATCACCTACTACAGCTAAGAAAATAGTTGAAAGATATAATAAAATATGTAATGATATCAAGCTTGGGGAAGATTCGGTGATTGGTGTATTAGGAGCCAAGGAAATTATAGCAGAGGCTTGTGCCGCTCTGACCGGAAGATCTTCTTGGATTCACTGTCCCAATTGCATGCATAATTTTAGCTATTACGAGGAAATAATATTGAAAAAAAATATTTTTTGTCGTGGCTGTGGTGATTACTTTTGTTTTGAAGAGCACCCTCACAAGATTAGAAAGAGTTCAAGGAGTAGTGTGCGACCGTCAAAGTATAAGGACTTCATATGCTATTAATTAGTGTGTAACAATGATGCATAAAACCTGAATAATATGACGAAGCAACTTCATGAAGTGTTTCTTTGGTATTGCATCTTGAATGTTTATTACCTTGTTAGTAAACAACGAACTTATGGTGACTTTGCATATGTGTTTGGTTGTATCCTACAGATGCTATTCTGCTGTTACATTTTGCTTAATTTTTGAGTCTGTGGTTTCTATTAAACACCTGAATCTGTATACTCGGGCTGCAGATGATCCAAACGCCTTCTAAAATTATTATGGTGGTGTATTTTTGAAGAATGTTTTTGTAACATCTGACCAACACACATGTTATAGTATATTAAAAAAGAAAATTTTAAGTTAATTTATGCAGATGATGTATTTAGTTAAGGTAATTTTTAGTCGTAATTTAGTGTGAATATATGCATCTTTTGGTATAAAATTAACACGAGTGTTATTTGGATGCGCCCCAACTTGTTCCCATATGATAGATCGAGTTGGGATAATGGTGGTAATATAGGTTTTTTAGTATTTTTGTAAAATATGTGTTATGTTTAGTCTTTATTTTACCTAATTCGTATCTAGGGGTCAGGAGTCGAGTAAGCCTATACTAGCTAAGAATAAAGGTCGGTTGGCATTGTCTAAGCCCAACCCGACCGGGAGTCATTGTATGTGTCGGTTCCCCCTCATCTCTATAAAAGGAGGTGAGGGGGAACAAACCAATTACGTCATTCTTTCATAAACTAATCGTAAAGTGTCGATTAGGGATTTACCTTGTGGGCCTCGTCTTTCTTTTTCTGTCGATTCATCTGTGTGTGTGTTCTTTACGATCGGTGATTCCGCATCTAGCTAATCAGGGTTGTAGGTATTAAACCCTACAATTGGTATCAGAGCTTCTGGTTTGAAGATCTGCTGGTTTCTAGGATCGATGGGTGAAGGATTGGTGTTCGGGTTTCTTGGACATCATCGAAGGACAAGCAGGAGATCGAATTAGAAATGGGTTTGCTATTTTTTTAAGATCGACTGTGGTAGTGGTGTCTGGGTTTTTGCCGCCATTGATACATCCAGGAAGAAGACAACAAGTTGGTTTGTTTTGTTCATCAAAAAGTCAACCAACCATATATACGTAATATAATTTATTTTGGGCCAAAGGGTTTAAGATTTTGGGCCAAAACTAATTTATATTGGACTTTTAAAATATTAAAGATTGGGCCATTTTTAAATTGGCTTGTTATTTTGTTTTTGTATAAAACAAAAGGTTATTAAATATTTTGAAAGGGTTTGACACAAGGGGACTTCGTAATTCGTGATAGTGAGGTTTAACGTATCACAAGGTTTAGCGAGTTATCGAAGGGACTTTGTCGGTTTGTGATTGTGAGGTTTTCACAAGGTTTAGCAAATCAACAAAGGAATTAAAGAATGACGAGAGCCAAGTTTGACATCGAGAAATTCGATGGAACTGGTGATTTCGGGTTATGGAGAATCAAGATACGTGCTTTATTATCCAGAACGGATGTGAAGCAGCTCTGGAGGTTTTACCCGCGAATATGGAAGCTGAAGAGAAATCTAAGCTTGACAAGAATGCTCACAGTGCCATGATTTTATGTTTAGGTAACAAGGTCCTGAGAGAGGTTACTGGGGAGACGTATGCAGCGGGGGTTTGGTCAAAGCTCGAGTCTTTGTACATGACAAAGTCATTGGCCAACAAGTTGTATACATTCTACATGCCGTCTGGACGAAAGATTTCCGAGCATATAGATAAGTTCAACAAAATCGTTCTTGATTTAGCAAATATTTAGGTAAAATTCGAAGATGAAGATCTTGCTTTATTGTTACTCACGTCTTTACCAGCATCATACGAACACTTTGTGGATACCTTGCTTTATGGACGGGAAGATTTGGCTTTGGAGGACGTGATTGCCACACTAAATTCAAAGGAAATCAAAGAAAGGTTCAAGGCGAAGGGGGATGATGGTGAAGGGTTATATGTGAGGGGAAGAACTGATCGCGGGAATTCGCATCAGTCAAAGGGAAAGTCAAGATCGAAATCTCGAAGTGGAAGACTCAAATGCTTTATTTGCCAATCTGAGGAGCACTTGAGAAGAGACTGTTCGAAGAATAATCGCAAGAAGTCAAAAGATTACGTCAAGAAAGATAATCAACCAAGCTCCAGTGGTTCGATTTACGACGATTCTGAGGTGATGATGGTGATGAGTGCAGAAAGACTGCAAGATTGGATCATGGATTCAGGAGGTTCATATCACATGTCACCCAGGTTAGATGTATTTTTTGATTTTCTGGAATGCGATGGGGGCAGCGTACTGTTGGGCGACAACAGGGAGTGCAAGATCAGGGGTATTGGCAAGGTAAAGGTATAACTGAAAGATGGGTCAAGTTTTGTGTTACACAATGTCAGGTATATTCCTGAATTGAAAAGAAACTTGATATCGCTGGGAACTCTTGAAAAAGAGGGATATACCGTAAAATTGCAGGCGGGCAAAGTCAAGGTGATTAATGGTTATAGGTTTATTATATCTGGAACCAGAAGGGAGAACTGTGTGTACTCTTTGGATGGCCATGCATTGGCCGGTGAGCTTAATGCTAGTGTTGAAGAGAAAGACAGTCTTGTGCAGGTTTGGCATAAAAGACTAGGACATATCAGTGAGGCAGGACTACAAGTGCTGGAAAAGCAGGGTTTGTTTGGCAAGAAGAGTCTAGGTAAGCTCGATTTGTGTGAGAATTGTGTTCTGGGAAAGTCACATCGAGTCTGTTTCGGTGTAGGAAGGCACACTACTCAGGGAGTGATAGACTATGTTCATTCAGACTTATGGGGTCTGTCTCAGGTGGAATCATTGGGAGGTAAGAGGTATTTCTTATCTATTGTCGATGATTATTCCAGAAGGATATGGGTTTATGTTCTCAGGTTCAAACACGAAGCATTTGAAAAGTTCAAAGAGTGGAAGCAGTTAGTAGAAAATCTGACTGGAAGGCCGGTTAAGAAGCTTAGGACGGATAATGGTCTTGAGTTCTGTAACCGGGAGTTTAATCAGCTATGCACTGAGAGTGGGATTGCTAGACATTTGACAGTTGCCGGGACGCCGCAGCAGAATGGGTTAGCAGAACGGATGAACAGAACTCTCATGGACAAGGTACGCTGTTTATTAATACAGTTTGGATTGCCCAAGACCTTCTGGGCGGAAACGACATGTACGGCCGCATATCTTATAAATAGGTCACCATCGACAGCGATTGAGAAGAAGACACCTATGGAGATGTGGTCGGGACATCCTAGTGATTATAGGATGTTTAGGGTTTTCGGCTGTGTCGCGTATTCACATGTTAAACAAGGTAAGCTCGAGCCGAGAGCGGTAAAATGCGTTCTTTTGGGGTATCCTGAAGGTGTGAAGGGATACAGACTATACAGGCTTGATAATGAATCACCTAAAATAGTCACAAGCAGGAACGTGGTCTTCAATGAAAGTGTCATGTATAAAGACACGTTGAAGGATACTGGTGTAGGTAAAGATAAGTCTGTTGAGGAATTACAGTTTGAGGTGGAACTGCAGAGGTTAAATAATCATACGCCTGAGGAAGACCAGACAGGTCAGGAAGATCAAACAGGTCAGGAAGATCAGACAGATCAGGAAGACCAGACATATCAGGAAGATGGCTATGATGAAGGTGCAGGGGTTCAAGAAATTGATCATCCACCGGATCTCACAGATTATCAATTGGTTCGGGATAGAGAGCCAAGGACAAGAACGAAACCGGCAAGGTTCCGGGATGAGAGTAATATGGTTGCTTACGCGTTTGCTGCAGAAGAGGAAGAAGATACTCATGAACCATTGACATACAAGGAAGCAGTTGCTTGTGAAGATAGTTCTAAGTGGAAAGCTGCTATGAAAGAAGAGATGGATTCTCTGAAGAAGAACAAGACCTGGGTGTTAGTAGATCATCCAGCTGGGAAAAAGCTGGTGAGCTGCAAATGGCTGTACAAAATAAAGGAAGGGATTGAAGGTGTTCAAAATCCTAGGTACAAGGCAAGGTTGGTGGCTCGTGGATTCACACAAAGAGCAGGTATTGATTACAATGAAGTATTTTCGCCGGTAGTTCGACACATATCTATTCGGGTTATACTTGCATTGACTGCGTGTAAAGATTATGAGCTAGAGCAGCTTGACGTAAAAACGTCGTTTTTACATGGAAATCTTGAAGAAGTGATCTACATAAGGCAGCCACCGGGATTTGAACAAGGTAACAAGATATGTTTGTTAAAGAAATCTCTTTATGGTTTGAAGAAGTCACCTAGGCAATGGTACAAGAGGTTCGATGAGTATATGCTGAGCAATGGGTTTAAGCGTAGCAGTTACGACAACTGTGTATATTACAGGAGTTATGCACCAGGGGAGTATATCTATCTATTGTTATATGTAGACGATATGCTGATTGCTTGTAAAAGCAAGGCTGAGATCGCGGCTACCAAGTGTTTGCTTAAAAGGGAGTTCGACATGAAAGAGCTCGGGGAAGCAAAGAAGATTCTTGGTATGGAGATCTTCAGGGATCGGAGTCGCAAGATTCTGAGGGTGTCACAATCCGGGTATGTTTCTAAAGTTTTAAAAAGGTTTAGAATGGACAATGGGAAGTCAGTTCAGACACCATTGGATGGGCAATTCAAGCTGTCGTTGAAAGATTGCCCAGTTAGGGATTGTGATGTTGAAAGAATGAGTAGGGTGCCATATTCAAATGCGGTTGGGAGCTTAATGTACTTGATGGTGTGCACGAGGCCAGACATAGCGTATGCAGTAAGTGTAGTTAGTAGATATTTGGCGAATCCGGGTAAACTCCATTGGAAAGCAGTGAAGTGGATTATGAAATATTTGCAGGGCACTGTAAACGTGGGTTTGGTGTATGGGGTAAATCATGGCAACCATGTGGACGTAATAGGTTTTGTTGATTCAGACTACGCTAAGGATCCGGATAAGGGTAGGTCTCTCATTGGTTACGCATTTTTAGTACAGGGATGTGTTGAAAGCTGGAAATCAACGCTACAACACGTGGTGGCTCTTTCAACTACAGAGGCAGGCAGTGTATATGGCCCTTACGGAGGCTGTGAAGGAAGCTATTTGGCTAAGGGGACTCTTGGAAGAGTTGGGCGTGAAGCTCAACACTGTTGTAGTTAATTGTGATAATCAGGGCGCGATTCACTTATCGCGGAATCATGTTTTTCATGAAAGGACTAAGCACATCTATGTGCGCTATCACTTTATCAGAGAAGTCTTGGAAGCAAAGACGGTTGAAGTTCTGAAGGTGGGCACTGAACACAATGCTGCGGATGCCTTGACGAAGGTGGTACCTGGACGCAAGTTACAACACTGCTTTGCTGAGTGTTGGGATAGGCTAATATAAAGTCTAAGGTGGAAATTGTTATGTTTAGTATTTATTTTACCTAATTCGTATCTAGGGGTCAAGAGTCGAGTAAGCCTATACTAGCTAAGAATAAAGGTCGGTTGGCATTGTCTAAGCCCAACCCGACCGGGAGTCATTGTATGTGTCGGTTCCCCCTCATCTCTATAAAAGGAGATGAGGGGAACAAACCAATTACTTCATTCTTTCATAAACTAATCGTAAAGAGTCGATTAGGGATTTACCTTGTGGGCGTCGTCTTTCTTTTTCTGTCGATTCATCTGTGTGTGTGTTCTTTAAGATCGGTGATTCCGCATCTAGTTAATCAGGGTTGTAGGTATTAAACCCTACAATATGAAATTACTCTAGATGACTATTTGACCAAAGAATAAGATGTTTGTCTTTGAAGAGGATGGTGATTTCATCAGTGCTGTTAACTATTGCAATTTAAGTGAGGTGTTTGATGGAAGAATTTCATGAAATTCAGATGGCGATTCGAACACGTCAGATTAACAGTACTCATGTTTTGCAATATCCTTACGTCCACAATCCGTTAAGGGACACAGATTTGTGTTTTCGTGTTTTGTAATCTAAAAGAATATATGTTCTACTTTGTTTATTTCATAGATGTGTACTATCTAGTTCTAAGGTTTATTAGAAAGTGGTGTTACATGACATTATATACATCTTTTTTTGAAAGAAAGGCCACCCACATTCTCACACTCTGACCGGAAATTCCGCCATATAGTCTGATGATTCTGATCGATTCAGCTAGATAGTCTTTTGGTTAAAAAAATAAGTTTAAAACCATTCAAGAATATATATGGTAGAAATGATCAAAAAATGGTGTTTTAATTTTTACGGGAAATTACATTTTTTACACCCATGAGTGTGATACTGGAAGACTCTGTGAATGGCACCTCGGCAGTCCTGTTGCCAGAATGTTTTGGATATCTTTTTCCATTTATTATTTTTTATTTTGCATATGAATATTTAAAACTTTCCACATCAGAAATGTCAATTTAGTTTTATTATTAGTATATCTAACGTCTATGATACAAGAGTTTAGAGATAGGCGCATATTTTGGAGCTGAGTGTGGGGAACATGGTATGTTGGTGTGCGTTGCTGGTGACAACATAATGATGTCTCCATCTTTTATAGTCACCCCTGGATAATTTGACGAGGTACATTTTAACAACTTTTAGAGGACTATACATTCATGCATAATTAAGTTTCTACGGCTAGTTATCTGATAATTTGTTCCGTTGCAGTTGATATGCATGTACGAGAAAGCACTAACGACAACTGAACAAAAGGTGGAGTTACTAAAATCTCAGGACAAAGCCAGCAGCTGATATTGCCGGAAGTGGCATAGGTAACTAGTAAAAAAATACATGCATAGTGTAGAGAATATATTATGTACTTTGCGTTCACAATGTTGTGTTTTTCTTCTCTCACAGGTGATATTTGAGGTTTTTTGACCCGACGTATTATGATTTAAAATAAGCCATAAACTAATAAATAAGTAAAAAATATGGGCTTATCATATATAAGGAGAGTCAAATAAGAACATAAGCCCAAAACTTAGCTTAAACAAACAGTCCCATAGTATATGAGATATGGATTGTTTGGTTCTTTGAGGATCATTTATCGGTTAGCTTTTGTTTGTGTATCATATAGATTTTTATCTCAAGGATATTAAAGAGCATTGGTCCACCGTCGTTTTTCTTACTCATAAGCTTTATTTTTACCTAGGATAATATTTGGTCATGTTAGATTAACGCCATTTTTATTTTCTCGCTTAGATGGCGCCAAAGGCTAACCGGAAGCTTGTTTACGTTTCCATTTCTAAATATGCTATTTAATCTTACTCGTGGCTTTGTTATGGCCGTGCTGCTTTGGAATTTTCAGGGTAAGAGCATATGTTCTAAAGAAAGCGAAAAAGAAGAGTTCTCTCTTCTTTCTTGTGAAGATTTTAGCTTCACACCTTCATAACTGCTTTAGATTTTCAATGGTTTAGAAAGCGGTTATTTGCCTCTTTTTTCTGTAGTAGACCATTAGGGTTTTTAATGGTACGTTAAATATTCAACGTTACAAAAAGAAAACTATGCAATTCAATCTTTTGAAATACCATTCACGTAACATGCTTACGGTTGCTTTCCTTAAATATATCTTGTCATTTTCAGGAATTCATTTTTACAATTATTGTTTTTTGTCGTTTACAGACCGACCGAGTCGTCTATTACATGCACTAGGGCTTGCACAGGGAATAACGTATACATAAATTCCATATCAGGAAATCATGGACTTTAACAAAGACATTGCTATGAGAATCAAGTGGCTTGCTGAGGATAGATTTACAGAAAAAGATTATGTTAGGGCAAGATATCTAGCTCACAAAGCAAAAGATATGTTTCCAGGGCTCAGCTTCATAACACTGTTTAATACTATCATTGATATTTATATATCCCGAGAAATACCCGATTGGTATGGGGTTGTGGGACTAGAAACACCAGATACACATGAGCAAATCTGTGAGAAATATTTTAACTTACACCATGATATTAAGTCCGTTAATGATAATGTGATTGGCAGTTACTGGTGATTGGTGCAAAAGGAGTACTGGAAATTCGATCAGAGGCATTTTGCTTTCTGACTAATACATTCTGGACCGAGTGCCCCGGGTGCTTGTTTCAGTTTCAGTATTCCAGTCCTCTAGTGAATAAAGATAACTGTTCGGCGCTTTTTCTTGCTGTGAAACTTCCTCCTGGTTTACATCCGACGAGTCCCTGAAATATGAATCATTTTCAGAGGCAAGAAAAGAGTGTGGTTCTTGCTTTAGGTGTACTTGCACGAGATAATGTTGGTGTAGAGGGCACTTCAAACGGATTCAAAAGGTTACAGATGTGAAAGTGAGTCACCCATGTTTGTATCCTCAAGCTAGGGAGAGGATGCAGAAAAGCTTAGATAAAGTATTGAAGCAACCTGGTTTTTTTTGTGTTGTTTAATTATTTTTCGTGTTCGCTATTGTACTTTGAATGTTTGGTAACTTAGCAGACCTTGTAAATGAAAGATATGCTGATGTTTCCTGTCTTTTTCCTGAAGATGTTAATCTGCTTTTGAGCCTTGATCTAGTTTTGCTACTAGCTTACTGAGGTTTTGCTTATTGGACTCAAGGCTGTTAATGGTCTATATGCACCATATCGGTGACGTATTTCCATAGTTACTGTTGTGAAATTTATAATATATAATTAAATTTTTTAATGTGGTACTTATTGGTGCACTAAATTCTTCAATGGAGTAATCAACAGTAATAATTGGTGATATCTTTCATCCTCATTCGATAGATTGAGAAATCGCGTTAACGAGTAAGATTTATCATTTATGTAAATCATTCTTATGACAGGGAACGACTGTACTTACCCTTTATACACAGCAATAAGAAAACATCTAGAGGTGTTCTGGTTAATTTAATAATGTAAGGAGGTCACACATAACAAAATTTGTTCTTGTTGCTATACTAAGAGATGCATATTGATGCACCTATACAAATTTGTCAGGATTGTCAGATTTGGTTGATCAGTGCATCAGGCAAGTTCAAATTTGAGCTCCGTGAGAATAATTATCGATCAACCCTTTCTAAATTAAGCATGTAAGCAGATTCACTGGAATAATATTGCTCCCTCAAAAAGGTAAAAATGGCATGAATCTACACTCTTAAGATACACGACTTTTGATCAAGACGTGAAAAGGAAAACTGCATTTATACTCATTGTTATCTCAAAACATCTTTAGCACCATGTGGTTGTATAGTAATCAAGTAACGGTATGGAGTACAACTACGGAAGTACTGAACACAGTGTCTTTTCAACTTTGTGAAATTAGGTGGAGCACCTATACAGAGTAGTAGATGATGTTCAAGTTTTATATGGTTTTTACTCAATAGTTTCTATGTTGGGTTGATATATGATATTCATAAAAGCATTTCAAAATGCATCACATTAGTTAAAACTCAAAAAAGTTCATTAATATAGTTTGTAAATTATTGTAATCGTTATGGCCGGCAACGCATAGGTATTGTACTAGTTCATCGGTGGAAGGTAAATATCACAGTCGACCAGAGATAGGATACAGGTCCATTAACTAATGCAACGAGAAAATAGATAAGGGCTGCTTATACCGCCATGAAGTACACAAATTAAAACTTCCTGATAGTATTTTCTCACAAATAAGATACTATTAGCCAATTTCAACACAGGTAACATCTCCATTCACATATAGGTTTCTCGACATACATCTGTTAGGAATCCTTGTCCCAACATCTCATCAAGTCCAACATATAAGCCCAACCAAGGTTTTATTCTAAAACTAATTGGTGGTAGGAGTATCCCATCAAGGTTATATATTGAATTTGAGATATCTCAACCGATGTGGGGTATTGGGTTTGCACACTCAACAATACCTCCCTTAAACCCAAATCACCATGGACTTCCCCTTCGACAATAACAACGATCCCACCTTTTTCATACCACCGACCTTGACTAGCGGAACACCCCGCCTTTTTACCGGCTTCCTTTCGGTACAAGGACCATCCACATCATCACTGAACCCAACCTGTCTCTAATACCAATTATAGGAATCTTTGGGACAACATCTCACCAAGTCCAACATATAAGCCCAACTGAGGTTCTATTCTAAAACCACCAAGCTTATATGTTGACTTTGAGATTATATTTCAACTGATGTGAGATATTGGGCTTGCACACGCAACAAATAACATAAAAAGTCATTGTACTGTCTTAGCTCATTGATGATATATGGTGTCTATGATTTCTATTAGCTTTCTACAAGCTAATAGGTTTTTAGAAATACACCCGTTATTTGATATACGTTAATTGTGAAGTTATTCTTAAATCAATTGATAGTATAATTTGAAAAATCGAATTGTGTGATGAAATCAAATGCTGTTCTTAGACGATGACTTTGTTTGGATAGAAACGAAGTACTAATGCAATGACTTAAATTCATATAACTTGAAACTTTTTGTCTTTTTGTGTAGCAATAGCTATTTTTTCTTATTATGTCATCAAATTTTCAAAAGTCAATCATTGTGTGTATTTTTTGACAATTTGCTATGTAAAATAACCATTTTACCTTTCGAAATTTAAAAAACGTTAAGGTAAAATTGTCACAAGATACACAATGATCAACTTTTGATAGTTTAATGACAGAATAGGAAAATATAAAGATAGCTACACACAACGACAATAAGTGTCAAATTAGATGATTTTTTAAGTCATTATCCTTAGATTCAACAATGAATAATGCTTAAGAATCACACAAAAGTTGGTTTCTTACATCTCGAAAGTCTTGTGATATAGGAATTCACTTAATCCTGAAATTGAAGGAAACATCCTTGTATAAAGTTTGATTTTGATTACCATGCATGTATATACTATTAGCGAATCCTTAGAGCCACTAAAAGACATTTGCCCAATTGCACCCGCACCTTAAATACCACTATATAGACACCCGATTAGACACATAAAGAACCATTCACTACTACAAAAAGTGCTTTCAAGACCCGTTGTAGAGTCTGTCCAGACCGGTTTTACATCCGGTCTCTAAGTGGGGGGCTCTTGATGTGAAATCTAACCGGTCTGGTTTAACGTAATCGAGACCGGTTTCTAGCTATACAACCGGTCTTAATATCAATTTTCAGACCTGTTTAAATGTGTTTAACTGGTCTCGTTATATTAACGAGACCTGGTTTCTAATAATAAACCGGTCTGGAATCGACTTTTAAATAACACTTGTTTTATAAAAATCTTCTTCCCAGCAGCATTAATAAACACTATGCTGCAGTTTTTTCTTTCTTTTTTGCAGCAGTACATAAACACAAAGCTTTGATCCATAAATTACTAAAAATCCAGAAATTTAACTAATAAATCATAAACGTCAATACATATTCCATAATATAACTTAGATGATAATTAACGAGTTCTAGCACTAAACGTAAGTTCCAAAATGCCTTCTAAGAAAGCAGTTCGTACATATCATCTTAACTTAAATACTAGAACGTACAAATGCCTGAAACAAAAGAAAACGGCATAGCGAACAACTAAGTAATCAAATCGGACATAACTGATGCCACTTTTCAACGGTGTCTTCAATCTGATTCATGGAGAACGCACAAGTGTCATTCCAAGGGATCTACACGTAAAACACAGATATACAAGATAAGAAAATTTCTAAAAAACGATATATAGTAATATATTGGCTGATTATAATTAAGCCTACTTATTGCATTAAAAATTTTCATTTACATATTACTTACTGTATTTGGGAAATGATCTTGATGAAGAGTTACAAATTCATGCATCCATTTGAGTATATAGTAACCACATTCCCATAACCCAGCTTGTTGATTACACTGCATTTAAATATACCAAGTGTATACACATGTTAAGAGTTGTATAATAAAAAACAATTTGGTTGTGCATCTAATTATAGAGATAAAGTTTACCTCTACAACTTTGTAATTTGCAATGAACTTGTTCAAACAGCTTGTAAGCCAATAGCTTTGATCAATCCTCTTCTTTTTCTTTGGATGATGTGAATCCAAGATGTAACACGTGCCTTGTTTAGGGCATACAACAAACAACACCCAATGGTTCTCTCTGATAAACTTGAAACAAAATTATTAACCATATTCACACATAAGAAAAAAACAATTAAAATAACACATATCATACTTTTCTATAAATGGCGCAAGAAAAATGTCATAGGGAGAAGTGAATGCTCTGGTCAAGTAATCTTTAACACCCGAACTGTTGTTAAGACATTGACTCACTTGAATCAAATATGGGTTTAATAGACCACATCGGTTGGAACTTGACTGCATCAAATTGTATAGCCCCCTAAAAACAAAACAAATGTATATAAGATAATTCCAAAGTTAAAACAACGAATCCCTAGTCTAAATAAGCAATTTCAAACAACCCCTGCCGCAAAGCCATCACATACAAACATAAGTCTATAAGCAATCCCAAACACCCTTTATTGTATAAACAATCCCAAACATCCCTAGGTGTATAACAAACCCTAGTCTCGATCTAATCGCAAACTACCTAATTAACATTCTAAAACAACTACTAATCTATAAACAATCCTAAACAGACCCTAATCGATATGTAATCCAAAAGTGTTGATATTGCAATAAGCAAATTTAATTACCAATGCCAAAAACCTCTATATAAGCAAATCCAAAAAGCAGTTAGTTTCAATAAGCAATTCTAAACAAGAACTTAAATAATTTAGAAGTAGTTTTAAAGTATTCTTACCAGCTAAAGTAAGTTATAATGCTTGCATCGAGCCATCCATTCGTCCACATTTGCAAAATGTCATCAGCATGGACCGTAATGACAAAGGATTCTTCTTGCCCAACAAACATACCAGCAGGAACATCAACAACATAACCTGAAGTACAATCATCACGACTCATCCAACGGAGATAAGCAGCATTCAATATATTTCCTCTCAAACCAATGGTATCTCCTACATCATTCAATCTAGTCTCCAACACTTTTTTAGCTTCTTGTGCCACAACTTTCTGAGCAACTGTTCTAGCACCTTTTTGAGCTGCCGACAACCCTTGTTTTTGTTTTGGTGTTTGCTTTATAGCTACTTGAGTGGTGGCTTTTTGAACAAATTTTTTGGCTTTCGGCAATGCCTCTTTGGATTGAGAAATTGGCATAGATGTTGTGTTCTTAGTGACCTACAAATACACCATTAGTTTTTTATGTATCATATTATCGCTACTTTAAATCATCATAACTAAAAGATTTGAGCATCTACCATATCAATTTCAAGGACAGGCATACTTGTCAGCATTGATGTTTTCATTTGTTGATCTTTATTTTTCGACGTTGGAGTTATCTCCTGTAATCAATTTACAATTAATGTATATTAGAAAATGTGATTAGGTACAATATACAAAAAGATGAGTTAGTTTTGTTAATATACATTCATGCGACTAATTCTACACTGAGGCCATTGAAAAAAGCTACCAATCGCTTTACCTAAAACAGTAACACTTTCATCTCCACAGGGCACCAGAAGCTTTACATTTTGAAGATCGTTCAGAACCTTGTCTACCGTTACCTTCATGTATGTAGGAATTATGGGAACTCCATGGATAATACCATCTCTGATCGGATATAGAAGTCCCCATGCTATCGGTATCTTGTCTTTATTGTATGGTGAAAACAAATAGCACTTTGCAGGCTCCTAATTAACATTATGCAATAACAACTGTTTAGGGGTGGTGCATATGTTAATCACATCATAACATAACTTTAGTGAATGGTAAAGTTTAAAGTTAACAAACACATGAGAAAACTACATGCTGAAATTTTATACGTGTGTTGTTTTTTGATGCAGCCCTACAGCCCCACAGCCCCACAGCCCCACAGCCCCAAAGCCCCGCAGCCCCAAAGCCCCACAGCTCCACAGCCCTACAACCCTACAGGCGCTACAAGCGCTACAGCCCCACAGCCCCACAGCCCCTACAGCCCTACAACCCTACATCCCCTACATGCCCCTACAACACCTACATGCCCCTACATGCCCCTATATGCCCTACAGCCCCTACAGCTAGTTTGCCAAACATAGCCTAAAACTAAAAACAGATAATGAGGCATTTTTATAAACTATGTTAAAGAATAATAAAAAAACACAATAATCAAAATACGTGTGTGTTAGGCCCAAATCAATACAGTAAAGACTCTATTTTTATAGATAAAAAGACTAATCAAGTAGTATTTATAACTGATTTAAAAAACTTGGGTGACTAATTTTGCTAGAATGAATGGTTCAGATGCATAGCCGTTTGTGGAAAAATTGACAGATGTGAAACCATCTCGATCAACAATAAGACCTTTTCTGTTATCGATCCACTTACACTTAAACACGTGTATAACAAATGAATTATAATCTAGTTCCCATATTTCTTCAATGACACCATAATAACAATCTTTGGTACCCTGTTCTGTTGTGGAGGCTATTACCGTTACTCCACTGTTTTGCATCGTACTCTTTTCATCTTGTTGTCTAGTGTAAAACGTATACCCGTTAATGTCGTAACCTTCATATTTTACAATACGTACAGGTCCAAACCCTAGTTCTTCCATTGATTTATCGACATTTGGTAGTGTACTCCTACTTTTTCTTTTAGCCAATGTGAAAACGTTGCATTGTGCTTCTTAGCAAGCCAAGTCTTGTCCCTATGACTATTTTCATTTTTTAACAATGACTGGTGCTCATATATGTAAGGAGCAATAGAAGTTATGTGCTGCAGGACTGTAAAATGTGCCTCGTGTAAATCATCTGGATGCATATGCTCTTCTTTGCGCCCAAGTGTACCTACCCCTCCAAGTCTACCCTTGTGGCGACTTTGTGGAATGCCAACATTTCTAACGTCTTTCAAATAGTTCGTGCCAAATTCAATCACTTCCTCAGTAGCATATCCTTTAACAATACTACCCTCTGGTCGACTTCGATTCCTAACATAGCCTTTTAAGAAACCCATGTATCTCTCAAATGGAAACATGTTATGTAGAAAGATAGGACCACAAATCTTTATTTCTCTTACAATGTGAGATACCAAATGAACCATGACATCAAATAATGAAGGTGGAAGAACATCTCGAGTTGACAAAGCGTCAATATAACATCACGTTGCCATTTATCTAACACCTCAGGATCGATCACTTTTGAGTGAATCATGTTAAAAAATAAACACAACTTTGTAATGGTATGTCTGATGTGGTTTGGTAGTATTCCACGAATTGCAATAGGAAGCATTTGTGTCATCAGCACATGACAATCATGTGACTTCATACCAGACACCTTCAAGTCCTTCATCGACACCAACTTCTTTATGTTAGCAGAATAGCCAGATGGAACCTTAATACCATGCAAACATTGACAAAACTTAGTTTTTCGATCTTAGACAAGGTATAACAGGCCGGTAGAAGATATGTACCACGCTTTCCAGGAATCACTTGAGCAGCAAGCTCTGGTCTAATTCCCATGTCTTCCATGTCATTTCGAACATTAATCCCATCTTTTGTTTTCCCCGCAATGTTCAACAAAAGGGCTATTAAACTTTCTAATAAATTTTTCTCGATATGCATAACATCAAGACAATGTCGAACTTCCAAATGCTCCCAATATGGTAAATTCCAAAAGATAGATTTTTTTTTCCAAATACCTTTAGGGGGACCGGGGTTGTCTTCACCTTTTCCTAAAACAACATTCAAGTCTCTAACTCGAGAAAATGTATCTTTTCCATCTAACGGCGGTCTCAACACTTCACGCTCTATTTTACCATCAAACAACTCTTTCTTTCTACGATACGGGTGATTCCTTAAAAGCGATCTTCGATGTCCCATATAAACCGTTTTCCGACAATGTCGCAACCAAAAGGAGTGTGTGCAATCTTCACAAACAGGACATGCCTTTTTCCTTTTTGTACTATATCCTGATAAATTGCCGTATGCGGGGAAATCACTAATGGTGCAAAAAATCATGGCTCGTAGCACAAAATAATTTTTCGAGTAAGCATCATAAATTTTTACTCCCGGTTCCCAAAGCGTTATCAAGTCATCGATCAAAGGCTTCAAATACACATCAATGTCATTCCCGGGTTGTTTGGGGCCCTGAATTAACAACGACAACATGATGTATTTTCGTTTCATACATAACCAAGGTGAAAGATTGTAGTTGCATAAAAGAACTGGCCAAGTGTTGTGAACACTACTCATGTTTCCGAATGGATTAAATCCATCTGAAATAAGTCCTAGCCGTATATTTCTAATATCCCCACCAAAATTTTCAAACGAGTTATCAATATTTCTCCATTGAATAGAATCAGCTACATGTCTCAATTTTCCATCTTTTTTACGCTCCTCGGCATGCCAACGTAATAATTTCGCCTCTTTAGCATCTGCGTATAATCGCTCGAGTCTTGGTATGATCGGAAAATACCATAATAATTTAGTAGGAGGGCCATTTCTTATCACATCACCGCCACGTCCTTTATGTTTTACTTGCACATACCTCGAGGTCTGGCATACCTTGCATACTTGTAGATCCTTATCAGTGCCTCTATACAACATACAATCATCTGGACATGCATCTATTCTTTCAACTTCTAAATCCATTGGGCACATTAGTTTTTTGGCTTGGTATGTTGTAACGGGCAATTCATTGTCATCGGGGAGCATTTCTTCATGTAAAAACTCTAATAGAGTTGTGAAACCTATATCGCTCAAACCAAATGATGCTTTTATTTTAAACAACTTTATCACCGCAGAAAGAATGGTAAGTTTTGTACAACCACCAAACAATGGTTTCTCTGCGGCAACAAATAACTTTTCAAATTTAGCATGCTCCTTTTGAGAAACATTATCGTCCATGTCATTTAACATGTCATTTAAATTACGACGGTCCTCGTTAATTGGTAAATCATGATCTTCATTACATGTAGAAGCAATTCTTTTTTCACCATGAAAATCCAACACGTATACCTCTCGTAAACCCATCTCTAATTAGATGGTGTTTAACTTCTTTAGCGCTCTCATATAACACACCATTTCTACATTTTTTACAAGGACAAAAAATTTCATCTTTTTTGCTCATCACCCGATCTTCCTCGGCAACTTGCATGAAATGAGACAAATTTTCCATGTATTCGGGGGTAGCCCGTTTTATGTTGTACATCCATGTGGAACGATCCATATATAATATAGCTTTTTTTTAACTTTTTTAATTTTTTTAATTTTTTTAATTTTTTTAAGATAGTTTTTGTAAAACAACACCCGTTCCTCCTAACTCTTTAAACATACGTATAAAAGCATACTAGTAGGAGTATGGAAAAAATGGTATTAGTTTTATTTCTAAAACAACACTCCATCTTAAAATAGGCATTCACATCCTAAATGAAATATTATGATCTAAAACTAGTCCTAATTCGGGAAATATTAGATCAACCTCTAATAGGTTGACATTGATGGGTGTTAAACTAGATAATTATAGAAGGTTTGTTGAAGATAGTTGGATATAATACCTTACTTCAACGAGTCGTAATTAATGATATCCGCAAATAACGACCCTATACATATGAAATATTTAAAAAACAAATTAGCTACAAGAATGATACATAATAGTAAATAAAAATGTGATAAATAAGATGTATTTAATACCTTTGAAAGCATTGAATGATATTTTTTGTTGAAAGGAATTTGAGTATGTGTTTGTGTGTTAAAAATGGCAATAAATGAGAATAAATGATTTTGTTAAATGAGATATATTTTCCGAAAAAGGAGACCGGTTATTTTGTTAAAAACCGGTCTTTATATAAAAACATATCGAGACCGGTTAGTTTGTTAAACACCGGTCTCATTTAAGTTTTTCCAGACCGGTTTTAAAAATACCAACCGGTCTCATTTAGTTATATGGATTCAGACCGGTTTGTATTTTGAAACCCGGTTCAAATGATTTTGGGGGGGGGGGCTAATTTCTTGTGTCTAGACCTGTTTTTTTCGTATTAGGTCTCCATAAAGAGGTCTCGATGCTCTTTTTTGTAGTAGTGATTATAATCAATATACTTTTGTTGTAGAGCGATCAAAATATGGGTTAGAATTCACAAAATTGCCATTTAGTAAGACTTAAAGTTATTTTAGGCTTTTAGGATTAACTTTTTTAAGTTTTCACATATTTGCTTTATTAGCAATGCATTATTGCTTATTTCTGTTAAGAATAAGATAAAAATGGATTTAAATGTGAAAGTAATCACGAGTATCGATTTACACAATCCCCAAATTAGAAAACAATGATTCTTGTTTTTGGGTTCATTTTAACTATGGGTGTATGCACATACTGTTGTTTTGTTAGATCTAACATAACATTTATTTGATAAACAAAACCATATAAACATCATAGCATATGTGGAAGCGATTCAGGATCATATAATCATAACATGCACATAATTAATTTAACATAAAATAAACGGGAGTTTACCTTGCAATGCTTCCAATAACTAGAACACAATCACCAATCCAAGATCAACCTAACAAAGGTTGAATCTATGTTCCTGTACACACGTCTCGAACAAGCTACTTGACAAGCTAGGTCTACACGAGCAGAACCGTGTCGTAGAAGTGGAAAATTCAAACCGAACAACCCCGGAGTAGGGCTCGACCGAATAAGGCTATGGCAAGGCTTAGGCTTGAGTTTTTCTCACAATGAATGAATAAAAAAAACCAATACCTAGAGCCTTGTATTTATAGTGTCAATGTAGCTTAGGTTTTAGGCTAGAACTAATTATGGAGAATATATTCTAGTCTAAAAACCAAGACCAAAACACATATATTCCTCATATAGGGCCGGCCATATGTTGCTCCCAAAATAACATTGGGACACAATCTTTAGTTACCACTTTTACATTTAACGTCCGTTAGTCATTTTCCATTAAATACTTAACGGTCGTTAATAATAGTTTTAACACTCGTCAACTAATTAACTATATTTAAATAAAACATAATTAATTTATTAAATAGCTCTAAACGTTTGTGTGCAATCCCATAGTCTCGAGTTCGATCCTAACACGCGACTATTTAAATACGTCCACAAACTAACAGCTCCCACTTGGACTATTTCATAAATATCATGATCACATCGATTAGCGTCTAACTACACGTCGATGCCTCTAGTACGTTCTCGAGTAAGGTCTCCTAGACAAAACCTCTTAATGATTAAACATCATTATTATTATCCTTTTGTTTCTTAATATACGTTAATAAGGATATGGATCTCAGTCATTCCTTAATTAACAAAATTCTTTCTCGTTCGTTGATTATTAAAGGTTACCAAATATCAATTTGGGTGTGGCCACACATACATCTTTAACTAATCCCACGAGGGGCCCAGCTGTATTAAAACTCCAACAAAATATTGAAGGAAACAAAATCCCATTTTGACTACAAGCAAAACTCATGAATTTTGCAACACCCCTGAAATCAAATCCGTATAGCCACCAGTTACGTATAGCGTTAGATTGATTCATAGAAATGCACTAGATCCACAACGTTTCCTGGTATCTGAGGTCGAAGGATAACTATTTATGATATACTTAATGACAAAGATCCATAAAGTAATATCACTTTAGTTGGGATAAGTCCTATATCTCGAATCATCGAATATCATCTAAATTTGGTATGTAATCATATCAAGTATTCTTTCAAGAACTACTCCCACCAAACTTTATATTTGTCTTAAGTTAATAATATTCCCATATTATTAATCGACAACGGACAAATTAGAATAAATTTAATATTCATGGATATAAAAATGCAAATATAGGATACATAATTAACTAACAGAAATAAACGTAACCCAAACTTTATTTTATCAAGGTAATAATGTTTAACACCCCTTATCCAAATACTAAATAACAAATTTACATGAAGTCACTAGCTAACATAAGTCCTATTCCCTTAGCATGCTCGGTGACTTTCCTACCAGACAATGCTTAAGTGAAAGGATCAGCTAAGTTACTATCTGTGTGAACTTTCAACAAATTAATTTCACCGACAACAACTTGCTCTCGAACATAGTGAAATATCCTCAGAAAATGTCTGGGGCCTTTCATGACTCCAGGTTCATTGGCGAATATGATTGTGGCAGAGTTGTCGCAATACACATCAGTAGGATTCTTTATTGAAGGCATCACTCCCAGATCATCAATAAATTTCCTAATCCAAACAGCCTCCATTGCGGCTTCTAAGGCAGCTACATACTCGGCCTGGGCAACATGCATAGCTATTGTTGACTGCTTACGGCTCTTCCAGTCTACAACTCCTCCATTGACGACAAAGACATAACCAGTCTGGGACTTCGTATCATCTTTATCACATTGCCAAGAAGCATCACAAAAACCATTAACATTCAGTTATGTGTCTGGTTTACCCCTATAAAAAAGAAACATGTCTTTCGTATTCCTTAAATACTTAAGAATGTGTTTAACAGTAGCCCAGTGGAGCTTAGCAGGTTTCTGCTGATAACGACTGACTAAGTTTTGAGAAAACGCCACATCGGGCCTTGTGTATCTTACAACATGCATGATACATCCTACAGCCGAAGCATAAGGAACTCTTGCCATGTATTCCTCCTCTTCAGGAGTTGATACATCTTTCTCATGACTTAAACCATGATCAACATCCATAGGTTGATAACCTTTCTTGGAGTTGTGCATGTTGTACCTCTTTAATATCTTGTCAAGATATTCACTTTGACTAAGTCCAATCAACCGTCTTTTCCTATTACGATAGATCTTAATACCCAATATGTATGCAGCTTCTCCTAGATCTTTCATAGAAAAACATTTACCAAGATAATCCTTAACAGCTTTAAGACCTGGTTTATGACTTCCCATGATTAATATGTCATCAACATATAAGACCAAGAAAACTACATTACTCCCACTAGCTTTGCGATATACACATGCCTCATCACGATTCTGAACAAATCCAAACTTCTTGATTTCTTCATCGAATCGTTTATTCCATTGTCGTGAGGCTTGCTTCAGACCATAAATGGATGTTTACACACACGATTTGGATATTCAGGATCAACATACCCTTCACATGTCCTCATCTAAGTGACCATTCAAGAAGGCAGTTTTAACATCCATTTTCCATATCTCATAGTCATAGCACGCGGCTATAGCTATGAGAATCCTAATAGCTCTTATGTCGGCTACCAGCGAGAAGGTCTCGTCGTAGTCAACACCATGCGTTTGAGTGCAACCCTTGGCCACCAAACGAGCTTTATAGGATTGTATCTTTCCATCCATGTCAGTTTTTAACTTGTAAATCCTCTTACTTTTCATTACTTTAGCACCAGGAAGTGGATCCACTTTCGTCCAAACTTCGTTGACATCCATGGAGTGCATTTCCTCATCCACAGCACCTTTCCACTTTTTGCTCTTAGGATCAAGCATAGCAGATTTATAATTACCAGGTTCACCGAAGTCACTTGGTTCATTATCTTTAACCTCTATGTTTAGACTTAGACGGTTGGGTGCTCGAATAGTCCTTTCAGACCTTCGAATAGGAACTAATTCCGGTGGAGGACCCAGACTTTCTGGCTCTACGGGAATTTTGCTAGTAATTTCAGAAGGTGATGTATCTTCATGATCATCTTCCAGATCGTAGTTCCTCCCACTAAATTCTTGAGATACAAATTCTCTTTCAAGAAAATTTCCATATCTTGCAACAATAACTTTGTTTTTAGGTGGGAAGTAAAAGTAGTAACCTATAGTTTCCTTAGGGTATCCTACGAAGATACACTTCACAGATCTTTGATGGAGTTTATCAGCTGAGTCACGTTTCACGTATGCCTCACAACCCCATACCTTAAGATAAGACATATTAGGCTTCTTGCCGTGCCATATTTCATATGATGTTTTACTTACCTTCTTTGTGGGAACCATATTAAGAATACGAATCACAGATTCTAAGGCATAGTCCCAAAAGGATAATGGTAGAGTAGTAAGATTAAACATGCATCGCACCATATCCAATAATGTACGTTTTCTCCTTTTAGATACACCATTTTGTTGTGGAGTATAAGGAGAAGTAAGATTCTGGACAATTCCACTCTTAGCAAGATAATCTTTAAATTCTTGACTAAAGTATTCGCCACCTCGATCGGATCGAAGAGCTTTAATCTTCTTTCCAGTTTGTAACTCTACTTCAGCTTTAAACACTTTGAATGTTTCAAACACCTCAGATTTATGCTTAAGTAAATAAACAAAACCGTATCGGCTGAAATCATACGTGAATGTTAACAAGTAGCTAGCACCTCTCTTTGGCACATGTCTAAGTGGTCCACACACATCCGTATGTATATGACCAAGTAGATCCGTAGCCCTTTCAATGTTAGCATTAAAAGGTTTCCTTGTCATTTTCCCAGAAATACAAGATTCGCATTTATCCAATGATTCATCATCGAAAATATCCAAAAGTCCTTCTTTCGAAAGCTTTTGCATGCGAGTCTTCCTAATATGGGCAAGTCTACAATGTCAAAGATAAGAAGAATCCAAGTCTAACTTTATCTTCTTATTGATGCTAAAATTAGAATTATTATTATCATTGGTGACATGATCATTCATATCAATTTCAAACACACCATTCACAGCAATAGCAGTAAAATAGAAAATGCCATTAAAAGAAACACAAATTCCATTATTAGAAACAGTATGGTGAAAACCAAGGTCTATCAAACAAGAAACGGAAACTAAACCTCTAACAATACAAGGTGCATAATGACATTTATTCAAACTCAGTACTAAACTCGAAGGTAAAACTAGCATAAATGTTCCTATGGCTTCAACCGCTACTTTTGCGCCATTGCCTACTTGCAGAAATTGACCACCATAAGATATCTTCCTTTCAATATTAATCCCTGCATGGTATTACAAATGTTAATACCACATCCCGTATCATATACCCAGGAATTAGATTTGTATGATAGATTAAATAATTCAATCATAAGTAAGTTACCTGAAGTTGACGCACCAGGCTCAACTTCTTCTTACTTGTACGCAAATCCTCGAGGTAAAGAGGACAGTTCCTCTTCCAATTTCCATCAGCATGACAGTAGTGGCATTTTTTATCCTTTTGACAATCATCCTTCTTCTTTGGAAGATGCTTCTTAGGTTTGTTCTGATAAATCACAACTTGCTTGCCCTTATCAGGTTATCCTTTGCCTTTATCCTGCTTATTCGATTGCGGTTTTGGATTAGCAACCCTAACCTTTTGTATTTTCAAGTACTTGAGGCGTAGGTGCATGTGTAGGTGCTTTGTCCTTCAAACCCTTTTCATAGTCAATGAGCATTGCGTGCAAATTACTCAATGTCTTCCCCTCGCAATGCATGTTGAAGTTTCTGACAAACTCATTAAAGTCCTTGTTAAGGGACCTATTGATCAAGTTGATCGACATTGCATCATCATAGGGTTTCCCTATCACAAAAAGCTGATCCATCATCGCTTTCATTTTCAAGTAGTGTGCGCTAACGGGTTGTCCTGCTTGATGTTTGCAGTTGTGCAGTTCGTCTACAAGATCGTAGAGCTCAACAGCTGGTGTCTTTTCAAACATATTGCGGAGCTCAGCAAGCATGTCCATTGGAGTATAGTACTCGAATTGTTGCTTGAGAGAAGCATTCATTCCGCTAAGCATGATGCATGCTACATCAGAGTACCTTTTGTAATCAGTTTTGAAAAGAGCATGGTCCTCTTCGGAAGCATCTTCAGCAGGCATGTGAGGACAAGGCCGGTACAACAATTCAATAGTATCAGTCACCCTCAAGATAATCCTTAGGGAGCAATACCAATCATTGAAGTTCGGGCCAGTCAGCTTCTCGCCTTCAAAGAAAGTTTTGAGGGGCAGAAGACACATGTTGAGAGTTGTTTTGGGGATGAGCCATTTCTACAGAAAAGGTTCATGTATTAGTACTTTCGATAATCAATACTTTCAAGAAAATAAAATTACCCAATTTAACAAAATTAACCATAGTATTTTTCTTAAATTACTAGTACCCATGGTGACATAAATTTCCTACATCAGTTAATCTGCTAGTAATAAATGTATTTGATAGTTGTAAAATTAGATACTTGCTTTAGGAAAAACAAGCAACTAAAATAGGGTAAGCGTGCACGACGATTTAGGAAAACCGTGTGTGAATGACCCTAAAAGTGAGTTCGTTCTCGAGGAGGCTAGTGCGTTGTGTAATGAATGATTGAATTATGTTTTTGATTATTAATGAGAAGAAAAGAAGAGAAAATGACGAAGACGAAAAAAAATAGAAAAATAAGGCAAAAACACTACTAGAAAGTTACGACGTAGAACGTAAAAAGTGCAAAATTTAAAATTTTAAGCTAAAAATTCCTAAAAATTACTAAAAAAATCCACAATAATATTCTAAGAGTTTACAAAAAATCCAAACTTGCCAAACCCTTTTAATTAATTTAATAATGACTTTTTAATGCTAATTAAAGCCCTAAAAATCACTTTTAAATATTAAAAAGCCCTAAACAAGATTTAATAGTTTGTAAACCTTAAAAATGACCTAATTAAGCTAAAAACTATTTTTAAAAATTTTAAAACCAATTTAAACTATTTTTAAACTCCTAAAAACTATTAAAATCTATTAAATCTTAAATTAATTCTAAAAATTAATTGAAAAGCCTAAAAATTATTCTACAAATGGTAAGAGTCCTAATTAATGATAAAGAACCTAAGAAAAATGAAAATGAAATAAAAATAAAACTTTTTATTTTTATGAATAAAATAATAATAAAATAATCTAAAAAATTAAAAGTTCTTAAATAAATTCTAAAAAATTCTCGAAAATCCTAAATATTCTAACTAAGAAGAAAATGTAAATTAAAGCTCCTAAAACCTTTTAGTTAATTTTATATTAATTTTTAAAGTTGTCTAAAAACCCTAAAATTAAATAAAATTAAAAATTAAAGTTTTTGAAAACTTTAATTTATGTAAACCTCAAAAATACAAATTAAAACCTAAAAACTATTTTTTGGATTTTTTTATTACTGTTCACTATTTTTTATTGACTTTCTAAATTTAAAACTAAAAATAATCCTAGAAATTAATTAAATAATAGGAAAAATAATATTTTTAAACAGAAAAATCTAAAAACCTAATCAAAACCTAGGAAAAATGAAATAAGCTTAAAATGCTTAATAAATAAGCTAAAAATGATCAAATAAGCTACGGCTTATTAAACAAAAGCAAACTCAAACACACCTTAAATAACTTTTGAATTGAAAGGTTAACAGAAAAACGCATCTAGATCACTGGTAAGACCCTTTACTCCTGAGCTGCAGGTCAAGGGTTCGAGTCCAGTGCGGGTGTTGTTTTTGCAAAACTTTTTTTTTTTTTTTTTTTACTTTTCAATCCAATCAGTAACCTTTATAGCTCACAAAAAACACAACACAACCTAATAATATCAAAATTAAAGCAAATGAGAAGCAAAAACGTGGCCAGTTCTTTTAAGTTTCTGATGAACAAGGATGTTCACCACTTGAGCAGTTTGAAACCAAGAGGAGCTTGGCTGTAAGCTTATTTGGTGATGTTTTTGGAACACAATGGCACCCTTGTGCTCTTTGAAGCACAAGGAGTCAAGACAAGTTCAAAATCAAGCAAGTATAAAGCACTTATAGCACAAAAATCTCACAAACTCAATCACACATAGCAAAAAGAAGTTGCTGAGGTCTGTGGGTGTATAACAGCTTAAGACAAGCACTCAAATGAGATTTAAACTTCCAAACTTTTGCATACACAATCACCAACTGATGCACAAACAAACTCAACTTCTAAATGACCCTAACACTTAACAGATTTCAAGATCTAAGCACACAATTCAACAAAAATAAGCAGAAAAAGTGATTATGCAAATTTTGCTAAATGTTTTCCCTTCTTAAACAGTCAATCTTGCTTCAATTCTTTCCAAACTTGTAACCAAACTAGCTAACAACCCTAACAACCCTAATCAATCATTCTAACACCTTTTAATCTTCAAAATCTAACAAGCTTTCTCTATAAAACTCACATCCAAACACCCCTTTAAGTTTTTTGAAAACGTTTTTAAATAACCAAATCACTTCAAAACTTCTACAAACTGATTAAATTACCTCTAAACATGCATATTATCCTATAACTACTCAAATCCAATAGCTTAAACAGACAATCATCACCTAACATGCAAATTCACACAAAACTCCAAGCTAACTAAAAAATGAAAAGGGAAACAAGAACTTTACCTTGTTGGTCTTACATCCAAGACCAACAGTGGCTAGATAGCCACCTCCTACCAACTGGGGTTGGTGCTGAACCTTTAACAAATCAATTCTCACAACCTGCTAAGAAAATCAAAAAGAAAACAAGCACAAATGCTATAATCTGTTTAACTTTTCTTCTTCCTTAAAAACTTTTCCAAAAACTTCCAAACCTTTTCAAACACGTTTTAAAAACTCTTTCAATATCAAACCTCCAAAAAAAATTAGTCCACTTTCACTTCACAACTTTTTGGATTTTTGAAGATTAAAAGGACTTTTTCAAAACCTTTTTGAAACTTCAACACAAGAAATCTTAAATGGAACTCAGCTTAAACTTTTAACACAACACACAACTTTTAAAAAACATAAAAAGGAATTACACTTGACTTCACAAATACCAAACTTTTATTTTCTTAAAAAGGAATTACAAGTGCAAAAGTTTAAAAACTGGAACAAAGGGAAATGAACAGGCTCATCCCCTTTTAATACAACTAAAAGACTATTCTAGAATCTCAAAACAATGTGAAACCCTAGCTACTGAAATCTCCAAAGTGCCCTTGAAGATTTGACTGAAAATGGGTCAAAATGAACCCATGTGATGCTTGTACTGGATGCCAGCTCTTCTTTGTTGATCTTGGACGTTGGATGAACCTTGGGGACAAAGGAGTGGATCTCCCACGTTGAAATTGTTGGGTTTGGGGTTTTGGGTGAGAGAGACGTTGCAGGGGAAGGCTGGGGAGGGGTCCATAAAGCATGTGAGCTTGTTGGGTGAGGTGGGTTTGGGTGAGAGAATGTTTAATTAGTGATCTGGACTTAATCAGAACATAACCCCTTGATTTGAATTATGTTCATGATTAGGGTTTATGGGTTTAAGGGGGGGTTTTGATCTTTTGTTGGGTAAACATGATTTAAAAATCATGTTATGGTGGGAAAAACGGGTTAAGTGGGGTTTGACTAAATCTTGACCAAGTTAAATAATAAACCAGGTTAAAGGAATTTGGGTATGGACGGGTTGAGTTAGAATATGGGTAGGTTATATGGGTTGATGGGTGGGTAGGGCTGAGGTGTCGCAACCTGAGTGGGTGGGAAGGTTTGGTGGTTTGGCAGATTTGGTCCCCAAGTGTTTCATTCTTTCCACTTTGTAAATAAAAGTTATCAGCGCCCAATTTGCCTTTGACAACTTTGCACAAGTTGTCAAAAATGGCACAATCAATTCCAAAACTTTTCCAAAGGGTTTTAAATGTATATTCTTCAAATTCCAGGGACTGGTCTTGTAATATCTTCAAATATTAAGGTCCATACTTGTACAATTGTCATTTGGAGGGTCAATTGTGACAAGTTCTTCAAAGATGAGGGACTAAACTTGACAATCTTCAATTCTTCAAGGGTCATTTTGCAAAATTCCAAACTTGGGCCCGGTTCATTGTGCGACTTCGTTTCCCGTGTTCGTTTTTGAATGATTCTTGTGATCTTTTGCCAATTCCTCAATATTCGTACCTAAAAATACACAAGTAACAAACACGAGCATATATTTGGCATATTTTATGATATTTTATGCATTTTAAAACCGATTTGGACGATGAGACCATGTATAAAAGCAGTCTCATCACTCCCCCATACTAAACCATTGCCGTGCCCTCACGCAATGCTAGAATAAAGTATCAAAGCATCTCTAAAATTCAATTTTATTCAATTTTATTCAAATGATAACTAGCTACATTACACAATTACTACTACTTGCGTTTTAGACATAATGTATGATTCTCATCGCAAAATGGGACGTTTAGGTTCATAGAACAAGAACACGTGAATGCTTCGTTAGAAATAATTTCGTCGTCCTCGATTTTCACCTTAATTCCATGCCAAGCGTGCAACGAGATCATTGTCATTATAAGTTAGTAATGCTAACACTACTCATATGCCCTAATTACGTACTTATTCTCCCATTATTCCTAAGTTGTATCTCTTATATTTTATTATGTCTTAATGATCACGAGGATACATTGTTGACTTATGCGATAATAGAGATTTAGGTCTAAAAATAGAGTCATAACGGTGTAACTAAGACCATCAAATCAATAACCCCTCCTAATAGACGACGATGTTAAAAAATTAAGTTGACAAGAAGAATCGATAAACACGGTTTTATAACGGTTTTGAACATGAGACTTATTACCAAGACTTTTATACGCCCCCTAACGGAAGGACCTTATTATCTTTGGTTTACCTCCATCTTTTATTCAACTTCGCCATGAATCTTTTATTATGACTTCGGTCTTGCCTTGCCTTTTATTATCCGCCATCATCGGTGGTTTTATTAGCCAAAGACGTATATCCTCACGCTAAAGCGAATTTTGGATCTTTAAAGCTTCGAAGATTAAGGCTTGATTCACTTTCAATTTTGCATGGATTTTAGGCCTTGTGGGGCTTCAAATTGTTTGCTTGATTTAGGTGAGCACTTGAAATCTTATTATTGGGTGAAGCTTTCGATTATTGGGGTGCCAATACTTCAAAACCGTGACGCTGGCGATATCTTAATGTCTTCCCAATTTAATTACACGGAAGCTACTAGAAAAGACTAGAAACCCAACAATCAAAACTAAACCGCTAAATCAATATTTATTAAGCAAAAAATATTTACAAGCGAAGGGAGAATAAGCCAACAACGAGAACACATGAGTTTTTGAAAGAATACGAGTACTCTACGTTTAGCATAGTAACTTATAATTAACTCTATCATTTCTCGTCCTCATTTAAGAGACTTAGCCTAATGTGTAGTTAAGGAATCAAAGCTAAGTGCTCAACACGCACGGTCGAGTCAAAAATTACTCTTATTCTCGCCATCGGAAAATCTACATTCGTGTCTTAACACTTATGAAATATGAGAAAAATTTTTAAAATTTGGCCATTTTTAGCCTTATTTTGCAACAAAACGATAACAAAAAGATAAACTTTGGAAAGCGTGAAGGTTTGGCAAGGCAAGTATCTATTCACCCCCACATACTAAAGTTAAACATTGTCCTCAATGTTTCGAGTCTAGGGGTGCAAACACCCCCATACTAGAGACGTAGTCGAATGCCTAATCTAGCATGGAAAGGGTGTAACCAATAAGTAATAGCCGTTTATGAAGTGTGCTATAAACCTAAGGTTAGAACATCAGAGGATATATCATATGGATATTGGGAATGGCCTCCAAAGCAAACGATCGAGTGCTCCCATGAAACGAACACGAGAGGCTCCAATCGTGAAGATGATGATCTAAAAGACACAATGCACAAACAACCACGGAACAAAGGTTGGAAGGGCACAAATCCCCTCATATTACACTAATTAGAAAGCAATAATATGTACATGGATAAGCATGGGTCTCCCCCACGAGGCACCTTGTTCTTGATAACCGAGTCAAAAGCTCGACTCGAATCCCCATAAATGTGATCATTTAGGGATAATCATGGTTTGGTCAATTTTTGGTGGGGCTTACATGATAAACAAGGCCCAAAAGTACGTGGAGTACTTTAAAAATCCGATAAACGTATACCGGGGTCAAAGATAGCGTCCTCGTTTTCGGATGAAAGACGAGACAACACAACTCCAACACAAATCCCAATGGGATAGAAGAAAATAGGAGAGAAGAAATAGAAGGGTGGGACAATGGGTAAGTCAAAACATTGAGCTACTCGAGGTAGACTCGCACCAATCAAATGAAAAGATTTTCCATTTATTGCATCGGTGGAAGACCGAGATTTCCCTATAAAACCAATTCCAGGATCAAATATCTCGTCCTCGGTGGAGAAAGGGGAGGGAACATAAGGGGCTTCCCCCACACTAGGTCCACACAAAGCATCGTCAAAAGGAGAAGACGAGCTTGTAGTACTCAATAAACGCGGTGATGACGGAGTTAGAATTGTAGAAAAATCTTTTAAAATAAATTCAAAATCTTTTCCTTTTTCATCTTTAACACTCTCCTTGTGAAAACCCGATTTGATTATGTCAAAAATATTTGGTGTATCTAAAACAATGTTAGTCACACTAAAAATTCTCACATTTTGAAATCTTTTTGGTTTGGGTGGTGGCAAGTTTTCAAATCTTTTGTCAACAAAGAAAACCTCCCCATCGGGATCAACGTATTCATCATCCGAAGAATCACTCGAGATTGGAATCATAGGCTTAACACTCTTAACCTCCATCGGCGGAGGGGACGGAACTTCATTTTTATCAACTCCTCCTAAAACTCTATTTGAAATCCTTTGACAAATGTTTTTAATAGGATTGACATTGTACAAAGATGTGATAGAATAAACATGAGAAAGCGTGGAGTTTTGGGTTGCATTAATGACGAGTTCTTCCTCATTGAAACGAAGAGAGATTTTTCTTGCATGCACATCGATAAGTGCTCTCGAGGTATCCAAAAAAGATCGACCTAAGATTAACGGAACTTTAGGATCGATGGGAATATCAACAACAATGAAGTCTACAGGATAATAGAATTTCCCAACTTTCACAAAGACGTCCTCGGCAACTCCACAAGCTAGAATCGTAGAATGATCGGCCATTTCGATTGACATTCTTGAAGGAGTGAGATTTGGAAGATTGAGCGATTTAAAAATCTCAAGAGGCATCAAATTAATACTAGCACCAAGATCGGCCAAGGCGTAGCATTCTTCCATGTCTTGGATAGCACATGGGATTAAAAACTTTCCAGGATCACCGACCTTTTGAGGTATGCGGCTTAGAAAAACCGAAGAACAACTAGACGATTTTTGCAATTTCTCTTTGTTGTTTAACATACTTTTGAAGTTCGCGGCAAATCGAGGCATCATGACTAAGGCGTCGGCAAAACTTATATTAAAATGCAAGTCACGAAACATTTTCATAAAGAGTTCAAATTGATAATTATTTCGTTCTTGTGCCTTTTCCTTGTCTCGTCTTGATGGGTAGGGTAAAGGTGGTGTGGGTTGGGGCAAATTAGGCATAGGCATCGGCCTTGGAATCTCGGGTTCCATTATGGGTATTGGTTCAACCGTAGGTGTGGTTTGAGCGGTACTTCGTGGGATTGTAATGTGCTCCTTTTCAACCACAACCTCGGGTTCTTTCTCTTTTTCCTTCTCCATAGAAGTACTTGGACGAGAAATGGGTTCTTTGAAAGTTTTACCACTACGAGTAGTAATAACCTTCAATTCTCCTTTCGGGTTCACGATGGTATCACTAGGAAGACCACCCGAAGAAGAGGGCTTACACATGATAGCTTCAAACATTTTAGCCATTCGGTCTTCAAACTTAGATTGCCTAGCATCCGCTTTTAACAATTCTTGCTTAATCTCATGTTGTCCTTGCTCCATTTTTTGTTGATTTTGTTGGAGTCGTGTGACATTTCCTTCCATTTTGTTAGCATGAGTTTTAAGTTCATTAGCAAGTTCGTTTTTAAGCTCGTTTTTCAATTCGGACCTTAAGCTAATCATCTCACGTTGCATGTTATCAAACTTAGAATCATTAGCCTTAGCATAATCTAAAAATTCTCCTTGCAAATTTTTAGTGTGAGCATTTTGAAAACCTTGAGTAGGAGTTTGAAAATCACGGTTTTGGTTTTGGTTTGAAATTTGCCCATTTCCACTTTGATAATTACCTTTGTTATAATTCCTTTGATTTCCTTGGTAATTTCCACCTTGATTGTTGTTTCGATAGTTATTAGCATTTTGATTTTGTGGAGCTTGATTTTGGCGGGAACCTTTACCGATTTGGTTATAAGTTCCCGTGGCTACATAAGCATTCGAAGTGTTACCATCCGCGGTAATGCACTCGGAAAAATCATGAGCTCCACCACATGAAATACAACTCTTAGCAACCGCTTTAACCGAAGCGGATTTTGAAGCTTCTTGAGCTTTCCAATGAGACATAAGAGTCGAAAACCTATCGAAAAACCGATTCTCCTCATTTGCTTCATCTTGCAAGGCATTAATGGAACGAGATGATGACGAGCCCAAATTGGCAACACTCGGTGTGTTACGAGGGCTATAGACCTTAGACCTATTTTCTATGATTTTCAAAGCCTCATTGGTCGTTTTGCACAAAAAATTACCACCCGCGGCGGTATTTAAATAATCTCGTTCATGTTCATTAAGCCCATTATAAAAAGTGTCAATTTGATGCAATTCGGAAAAATCATGGTGTGGACATTCATGTAACATTTCTTTAAACCTTTCCCAAGCCATTGAAAAACTTTCATTTGGTCTTTGTGTAAAACGTGAAATCTCGTTTTTCAAATGTGTTGTCTTAGATGGTGGAAAAAATTGATTCACAAATTTAGACACGAGATCGGCCCATGTCAAAATCGAATTCGGCGGTTCTTTCTCAAGCCAAATCTTGGCGGGTCCATCTAACGAGTAAGGAAACAACATCATCTTAATGGCATCGTGTGGTACATCCTTAAACTTGCTTGTCGCGGTGAGACGATTAAATTGCCTAATGTGATAATGTGGGTTGTCTTTTTCGTGACCGCGAAACTTGTTTGCTTGAAGCATAGACATTAAACCCGTTTTGATCTCAAAGTTCTCCGCAAGGATGGCGGGAATCACAATGGCCTCTCCAAAACCCTCGGTGGGTGCTTGAAGCAACTCCATCATAGTACGATTAGCCATGATAGCTTCTTGTTCTACAATAGGTTCCTCACTTGGAGACTCCTCACTAGAATGAGTTTTAGTAGGAGTTTTGTTCTTGCGTCTACGTGCACGTTTTGCTTGATTACGAGTGAGCATAAACGTCACGTACAACGTGGAGACGAGCAAAGAAGATTCTTTTTGGTATTTTGTGTTTTTTCAAAAAAAAAAATTTTTGTGGTTTTTGATTGTATTAACTTTTTTGGAAATTGGTGAATGTATTAAGTAGACAATGAGTCCACAAATCTCCTCACTAATCAAATCTCTTGATTAAAAAGGCCTCAAGGAATGAAAACGATCACGTGGAGTGAACGCCTTCGATGACTTTAGAACGATGGTGGAACACCAAATCGTTCAAGAGGGTTTAATCAAATGGAAACCAAGAAAATATATATGATATGTAGTAATACTTTGGGCGGCAAAACCCTCGATTCACTCTCAAAATCAAATACGCACAAGCAAGCGGAGGAAACGAGGCGGCGCGAAGCACTTAAGAGCCTTTTTCCTTTAGGTCGTGAAATACAACCGCCTTATACCCACCTTATAGTTTGTATTATCAAGATTAAGCTTCACGAAAGTATTTATCTATTTTTGCCTTTTTCTTTGGTTTGAGATTCGAATACAATGATCGAG